>CM073467.1:47652500-48320000 GCA_037074535.1 Gleditsia sinensis | reverse complement strand
ACTTAGGTGAATAAATTTTACATATTTTTTTACGAGATTTTTTTTGGACTGGTTTTTTTTTATTAGGTGAATGAATGTTGGTTTTTTTTTTGGACAAAAGGCCGAAGCCCAATCACTAAACATATATAAAGTCTAAATTGGAAGATATAAGACTAGTTCAAAAAAAAAGATACACAAAACTCAATCACTAAAAGAACATAAAGTTCAAACTAAAAGATACCAGATCAGTAAAAAAAATACAAAAATGAAGCCCACTTCAAGACTGGACTGCGGGCTGGACATGGGAGAGTCCAGGCCCGCTAGACTGCACTACATATGCATTTGGCCCCTTACCCATCACACGCTTTCACTCTGCCTCCCGAGAACTCCCCTTCACCTCTTCTAGAATCTCATCGTGCCCTAACATCGTCTCGTCTAGGTCTCCGCTGGTGCTGCGAGACTCACCGTGAAAACTCCAGCCTCCGGTGACCTCTCTGTCTTCGCCTCTCGGCCCTCATAAACTGCAGTGTACAAATTTCTGAGGTAAGTTAATTTTTTTCGTTGGACTTGGTTGTGGTTACTCCCTATCCTACCTGGTGTTCAATGTCTCAATTTCTCAGCCCTCATGAATCCTCCCATGTTAGAGTAATTTATTTTTAACTTTTCTTTCCAGTGTCTCCATTTCTGATTCTATCTAGTCCATGTCTTCGCCTTTCACCGCAGTCTACAAATTTCAACCTCCCTGTCACTAGTTTCAACCCCTTGAATGAATCCTCCGACGTTGCTAGGTAAGCGAACGATTTCTACTTCAAGTCCCTGTCATTGGTTTCCCTAGTTTCCTGGTTGCCTGGTTGCTTAAAAGCTAAAGCAGCAGATCTTGCTAAATGTAATTGTGATGGGAATAATTGTAAAATATTTTCCATAATTTATGATGGGTTCTGTTCCTGCATATATTTGTTAGTGAAACCAAATGCTTATGCTATCTGTTCTTGCATGTAATTGAGTGACCGTGAATTTCCCTGGATTATGACTGCCATATATTTGGATTGTTTTCCTGCATATGCTATCTGTCACTAGTTTTGCTGCATATATTTGTGGAGACATGATCTCTTTATAAGCATGACTAATGATAGATCATTGTGGTTTAATTAATTTATTAATTTTCATTTTCAAAGAACTAGCTAGTGTGTGTCGATCATATAAGGTAAAAGCATAGAAAATGTGTCAAAGCGGCATTAGGAGATGAGAGGATAATAAGGCTTATACTAGATCGATATTGCTTTGCACTTGGTCTTACACTTAAGAGACAAATGGTCCACATTGGTAAGGCGATTCTTGCAACATGTGCACTATTATTGTATGAATGCAATTAACAACTAAAGCTAATCAATTAGTCATCGTTCACATTTGGTTTTAATTTAATTATTCAGCCCAAACACCTTCGTTTGACAAATGGATGGGTCATTTTCTTTTTTTGTTTAATTATTGTATTTAACCGTATATCTCAGTCCTCAATTATGGCTTTGTCTTAAACAACATTAATAAATATTTTCAAGGCCTGAATAGAGGTCGTGGGGGGCCAAAATTAAAACTTGTAGATATGATTATGTCTTGGTTTGAAGAAACAAGTTAAGCTTTAATGTCACTAGAGTATGTCTGAAAGCCTTGTCACTTTAATTCAGATACATTAACCCATGTAAGTGGGATTACTTTATTAACTGGGGGAGGGTACATCATATTGCATACACTCAGTACTGTTATTTAATAGGACAAAGAGGGAATTCATTAGCATTAGGTAGTCATCTTTTTTACTTTGTTTTCTCCTTAAGAGTTTGAAATTAATGCCTGGGATTGGAATGAATGCATATAATTAATTTAAAAGGCATATAAATATATTTTAGTTAAAAAGAAAATACCAAATGATTGACAATATATGTCTGCGAAGACTATTCGAGAGTAAAGACTAAAGGCCGACAAATCATTATTGTTTGGCCGGCTGATTCAAATTGAAATAGCTACTTTAGAATTGAAAATAGTTACAATTAGTTTATGTTTTTGTTGTTATTTCTGGCTGCTGCTACTGCTTCTGAATGTTTTTCTTGTTTTGCTTTTAAATACAATATTTCCCTGCTTTCTGGCTAAAAAAAGAGAGGAAAAAATAACGACATTTGATCGTCTGAATGCATTAACCAACATGCAAATGAGACATTTTATTTAAGTGAGATTTCTTTGTGAAAATATAATTATAATTAATCGGTACATTTAATAATATGATGAACAAAGTGGTTAGTTTTCGAAGTAACTAATTATATAACAACTTGCAGTGTTAGGTAAGAGAAGTTCTTTTGATTTGTGATTTTTGATTTAAGGGAAGGTCTTTTGAAGTGTTAGGTAAGAGAAGTTTTTCGAAAGGTTAGTATAAGTGGTTATAAGTTGAGAGAACTTGGTTACCAACTTGCTTGAGTTGTGTGGTTGTAGTGGCTCACAAGTACATATGTTAAACTTGTGGTTTATAGTGAAAATCTTAAGTTATAGCTTTAAAAGCTTTGTGATTGTACTGAACCAAGATAAATGTTAAGTTACAGCTTTAGAACTAGTTTTATTGGCATATATAATCTTGTTTGTAAATGAAGTAAATTTAATTGATATATGTTGGTAGTTAATAGTTGAATAAAATAATAACTTTAAATTGACAATTTTCTAAACTAATATTTTTAATACTTATCTAAAATAGTATGGAAGACTCCATTGGTAAGGAGTGAACAGAACATCTTCTAATTTAAATTTGAAAGCCATAGGTGAAAAGTGGATGTTATAACTAAGTTAGCATAAATAGATTAGGAAAAATGCCTAAAAAAAATAACAATTTTTACAAAGATAAAGTCAAAAGATAGAATTATAAGAAAATCCTTAGTTAGGAATGAATTTAATCCTTGACAAAGGGTTTTAGTCTCTAATTCAAGGCTTAGACTATTCCCTTGGAAGTTGAAATCTTAATGGTCTAGCCTATTTATTTTTGGCTTTACATTAAACTCACTTAGAGGACCTTATACAGTCAAATAATTGGAAAGATTAATAATTAAGGCCATAATTTAGCAATGTAAAGGCAAAAAGTAGAGGACAAGGAATAACCTCTCTCATCTCTTGTTTGGCCTTCCACTAGAAGCATACTATAGATAAAGTCAAGGGGCCTCAAAGTATTTAAAAATTCACAGTTTAAGATACTAATTGGTTTACATTTGATTTATTGTCCCTATATTAGAAAAATTCTAAGTGGGTCAACTAAAAATGGCACCAAAAAAACTTTTAATACAACTTACATGATGGTTATAGATTTTTAGAAAATAGTGATGGAGATATTGAAATCAAATTCCTACCCATTAAAGAACCTACAAAGAAAAGCCTATATGACCAAGGAAGATCAAACCACTCTAGAAAATATATGATTTGTTTTTCATATTGTAGCCTGAACAAAAAATCCTCTTGAAATTGTTCTGGGTGTCCTATCGAGAATGTGCAGCTTTCATTAGGCTCATGGAAAGTTCAAAAAAGAGGAAAAGTCATCCTTTTTTAATTTTATTCTCCATGTTGCTTTCTCTGAGAAATTAAATTCAGGTGAATCAGAATAGCAGGTGATTATTTGATTGCTGGGTTTATACCTCCTTAACTGAAATCAAATTTGATTATTTGAGGAGAAAAAACGGTCTTGAGTGTTGCATACGCTGATATTTCGATAATACAACTTTATTTGAAATGGCTGATGCTTTGCTTTTTGTTTTGTTTTTTTTTTCGAAATGATTGTCTTGAGTGGGCTGTTTAATCAAATGTAAGCCTCCAATACCTATGCGCACCTACAGGCTACAATTAGGCCCATATAGTTATCATCCAGCCTCTGTTCAGTTTTTTTTTCATATAAAAGTACTGACACTTGTTCAAGGATTTTTTTTTTTCATATTTTCTAATGGAAAAATGTATGGCAAAAAAAATCTTAATAGAAATTTCGTTGTGCTTTCCTGCTAGTTGAATGAACTACCAAATGATGGTAAGAAATCATCATCTCTTCCATGAGAGGATCTTGTCTATAGTTGGGATTTGAGTCCCACTAGTTCTTGGAGGTTTAGAGCTAGATCCCTTAGTCTGAGGGGGAGGCCTAGTTGTAGGGCAAAGAACCTTATGAATGTTTATGTTTTGAAAGCTCATTTTCTGCTAGCTAGCTTTAGGGAATTAAAAGGCAGAAGCTTCAAAATGGGATGATCTTCTTTGAGGGGTTATAGAGAAAGTTGTATAATGAGACTTGATGAAACATATCGATATGGGATAGGATATTTATAGGGTAATCGGAATGGGAAGTAACCAAGTGATTGGATAGCAATTGAACGACAGCCTTTCCCCCTGCTTTGATGGGTCCTTTATTTCAGCAAAAGTTGTGGCCCTCTACTTTAGTTAACCGTTCCTATTCATGATGAGTGGTGGTGTGGTTTTCAATCTATTCTGCTTCATATGATCAGGAAACAACAAGTATCAAAAGAGTCTATTGTCATTTCATTTTTTTTATAAAAATATATAAATAAGCCTTAAGATCAAGGTGCTGTTATGGAGCCAAATGAAGACCATGATCCATTATGCTAGCAAGATACCTTAGAATACGTTTAATCGCCTTCCAATAAGTGTTAAAAGGCTTCTTCATAAATTGGCATAATTTATTAATAGAGAAGGAAAGCTTTGGTCTAGTTATAGTAATATATTGGAGTACCCTTACTATGGATTTATATAAATGATGATCTTCAACATTAGCAACATTATTAGCAAACAGATTTAGTACTGGTCATTTAACTTTTTATAGGCTTAGCTACTACCATGTTGGCTTTTGAGAGCAAATTAGTAATATGTTTCTTCTAAGACAAGTGAAAACCACAATTAGGTGTCTTCTTACCTGTGTATGTTTTAAATTTACAAGTTAGTTTTGAAAAATATTAAAGTTGTTATGTATTAGTCATTTTAGAGATTTATGAGCAATGACTATAATTTTTTCAAAGACTAAAAAAAATTAACATATAATGAATTTAATAATATAGAAACTAATTCACAAACTTAAAAAAATTCAGAGACTAAGTAAATAAAAGGAAATCCAAGGGGAAAAAATGAAGACAAAGTAAGAGATCTAGAGTGAGAGAGGTCTTGGAAAAGTGAAAGAAAAGGGTTTTCTCAAGTTTTACCATTTAATAATTAAGATGGATGTTGTTTGTGTCTACGGAGACAACTTGGTGTGTGTCTTTGTCTTTAAAGAGGGGTGGGTTGGTATGAATATTGGAGGATATTGAAGGATGTCTAATTTTCTTGGGAATTGAGTACTTAATTAGCACAATTGTTGGAATTCATATGCATTATTCCTAATCAAAGGACAGTGTGTTAATTTAGAATTAACTTTGAAAATTTTAATAAAAGAGAAGTGAAAAATATTGAATTTTGTAAATGTTTTATTACTTTGTCACGTGGGATGATTGCCTTCTTCAAATAGCACCCCCTTAGACTAACCCACTTCTTGAAATATGAGTTTTGGCAACTTTAGGTGATTTCCTTTTACTTAGTCCTTAGATAGACTATGATTAAAGTAATTTGAGCTCTATAGAATTCATTTGAAGCAGTAATTAGGATTTCATGGTGGGGTATAAAGTAACACATATTTGTTCCCTAATACATAGAGGAATTCACATTTTGCATAATTCTTCTTTGAAACTTTTTTGCCTTTTCTAGCATCTTATTAACTCTACAGTGAACTCTAAATTTTTGTTATAAAATCTCTTATACAATCTTTGAATTTCTAGTTGCCCGAAACATATAAGCACCATAACCTAATAAGCATGTTAAAATTTGACCATCGTACTAAAAAGTTTAGCTAAAATGCTTACAAGTCTCTATAATTGGCTTGATCTACTTGAGAATTTTTCTAAATTGACCCTATTTTCGCCATAATTTCTCTGACTGGTAAGGAGCAGGCCTAAAAAGGAAAAACACAGGTTCTTCCATAGATCAATATCATGGACATGGCCATTTCAACACAAGTCAATCACATCATATTTCTAAAAACATTTTAATAATAGATTGAAAACAGAAAACATTTAAAAAATATTTTCAATGTTTTCACCAAGTAATTGGTGGCATTTTTACACCCATTTATTGATGGTCAAACTCAAAAATCAAGTAATATTTATGGTCATTTAAAGTCAGTTTGATTTGAAAACAAACATGAATTGAAAATTATGTCATGCAGCCAAGAAAAAGAGCAAAAAAAAACGCTTGGTAACTGAAAATTTGATTTCTATTCACATTATGCCTTAGATGTTGGTATTGCTTCAATATGTTATTATAATTTGTGCTATATTGAATTAAGATGTTTGTTTTGATTCATGTATGCCTAAAAACAGGATGGAAGTTCCTGAACATCTTAAGTGGATGGATAATAGGGTGGATCCTGATAAGAGAACAGTTACAGATGAGTTTATGGCAAGAGTTGTTGAGTTTTTAGAGTTTGCTTGTAGTCAGGATCATTTTAAAAGTGTAGAAAAGTTGAGGTGTCCTTGTAAAAAATGCAAGTGTCAGAAGTATTTTTCAGTTGATGAAGTGAAAACCCACCTTTGTATGAAGGGATTTATGAGTAATTATTATTATTGGACCAACCATGATGAACCAAGACCTCTTTTTCCACCAATGGTTTCAAGAAACTCATATTATGGAAGTAGTAACTTTCAAGCATGCTTCAATGATCAGAAACAGATGATAATGGATGCTGTTGGACCATCTATTGGTAATTATATAGAGCAACAAGGTTTTGGTCATTGTGAACAGAGGGATGAAGATCCTAACCCAAAAGCCAATTTTTTTTTAATATGTTAGAAACTGTGCATGCTACTTTGTATGATGGTTGTCAAAATTATTCTGAATTGTCAGCTGCAGTGGAAGTTTGGGTATCAAGTCGAACTTTAACATATCTGAGAATTGTTTTAATCGGTGGGTACAATTTAGAGGAAATGCATTGCCAAATGAAAATCGTATGCCTAAAAAACTCTACCGTGCAAAGAAATCAGTGGAGCAATTAGGATTAGGTTGTATAAAAATTCACTGTTGTCGAAACGGATGCATGATTTATCATAGTCCTCTTGATAAGGAGCTTCGACGTTGTAAATTTTATGGTGAAGAGCGTTACAAAAGGGTCATCAGAAATGGCAAAGCAAGAGAGCTTCCAGTTAAAAAAAAGGTGGTATTTTCCACTTATTTCAAGGCTACAAAGACTTTATTCCTCAATGAAAACTGCAAGTCAAATGAGATGGCATCGGGAAACTGTGAGGCTCATCCATCTGATGGCGAAGCTTGGAAAAAATTCGATAAAAAATATCCTGAATTTGCAATGGACCCTCAAAATGTGAGGTTAGGTTTGTGTGCTGATGGATTTGCTCCATTTGATAAAACAGGTCAGACTTATTCATGTTGGCCAGTTATTGTTACCCCTTACAATCTTTCCTCATGGATGTGCATGAGAAGAAAGTTCTTGTTCTTCACCATTATAATCCCTGGTCTTTCCAATCCAAAGAATAGAATTGATGTGTATTTGCAACCACTTATAGATGACCTCAAACTTTTATGGAACATTGGTGTCACGACTTATGATGTCTCACTAAAACAGAACTTCAACATGAAAGCTTGTTTGTTGTGGACTATTAATGACTTTCCTGCATATGAGATGCTTTCAGGTTGGATGACAATGGGAAAACTTGCTTGTCCAATATGTATGGAGTGTTCAAAGGCATTCACCCTTCGACATAGTCGGAAGACGTCTTTCTTTGATTGTCATTGACAATTCTTGCCACTTGACCATAGTTACAGAAGCAATAAGAATGCTTTTCAAAAAAGACATACTGAAACATCTTTACCTCTGCCTCGGTTAACAGGTGAAGAAGTGTTGGAAAGGGTTAGACATATGCCTAGCATAACTAAAGAGACATATGATTATATCCCAGGGTATGGAGTTATTCACAACTGGACGAAGCAATCTATATTTTGGGAGTTACCATATTGGAAAACAAATCTTCTTCCACACAATCTAGATGTTATGAATATTGAGAGAAATGTCTTTTTGAATATTTTATACACAGTGATGGACACTAAAGGTAAGACAAAAGATAATTTTAATGCAAGGTTCGACTTGGCGAAAATTTGTAGACGAAATGAATTAGAGCTGCAGGATGGAAGAGATGGCAAACTAATTAAACCCAAAACAAAATACACATTAACTAAGCAACAAAGATTAGTTGTGTGTGAATGGGTCAAAAAATTGAAACTACCAGACCGATATGCCTCTACATTATCAAGGTGTGTTGACATGAGAGAAGCTAAGTTGTTTGGTATGAAAAGTCATGATTGTCATATGTTTATGCAATGCTTGCTCCTAATTGCATTCAAAGTATTACCAAAGCCTATTTGGAACACACTCACAGAATTTAGTTAGTTCTTTTGAGAATTGACTTCGCCATTGTTGCGAGAGGATACTTTACATGTGATGGAGCAAAACATTCCAGTCATTCTTTGCAAATTAGAACAATTTTTTTCTCCAAGTTTTTTTGACTCAATAGAACACCTTCCAATCCATTTTCCATACGAAGCAAGGGTTGAAGGTCTAGTGCAATATCGATGGATGTATCCATTTGAAAGGTAGAGTTATGTATCTTTTTTTTTTAATTATGGAATCGTATTCATAGTACTAAATGTATCAATTAAGTGTATTAGGTTTATTCGCACACTAAAAGACAAGTTGAAGAACACAGCTACAGTTGAAGGATCAACTTGTGAAATTTATTTGGTAGAAGAGACCTCTACATTTGCATCCTATTATTATCCACTTGATGTTCCATGTAGAAGGACTCAAGTACCACGAAATGATGATGGAGGTGAAGGTTGTTCAATTAGACCACCGCTTTTTATCTTGAATTATCCTGGCCGTCCAACTAGAAGATGCATATCCTTCATGTTGGAAGAAAGGGACTTGCAAACCGCACATTTATATGTACTTCTAAATTGTCCTGAAGTGGAGCCATTTTTAATGTAAGTGTATAAAATACTCATTTAAGTGTTATATAAATATATATATCACTATAAATTGTTCTAACATGTTTTCTAAATATAGTACATATACTAATATGTTACAAGAATATGGGATGAGTGACTCAGAAGTGGACAGACAGATCTCCACAATGTTTCCTATTTGGTTTCAAGAATACGTATGTTGCACAAATTCTCCTTAATTCCTTATTTTTTTAACATTTTTCTTCTTATGTGAGACTGACTTAAATGTTTGATGACTAGGTGTTAAATAATAATGTCGAAGATGTCCTTCTAAAGAGTTTGGCATGGGGTCCTCAAAGAAAAGCCAACAAATGGCCATCATATTATGTAAATGGTTATAAATTTAATACAAAAGATCATGACCAAGGTATGGGTACAACAAATTTTGGTGTATGTTGTCGAGGTGGTACGGATGAAACAATAGAAAATAATTATTATGGGATTTTAACAGACATTATTGAAGTACACTATACAAGATGGCCTATAAAGATGTTAGTTCTATTCAAATGTGATTGGTTTGATCCCACCTTAAATCATGGAACAAAGGTAGATAACTATGGGATTGTTGAGGTTAGAACATCTAGGAGATATAAAAATTATGATCCTTTTATATTTGCACAACAAGCAACACAAGTATATTATACACAATATCCTGAAGGGCAATGTGATTAGTTAGTAGTGATCAAAACTAAGGCACGAACCATAATACAAACCGCAGTAGAAACTAAAATGCCTGAAAGTGATGCTCCATACCAAGAAGAGTCATCAATGCAATCGCCTATAATAGTTGCAAATGACAATCTCGAGCAGAGTCTCGTTGATATTAAAGGCCCTATGGATGAAGTATATGGTTCTTCTTTGAACCTACATGAAGTAGATATAGATATAGATATTGAAATAAAAGATGTGGATGAAGAAGATACTGAGGAAGAAGGAGAATGGGAAGATGAAGAAGAAGAGGAAGAAAATAATAATGATGAAGATGTTTAGGTGTTGTTAGGTTTCTTCATTTTACTAAGTGTATTATGTAGATCATATATTATGTATTTTTGAAGTAGGTTATAAATCTATGGTAGTATGGTTATAAGTTTCGTTATCATTATCTTTTGTAATTATTTGTATTTTTTATTATTAAATTGTCATCAAATTTAATTGGAATAGATGATTATCTTTTTGTCTACAGATGACAGGTAGAGGAAGGGGTAGAGGTAGAGGACGAGGACGGGCTATCTCTCAGCCATATACACTGCCAGACACATCACATGTTGCTGACATAGCTTAACTTGACCAGATCCACACTGGACATACACCTACTTCATCTCCTTTTTTCCAGACTTGTCATACTTCTACCCCATCTTTCCATTCACAAGCAGTGCATTCCAGTGCCTCATCTCCTCATCTTTCTAGTACAGTTGCCCCTACCCCACCTACTCATACCATATGTGCCCCATCTCCTAATTTATCTGCATGTCCAAATGTTGAGCCAGTTCCTTTCACACCACAAACTATTTAGTTGGGAACAAGGGACATAGATAGTCGAATTTGGATTAGATCTGCATCTGGGAACACGTAAGTAATATGTGTTTGTTTTTTTTTGTCAGTATATTTATTTAAATTGATATCTATACTTTCAAATTTTATCCTGACATCTTAACAAAAGGTGTCATCACAACGATTTTCAAGAAAAAATTTGAAGGTGCTTGGTCCAGTTGGGGAAAAGTAGACAACAATACCATTAAAATGTGGTTTGAGGATTTCAAGGTAATGTGTAACATTTCCTATCATATTTATTGATATCTTTTTTATAAATATGTGAATGTTATGTTAATTTGTTTACTTTCTTTGTTTAGGCAAATTTTAAGTGGTTGGACAATGATGAGCACAATATTAAAAGGTCATTTGACAGCAAGGGATCAACAGCCCTAAAAAATGCATTGTTTAAGGTGCGTAGCGGTGAGGACAAGGGTGCTTGGATTCCACCAGAGAAGTTACAACAGTTAAGGGCTGAATGGGATAATGAAGGCTGGCAAGATAAAGCCAAAAAAAATAAACAAAATAGACTTTTCAAAGAATGACTTAATGTACATAGTGGAGGGTCTATATCTGCACGAGAGCATGCTAAAAGAATGGTGAGTAATTTCTGTCAAATATATAGTGATTTAAGTTCTTACTTCAATATTACTTAACTTTTTATTATTTTAGAAGGTGCAAATGAATAAAGAACCGACATGTTTTGAGTTGTATGAGTGGCTTCACCTCCCAAAGGGAAGCCATCGGGCTGGTTCAACGACCAGCAAGGAAGAATTACTGTATGTAGTCACTACTCTTTTATTTTCATTTCTTTACAAATATTCATTTTGTTTAATAATTTTATTTTTTCAGGAAATGTATCAAACAAAAATAGCTGAGAGACAGTCCAAATCTCATAGCGATGAGGGTTTTAGCCAACACTCCACCCAACATTCAGGCAATATTGTTTATTTGGATGTGGTTGGCTGCATGAATAATAAAGGACGGATATATGGGCTGGGATCTCAAGCACATAATGTATTGGCAGTAAGTTCCTCTTCTATGTCTTTCGCTTCTGATGAAGTCTTAGCAAGTTCCTCTTTTATTATGAACGCAAAAATTGAGGCTTTATCTGCACGGCTCAAATAGAGTGAAGATGAAAATTTTATGTTAAAGCAAAAGGTTGAGGAATGGGATCGGATGTTTCGGCGCCTCATGATAGATGGTAGTATAAGAATGTCCTCGTCTCCACCTAGAGAAGAAGAGAATAATAACAATGAGCAAAATAGTAATGTTGTTGATGGATCATGATACTTTGTGTTATTTATGAATTTGTGTTATGTATTAATGATGTAAAAGTGTTTGATTGCTGATATTTTCATGTCATGTAATTATTTATATAATAACAGGTATGGGATTATTAAAAATTTATGTTGATATGTTTTTGGATGATACTAGGTTTGAGATTATTCAAAATTTATGTTGATATTTCTGCCTGATATTCGTTTGGTTTTGGTTGTTGGTTGATATTGGTTTCTGGTTGGCTGTTGGCTGAGATTATTTAAAATATTTTTTAATATATTTCTAGAATTAGAGACGGAATTTTTTCCGTCTCTGATATTAGAGACTGAAAAATCCGTCTCTGAAATGAGACGGAATATTCCGTCTCTGGCTTCAAAGACGGAATATTTCGTCTCTGGTTTCAGAGACAGAATTTTCCGTCTTTGACTCCAGAGAGGGACAGAGGCAGAATTCCTAACCAAATTCAGAGACGGATTTATTAATTTTAGAGACGAAAATATTTCGTCTCTAAAATTCAGCGACCGTGTTTTTAGAGACAGAATTTTTTCCGTCTTTGATTCCGTCTCTAACGCGGTTAGAGATGGAATTTTCCCTGTTTAGAGACGGAAAAAATTCCCTCTCTAAACCGAATTTTTCTAGTAGTGTTTCTTAATGGCTAGCTTTGCCACCTATCTTTTGTTATTTCTTTTCCTTTTACATCTTTTTATTTTTAAATCTTGTAAAGTGTAAATCTTGATACATTGTAGACAATCTTTGGCACAATAAATGCTTGAACCAATCTTGATTTATTATAGACAATATAATGATTGGCACAATGTATACTTAAATCTATTTAAAAGTTACCTTTTGCATCTTTGTATTTTTAATCTTGTAAAATGTGAATCTTGATATATTGTAGACAAGATGACGATTAGCACAATGTATGCTTGAATTTATTTTACAAGAATATCTTAATTATTAGTAATGCAATAAAAATAAAGTAAATATAATTCATGTATAAACAAAAGTGCATTTAAATTAAAATATCTTTCGATTGTAACCTCATTCATGTGAGAATTTCAATTAAGTAACAAAAGTTAAACTTATCTTTATTTATACCAAGAGTGGATTCCCTAACTTTAATATGCATTTTTGCTTTGGAATCATTTCAATTTAATTTGAGTATATTAGTTCCTTGTACACTTAATTTAATGTTTTTCTCACACACAAAAATCCTGAAAATTAGGTTAGAATTATTTATTTTAGGTATAAATTATAGTTTCCTTTCAATTGGCAATCCTCGTGGGATTGACTTCACATACCACTAAATCTATACTCTAATAGATCCGTGCGCTTGTTATTTTTAATTAAAACAACAATAAGTTTTTGGCACCATTGCCGGGGATTGTGACGGAAAAACTATTTGGATTTAGGTAAGTATAATTATTTCACTAGTTATAATTTAGAGTTTTTTTTATGTACAATTTTTTTCTTGAAAATTGCTATAGTAATTTAGGTTTGTAAAATTGGTTGGTTCTATCAACATGGCTAAAAGTGCTTAAGAAGTATAGGTTTTAAGTAAGACCATCATTATTCCTTCATACTTTTCTAGAAATCTACCAATTAAAATACTATCCATTACTGTTAACAATTTTTTTTTGTGATTTTATTTTCTTGTCTTTTTGTGGTGTTTGCATTTTGTTACTAGTAGACATTGTGTAGTTAGATTCTCTTTTGTAATTAAGAAATATATTTTTTACTGTAATTTTTCTTTTAGTTTATGTATATTTGAAAATGTGATAAAGATAATCGTTTGGCCAAAAAAAGTTTAGAGTAATCTATTAGTGCAAAAATTGAAACATTAGATTTTGTTAGAACACCATAAAAATGGAAGAACAAGTTATATAAGAGAAAACCCTTATGGAATATTTTTTGCATATCATAGCTAATACTCTATCTTGTATAGTGTTACCAATAATAAATGTAACTCACTTTGAGCTTAAACCAGTCACACTTTAACTGGTGCCATTATACTATGGATTAGAGAGAGAACACTCATACATACATATTAAAGAAGTTCTTGAAATTTACTCGACATTTCGCTTTCAAAATTTCAATGATTAGTCAATCAGGCTAAGAATGTTTTTATTTTCAATGAAAGATAAAGCTAAAACCTAGTTAATTTCCCTTCCTACAAGAACTATTACTAGTTAAAATCAATTGGTAAATAAGATTTTAGCAAAAAAATTTCCCAAGTCTAAAATTGATGCCTTTAGGAGAGAAATCTATGATTTTTGCCACAAAGAGGGCGAGCAATTTTTTGAGTGTTGAGAAAGATTTAATGACATTCTTTTAAAGTATCCTCATCATGGTTTCGAAACTTAGAGACTTGTGAAATATTTCTATAATAGTTTGACTCCATCAAATCATTAAATGATCCAAAGTATGCATGGTGAAAGGTTTTTATAGTTAAATGAGGATAAAGTTTGGGGATCCTTATAATCTCTATTTGAGAACTCTCAACATTGGAACTGCATATATCTAAAGGATAGGAAGTTTCAAACCACAAAAAGAAGAGAAATTTATAAAGTGAATAATGACACAGATGTGAGAATTGCCTTAGCTAGCCTTACTAGAAAGGTAGAAATTTTACCTTTAAACCACACTTCGAACCCTTCTACCAATATTAGGATAGAGGCATGTGCTTTATGTTTTATTACATCTCACATTGTATAATTTTGTCCATCTATACTAGCCTACCAAGAGGCATTATCTGAGCAAGCTAATTCTCTTTTTTTTTTATGAAAAGTCATTAGACAGCCCATTTACACCCATATATAATTCAAATTAAAGGAATAATCCAAACTTTTCATAGAGGCAAAATTATCCTTCAACGCATCAAGGAGGACAACAATTTGTCCCTCCCAATTCATATTCTTTAATTCCTCAACATGCTCTTCCTTTTAGGACACCACTACAAAGAAAACCTTCTTTATATGATACTTTGCATCAGTTCATGCAGTTGACCCAACAAGTTTTATAATCTCACACTCAATTTATTTCATAGCTTGGCACACAATTGGATTAATTAGCCAATATTGTAGAAAAAATAGATAAGGAAACATTCCCAGTCAACTTATTTCTAATCCTAAAGATCAATTTGAAGTAGGGTCATCAAATCCAATGAAAAAGTTAAATCCATAACAACCCTTAGATTAGGAAAGGTCATTGATAATCATGTTCACATACCAAAAATTAAAGAATAAAGTTAGCACGAATCACAACTAAATGAATTAAATGAGAGTAAAAGTGAACATATTCATTGTGTCCCTAAAGCTCTATTTCCACAAAGACCTACAGCAACTAAGAAAGGTACTTAATATAGCGATATTTTAGAGGTGTTTAAGCAAGTTAGCATTAACATCCTTTCCTTGATGCTATCAAACAAATACCTGCTTACTTAAAATTTTTGAAGGATCTTTACATGATGAAAAGAAAAATTAATGTTCCAAAAAAGCATTTTTGATTGAACAAGTGAATTCCATAATTCAACAAAAAACTCTTGTCAAGTATAAAGATCCTGGTTGTCCAATAATTTCTTGTGTTATAGGTGATTATGTGATCAATTGAGTTTTACTTGATTTAAGAGTAAGTGTGAATTTATTGCCATACTCTGTGTATGTGAAAATTTGGTTAGGAAATTTGAAACCTACAACAGTGACTCTTCAGTTAGCTTATAGGTTTATTAAAATTCTTAGAGATATCATAGAAGACGTTCTCATTAAGGTTGATAAATTCTACTTTTCAGCGAATTTCATTGTTCTTGACACTAAACCTGTTGAGAATGTAGATACACAAATTTTTATCATTCTAGATAGATCATTTCTAGCAATATCCAATGCAATCATTAACTATCGCAATGATGTCTTAAATTTGTCTTTTGGAAACATAACAGTTGAACTAAATGTCTTTAATGACTCTCGTCAACCTATGGACACTGGTGATTTATGTGAGGTCAACATGATTGAGAGTATAGTTTATGACTATTTTTTAAGTTCTTTTAGTTATGATCTTTTATAAGAATGTTTGGTTCACTTTAACATGGACATAGATAAGGACTGCTTAAATAGTAAAGTAAATTCCTTACTAAAGACGACTCCATTAATAGATACCAATCAATGGAAAGCTAAAATCTCAAGTGAGTCACAAAGACGTTTGAATCCAAACATGAAAGAGGTTGTGAGGGATGAAGTGCTCAAACTTCTTGATGTAGGTATCATTTACCTAATTTTTAATAATACATGGGTCAGTCTTGTTCAGGTAGTACTTAAGAAATCTAGCATAATTGTAGTCAAGAATGAAGATAATGAGTTTGTTTCCACAAGAATTCAAACTAAGTGGCATGTTCGTATTGACTACCACAAGTTAAATGCTGTCACAAGGAAAGAAAATTTTTAACTCCCTTTTGGTGATGATCCTTTAGAAAAATGTTTGGCTCACTTCAACATGGACATAAATGAGGACTGCTTAATCAATGAAGTAAATTCCTTACTAGAGACCACTCTATTGATGGATACCAATGAATGGAAAGTCAAAATAGGGACACTTACACTTTCTAAATATGTAATACTGCCATCTATAGAGAGACCATCCTAGTTAAAATTAAATCATTTGTCAGATTCTCTAAAATATGTATTTTAAGGACCCTATGAAATATTGCATGTTATCATAGCATCTGACTTAGAGAACATAAAGTTAAACTCATAAAATTCTTCAGTGAGTACCGTGAAGCCATAAAGTGGACAATAGCAAACATTAAAGATATTAATCCATCAATTTGCATGCACATGATACATTTAGAGAAAAATGCCAAAACCTCAAGAGAGCCACAAAGACGTTTGAATCCAAACATGAAAGAGGTTGTGAGGACTAAAGTGATTAAATTTCTTGATATAGGTCTCATTTACCCAATTTATGATAGTGCATAGATCAGTCATGTTTAGGTAGAACCTAAGAAATCTGATATAACTGTAGTTAAGAATGAAGATAATGAGCTTGTTCCTACTAAAATACAAACAAAGTGGTGTGTTTGTGTTGACTATTGCAAATTGAATGTTGTCACAAGGAAAAATCATTTTTCACTCTCCTTTATAGACTAGATGTTAGAAAGATTGGCTGGACATGCATATTATTGTTTCCTTGATGGATATTATGGTTACAATCAAATTTCCATTGCACCCGAGGATTAAAAGAAAACTACATTCACTTGTCTTTTTGAAACCTTTGCCTATTGTCGAATGTCATTTAGATTTTCTAATGCACCTGTAACTTTTCAGCTGTATATGATAAGTATATTTTCTGACATGGTAAAGCAATTTTTAGAAGTATTCATGGATGATTTTTTATGCATAGGTCCAGTTTTGAGTAGTGTCTCCACTATTTAAAATTGGTCTTACTTAGATGCAAAGAAAAGAATTTTGTTTTGAATTGGGAAAATGTCATTTTATAGTGAAAAAAGGAATTATTTTGGGGCATGTTGTGTCACATCAAGGCATTGAGGTAGACAAAGCAAAAATTGATTTGATTTCTAGTCTTCCACCCTCTCGGATAATGAAAGAGATACGTTTCATTTTAGGTCATGCAGGGTTTTATCAAAGATTCATCAAAAATTTCAGCAAGATCTCAAGATCTTTGTGCAATTTACTTGCCAAAGATGCATCTTTTATCTTTGATGAAGATTGTCTTCAAGCCTTTAAGAAACTTAAATTGTTCCTTGTTTCTACATCCATCATTAAACCACCTAATTAGAATATTCTAGATAAGTTTCTTTATGTGATATACTATATTAGTAAAACTCTTAATAATGTTAGCATCCACCCTGCCCAACTCGCCACTTCAGGGGTAGTGGGGTGGGGGCAACGTTGTGTGACACCCAAGTAGACATGCCTTCAGCCTAATGGCTTCGGATACAATTTGCGTTTAAAGACTCGATGGTTCATAGGATTTTGCAATTCACACCAAGTATCGCATTTCAATACGTTCTTTATCGATGCGAGAGCTAAGATATCAATTGCCAAAAGTCATTTTGGATACAGTTCTCACAACGTTCCTTGTGCGGGCGCTGTTTCTGGGCTGCCAGGACTGTACTCCTTCATTCAAGTTCCTTGGAGCGTCCAACATTGAGGTTTTTTATTTTGTTAGGCAGACACAAGTAGCGCAGGGTTACAAGCGTCCTCAAGAGGGGGGCTCAGGGCTACGTGCGCCCTTCGCCCACCCAAGGGCCTAACTGGTTTGCAGGTCGTCCTATTTAATAAGCATCAACAATGATTCTTCAGTAGGTTCACTTGTGGAAACCTTGTTACGATCTTGTTACGACTTCTCCTTCCTCTAACTGATAAGGTTCAATAGACTTCTCACGATGTCACCAGAAGCGAGTCGCCTACGTCACCACAATCTGACCATATCACCGAACCATTCAATCGGTAGGAGCGGTAGGTAGTGTGTACAAAGGATAGGGACATAGTCAACGTGAGCTGATGACTTACATTTACTAGAAATTCCTTTTTGAAGAATAATAATTACAATGATCTATCCCCATCATGATGAAATTTCAAAGATTGCCTGGGCTTGTCAGCCAAGGCTATATACTTGTTGAATACATCAGTGTAGCGCACATGTAGTCTGGAACATCTAAGGGCATCATAGACCTGTTGTTGTCTCAAACTTCCTTGGCCTAAGCGGTCATAGTCCCTCTAAGAAGTTTGTCGTGGAGGGTTACCTCCACATATCTAGTTAGCAGGTTGAGGTCTCATTCGTTAACATAATTAACCAGACAAATTGCTCCACCAATTAAGAAGGACCATGCACCCCCACCCATAGAATCAAGAAAGAGCTCTCAATATGTCAATCCTTACTATGTGTGGACCTAATAAGTTTTCCTGTGTTAAGTCAAATTAAGCCGCAGGATCCACACTTGATGGTGCCCTTCCATCAATTCTTTTAAATTTCAGCCTTGAGACCATACTCCCCCTAAAACCCAAAAACTTTGATTTCTTATAAGGTGCCAACGGAGTCCTAAAACCAACATCCATTGATCCCTAGTCAGCATCGTTTATGGTTGAGATTAGGACAATATCTTATCATCTTTGATTCCCCAAATTTTGTTTTTGATTAATGAAAACATCATTGGAAAATGCTTTCACAGTTGTCCATCTTTTATAAATCCAAGAATTTCATCTATGACTATGAAATATGAATGCTCCCTACTGTCCCTGTTAATCATTACTCCAATCCCAAAGGCCAACACAATAGGATCAGAATCTTATGATGTTATCTCATGCTAATGTATATAGAGCGTAGAATTGCTTTGAACACTCTAATTTCTTCAAAGTAACAACACCGGAGGCACGAATTGGTCAGTTAAGGCCAGGACCACATCATCGACAGAAGAGACGAGTCAACCGGTGCATACTGGAGGTAGACCGATCGACCCAACCCAAGGTCTAACTATGAACTTTCAACTACAACAACTTAAATATACACTATTAAAGTTGGAATTACTGCGACTGCTAGCACTAGATTTGCCCTCAAATGGATCCTCGTTAAGGGATTTAGATTGTACTAATTCCAATTACCAAACTCAATGAGCTTGATATTGTTCTTTATTATCACTACCTCCCTATGTCAGGATTGGGTAATTTACGCGCCTGCTGCCTTCCTTAGATGTGGTAGCCATTTCTTAGGCTCCCTCTCTAAAATCGAATTCTAATTCTTCGTCACCCATTACCACCATGGTAGACCATTATCCTACCATCAAAAGTTGTTAAGGCAAAAATTTGAATGATGCGTCATTGGCATAGTAGCCGTACAATTCATTGAGTTATCATAAATCATTAGAGTAACGGGCAGAGCTCGCGTCGACCTTTTATTTAATAAATGCATCCCTTTCACGAGTCGGGGTTTGTTGCATGTATTAGCTCTAGAATTACTACGGTTATCCGAGTAGTTGGTACCATAAAACAAACTATAACAAATTTAATGAGCAATTCACAGGTTCATAGTTTGAATTTGTTTATACTTACACATGTATGGCTTAATCTTTAATAAAAGCATATAACTATTTGTAAGATCAACCAGGTAGCAATTCTTCTCGACATCGTGCACCGTACGGGACTCGTCGCACTAGAGGGAGTCGCCCTGACATGACTATGATTGTCATTCGGCATATTTGATGCTTTTCAATGATGCCAAGGTGTTAAGACACCACGTCCGTAGCATGCACTGCATTCTGAAGCACAGATGATCATCATAAACTTCTCAAGACGACAATGACTTTAGCTGAATGCGGGGATCACTTTATGATCCTCTAAATGCCTTTTTAGAGCATGGGACGGAATGGGATAAAGAAACTCGATGAGTTTCCCTCGAAGGGTAGGAAATATAGGAACAATTGGCAACAAACGCCTGAAGCATCTTCGCCTGTGCATAAGACTGAAAAGATTGCATATAGACCATTCGGTGCATGAGCACAAAGTTGGCCAATAAGGGCAATCTTATCACCTCTCGCACGCTTGTACATTGATTAGAACCTACGCCACCCGACGAACCCCAACCCGAGTGCACGATGGTACACGAGAAAATAGAAGCATCGAGTGACGCTGTCCTAGCCCCGCTATGCCTGAAATAACCAACGAAAAGAAGGAATGAGATTCTAAATTTCCACAGAGACATCTTGATGTCGATGAGGTGTTATGAAACCTAACTAGCTAGTGACAATGGTTGTGCATGATCAAGGGAAAAATTGAGTGTTTAATGTTATATTTTATCCCCTAATTAATAGTAAACTTGTGATGATTTCCTTGTTTTT
Organism: Gleditsia sinensis; assembly: GCA_037074535.1. Classification (NCBI taxonomy): domain Eukaryota; kingdom Viridiplantae; phylum Streptophyta; class Magnoliopsida; order Fabales; family Fabaceae; genus Gleditsia; species Gleditsia sinensis. The sequence continues at coordinate 48,299,248 of CM073467.1, read as the reverse complement.
GGTTATGCTTTGCTCTGGATACTACTTAGATTTGTTTTATGTTTGTAGGTAAGCAAAAGAGGACAAGAAGCAAGGGAAAACACTCATGTAAAGGGCCATATGGGCTTAGAACATGCTGAGGAGGAAGCAAGGAGGCAACCCAGAAGAAATTGGTAAGAAACGAGCTTGGCAGCCCCAAACATGGCCAAGTCGTGCTTAGTGTTACAAGAAGCACGACCAAGCCGTGCTATGTGCAAAGAACAAAGTTTTTCCCAGATTTCCAGCACGAAGCATGGTCGTGCTTCGTGTCCGTACACTCCATTTTTTTTAGGGTTTTCAGCAGCCAAAGTGATATATATTCAGGGAAAAACACAGCCAAAGACATTCAGACTCATACAGACTTACTTTTACTCAGTTTTAAGCTAAGGAAACACCATTAGATTAGGTTTAGAGTAGGATTAGATATTACTTTATGCATATAGAGTAGAATTTACATTGATTGAAGTTTGTATTTAGTACAATCTGCAACCAGGTTTTATCTTTCCATATTTACTTATACTTATACTTCTACTCTTTCTCTTTGAATGTATTGAACACTTATGAGTTATTCAATGAATTGGATTACGATTTATATTTCTATTATGCATGAGTAGATATTGATCTAGGGTTGCGGTAAACTCACTTATAATATGATGATACTATGCTAATTGAATTATGAAACCTTAATTGTGATTATTTGTGGATTAATTAGGATTATCTATTATGCGTATGTTTAAGAGTTGATAGAATGCCTGATCAACAATCTATCACATTTTAGGTTATTAACTAATGAACTAAAAGGTGAAAATTAATAACAAGACCTAATAGTTAATTAGGGATATCTTAATCACAAAAGTAGTTTAAGGTTTTCTAGGAATTGAATCAATTAGTAGGCATGAGAAAACCGATTAATTGCATTCCATAGTTAGCATAGAACTTAACGGACCTAGGTTGAACTAAGAACCACGAAAGTAGGTTATTGGATTAACCTAGGTACGATTAGTAACACTTGAAAGATGTTTCTAATTAATTAAGGCTAAACCATCCCCAATTACCTAAATAATTACAATTAGAAGTACATATTGAATGTTGAATATCATAAGTGTGGTAAACCCTAACCCTAGGCTTTTATTAATTGAATTCTTTATTTGCTTAATTGTTACACACTCTCTATCGAATTTCATTGATTTAAATAACATATTTCGTATAATTTTAGTAGTTGATCATTGTTAACTGTGGGATACAACCCGTACTCGCCGGACTAGCTACAGCTACATCGTGCGCTTACGGTTATTTATAAAACACACACAACAAGTTGTTGGCACTATTATCGGGGAACTATAGTGTCAATATTAGATATTTTGCGAAATAGCTAGACTAAATCCTTTTTCTTTTAATTTTTCTGCTTATTTTTCTTTTGCTGATTTTTATCTCTTTTCTTCCTTTATAGGTGTGTTTTTATTTTATGCAAAGGGGTCATGAATTCTTGCAGAATTTGATCTGGAGATTGAATGCACCTTACGAAGGAGAAGAAGAGAGAAGCAGCAAAATCCTGCACCACCTACCATGGCAGATAGAAACAATTATCTCTTAAGGATTTTACCGCCCCAGATACGCATGGCCTGAACACAAGCATTGTCAGACCAGTTGTTGAGGCCAACAACTTTAAGCTGAAACCTTCTCTTCTGTAGATGGTTCAGCAAAATTAATTTGGAGGGTTACTTACTGAAGACCCCAATCTCCATCTATCAGTGTTTCTGGAGTACTGTGACACATTAAAATTAAATGAAGTATCGTCTGATGCCATTAAACTGAGATTATTCCCATTCTCTCTAAGGGACAAGGCCTGTGCATGGTTGCAATGTCTTTCATCAGGGTCTATCACTACTTGGCAGCAACTTTCTCAAGCTTTCTTGGCCAACTATTTTTCACCAAGTAAGACAACCCATCTTAGAAATGAAATAACTACTTTTGCTTAAAACGATGATGAGTCTTTGTATGAAACTTAGGACAAATTTAAGGAGCTCCTCAAAATATACCCTCACCATGAGTTGGAAAAGTGGCTCATAGTCCATACATTCTACAATAAGCTAATATACAGCACCTGTATGTCTGTGGATGCTGCAGCTAGAGAAGCTTTGATAAACAAAACAGTTGATGAGGCATATGAGCTTATTGAAGACATGGCTCAGAATCATTACTCATGGTTTAGTGAGAGGCAGCCATCAAGGAAACCAGCAAGTATGTATAAAGTAGATGCGTTTAATCATCTAACTTTTAAAGTTGATGCATTATTTCAAAAAGTTAGATAAATTGAGGATTAATGCTATTGGTTCCTCTCCATTTTTTGCATGTGAGATCTGTGGATGTATTGGCCATGTGGCCAATGACTGCCAGCTTGGAAACCCTGCACCTCAGGATTGTGAACAGGTAAACTTTGTGAACAATAATCAAAGAAACAACCCCTATAGCAACACCTACAATCCAGGTTTGAGGAATCATCCAAATCTTTCATATAAACCGAATACAAATTAGCCTCCTTAGAACAACTTCAGGCAACCACCTGGGTTTCAAAATTCGAGCCATTCAACTCGCCTCCACAGCCAAAGTCAAATCTGGAGGTTCTGATGGAGAATTTTATAATTATTCAAATGAAGCAAAATGATGAGTTTAGAGCCTAGAACCACTCAATGAATGAGGCTATAAAAGATTTAACCTCTAAGGTTGACTCGCTTGCTACCCATAATAAAATGTTAGAAACTCATTGCACATCAAGTGAGCCTATCTAATAGGAATTTTAGCAGACTTCTAGGCCAGACTAAGAACCTTAGAGAGCACTGTAATGCCATTATCTTAAGAAGTGGTAAACCATTGGCTGAATCAGAGAGAATTAGGGAGATAAAAGAAGATGAACCTCAGGATGCATATAAGAAGATAAGAGAAGAGTAATCAGAAGGAGAACAAAAGGAAGAAGAAAAGTCCAAATATGTGGCTCTTGCACCTTACAAGCTACCAATCCATTTTCCATAAAGATTGGTCAAGGCTAGATTAGAGAAGCAGTATGAAAAGTTTTTGGATGTTTTGAAAAAATTGAACATTAATATCCCTTTCCTAAAAGCCATATCTTAAATGCCATCTTATGCAAAGTTTCTGAAAGAAACCCTCTCAAACAACAGGAAGATTGAAGAGCATGTTGTTGTGGCATTTACAGAGGGATCAAGTGCATTAATCTAGAATAAGTTACCCCAAAAGCTTAAGGATCCCGGAAGCTTTTCCATACCTTGTTCCATTGGAGAAATGAAGATTGACAGAGCTCTATGTGACCTTGGAGCAAGTGTGAGTCTCATGCCTCTTTCAGTTTGCAAGAAGCTTCAAATGGGTGACTTGAAACATACCACTCTTTTTATTTATTTGGCTAACTAATCCATTAAGCATCTGGTAGGTATATTAGAGGATGTTCCTCTAAAGATAGGTAAATTTTTCATAACGGTTGATTTTGTTATTTTAGAGATGGAGAAAGATGACAAAATCTCCATCATTCTTGGAAGGCCTTTTTTAGCCACAGCTGGTGAAAACAGTAATGTAAAAGATGGAAAGCTTTCTTTGAATGTATGGGATGAGAAAGTGGAGTTTAATTTAGCTGATACAATAAACTCTCCATCTTTAAGTGAATCTTGATGTATGATTAGCTTACCTAAACTTAAAAATGAACGATAATATCATGAATTTTTCTCCTTCTAACCCACTTGAGTTATACTATGTGGAAAGTTCTTGTGTTTATGATAAACAGGGAAAAGAAAAAAAACTGTTGAAGAGGCAATCGAAGCTCCAAAAGTAGAACTTAAGACACCTCCTCTCAATCTCAACAAAGCAAAGGAGAAAGGGAATGAGCCAAGAAGATCCTTGAAGGCTGATGGGTAACATTTTAAGCATCCTAATTAGGGCCAATGGATATCAAAGAGAGTTATTCAAACTCTCTTAAAGCCTCCTTGAGTGAAAAGCATGCAAAGGAGTTGAGCTAATGACTTTAAACAAGCGCTTTATGGGAGGCAACCCACATTGTAATTTTTAAGTTTCTTTTTGCTTAGTTTCATTGCTTTTAGTTTTTTTTATCTTTAATTTAATTTAATTTCTTAGGCAAAGAGTTTAATGAGTGTTTCCATATGATTTTCAGGTCAATTTCCATGTGCCAAGAGTTTAATAAAAGGATGAAAATTAAGATAAATTAAAAAGGATAAAAAACTATGGCAAATTTTGAAGAAAACTGGAATGCAGCACCAAACACGGGTGACTTGTGTCACAGAGCATGCCCGTGCTTCAAGAACAGCCAAAATTTGGAGATTTTGGTGACTCCAGCACTGAGCACGGGAAAGTCGTGTCACTTGACACGGTCGTGCCCCACGTCTAGCCCCAGCACACCCTTCCTGTGCCAATGAACACGGGCCAATTCCAAGAAAATTTAGACTTCTAAAGGTAAGCACGGGTGACCCGTGTTGATAAACACGGCTTGTCCTTAGGCCGTGTTGTAAGCTTAGGAAGAAAAGGGCCATTCCAGCCCGAAACACAGGTGTGCCGTGTTGAGAAGCATGACCGTGCTTCGAGCCCAGTTAAGTTTTTCTTTCCTTTCCCCCCGGTGTTCATTCTTCCTTTTTCCTGTGCCCCTTCCCAGCCATTTTCCCTCCAATTTCTCTGTAATTTTACTCATTCTCCTGTGCCCTAACTTCTTCCCCACCTTTCCTGAAAGCTCTTCTCCCCTCATTTGCCATCTCCTTCTCTACCTCCACTCTCCCTTTTCCCGTGCCCTAATCCCTTTCCCGTTTGTAAAAACCTCTTCCCTTTATAACCATTCCCGTTCCCAGCCCTCACACACATACCCAGTTTTCCCGTGTTTCCCTTTCCCTCTCGGTTTAATCCTAACAACCAAAATTTTTTCCCGTGTACCCATCTCCTTCTCCACTCTCCCCATACCCAACTACCCATGCCCAACCCAAAAACCATACCACTTCCCCTCCACCCATGCCCATCCTACACACCCAGCTCTCTCGTAGCCTAACTCCCCCTCTCCATCGTATTCCTCTGCTAATCGTGTTCTGTATTTTCTTATCTGAATTATGTAATCTCATTCCCGTGTTCATAGCTAGCACATAACTCCCTCCTTGTCCTATCCTCCTTTTCTAGTGCTAGAACCCATTACCTTGCCAAACCCAGAAAAAACCTTCCCCTGCATAACCTGTGCCTAACTCCCAATTTTCTTGGGAGCCCTGTTCCCCTACATCACCTATGTACAACTAGTTCTATCTGTTTCTTGCTCGTGGATACATTCCTTGTTACTGGTACCCATCATGCTCTCCAGGTAAGTTCTAAAATCTCTACGCTTGTGTTTCATTCTAGTGGATTGAAATTTGCTGGTCCTTGCTTCTGTTGAAAGTTTCATTAGTTTGCTTGGGACATTCTGGCCAACTTTAGAGATGAATGTGATTTCTACCATTGGAATTCGCTGATGCTTTAGTTTCTCTAATTTACAATCATCTAATCTCTCATCTAGCTCTTTAACTTAGTTGGGAATTTGCTGGTTGTGTGATCATATTGTAATTGCTTGGCAATTCTTGAAAACTTCTAGTAGCATTTGGCATTTATGTGTTATTACTTTTCTCATTTTGCATTGTCTGGACTAGCTAGAAATTTGGGTTGATTGAGGCTATAATCATTTGGGATTTTGGTCAATTTGGTTGGCTTGAATTAGAAGTGATTTGCTGAATACTAAAAGCTTATTATGCACAATTTGTTAGAATATGAATAGCTTGATTAACCTAGATAATATCTAAATTAGAAGTTGATACATTCACTTGGTTGCTGATAATTACTGAACACTATTACCTCTTGCCCTAGTCTTTGCTTATATCACCTATTGCACTGGTTTTTCTTGGACCTTTCTGCTTTCCTAAATATTTTTTGCCTAGACATTACATTGTGCTTTATCTGTATTAACCAAGTTAATGATGGTCATTTTGTTGTTGGCTTAATTCTCCTAGTTAGATTTATGGTTTAACTAAATTGTTTTGATCTGATTCTTGAATTTGCTAGGTTATTTATTTGGTTTTCTAATTTTGCACACACTGAACTCTTGCATTGTCTCTATTAGCCTAGCATTTGCTGACTTTTATATGTGTTGCATTTAAAGTTGCTTTTGTTCCTGAATTTGGAAATTGCATCTTGCTGCATTAGTATTGATCCTATTCATCCTACTCCCCATTACATTTTATTTGCATATCATTATAAATGGGCCTTAAAAGAGCCAGAATTGGCCAATTTTCCTCCCGATCTCAGTAACAAGGTAAAGGAAGGATTCAAAGACTAGCCCAACCTCCTCATCAAATAAATGAGTATGGTACCGTGTTTTTTGATGATAATCAATGGACACGATACGATACTCTAGTTAAACAGGAAATGCTGAGTACTCGATACATGAAAGAGGAGTGTTTGGACCAGTTAAGACTTTTAACTAACATCCGCTACCTCATTGATCGAATTGGGTGGAATACATTCATTGGATTACGTTACCCGGCCTATGTTAGGACCACCTTAGAGTCTTTTAGTTCAATTAATGTGGTCTTGATTCGGGGTCTTAACGTCGATCAGGGACGCATTAACTTTAGATTATTTGACCGTACATTTAATTTATCATTGGCTCAATTTAATTTATTATTCAGATTTTCTCTCAAGGGAGATAGATCAATCCCCTCAAGTTTTCTTACTCAACAATTTTGGAACTCTATTTCTATTAGGGGGCAATATAATGTATCAAGTTCAAAAGCCTCTTTTATTTGCAATCCCATTTTTAGATATTTATAGCGTCTAATGGCTTATACCGTTTTTGGTAGAGATGAAAGTGATGGGGTTGTAAATAAAAGAGAGCTTTATTTTCTTTGGGCCATGTTAAACGGTCATAAGGTGGATATTGGAGCCTTCATGGCCCAACAAATGGCTAGGGTGGATAATGTCATAAATAACAAAGTGATCATAAGGGGCTTAGTGACTGCATTAGCTAGAGGGTTAAGATTTGAGGCAAATCTTCAGGATTTACAACCAATAGTTGGCAGCAGTAGGATAGATTTAGAATCCTGTCTGCATATGAAATTAATTGTTAAAAAGAATGCCGATTATTGGCTGCATCTCCGTGGCCATAATATCTTTCACCTCCCTAACCCCACTAGGATAGCAGTTACTAATGAGCATAATTGGATATACCCTCTAGAAGAGAATAGAGAGGATGATGATGATCCTAAGGTGGATGACTTCCCCCTTGATCCATTTTTGGCTCTACCACCCCACCCCTACCCACTTCACTAACACTGTAGGTCCTTCCCATATGCTGCAAGAGGACCAACATTCTATCTCCCCACGGCTTCGCTGAATTGAGGAGAACAAATAGCACTAAGATCCACTCTGCATGCAATCAAAGATTCAATCCAAAGCATGCAGGGAATGATGAACGGATGATACAACTACCACCTGAGTCATAATCCTCCACCTCCTCCTCCAAAAGACCAGTAAGCAAGTTATTTTTCTTCCTTTGCCTGCACTTTCATTGTTACTGACATTGAGGACAATGTCAAGTTTAAGCATAGGAGAGTAGACTTTAGGTTTGTGGTTTTCACTTATTAAATTTTTTGTTCTTGTTGGCTGAATATCTCTTATTTCATTGTATAATCACAAAGTTTGTTGTTTTAGAGATAGATTGATGTAATATAGGGTAATTTTAACTCATGAACATGTGATGCACAGTAGAATATGAAATAAGTAGTTATCAACTTAGTCTCTCTCTTCTAGTATTGTACCTCTAATTTTTTGAAAAATATCTCTCTTATTGTGCTGTAAATTGTATGCTATTATTGATTTTAACATTATGAGATATGAAGGTAGGGAGAGGTGAAAAATAAGGGAATGTGGATCCCAAAAAGTTTCACCCTGAGTACCCCTTCAAGGCACTAAAAAGGACTTAGTGTAATACCCAAAATTTTATTAATAATATCCACAAAATAGAATAGTAAGAAAGGGTTAAAAAGAGTTAAATGAAGGAGTTATAGGGAAATAACAAGGAATACTAAATAAGGATCCTTTTATTTTTGGGAAGATTTGTTAAGGATGAGATAGTGATTTCCTTGTTTATAGGGTCACAAGTAGACAACCACATTAGAGAGGAGGAGCCATGAAGAAAGTTGCACAAAACTTCATGGAAATAAGGCTCAAGAAGATATTGAACTCTTGGTAAGTTTTCCTTTACCCCAAACAGGGCCTTACCTAACTATATAGTTCCATTGTAAGGAAGTGGTAATCTTGAAATTCTTAGAGAAAGTGAGGGCAAAGGATAGGCTCATTATTTTATGATTTTTCTATTGACTTGGAGGACCAAGTTGCCAATTTTGCTTAGCCAAAGCCAGAAAGACTCACGGCCAAAGGGAGAAGAAAGAAGGGAAAGAAAAAGAGAGAAAGGGAAGAAAAGAGAAGGAAGAAAAAAAAGGGAAGAGAGGAAGAAGAGAACTCCATGGCAAGAAGGAAAAAGAGAGAAAGTAGCAGAATCAAGAAAGAGGAAGCAAGCTTGTGGGAAGAAGGTAAGATCAACTTCCTCCCTCACAATTATTGGTTGGTTCTGAATGCTACATTTTATGTAGAATCTGGAAATATGTTGAACATATGAATTGTTGCCCTATTTCGTAGCTTTTATACGCCTCTTGAATCACCTTAATCGGATTGGAAATGAGAGAGATATGCCTTGATGAGTGAAGGTAGGTCAGATTTAATGCGCTGAGTTCTGATTCTGTTTTCAAGCAACTTTTTCCCCTGATTTGGTTTCTTATTTGTTGAAGTGGTAGAAATAAAAGTTGTGGGTAATTGTTTTAGATTTCCATAGACACCAAAATCACCTTAATCGGAGTTGAAATGAGTGAGTTATGGTCTTTGTAGTAAGGAAAGGTCTGGCTAGACAGAAATCTGGGCTGTGGGGAAAACCTGTAGCACGGCCAAGCCGTGCTTCGGGCGGTTTTGTGATTTTTCAGCATGGTTTGCACAGTTTGAAGCATGGTCGTGCTTGGTGACACGGCCAGGCCGTGCTTAAGGCTATTTTTGCTCTATTTTGCATTTTAAAAGCTCTAAATGAACTCCAATGAATGGATTATGTTAAGGGGAACTAAAATGCATAGATATACCTTTTTAATGATACATTGTAGTGTGAATTCCATCCTTTTATTATAAGATATTAAATCACATATTGCATAATGATGAAATGCATGTTGATTGATGTCTATGCTAGTATATCAATGCATGAGGAATGATGCATGATTGTCATATTTGCATATTATAGATTGCTTGTGTGCATGGCTGCAAGTGAGTTATTGATGCGTATGCTTTTGGGAGGCTATAGAAGCACGTATGTTATTTATGAGGAATAAATGTAACATGTTTAAGGATGAATATGATTTATGTTTTGGATATTTATTGATATGCATATCCTTGTTACGATAAGTGGCTAAAGAGAGGTAAAAGACTTAATCTGGTCAGGAGGACCTTCTCTAAAGTAGGGTGGCCTAAAAATGGGTGTCTCCCTTGCTGTATTGAGGCGAATGATGGTCAGAATGATCCTCTCTGAAGCAGGATAGCCTGGCAACGGGTGTCTTCCTTACTGTATTGAGGAGACTGACAATTCCAGGTTAACCCTTACCCACTAAGGTGACCCAGCGATATGCAGCACCTTCTGAGGTAAGGCGACTGAAGGGTCGTGGCTTGTGATACGGTACCGGGATAGAGGACGCCCTATAGCCTAAAGTGGTCAATGTGTGAAGGACCACTCCAACCAATGGCCATCAAAGGGTGGGTGAGTAGTTGGAGGGGAAGGCTCACACCACATTGAGGATTGCAATTGAGAGGGATTATCGGCCTATGAGCCACTATGAGTGATGATGAGCCACTAAGTGTGGTATGGACCATGGACATTGGCACAGGTGTCGTACAAATGCATATTTTGTCAACATGCATGATATTGATGCATAACCTACAAAAAGGCTGGCATGTACTTTATTGTACCTTTAATGTATAAAAAGAAAAAGAGAAAATGTTTTCTGTAGCTTATACAACTGGACATAGCATGTGAGTTTTCTATATACTTGTATGTTTTGGATGTTGATCTTGCTGGAATTTTATATCTCACTATGTTTCAATGATATGTTCAGATTAGTATAGATATCCTTTGTTGTGCTGATCCTGCTTTTCGAGCTGTAGACGGTAGACGTCCCCTATCTGGGACTGTTCACCATCATTGTGAACTTGATGGTTAACAATATGATAGAGGTCCCTGCTTCTGGCCACCTCCTCCACCAGCAGTACCCCAAGGGTGATGGCCAGGGCTGGGCCGTAGGATAGCTTATTACATATGTATGTATATATATATACTGCTGAACTTTGATGTATATAGTTTGGAATGTATGAATGTATGGGTTGTTTAGCTTATGGGCTTATGGTATATCTGATCTCTTGCATTTACAAAAAAAAAAAAAAAAAATCGGGCGTTACACTTAGTATGAGCACCTAGCTGCCTATACTCTAGTGAGATAGAGCATAAAATGTACTCACTGTATATTTCTATAAAATAATAATGAATGAAATAGAGAAAAGAAAGAAGAAAAAAAGTGAAAAAAAAAAAGTAAAATAATTTGAGTGAGAAAATGAGTGAAAATAGAAATAAGGTTAAGGCAACATAGGGAGATCTAAAGGATGAGGTGACCTCCTTGAATGTTTAAAAATCAATTTGATGCATACAATCAATGGTAACAATGGAAGTAGGTATATAATAAGATAATTTGGGTTTAGTTTTAGAAGAATGGAGACTAATTAATAAATGTTTATTCATATATTTATTGCGTTCATATTGATTGAGTGAAGAATTACCTATATTGCATTTTTCAGTCATCTAGAATCTGAATGCATATTTCTCCTTCCTACTGATATGTCATGTTATTTGCTTGAGGATAAGCAAAGGTTTAAGCATGGGGGAGTTGATAAACGAGAAAATTGAGTGTTTAATGGTTATATTTTATCCCCTAATTAATAGTAAACTTGTGATTATTTCCCTGCTTTTGGTTATGCTTTGCTCTGGATACTGCTTTGATTTATTTTATATTTGTAAGTGAGTAAAAAAGGCCAAGAAGCAAGAGAAAACACTCATGTAAAGGGCCATATAGACTTGGAACATGCTGAGGAGGAAGTAAGGAGGCAACCCAGAAAAAATTGGCAAGAAACGAGTTTGGCAGCCCCAAACACGCCAAACTGTGTTTGGTGTTGCATAAAGCACGGTCAGGTCGTGCTATGTGCAAAGAATGAAGTTTTTCCCAAATTTTCAGCACGAAGCATGGTCGTGCTTTGTATCCGTACACTCCATGTTTTTAAGGTTTTCAGTAGCCAAAGTGATATATATTCAAGGGAAAACATAGCTAAAGACATCCAGACTCATACATACTTGCTTTTACTCACTTTTAAGCTTAGGAAACACCATTAGATTATATTTAGAGTAGGATTAGAGATTACTTTATGCATCTAGAATAGAATTTACATTGATTGAAGTTTGTATTTAGTACATTCTGCAACCAGATTTTATTTTTCCATCTTTACTTCTACTTCTACTCTTTCTCTTTGATTGTATTGAACACTTATGAGTTATTCAATGAATTAGATTACGATTTATATTTCCATTATGCGTGAGTAGATATTGATCTAGGGTTGCGGTAAACCTAGTTATGATATGATGATACTGTGCTAATTGAATTGTGGAACCTTAATTGTGATTATTTGTAGATTAATTAAGATTAACTATTATGCACATGTTTAAGAGTTGATAAAATGCCTGATCACCAATCTATCGCGTCTTAGGTTATTAATTAATGAAATGAAAAGTGAAAATTAATACCAGAACCTAATAGTTAATTAGAGATATCTTAATCATGAAAATAGTTTAAGATTCTCTAGGAATTGAATCAATTAATGGGCACAAGAAAACTGATTAATTGCATTCCGTGGTTGGCATAGAACTTAACAGACCTAAGTTAAACTAAGAACCACGAAAGTAGGCAATTGGATTAACCTAGGTATGATTAGTAACACTTGAAAGAGGTTACTAATTAATTAAGGCTAAACCATCCCCAATTACCTAGATAGCTGCAATTAGAAGTACATATTGATTGAATTCTTTATTTGCTTAATTGTGACACACTCTATCGAATTTCATTAATTTAGATAGCATATTTCGTATAATTCTAGTAGTTGATCATTGTTCTCTGTGGGATACAACCCGTACTCACCAGACTAGTTACAATTATGTCGTGCACTTGTAGTTATTTATAAAATACACACAATAGTGCACTTGTTGATGGCACATTACTAAGGTATATCAGTGTGTATGCCAACACCTCAGCCTGTACAGGCACTCTTCGTGCCAACTCTTGTGCACACCCACCCTTTTACTAAGCATAGTCCCCATAGCTACTACTTGTTGAGAGCCGACCTAACTCTACCCTTGGGACATGCGTGATCGAAGCCTACTTGTTGTTGGCATGCTTAAGGGCCATAAATGGTTGGCCGAAGCTGCCCACTGGGATGCCATGGCCGCGAAGGCTACATCATGATAGTCTTGCATAGTAAGCACATCACGCATCACAAAGGGGCCCATGGCACCAATGTAGCAGCCCTCCCAACAAGTTGCTGACAAGGTGTTCTTACCCTCAACTAGCTTCAAACGATGGTTGTGAATTCGCTGATGACACGTTACTTAAGTATATCAGTGTGCATGCCAACACCTCAGCTTGTACGGGTGCTTTTGGTGCTGATGCTCATGCATTTTCACCCTTTTATTAGGCACAGTCCCCTACAGCCCCTACTCATTGAAAAACCATCACACCTCTACTCTTGGGATATGCACGATCAAAACCCACTTTTTTGTTTGTACACCCAAGGGTTGCAGATGGTTAGCCAAAACTATGTACTGGGATGCCATAGCCAAAGGCTACAACATGATAGTTTCACAGAACAAGCCCATCATGCATCATAGGTGGGCCCTATGGCACCAGTGTAGCTACCCCCCGATAAGTTGCAGATGAAGTGTTCTTGCACCCAACAAGCTTTGAACAACGGTTGTGCGCCTGCCGATGGCATGTTAGTCAAGTATATCGATGCGCATACCAACACCTCAGCCTAAAAGGTGCTTTTGGTGTCGACGTTCGTGCATATCCACCTTTTTACTAGGCATAGTCCCCACCACCTCTGCTCATCGAGAAACAATCCCATCCCTACCTCCATGATGTTCTCGATTGATGCCCATTTGTTGTTCGCACACCACAGAGGCCATCCACCGTAGTGCTTAGGGTGAGCATGGGTCAGGTTGGGTCAAATTTGGGTATAAATTTCATCCAACCGTACAATGGTCGAGTTGTAAAAATCTCGTCTAAACTCGCCAGTGATATCAAGTAATCCAAAAATTTTGGATTTGATCAACTTCCGAGTCATGGGTCACTTGTAGTTTAAGGTGGTTTAGAGCTAGAGAGCAAAGAATCTAACAAAAAATGTTAACGAGAAAGTTGGAAGCAAACGCATCAAATTTGGAAAAGCAAAGTGAGTATACTAACAAATCTAAAAAGCAAAGTAAAAATCTCTGTGCTCAGTTGTAGGAGATGAAGAATCAACCAGGAAAAAAGCCATGCAGCCATGGATCGTAAATCAAGTAGCAGAACAAGAATGCTGAGAAAGGTAACAGAAAAGAATTCCATCGCTACTCGCTAAAGAAGAAAACAAAACAAGAATATCGGGAGTGAGAGATAAGAGATACGAGAGATATAATGAGACCAAAGGAGAGTCAAAGGCCAAGGGAGTGAGAGATGAGGGTTTGTGTGAGGGTTACAGCAAGAGGGTCAAGGGCCAAGGGAACAAGGGATGATGAAAGTTGCCTTGCCACGAAGTAAAGAGAATGACTAGAGGCTGCGTGAAGGAGAGAAAGAGGAAGATACAACGGTGGATGCTGCTCCTGCGAGGAGCCAAAGAAACTCGAGCTGTAGGAAAGGAATGAGAGGGATTAGGGGTTATTGTGTTTATATATAAAGGGTAAAACAGTGCCGTTGAATATTTTTTTCTTTTGTAAAAGAAAAAAAAACCTAACGCAGCAACAAGTAGGACTTGAACCCTAGTCTCCCCAAACACAACGTTCCTTTCTCACCACTCAGCCACAGTCACCATATTTCTTATACTTAACCTAATTTTTATATACATTGTCGGTGAGGTTGGTTACATTTAGTTTAAATATCCCAAACTTGACCCAAACCGATAAACCCATATTTTTCAAAAACATTCACTCGATTAAACTCACAAACGCGATTCAATCTACTCGATATACTTATTTTTACTCGGGTTCAAGTGGGTTCTAACGGGTTAAGCGGGTTATGCTTACCCTTAATGGTGCCATAGACAAGGCTACATCAAGACGTTCTTCGTATCAAGCACGTCTTGCATCTTGAAGGGGCTCTATGGCACCATTGTAGTTGCCCACCTGTGGAGTCGCGAGTAAGGTGCTCTTCCCCCTCAGTTAGTTTCGAACAATGGTTGTGTGCCAGCTGATGGCACGTTACTCGGGTATATCAGTGCGTACACCAACACCTCAGCCTAAAAGGTGCTTTTGGTGCCGATGCTTATGCATGACCACCCTTTTACTATGTACAGTCTCCATCGCCCCCAACATGTTGAGAAACAATCCCACCTTTACCCTCAATATGTGCTTTAATCCATCGCTCCCCCTACTCTCGCGAACGAGGGGAAAAAATCTATCTTGAAACCCATGTTGTTATGCATATCCTGGGACTGCCGATGACTGATCACCGCTGTCAGAGCTCTAGCGGCGGTGGCCGACCACTTGGGGTGCCATGGTATTCTTAATTGAATTATTCAACAATAGAATCACGATGGCCTCACTTAAAAAACATACTCCTTAGGCACTTTTAGCCATATTGACAAAATCAATCAATTTTACATACCCAAATTACCACAGCAATTTTCAAGAAAAAAAAATTTACATAAAAAAATTTATATAAAGAATAAACAAATACTCTAAATTATAACTAATGGAGGAATTATATTTATTTGAATTCAAATAGCTTTTTTGTCATAATCCTCAGTAATGGCGTCAAAAACTTATTATTGTTTTAATTAAAACTCATAAGCGAACGAATCTATTGGAGTATAAATTTAATGGTATGGGAGGTCGATCCCATAGAGATTGCCAATTGAAAGAAAACTCTAATTTATACCCAAAATATATAATTATAACCTAATTTCTTGGATTTATTTTGTGACAAGAATATTAAGTTAAATGTACAAGAAACTAGGGATTCACTCTTGGTATAAATAAAGATAAATTTAACTCTTTTGTTACTCAATTGGAATCCTCACATGAATGAGGTTCCAATTGGAATATATGTTAATTTAAACTCACTTTTGTTTATACATGAATTATATTTACCTCTTTTTTATTGTATTATTAATAATTAAGACATTCTTGTAAAATAGATTCAATCATACATTATGCTAATCGCCATCTTGTCTATAATATATCAAGATTCACATTTTACAAGATTAAAAATATAAAGATGCAAAAGGTAACTTGTAAATGGGTTTAAGTATACATTGTTCCAATCATTATATTGTCTATAATAAATCAAAATTGGTTCAAGCATTTATTGTTCCAAAGATTATCTATAATGTATCAAGATTTACACTTTACAAGATTTAAAAATAAAAGGATATAAAAAGAAAAAAATTAACAAGAGATATGTGGCAAAGCCAGCTATAAACATTAATAACATGAAGTAGGCGACAAAGTTAGCCATTAAGAAAAGAACAACAAAAGATAGACGGCAAAGTCAGGCATTAAGAAATAACATAAGAAAAGAACTAAGAAGGTAAATACAACATCAAATATAAATATTGAAATTAAGAGTTAAATAAATCGTTATTCTTTTACCAAGAGTTTCACCATTTCGTCTTAGCATAAATGGATTAGTTCTCCATAATCAAAGTAAGAAGGCAAGATTGAAGATGAATAAGCATAATGATATTATAAAAGAAAGTAAGGATAAAAAAATGTGTAATGAAAGAAGAACATTATAAGCACTTAGGACCAAACACTTCTTTTTAGCCTTTTTTTCCCTTTTTCAAGCTCTCAAGATCTCTCTATTTATAGATATAATTAGGTGGATAATTGTTAATAATGGTGGGTAGCAAGTTGCATGACAACTTTAAATCTTATCTCATGCATCAAAATTAATCTTTGATTTACTCCTTGATATCCACCGAATTTGTTGACCCTGTGAACATGAAAGTTGTAGAAAATTTTATTATCTTTCTGGGAACACAAATTTCGTATGTATTAGATACGTATTTTGTGAGTTATGACTAAAATAATGAAGTAAGGTCAGGCTGGACTGTAACAACAAAAATATTTTCTTCTAACCCAATTTTGGCTCTTTTAATGTTAGAATTTCAAAATCACTATGAAATATTAGTTTAAAGCTACTTAATTATTCTTTTCACATGATCAAGAATCACGTTAATATTATTTCTAGAGAAATATTTATTCACATTCTTTTTATTGATGTTTTTATCCCTGATCCTTTAGCATTGGGTGTTCTACCTTAAATCTTTTATGTTTCAGTTCTTTTGAAAATATAGTCATAAATTAAGACCACCTTGATGCATATATCCATTAGAATGCATCTCAAGAGTAAATAATATATCATTTAATGACTTATTACTCAGTTATCCTCAATGAATTTATTTCATCTACTTGATTTATAAACATCATTCTCAAAGAATAACAAATTTGCTTTAATTCTTCCAATTGAGTCTGCTTTCTATTCTTCTTTCCAACTATAAAAGATGTGCAAAACTAAAAATAACTAAGAAAAATAAGTGCTTAAATTTGGCAAAAAGATAATATACAAATATTTAATTTATGACTATAAAAATTACTCATCAAGGCTTTAATGGATGAAAGGATTAATGACCCAAAAACAAGCCTCTTATTGCATAATCATTCATACAAAGATACCCTAATTGGAATCAATGGCAGGCATGATGGGTTCTTCAACGAAGAGGAGGATGATCTTTAATAGACCATAGAAGGGGATGAAGAGAGGGAGAAAGACCAAGATGTCTTCTACCAAGTGCTGTAGGTGCCAACAGAGGAAAGAGTTTAGTTGTACAATGTGTGGAGATATTCTTTAATCATTAAGTTGCTTGGTAAAAACCTTGGATTTTTGTTTTATTAATGCAAGAGTTTAGAGGATGTAGCAAAAGTCTAGAGGCATTAAGCTAGTGGATATTGGAGATAATTATCATGCATTGAGATTCTTAAAAACGAGGAATTATCACCATGCCTTCTATGATGGGCCATGGATCATAGTAGAGCACAAGCTTTTAATACAACATTGTAGGCTTAATTTTGATCTTTTTAATGATGAATTCAAAAAAATCCTTGTTTGGATCCAAGTGCCAAGGTTTCCAATACAATATTGTAACAAACACATTTTGTGAAGATGAAGAAATTCATTTTGGAAAACCTTGAAGGTGGACTTTGCAAGAGTGGGAATGACTTATATTGGTTCAAAGAAGAAATTTTGCTAAAGTATGTATTGAGGTGGATCTTAAGAAATTTTTATCCTTTAAGTTCATCTTACTAGGGAGAGTGCATCATGTGGAGTACAAAGGGGATAGGATGGTCTATTTTGACTGTGAAAGATTTGGTCACTATAAGGAAAAACATCATCTTCTTATTCTAGTAGTGGAAAAGGATTTAGGAGGAGGATCCTCTTTGGAGATTAAGAACATGGTGGCAAATGGCGATTGAAAAGTATAGTTGGAAGGAGGCATTCAAGTCATAGATGTCAGTTCAACACCAATCTTAGAGGAAACCTAACAGTAGGCATGTAAATCATATTAAGATCTAGAATAGAGTGGAAGGGAATAAGGAAGTAAACAAGGGGAATGATATGGTGAAAGATACAATTCTGGAAATGGGTATTTAGAAAGTGAATTAGGAGGATTTGGTTACCTCTATTGGCCCTCAGATGAGGCTTAAAAGGGAAAGTCAACGGCTCTTGATTAGGACAAATGCCTACATGGCACTCGAGTTGAGCAGAAGAAGGTGGAAGTAAATTTGTCATCTAGAAGGGGTAAGCTTTAGGTGGGGCATAAAATGTTATAGGAAGCAAGGCCAATAAAGGAAAAATGTGGAACTAAAAAATCTAACTTATGTGGCAACTAAGCCCAAAATCCTTCTTGGGCTGTCTAATAAGAATGTTTTAAATCTAGAATCTTTTCATCATAGTTTAGATCCCAACAAGCCTTAAAAGCCACCAAAATATAATGAAAATCCAAAACTCATCAAAATAGCCGAACGTTAGCATTCTCATCACGGGATTGGAGACTAACAAGTCTAACGACTACCCCAAGTGTATACTAATGGACTTCAAGGATTTTTTTTTCTATCCTTTTCTTTTTCCAGTTTTCCAATGAATCTTCTTTGTTGGAATTGCAGAGGTATGGGTATGAGAGCATTTTTTAGTTTGGTTCAAGATATTTTTTTCTCAGAACAATCTTCACATCCTTGCTCTTTTTAAAACTAAAATTAGTGAAGAAAGGGTTAATAGGATTATTAAAAAGTGTGGGTGTTCTCATTTTGTCAAGGTGGAAGCCATTAGGTTTGCAGGATGGACATGGATTCTGGTGGAATAAAGCTAGTGTTGAGGTAGAAATTATGGTGACCCACTTTCAGTTTATTCGTTGTAAAGCGAGATACAAGTCTAATTTGTCTAGTTGTTGGATAAATTTTGTGTATGCTACCCTAAGACCTTGAAAAATGTTGGGATAGTCTTGAAAATGTGACTAACTCCCTTGATGGCCTATGGCTTATGATAGGTGATTTCAATAGTATTCTATTTATAGATGAGGAATAGAAATGAGGTCTTGTTTTTATGGGTTATATGCAATGTTTCTCCAATTTATTGAATAATTATGGGTTATTTGATTTAGGCTACAAGGCTCAAAATTTACTTGGGTTAGAAATAAGGTCCAAGAACACCTTGATAAATATGTTAGCAATGCCCACTAGTCCATGATTTTTCCTAATGCTTCAGTTTATGTCTTGCTTTCTCTGAAGTTTGACCATGCTCCTATTCTAGTCAAAATGGAGAAATTAAATGCTATTATTGTTGGTAACAAGCCCTTCAGATTTGAAGCATATTGGATGCCCAAACTCGCCTTTGATAACATTGTGGAGGATATATAGGAAAATTAGCCTTCGTGGCTGCAAGCTTTTGGATGTTTTACTAAACAAGCACAGTCTTGGAACAAGGATTCCTTTGACAAAGTGTTTTATA
The DNA here is from genome assembly GCA_037074535.1 of Gleditsia sinensis. Taxonomy (NCBI): domain Eukaryota; kingdom Viridiplantae; phylum Streptophyta; class Magnoliopsida; order Fabales; family Fabaceae; genus Gleditsia; species Gleditsia sinensis. The sequence goes on along the minus strand of CM073467.1, from coordinate 48,279,767 downwards.
AGAAGAAAAAAATTATGAGACAATCATGAGAAATTGATATAAAATTAGAACAAGATAACTACCATTTGAAAAGGCTTGAAAACTTCTTCATGGAAAGAATACAAGAAAATTCTCCTTCAAGAAGAAATGTTGTAGTATTAGAAGTTCCAAAGTAAGTGGTAACTTTATGGGGATAAAAATACTAATTATTTCCATACTTCAACTATATGTTTAAGGAAGAAAAATAAAGTGGAAGCTTTAAAAGATGATGCTGAAAACTGGGTGTTGATGACAATTTCTTGAAAAATATGGTGAGATCTTTCTCTGTTAATTTATATTCTTATGAGAATTCTGTTATTCTTGTGTATCTTATTTTAGGAGGTTTCCCTTTCGATGATTAAGATAAGCAAAAACTTAATGCCCCAGTGTGTGAGAAAGAAATTAAAGAATGCCATTTTCAGCATGGGTTCTCTTAAAGCTCCTAGTAAAGATGGACTTTATACTCTATTTTTTCAAATGTACTGGGACACAAAGGGACGTTTGGTTTATGCTATGGTGCAAATTATTTTTTTCTGACGCAACCAAAGTTGAAGTTATCAATTAGACTTTGCTTGTTTTTATTCCTAAGGAAGATGCCCTAGAGTTTGTGAAGCAATTTAGATCCATTAGTCTTTATAATGTTGTTTATAAATAAATTACAAATATTATTGCTAACATATTAAAATTAAAAGGCATATAGGTCATTTGATCTCATCTAATCAATGCATCTTTTTTCCTGGTAGGCACAACACAGATATTGTAATTATTGCTTAGGAGGAGATTCTCTCTATGAAATTGAAAAACAATTAAGAAAGGAATGATGTCTATCAAGATTGATTTGGAGAAAACCTGTAATAGAATTGATAGGACATTTCTTAGTGATACTTTGAAGCTTGCTATGATTCCTTATAATTTGGAAAATTTTATTATTTTATGTGTTTCTTCATGCTCCATGCAGATCTTATGGAATGGATAGAAAGGTTTAAACCTTCTCCTTTGTATTGAAAGACTAACTCATTGTATTTTTGTAGCAGTGGATAGAAGTTTGTGGAAACTTGTTAAACTTTATAGAACAAACCCCTAAATTTCCAATCTCTTTTTTGCCTATGATCTTATACTCTTTGTTGAAGCTTCATTGGATCAAGTTGAAGTTATCAGGGAATCCTTGGAGGCTTTTTGTGCTAGTTTGGGCCAAAAGGTGAGTGAAGAGAAAACTAGAGTCTGTGTGCACATGAGAGTGTAAAATGTTATATTCATTGAGTCAAAAATAGATACATATATACATAGAAGGGAGAATGGAAATGGCTACAATATAGGAGAAAAATCTGGGAAAAATAATCCTAACAGATTATACTATCCTAGAATCAAGCTGATAACAGTAACAATATAAAAAAATTATCCTAATAAATATTCGGTCAACAGGATCAAGATCACACTCCCCCTCAAGTTAGATCATAATGTTTGTCATGTCTAACTTGCTGACACATTCTTCAAAACATAGTCTTTGAAGTCCTTTTGTAAACATATCGGCAGTTTGTCGCTTTTTTGGTACATAGGTCAAACATACAGTTCCATCTTCAACATTTTCTTTGATTAAATGTCAATCTACCTCCACATGCTTAGTTCTGTCGTGATGAACAGAACTATGGGACATGTTGATGGCGACTTTGTTATCATAATAGTGCTTTATAGGTGTTTCATAGATGATTTATAATTCTGTCAACACTTTTTTCAATCAAAGTCCTTCACAAATACCTTTTGCTACAGTTTTGAATTTAGCTTCTGCACTACTTCTAGCTACTACCTTATGTTTCTTACTTTGCCACGTGACTAAATTTCCCCATACAAAGGTGCAATATCCAGTATTTGATCTTCTACCTTCCACTAAACTTGCCAAATCCACATTTGTATATACTTCTATAGTCCTCGGTTCTCCTCTTTTAAACAAAAGCCCTTTTTCTGGTGACCCCTTCAAGTATTTTAAAATCATATAAACTGCCTCAAGATGTCCTTCATTGGGAGAATGCATGTAGCGACTTACCACACTTACAGAGAAAGCAATGTCTGGTCTAGTGTGTGATAAGTAGATTAACTTCCCAACAAGTTTTTGATACTTTTCATGATCAACCAGTTTTTTATCACTCTCAAACTTAGTACTTTCTATAGGAGTAGTACTCGGTTTACATATGAGCATCCCAATCTCTTTTAAGAGATCTAGACCATACTTCCTCTGTGAGATATAAATTCTCCTTTTTGATCGAACAACTTCCATTCCCAGAAAATACCTCATTTTCCTTAGATCTTTGACCTCAAACTCCTTTGTTAAGGTTAACTTGAGTCTTTTCATTTTCACCATATCATCACCAGTGACTATGATGTCATCAACATAGACAATCAAGATTGTCTTCTTACCTTCTATGATTCTAAAGAATATTTTATGATCTGATTGAGCTTGAATATACCCTTTAGATTTAAGAACTTTTAGTAAACCTATGGAACCAAGCTCGGGGTGACTGTTTTAAACCATACAGAGACTTCTTTAACCTGCATGCTCTATTTTCTCTCCCTTACTTGTCAAATCCTGGAGGAAACTTCATGTATATTTCGTCCTTTAATTCTCCATTTAAGAATGCATTTTTTTACGTCAAATTGTCAGAGAGGCCAATCTCAGTTGGCTGCCACTGACAAGAGTACTCTAATGGTATTCAATTTCGCTACAAGTGCAAAGGCCTCTTTGTAGTTCAACCGATAAGTTTGGGTAAATTTCTTTGCTACAAGGCGAGCTTTATATCTTTCAATTGTCCCATCAGCATTATACTTTACTATGAAGACCTATTTACATCCAACAAGCTTCTTTCTTTTTGGAACATCAACCTCTTCCCACGTCTCATTCTTTTTTAGTGCTTTCATCTCTTCCAAGATAACTTCTCTCTATTCCTTTACTTTAAGGGCTTCTTGAATGTCTTTAGGTATTTCCATCCTATCCAAGTTAGCAATAAAAGCACGATATCGAGTAAATAAAACATTATAAGATACAAACCTCTCAATTGGATGTATGGTACAGGTTCTGTTTTTCTTCCTCAAGGCAATAGGAAGTTTTAAGTCATTTGTTACTTGTTTTCTTCTCTCTTTCTTCAACACATTATTATTCCTTACAAGGATCCTGCACCGGTTTAGGGCTTGGTACACTACTACAAAAGCGTGGAATAGCGACGGTTTTTTAGTGGCTTTAGCAACAGTTAGCATAACCATCGCGGAGAGAGTGTCTTTGCGACGGTTTAGACCAACTGTGGGAATAGCGTCATTAAAATAGGGTATAGTGACGGTTCTGAACCGTTGTTAAGTTATATAACCGTCGTTAACTTCAGTTTTAACAACGGTTACTGAATTGTCCCATGTCAAGATTAACGACGGTTATTAAACTGTCGTTATATAATGACGGTTCTATAGCCGTCGTTAAGTCTTTAAAAATAATGACGGTTCATAGAACCGTCGTTATTACTTATAAATTTTTATTAAAAAAATTATTAATTTACATTATTATTTAATTTTATATTATTCGTATCATATTTAATCTTTTAAAATATATATTTTTATTTCAATATTCATAATTTACATTATTTTTTATTTTTATTTTTATCTCAAAATTCATAATTTAATTTAATTTATTTATTTCAAAATTCATAATTTACGTTATAATTTAATTTAATTTTATTATTTTTATATTTAATTTTTTAAAATATATATTTTTGTTTGAAATTGTCTATTTTATAATGTTAAATTTTTTTATGAATTTGATATATATTAAAAATAAAAAAAAATAATGTAATGTAAATCACATTCATAAATAAATTACAAAAATAAAATAAATAATGACTTAAAAATTAAAATTACAATTAACATTTTTGTACAAAAAAAATAATATACAATATAATAATGAACTCGGATCCTGAGGACCCTGTGGCGTCTGATTTGGCTGATGTCCATTGCTTTTATCACTGGGAACCTAAAAATCAATTTTATTATGTAAGCATTTTAAAATTAAATAAATTAATAATAACAATTATTTATGAAATTTAAGATTTAAATATTACCCTAAGATTTGCACTGTGAGCAAGTGCAATTTCAGGTGGCACTTGACCTTGAAAGTTCTGGAGCAAGAACGTTATAGCTGCCTCCATCTATTTCTGTCGGGCTGTCATGTCAGCATCACGTGCCTCTCGTTCCGCCTCTCGTCGCTGCTGCTCGACGTCTTGCTCATGTATGGTCGCTTTCAGACGAGCCACCTCAGTCTGTAATTCCTTGTATGAAGACCCAAACTCAAAGCTCGACCTAACAGAGGCACGTCCGAAGACTTGGGTTGAATAAACACCTAACCCAAATCCTCGAACACGACTCGAGTGCTCTGCAATTCCCAAGGCTCTCGTAAGTGATCATTTATTGAGAGCTCTTGGGAAGAGCTATCCTCCTGTTGGATCGAGGTAATTTTTTCCTATAAAATAAAAAATAGACGTTAAATTTTTATTACAATTAACAAACAATCAAATAAAATAGTAAATTAATAAAACAATAGCAAAATTATACATACCGCAACTACTCGAGCCTCATCGTTGATGTATGTTCCGTCAACCCTTTTATGAGCTGCCGTCCATACATCGCCGCGAGTCACTGGACTCCCAACCTCCGCCTCCTGATTAAGTTAACAATTAATAAAAATTTTAAACAAATTTGTATTTTATTTAAAATGAAATAAATTCTTACGAAAAAAAACTCACAAGCTCGGCCTTTCTACGTGCAAGGCTCTTGGATCTAGTTGTATGTGGCATCATCATACATCTTCTGTTACGCCTATTTTGAGCAGCCACATCCTAAAAAATTGCATAAATAGATTAATTAATCAATGTTTTTAGAAAGAAAATATATATGAAAAAATAAATATAAATAATTACTCTGATCCTCGCGTTAAGTCAGTAGTCAATGAACGTAGCCCAGTGGTCACGTGGAATGCCTGAGGGGACGTCATTCAGCAACTCCTCCCTCGACTTCGTCCCATCGTACTTGAGCCAAAATACATTATAACGTGTGGCTCTCCACTTGGCTCCAAGTGACTGTAAAATTAACTTCTTGTGGAGACCCGTCACATTAAAATGTGTCTACAAAAAATAATACAAATATCAGTGAAACATTAAAATATTAAAGTATACTTAAAAAGAATTAACAGTCCATACCTGTATCGTGTTGATGAACACTCCTGTCTTGTAATCATCGGGAATGCTTCTCCAATCTTTATATGAGATTGGAAAAAAATGGAAGTTATTCCCAATGGTGCCGAGGAAGACACCAAGGAGACCACCTCCGTCTCCAATGGGCTAGTGGGTGTCGTTACACCGAACAACCACCCTATGCCCATAAGGTAACGCCCAAACATCGTGGACAGTCATCTGTCTGGGCGTCACCTGACCGGTCTCATTTGTTACAATATAAAATAAATGTGTTAGCTCAATATTTGGACGTTAATTATTATAAATATAAGAAATATTTTATATTATACCTATAACATCACTGTCCAGCTCCTCCTGCGCCTACGCTCCTGCTGAGCCATCTGACGCTCCACTTCAACGCCCTCCGACAAATCATCGACGTTGATGAGTGAGTTTTATAACCATGAATTAAATACTTTCATCTTAATTCTTTGTCATGTTTAAACACTTATTTTTCGTATTTATCTTTAGTTTTATGCATCTTCTACAAATAGAGAAAAAAATAGAAAATTGACTCAATTGGAGAAATTAAAGCTAAATTATGGTTCTTTGGGAATTAGGTTTATAGATCAAGTGGTAAAAATGAATTCATTAAGGATGGCTGAGTAAGGATCATTATCTTTTTGACTCTTGAGACGCATCCTAATCGATATATTTAATCTTGATTTATGACCATATAAGATTTGAGGAAACTCCAATGTAGAAAATCTGTGTGCTGTTTGTTTTTCTACCCGACCTTACTCCAGTATTTTAATCTTAAATAATAAATTACATATCCAATATATATGAAATTTGGTAAGTGAATATCTTACACAATTTTCTACAACTTTCATGTTTACGTGATCAGCTAATTTGGACAGTACAAGGGCAAAAATTGGGCTAGAATAAAATCTGCTTGCTGTTGCAGTCCAGCCCAACCTTGTTGTAGTATTTGGGCTGTATCTCATAAAATACGCAGTCAATGTATACGAAACTTGGTAGGTAGATAACTGACACAATTCCCTACAATTTTACTTTTCACATAGGCAGCAAATTCGGTGGCTATCAATGAGGAATATCATGATCACTTTCGATGGACATAGTGGAATCCAACCTGCCAACTTTACTGCAACTTGCTTTGTCACTTACCTCATTAGTTGTATCTATAAATAGAGGGGTCTTGTGAGCTAAGAGGAGGTCGAAAATTAGCTGAAGAGAGTGTAGTTTTGAGACCATAAATTTCAGTTTTTAGTATTGTAATGTTATTATTTCTCTAGATACTTTATTATTCTTTCATAATATCATCATGTTTGTTCATCTTTATTTTTGCTTTCTTACTTTGAATATAGAGAACTAATCTCCTTATGTTAAGGTAAAGGGTGAAATTCTTGGTATGAGAATAATAATTAATCTAACTCTTAATCTTGATGTTTATCTTTGATATTGTATTTACCTTCTTATTTATTTTCTTATGTTATTTCTTAATAGCTGGTTTTATCAGACCGCCGATTTCTTGTTATTTAATTGGCTGGTTCTACCAAACCGCCTATTTCTTGTTATATTATATTATTGTGTTTATTTTCTTTCTCTTATCTCTTGTTATCTTATTGGCTGGTTCTATTAGACCGCCTATCTCTTATTATGTTTATGTTTGGCCTTGCTACCTATCTTTTGTTATATTTCTTCTTTGTACCTCTTTTCATTTTAATCTTGTAAGGTGTGAACCTTGATACATTGTAGACAATTTTTGGCACAATAAATTCTTGAATCGATCTTGATTTATTGTAGACAATATAATAATTGGCACAATGTATACTTGAATCCATTTTACAAGCATGTATTAATGGTGTAAAAGGAGGTAATTATAATTCATGTATAAAAAAAAGTGAGTTCAAAGTAATACATTTTTTGATTGGAACCTTATTCATGTAAGGATTCCAATTGAGTGATAAAAGAGTTAAATTTATCATTACTCATACCAGGAGTGGATCCCTTAACCTTAGCATTCATTTTTACCTTGAATACATTTCAATATAATTTGAGTACATCAATTTCCTACACACTTGAATTAATATTCTCATCACAAAACAAAGATTTTGACAACTAGGTTAGAATTATTCATTTTGGATCTAAATTAGAATTTTCTCTCAATTGACAATCCCTGTTGGATCGACCTTGCATACCACTATATCTATACTCCAATAGATTCGTGCGCTTGCGAGTTTTAATTAAAACAACAACAGACGTCTAAGTTGATATCAAAATCGTCGTCTGGTATCTTGGCGTCGTAAGATGAGAATATGGACGGGAGGGGCTCTGACTCTAGCGCCTTAGAGTCAGAAAGGGGTAGTGTGGACAGTCCAACCTTTAACTCTTGCGCCCTAGAGCCCGGAGGTACCGTGGTTTGGACAGTATCATCATCGCTAGGGTGTCCCCCCTCACTACTAACCAGGCGAGCAACATGTCTAACTGAGCTTGCCGAACCCGCTCTGCCCGTAAATTCAGATCTATCCCTCATCATCGTCACTATGCCTGTCAGAATAAAATTAGTAACATTAATATCATAAATTGTTCATTTAAAAATAAAAAGAAAATAATAAGAACATATATCAAAATACATAACAAGCATAAACTGTTCATAAACAAAATTAAAATATATTCAAGAAATTACAGTATCAAATTAATACCATAACAAACATAAATTAACTTCTTCTTCTAAAAATAATCTTTCTAAATTTTGAACGCGCAACGGATCACTATTATATAAAATATTATCATTGTCTTCGCCCATCTCATATAAATCACGAGGCTTCAAATTTACAACCATACTCCATTTGTTGTCAACCGCATCTTCTACATAGTATACTTGATGCGCTTCAAATGCTTTGATCGTCATCGTCATTTTTACCGGTATGAATCAACCATGAAAAATTGACAGATGTCACTCCGAAACCATCTGTGGTAATGCCCCTCGTTTTTGTTTTATTAGCCCACATACATTTGAATAAAGTAACTGTAAAGTGACCGTGATAATTCAATTCTACAATATCCAACAATTTCCCATAATACGGGACTCCACCGAATTGCAAATTTCTATCACTGTTACTTGCATAACTCCTCGTCCTGAAAATACCATGAACTCCACTATTTTGGGTTGTCAACCCTTGGTCTCGCTCTAATGTTCAAAATTTGAATCCATTTATATTGTATGCACTGTATCGACGTGCTCTATCCAAGGGCCCAATTGCCAGAAATTTTTGTTCAGTTGACAATGTCCCACTACTATCATTTACCATCTGGGAAAGAAAAATTGAACCGTGAGTTGTGCTCATAATAGACTGCAAATACAAATTGACTAGGTAAATTATATACTTACACGACGAGTAAACCAGGAAACAAACTCCCTATGAACTTTTTTATCTATCTCAGAAGACGATCGGGTTCTATTTCGTAAGCTATGCCTTACCCAATCTTTAAATTCCCTGTAAAAAAAATTTGATAGGTTAATTTAATGCTTCATATCCATTAGATAAATATTAATGTAACAACAGTAAGTCTTGGTGTACTCACTGAAGGTAAAGATCGACTTCCGGACAATTTATTAAAACATGACGATGGGCTTGCAATTTTTCTCGCGGAGAAAGTGTGAAATACTCGAATCCACCAACTGGCCTTCCTACTTGTGGAAACAACGTACCCCCCTCCAAGACGTCCCCACATCAGGTCGATCGTCGACCCAAATAGGATGATTGAACACTGTCTCTACACCCTCCAAATACCTTGAACAAAATATTAAAACTTCTTCAGCAACACATGCCTCGGCTATTGAGCCCTCTGGCTTTGCTTTGTTTTGTACTTTTTAATAGGATACATCCAACGATATTGAACTGGTTAGCCTAACTTGGCTTCTTAGACCAAGTGAACTGTTAAGTGTACCATTACTGTGAAGAAGGAAGGAGGAAATAGCATCTCCATATGACACAGCGTCATAACAATACGATTTTGAAGTTGGTCAAGTTCGCTGACATTTAAAACTCTAGAACAAACATGTCGAAAGAATGAACAGAAATCAACCAGAAATACAAACATTTGCTCAAGAAGTGCCTTCCTTATGGCAAATAGTAGTAGTAGTTCCATAAGAATATGACAATCATGACTTTTCAACCCCCCAATCTTACGTTGTCTTAAATCAATGCATCTAGAAATATTACTAGAATATCCGTCAGGCATGGAGATGTTTTTCAGTGTTTTGAAAAAGATATCTTTACCTGCATTTGTCAACATGAATAAAGCAGGCCGATACTTACCATTCTCATCTGGCCAAAGCTCTGACCTCACACCTAACTCATGTAAATCTCTTCATGCATTGATGTGGTCTTTTGAACAGTCAGTGTCATTTAATAAAGTATACATAATGTTGTCGCAGACATTTTTTTCGATATGCATCAAATCAAGATTATGACACAATAAATTATTTGCCCAATATGAAAGTTCAAAGAATATGTTTTTTTACACCATTGTTGAGTCACAGCTTCAAACCCCTCCGTGACCTCGGGACCTCTGTTCTCGACCTTCATGTTCTTCGTTCTTTCCGAATACAACGTTAATATCATTAATTTGTCTAAAAATATCTACACCATTCAATTGCAGTGGAGGATTTCTTCTCTCTTCTGTTCTATCAAACCTGTTACGGGCCATCCGAAATTTATGACCCGGGTTTAGAAAACAACGATGTCCCATAAAACACCACTTCCGGCTATGAGGAAGGCGCACAGGAGTTGAATCAAAATTATAGTGTGGACAAGCCAATCCAGTATGAGTATTCCAACCTGATAAACATCTAAGGCCAGGAAAATCACTGATTGTCCACATGAGAGCAGCATACATGTTGAACATGTCGCTGCTGAATGAATCGTAAGTCCGCACACCGTCGAACCATAGCTCCTTCAACTCTTTAATCAACGGTTGCAGAAATACATCTATATCATTTCCCGGTGCCTTTCTACCAGGAATTATCATTGACAACATAAAAAAACTTTGTTTCATACACATCCAATGAGGAAGATTGTAAGGAATTAGTACGACTGGCCATATGCTGTAACTTATACTTAAATTTCCAAATGAATTGAAACCATCAGTAGCAAGGCCCAAACGCACAATCCTAGGATCGGATGCAAATTGAGGATTCAAGATGTCAAATCTCTTCCATGCCTCCGAGTCCCTCGGATGCCTCATCATACCGTCACTATTTCTTTCTGTGGAATGCTATCTCATATATTCGGCAGTCTTAGAAGACATGAACAATCTTTGTAGCCAGGGCTTCAATGGAAAGTATTTGAGAACTTTATTAGCCACCTTCTTCCGCTTCTCCCCTTTTCTCCTCGGTTTCCATCTTGATGCACTGCACTTATTACAAGCATCTTTATTTTCGTTTTCTCCCTAGAATAACATACAATCATTCTTACAGGCATGCATTTTTTGTAGTTCAACCCCAACTTATTAATGATTTTTTTAACCTCGTAAAATGAAGTTGAAATCTTTGCATTCGGAAAGACGTCAACCAATAGCTGCAATATCATTAACATAGCCTTGTTAGATATCATTCACAAACACTTGATGTGGTACAAATTCACCAAAAATGACAATTTAGAGTATTTATCACTCCCTTCGTACAATGGTTCTTGCCTATCCTTCAGTAATTCAAAAAAATCTCTCGTGCCTTCATCCATCCTTTCACCTGACAGTGGAATCGGCATGTCCACAGAATCAACACTTTCATGTTTATGATGAATTCCAAATACTTCACAAACCATGTCCTGCATAGAGTCATTTCGAATGATTGGACATTCTGCAACATCATATGGTATTATTTGATGTCCTGTAGCAGGATCTTCTGTTACCCTTTCTCCGTGCATACTCCAGAAATCGTAGCCTTGTGGAAAAGACTTGACGATCAAGTGTTGGCGCACAACCTCCATAATTTGCCATTTTTTCAATCTATACTTTGGGCATGGACAAATTATTTTACCTTCCACACCCGAGTTAGCATTTGCAAAATCTAAAAAACCTTGTAGACCTTCCAAATACTCTCGAGTGTGTCGAGGTTTATGGATCCAAGTCTTATCCATGTCTAAAACCATTATGAAATAAAAAAAAAATTAAATAATAATTCACTGAATAATGCATTCTTAATGCATTACTTCATAATCTAACCCCTCATCGAGGATTAAATAATATACGACAAAGAAAATTTTCATGAATTTTAATTCTATTTAACAATTTAACACTCTTATCTAATTTGTATACTTAAAGTTAACTAATTATGTTTAAGGTAAAATAAATAATAAAATTTAACTACAAAAAACAATCATTTAATGCAATAATTTATCATTATTGACAATTTTATTTTATCCAACAAAGTTTCTTACTCGTTTTGTTGGAATATTTTAAATTGGATTGTCATTTTAATGATTATTAAGCCCAATACAGATCGGGCCGTAGGTTGTAATTCTGCTTCTTTTTAATCTATGGATTCTTCTGGTACGTTTTATTAATCTATACTTGATTACTCTTATTTATTCTATTGAGATATTATAACACTTGATATCAAAGTATCATTGTAATATCTCAGTTTAATTTTATTGAGATGAAAAGCTATATTTAAATTTGCTATGCAATTTTTCGTACAATTTTCTGTTCACATGTCACTTTAACTGGAAGAGAAACTAAGTTATCATATTTTAAATTCACGCTAAATTCACGCTCAATATCTTTTACAATGAGAATTTGATCATTGTATATTTAGGATTGAATAATGGAAATACATGCTTCAACCCTTCTCTGTTGAATTTTTTTTTTTGGATGTTATCCATGTGTTTTTTCATTTTGCTGTTCATTGAATTTTGCTATTAATTAATTTGCCCGATTTCATGTTTGTCATATATATCATATAAAAAATATATTTTATTTTCTCTTATAATATCATTCCATAATGTCTATTTATTTGATTCATCTATTAATAATTTAAATTTAATATTTTATTATATTTTATTATCTACTTATTAAAATTATTATATCTAAATTATTTATACGATTGTAATAAATCAATAAATTTATATTATTATGCTTTTTTTTGCTTCATTTTATTTTGTACTTCTTAATTAATTTAAAAATTATAAAAATAATATCTTTACTTTATTAATTATATTATATTTTTTCTAAATAATAAACATGTATAAAATTCACTTCCAATCTTTGTCCTTAACTAAGATTTCGATTCTTCTTTTAATAATTTAACTCAAATATTTAATTACGTTTAATTATATAACAACAAAATTTATTATATATAAATTATTTATCATACTATTATAAATCAATAAATTTATATTATTATAATTCTATTTTTTTATAACAATTGTTAAATTTTTTTTATGCAACTTGAATTTAAATTTATAGTTATAAAAATAATAAATTTATTTTTTAATTAAATTATAATTTATAAATAATAAATAAATATAAATTTTACTTTAAATGTTTATCATTAATCAATTTTTTTATATAATTTATGTATAATATTTAATTACATTTATTAATATAATAATTTTTTTATGATCACAAATCTAATTTTAGTACTATTATTACCATATTATTATTTTTTTAATAACAATTGCATAATTTACTACTTGGATAACCAAATTATACTTTTTATTTCTTAATTAATTCAATTTATTTCACCTTATAATTATTAACATAAAATTATAACTTACTTTTAATTATTATCATCTTTTTAAACTTAAAAATATAAAAATATTATATTTATTTCTTAATTAAGTTATTATTTATTAATAATAAATAAATATAAATTTTACTTCAAATAATTATCATTAACCAATTTTTTTATTAATAATTTATGTACAATATTTAATTATATTTATCAATATGATAACTTTTTTTACTATCACAAATTAAATTTTAATACTATTTTTATTATATTCTCATTTTTTTAATCATAATTACAAAATTAACTATTTGTGTAACTTAATTATATTTTTTACTTCTTAATTAATTTAAATTGTTGCACCTTATAATTATTAACTTAAAATTCTAAGTTAATAATTATGACATTCTTCTTAAATAATAATTAATAATTATTTTATTATTATAATTAAAAAATATAAATATTATTTATTTTTTTCTATTAATTTGATTAAATTAACAACAGATATTTAACCTATATAACATAATACATTATTTACTAAAAGTATAACATACAATTTCTAATAAACTAAAAGTATAAATTATTTAAGTCAAACATACAAATATATCAAAAAAAAATTCAAAACATTAAAAATAATAAAAATACATACCTTATGTGAAAATAAACAACTCTGAATCACAAGTGTTTGTATATAAGCGAAATATCTACATAAAAAGTTAAAAAATAAATAACTTAATAAATTTAATCAAACTTACAATTTAAATAAAAAATTAATTCATAATAATACAAGTATATAAAAACTTACCTCAAATAAGAGTAAATAAATTCAAACCACCAATACCACTAAACTCACAAATATTTGTCACAACAAGAAGCTCACAAATATTTATAGGAAGAAGAAGAGAGAAATTCAAATTGTGTAATGAAAATGGAGGAGGAAAGACGAATTTATAGGAGAACATGCGTTTTAACAACGGTTACAAAAAAACGGTCGCTAGACCTTGTTTTAACGACAGTTTCACAAGAATCGTCGTCCAAATGGTGCGTGGCATAACGACAGTTTTGCAAGAACCGTCGTCAAACCGGACCAATTCCCCATAAACGGTCCAATTTCTGTGGGATTTTACAATGGTTTACACAAACCATCATACAAATAACAACAGTTTATAGACCATCGTTAAACCGTAACATAATTCCAATGTTAACGGTCAATTTACTGTGGGAATTTACGATAGTTTTGGTTAACTATCATTGTATGACAACGGTTTTTTCTAACCATCGTCATTTTGCGACGATTCAAGATGAACCGTTGTTGTATAACGATGGTCTCTATAATAACCGTCGTTATATGTTTGGATTTAACGATGGTCAATAAAATCGTTGTTAAAGCATTATTTAACGACGGTTTTTGTGACCATCGTTAAATAACCTTCGTAATGTCCCACTTTTTTAGTAGTGGTACTATTTTAGGTACAGACGAAAATGTACTACCCAACATTTTCTTTCAAGAGTAGACTTTTAATTCCCTATTTTGTTTAATCTTATTGTGTCGTCCTCTACATTAGAATTCACTTCTGTTTGAGGCATAAAAGGACTAATTTTCAAGAACACATGGGCCGATTTCTATGATAAGCTTAAGAATAGAATACAGGTCCGAAGACTGAGATTCACACTCAAACTCACTCCAACACTCCCTTTGAATCAAAGGCTATGGAAAAAATGATCTTTCTTCAGAGAAGGTAATATCACAACTGACAAAGATATTTTTGGATCGAGGGTCATAGCATTTATACTCTTTTTGGGTAGCCGAGTAACCAAGAAACAAAAATTTAATAGCTTTAAAATGAAGTTTATTAGTTTGATAGCTGTGAACAAAAATAGAACATCCAAAGACTCTCAAAGGGAGTTGTGTTTCAAGATGAGAAACACGGTGAGTTTCTTTAAGTTTTTCGAGAGGAGATTTGAAAGACAGAACACGACTAGGAATTTTATTGATAAGATAGATAGCGGTAAGAATAGCATCCTCCCCAAAAATATTTAGGTATATGACTAGTGAACATAAGAGCCTTGGCTACTTCAAGAAGATGCATATTTTTTCTTTCAGCAATACCATTTTGTTGAGGACTATTGACACATGTACTTTTGTGAACAATGCCATGTTCTTGCAAGAAACCATGAAGGTGTTTATTGAAGTACTCAGTGTCCTTGTCAGTATGAAAAATTTGAATGCTAATTTGGAATTGAATTTTTATCATACTGTAAAAGTTAATAAAAACATAGGGAACTTCAAATTTTTCTTTCAAAAGATATACGCAGCCTAGATGAGTGTGGTCATCGATAAAAGTGATAAATCATTTTGAATTAGTGCGATTTGTAATATGAGATGGGCCCCAAAGATCACTATGAACCATAGAAAAATGTGTGCTAGATTTATATTCAGATCTTTTGAATATGGTTCTCTTATGTTTAGCAAACTCACAAACATCACAATGAATATGATAATTTTTATTCATGGGAATTTTAGGAAACATATGAGACATATATTGGAAATCTGGATGTCCTAATCTTTTATACCATAACAAAATTTCATCATGCTTAAAAGTAAAGACATTGTTACATGAGTTTTAAGAATTAAAATTACTCTCTTTGTCTTCATTGAAGTAGTACACCCCTCTGGACTTCTTAGCACTGTCAATCGTCTTCCCCAATGATAGGTCCTATAAAATACAGTGAGTAGGAAAAAAGTGAGTACTACAATTAGTTTCTCTAGTCAATTGATTTACTGAGAGTAAGTTACATGCTAAGTTTAGGACATGAATAATAGAGTTTAAGTACACAGAGTCTGAGATTTTAGTACTTTATTTTCTTGCAATAGGAGACAAGGTTCCATCTATAATTCGAACCTTCTCATGATCAGCACAAAGGAAATAAGAGTTAAAAAGATGGGGATATCTGTAATATGATCAAATGCACTATAATCTATTATCCATTTTTTTTTATCAGATACTGTATATAAAGCTTGAGTAAATGTACATTTTATAGTAACATTAGCAGACTCACTTTTCTGTCCAGAATTTTGGATGTTATTTAACATCTCCAGAAGGGTTTTTAGAGAAATACTTTGATCCATACCCTGTGCTTGAGGCTTGCTTTGGCCTTTTTTTAGACCAATCTAATGTGAGACTTGATAGCCCCATGCTTTTCCTTTCTTAGGCTTTCAATCAGGTGGCTTACCATGAATCTCTCAGCATGTCTCTTTGGTGTGGTCATTTTTCTTCCAATGATCACACCATTTTTTTGTCCCTTTTGGCTTGGGTCACTGGTCTTGGACACTAAAGCGAATCCTTCAGGTGTTGGAGTAGATAAAATAGGGATTGGTTGTTCCTTCATCATCACTTTTCTTCTTGCTGCTTCCCTTATTACATTAGAGAAGAATTCTTTAGTTGTAGGCAGGGGAACTTAGCTCAAGATTCTGCTCCTTACATCATCAAAAGTTGTGTTTAATCCTGCTAAAAACTCCAAGACTCTCTTTTTCAATTTTCTAACCATGCATTACGGCATCCTCCTTGCACTTCCATGTTTCTTTAGTGAGAATATCAAGTTCCTGCCATAATGCAACCATGTCAACCCAGTATATTGTGACGTCTCAGTCCCCCTGCTTCATCTACCAAAGCTGGGTTTTAATCTCATACAGGCGTGAGGCGTTTTCTCTATCAAAATACGATTCCTTCACTCCTTCCCAAATTTCCTATGCTGTTGGCAAAAACATGAAGGTCCTCTTGATCGATGGGTTCATGGCGTTGATAAGCCAGGAAGAGACCATCGTGTTATCCATCTCCCATTGTTGGGTGGCTTGCTCATTTGTTGGGTTTGGGATTGTCGCATTACTGGTGATCATGCGTAGCTTCCCGCGACCTCAATGGCAAGTTTCATGGCATGTGCTCACTCTCGATAGTTGTCACCATTGAGCTTCTCGATGACTAGAACCACCAATAACCCTTCAAGACCAGAAATCGCAGACGAAGGATTTCTAGACTGGCTCGGGTTCATCGCAAAGGAGCCCTCAAGTTTTGAACATTGTCTGTCACTTTCTGGGTTCAACTCTATTGTTGTTTCAGAGGTGGCTAGCTTGTCTCGCTCTAATACCATGTGCGCATGCGAGCATAAAGTGTTATATTCATTGAGTCAAAAACATATACATATATACACAAAAGGGAGAATGGGAATGACTACAATATAGGAGATAAAACTAGAAAAAATAATCCTAACAGATTATACTATCCTGGAATCAAGCTGATAATGGTAACAATATAAAAACAAATATATCCTAGGTCAACAAGATCAGGATCACAGTCTGCTACTCTAGAAATGTCCATTTTAGCCAGGCAAAGCAAATTAGTGAAGAATTTGGCTTTTCCCTCACTGGTGGCCTGGGAAGGTATCTTAGGATCTTCTTGCAACATGAATGTATAACGAAAAATAGTTTTCAGCATATTGTGGATAAAATCTCTAAGTGTCTCAGCATTTCAAAGAAAAAAAAACCTTTCATTAGCAGGCCATATTACTATTATAGGTTTGGTGATTTTGACTATCTCTTTCTACATTATGTAAACCACTATGCTGTGAAAGCAAAGTTGAAAGGAAACTAAACAAAAAGAAACTCAATCTTATTCATTAGTGAAAATAATTACAAGAGAGATTATTTATAGTAATCCTCTGCTAACAACCTATCAGTTAAACTATCAGTAAGCTAACCAACTCTTAACTTATTTTAATTGTGAAGCTAATTATACACTAACACTCCCTTCAAACTCAGGAAAGGTAGCTTGACCACCTTGTGTTTGGTCCTAAAACTTTTGAATTAAACATGGGACAATGGCTTTGTCATTCCATCTGTAACTTGATTTATAGAGGATACATAGTTGACAATTATTTCCTTTTGCAAGGACTTGTCTCTTACAAAGTGTACATCTAACTTAATGTGTTTTGTCCTCTGATGAAGAATGGAATTTTTTGTCATTAGTACAGTAGAAAAATTATTAATAGGAGTACATGTACACTACTGTTTGAAATTCCTCATGCCAAAACTTCATTAGAAGTGAGGCTACTGCCATTGTAGTCAACTTGGCTTTTACTATATGCCTATATTTCCTCTTAGCCACCCTATTTTCCTCATGAATGTGGGGGTATGATTTTTGATGAACAATTTCTTCATCTATTTTAAATTATGTGAAGACTCTATACTTACCTCCCCAATCAGTTTAGAGGCTCTTAATTTTGCTAATCAATTGTACTTCAACCATTGCTTTAAATTGTTTTAAAACAGTAAAGGCCTTAGACTTTGCCTTTAGGAAATAAATCTCAATGAGACTGATGTAGTATTTATGACCATTAGCAGAAGTTATTAGGGATGGTCCCCAGAGATAACTGTGTCTTAACTCCAAGGATTGAGAATAATTAAAAGTGGAATTTGAAAATGGCAACTTATGACCCTTGCCAAACTAACATAAATTGTAGAAATCAGAAAAAAAATTTATTCTCAATGGAAATCTTACTACTTTGGTAAGTGTTTATGAAGAGTAGTGGCCTAAATGATTGTACCATATATTGTAAGGAATCTTGCTACTAGAAACTGTAGAATTCATGATTGTTTTTGTTGAAGATGAAGACTTAATGGTTGGATGCTTTAGGTGTTCCAGAAGTTAGTAAATGTGTATAATCCATTCTCAAGTTAGCCTTTCAAAAGAATATAATGTGTATCTTTTGCTTTCACAAAACACATAGGAATGAAATTCCAAGTAGACCAAATTATCCTGTGCAAATTTTGATACACTTGGGAGATTCTTTCTCATTGCTAGAACATGCAGCAGATTTTTAATGGTTAAAATAGATGAATTAAATGGTGATTTATTTGTTGATAAACCAACACTAAAGATGGACAAACCTCCTCCATCTTCGATATGTACTTGCTCTTGGCCATGGTGCTTAGTCTTTTGCATCAGGTTTTAAACATTTGTAGTGACATGGTTTGTCACTCTAAAGTCAACATACCAAGCAAAGTCGCAAACATTGTCTGGTGTGGCAAACATAGTAGCTAGATGTCTATGAGCTTTGTAAGGATTAGATCCAAAGGAATGATACTATGATGGGAAAGAATCAGTGGAGGATATTAAAGGTTGTTCCTGATATGAAGGATCAAACTGGAAATAGCAGTTGATTGTAGAGTGGCTTGGTTTAGCACACACCTGACAAACTATGTAGCCTTAACCTTTGTTATTCCTTTCCCTTGAACTTCTGAAACCTCTAAACCTCTGCCATAACCTGGATTAATTCCAGAACCAAAACCTTTTCCTTGTGATATATTCCTTCGAGTTATATTGGCATTAACATGATGTTTTTCTCTTTGTGAGCTTCTTGAGCAAGTAAAAGTGATTTGAGCTCACTGATTATGTATGGATCATGATATGTTACAATAGAGGCTAACTTACATAAAACAACTAATTGCTGCAAGTGAATCAATTGAACTTTTGATTTTTCAATAGATACTCAGTCATCGATAAATCATCCTTTTTGATTGATTGAAGCTACGCTTTTAGTTGTGTGACTTTGCTCTTGTTTGACATTCCAAGAAAGCGAGAATTCATTTCCATACCTCATACATGTGCTTGTAGCCTACAACTCGAGTGTGAGCGTGGTCATTAACATGGATGAGAGCATCCAGGAGAGCAGTAGTTGATCCTGCTCCTATTCGACAAGCTCTTTGCTGATTCTGCCACTTTTTGCTTTTGCACTAGAATTGAATTTTGCAAGAATTGATTGTGGACTTTCAAGAAACCGAACTAGTTGTAGTCTTTCGATTTTGGCCCACTTGCTGCTTCCACATCAAAAAGTTGGAATCATTTAGCTTAATTGATATAGAGTTACTGAATATGGTAATCTTGCTTTTCTAACTAACGACTAGAGAAGAAGGGAAAGAAAAAGTAAGATCAAACTCCATGGATGGAGCTTCAACTCTGATACCATGAAAGCAAAGTTGAGAGGAAACTGGCAAAGAAAACTCAATCTTATTCATCAATGAAAATGATTACAAGAGAGTCTATTTATAGTAAGGCTTTGCTAACAACCTATCAGTTAAACTAACAGTAAGCTAATCGACTCTTAATTGGTTTTAACGGTGAAACTAACTATACACTAATTGGATGCCTTATGGTTTATGTGACGACATTGAGAAAATTGAAAGGGGCTTTACTCGAGGGTCGAATGAAGGTCAACGTAAGATCCATCTTATTCCCTAGAACACTGTTTATGATGCGAAGAATGATGGTGGCCTTGTTATGAAGCATTCATCATGAAGATTGCTTAGAGCTTACTTCCGAAAGAAAATTCCTTTAAGTTAAGATCCCGAAGAGCACATACCGATGTGGTAATGAGGCAGTACATATTATTCGGCATAATATAGTGGGATCGAATTTGTGGAAATGTAACAACTCCATTTATGTAAATGTAACAAATTTTTTTTTATATTTGTAAAATTCCATGAAGTTATTACTACTTTAATTCTAACCACTTAACTTGTAATAATAATCACTTTAACCAAGCATAATTGTTATTAACAGTGATACAATACTGAGTATCTATACATACCATTATTTTACAATCATTTGTACAAAGATACATATTAGCTCTAATCATCTATGTCGACTACTTCCGGGGACACTGGTGCGGGTGGCACCTCCACCGGAATTTCAGTCACATCTACTACAGATACATCTGATATAACTGGTAGTTGCCCAAGGTAGGGCACCTCGATCCAACGTACGGAAATAATAAGTGTCATTGAGAAAATCTGCATAATTATTCTTCTGAACATGATATGGAAATATAGTGATAATTAAATCCCAGTAGGTTCAATAATAAATCATAATTTACCATCAATATAGTTCATCATGTCATGTTCAGCTGTATAAACTACAGAAAATATCTTTGGTCACATTAATACATTATATCTATGCACATAAGAATCATATAGTAATGATATATATGACAGGATTAATTATTTTCAGAATATCATATGATGGCCATCAACTTATTCTCATTTCAAGTTACCCCGGTCATGGTGAGTATCATCTACTCTCCGGTACGGGCTTTTCTCGCTTCGTCCGACATGGCACACTTTCTCTTTCTTTTCTCATAATCATAATCATAACCATTGGTAGGGCATCCCCTACTGGTGCACCACACGGATTGCCATGTGACCGTGCTCATTTCTTTTCTTTTCACAATGATAGCCAAAAATATGCTTTCAATAACAAGTATGTTCATCAAAATATAACTATTACCATAAATCATTGGTAATCATACCATGAACATAACCATTTCAAATATCACTTTATAAAATATTTTCATGTCAAAATTTTACACTTAACATGGCAAGAAGTTCATACAATGGCAATAGCTATGACATATACTAGTCATTTATAAGATTCGTCTTCTTTTTTAAATATTAATTTTATTTCTTTATTTTCTTGATGCAGGTTTTCATCATATCTAACATTCTCTTACTAATCAGAACATAACTCCCTCAATTGAACTCCGATGTAGGTGATCTTGGTGTCAATTTCAAGATAAAACAATTATTTAAAACTATTATGTTGAACATTGTAGCGAAATATTAAGAAATCAAGGTGATATTACTCCCTCAATGTATAGATTATTTCTTCTCGGATAGGTTCTGACCTCTACCTACTAATCAGACAATATCTACCTCATATGGACTCCAACTTGAGTGATTCCAGTGGCTAAAAATATGTGACACACATATATATAATTCTTATGTTAACCATTTATTTTAATTCCATATAGATAATTCCCAGAAATTAAAATACAGAAGCTATCCTAACATATTCTTCCCTGATGAACCATTTTCTGACCTTTGACTACTAATCAGCTCATATCTTCCTCATATGGACTTCAAATTGAATGATTCCAGTGGCTAAATATCCATGACGTACATAGCTATAATTATTATGTTAACCATTTTAATTCTATACAGATAATTCTCAAAAATTAAAATACAGAAACTATCCTAACATATTCTTCCCTGATGAACTATTTTCTGACCTTTGACTACTAATTGGCTCATATCCTCCTCATATGGACTCCAAATGGAATGATTCCAGTGGCTAAAAATCCGTGACACATATAGATATAATTCTTATGTTGACCATTTATTTTAATTCCATAGAGATAATTCCCAAAAATTAAAATACAGAAGCTATCCTAACATATTCTTCCCTGATGAACCATTTTCTGACCTTTGACTACTAATCGGCTCATATCTTCCTCATATGGACTCCAAATTGAATGATTACAGTGGCTAAAAATCCGTGACACACATAGATATAATTCTTATGTTAACCATTTATTTTAATTCCATACAAATAATTCCCAAAAATTAAAATACAGAAGCTATCATAACATATTCTTCCCTGATGAACTATTTTCTGACCTTTGACTATTAATCAGCTCATATCTTCCTCATATGGACTCCGAATTGAATGATTCCAGTGGCTAAAAATCCGTGACACACATAGCTATAATTATTATGTTAACCATTTATTTTAATTCCATATAGATAATTCCCAGAAATTAAAATACAGAAGCTATCATAACATATTCTTCTCTGATGAACCATTTTCTGACCTTTGACTACTAATCAGAACATATCTACCTCATATGGACTCCAAATTGAATGATTCCAGTGGCTACAAATCCGTGACACATATATCTTTAATTCTTATGTTAACCATGTATTTTAATTCTCTACAGATAATTCTCAGAAATTAAAACACAGAAACTAAAAATTTTGCCACCCATAGCCATACCTATGCAGAACTTTCTATACCAGTCTAAGTATTCAAACATACATCACATGCAAGATCAATATGTAACATGATATAGCAACATCCATGACCAATGATCAAAGTTCTAAGATCAAAATCTCATATAAATATTATAAGTTTTAAAAGTTTTCTTCAAAAAGAAATATTGTTAAACTTACCTAAGAATCTCCCTAACTCACTTAGTGAATTGGTTTTCTTATTTCCTTTTAAAAGAAGTAGCAAGATTCCTCCCTTCCCTTAACTTTTCTAGCAGCTTAGGTAAGAGAAGGAGGGTGAGTTTTTGAACCTTAAGGATGAAGAAGAAAAATGGATTCAAGTGGAGATTAAGGTAACTTATCTTGAGTACTTAGCCTTATAAACTTCTCCTTCTTCTTTCTTCCTTTCTTCTCCTCTCTCTCTCCTTTCCTCACTCTACCTTGCTTCCATTTCTCTCTCTTCCTCACTTGGACGAAATTAAAATGTTGTAGGGGTGAATTTTGCTTAAATAGACCACCAAATAATACACCTTTCATGATCATGGGTCTACCTTATCACAATTAGGATACACTTTGTTGAATTTTTAAAAAACAAACAACTTATATTCTTGTCTTCCTCTTCCTTAGTCAAGATATGCATAAGAAAAGGAGATTTGTATTTTGAAAATTATGATGATATGTTCTTAAGATAGGGGACAAGGTCCCTTTGATTTAGGGATTCATTTTCATTTTCTTTTGTCTTAAACAAGTATGATAGGTTTGCCTTTTTAGGTGGCAAATTTCTAGCCCTTGAATCTCCATTATTTGGTTGATATTATTTGTGTGGGATAGGAATGTTTTGTCCAAATGCCATGTATTATCATACCACTTGCTAAAATTATGAGTGTAGGATATAGATGTTTTTGTCCTAAAACCTTGTATTATAATGCCACTTGCCAAAATTATGAATGTAAAATCACACCACTTGCTAAATTGTTGTCTTAATGCCATGTAACCTAATATTTATTATTATTACATTATTATATCATCACCTAATTTATTTTATTTTATTTTTTCTCTTGGATTTGGGCTTATTCCTACCCATTATGGGCTTATTCCTACCCATTTTCTTTACTTTGGATAAAATTATACCTTTCTTGGAGGGCTTGGTTACATTTTCATAATTTTTGGGCTATCAATCCAATTACTATATTCTAGTCCAAGTCTATGTTTTATTTCTTACTTAGGTTATCCAATGGGCTTGCTAGAAACTTATGTGAAGTGAAAAAACTCTATATGAAGTGTCCATAGGTAAAAGCCCAATGTATGGGTAAAGATGTTAAACTTAGTAACTCTAGTTCTTAAATTAGGAAAAATTACCCTAATCCAATGTTCTTGAAATTTTAAGATCTTTACCCGTTTCTAAAATTTTATTTTCCTTATCCAAGAATTTTGTATCTCTTTAGTATGTTATTTCTAATTTTTTTTTCCTATTAGGTTTTCCCTCTTTATTTGTTCTCTTAATGTTAGAAATATTTTCTATGCATATACATAAGGTGAAGAATTTCTAAGGATTATATTTCCTTAGATATCTAAAATATTGTCTAATAAATTTTATTTCCTTAATTAAATATTTATGTACTTTTATCAATAAAAGAAATGAAATTAGGGATGTTACAGGAAAGGTCTTTGTTGTCTTTCGAGTAGATTTGAGGAGAATGTGGGTTGGGTTGTGAAAGATGGTTCTTCTATGCTCTTCTGGACAAATCCATGGATTGAAGGATTTCCTTGTCTATCTACTATAGCTAACCACCCCATTCCTCAAGAAGAAATAAATAGGAAGGTGAGTGACTAATGTTACGGCCTCTGGTAGCTGGAACTGAAGTAAGCTCAACACTTCTCTCCCTGATAAAGCTCTGCTTAGCATTGAAGCTATTACTCCTCCTATGAATGGGTTGGGGTCTAACGGACGAGCTTGAGGGCTTACTCCTGATGGTGGCTTCTCTGTCAAATCTGCTTACCAATGGCTGACTAATCAAGAAGGAGGTATGCAAGCTAACATGTGGAAAATGATTTGGAAATGGCGTGGACCTCAAGGGGTCGAGGTCTTCCTCTAGAACTTGGCTCATAATAGGATCTTCTTGACTAATAGCCATAAAGTTGCTCGAGGTCTGACTGATGTGGATAAATGCCCGAGATGTGGTAATCATAGTGAAACATTCCTTCATGTTGTGCGTGATTGCCAGCTTGTGGCTCCCCTGTGGTTTAGTTTTGTGAAACCAAGCAGTTGGTCTGGCTTCTTTGCTCTGGATCTTAGAGAGTGGATTGATCAGAATTTAAAGCAGAATTGGGGGAGAGAGTAGAATGTCTTTGGAATGAGGTCTTCAGGTTCGCGGTTTGGTGCATTTAGCTTCAACGCAACGAATCAGTGTTAACCGATACTAAGAACCCTGCTTCAGTTTCGCTGCCTAGCACGGGCGGACCTTCCTTTAGACAAGGAGGGGTAGCCGCCCCTCCAAGAGAAAAAAAATTTCATAAATTTTAAAAAAAAGTTTTTACAATTTTAATTAAACATATATAATCGCTCCCTTAAAAAAAGTTTATTTTATATTAATTATTAAATATTTTTTTTGCCCCCTCAATAATTTTGTTCAAGATCCGCCCCAGCTGCCTAGGGTAAAACTAACGAGCTCTAGAGGTGCCAACAATAGGCTTTTAGGGAGGAGAACATTGACCCGAGTAAAACACAAGTAGTTAACCAGATACAGGGGAGAACAGAAATGGAAACTCCCGGAAGTGGAGAAGTCTTTGGCCCATGGATGATAGTAAGAAGGCCAGATAGACGACAGAAACCCAGGGGGTGGCCGACGGTGGAAACCCAGAGAATACCAGCCGGGAAGGGAGAAGTCAGAGCGTTAAAGTCAGAGGCGGGTAGCTCGAGGAATGGACAGGGGAGCAGATTCGAGATCATGGAGGACGTGATGGAGGAGGAGGGCACAACCTTCACAAAGATAGCACCTGCAAACATAGGTAGGGCCACAGGAGGCGCTCCTGACACTCAAGAGAAAAGCACGGGGAAGGGAAAGGAAAAAGTCAAGACTGACAAGGGAAAGCAGAAGCTAATCATCGATATGCCTATTGGGAAAGAGAATTCAATTATACGCAGCCAGAAAAATAGGAAGAAGAAACAATTGGACAATAAGAAGGTTCAAGGCCCAGTGGCCCAGAAGAGAAATCCATCTGGGATTAAGCTTATTATTCGCAAGGACCCTATTACAAATGGGCCAAGATTCACAATGGGTAAAGGACCCTCTCACAGCAGACGGGCCCTAGTGGAAATATCAGGTCAAGCAGACCAAAGGGGGGAGCTATACCAAAAAAGCCCAAGGGCCTTACAAGGAAGTATTCAGGTTAACAATGGCAGTAGGTTTACACTTTGTGAGGTCACAACACCTGAGGGTGGCAAGACGTCGAACTGCATGCCAACAGGAGAAGCTGTTGAATTGAAGAAACCACCAGACCCTGATTCACAACTAGTGCTCTTATCTGAGGGAAATTTCGACCAACATGGTGATGAAATGGCGGACATGGAAGGTGTGGGTATTACCAGAGAAGAGAGCTCATAGATGCAGCTCCTGGGACTTGTTTCATCCTTCCTTTATTAGTTTTTTATGTCTACAAACCTTTTATCTTGGAATTGTCGAGGTGCGGGAGCTAAGTCGTTCCCCAACCTCATTAGAGACCTAATCAGAATGCATCACCTAAGCCTAGTCGCGTTGGTGGAAACTAAGATCAGCGGCAGAAGAGTAGACAATATCATTAAAAAAATTGGTTGGGAAGGTCAGTTTAGGGTGGAAGCGAACGGTCTAGCGGGCGGCATTTGGGTGTTATGGGACAAAAGTAATCTGGACGTGAATATAATCCAGAGCCACCAGCAATTCATTCATGCAGAAGCGAGATTCAGAGAAGGAGGAAATCCTTTCCTTCTAACGATGGTGTATGGCAGCCCCCAACATACCAAGAGGAAGGAACTCTGGAAGGAGCTGGAATGCTTGAGAGTTCATATGAGCAACGCTTGGCTTATCATGGGAGACTTTAACGCATACAAGTGCATGGAGGAAAAACAGGGAAGCAAATTCTTCAACTGGAGTTCCATGAGGGAGTTTAGTAGTTTTGTTGAGTCTTGCTCCCTTTTGGATTTGGAAGTTAAGGGGCCCAAATTCACTTGGGAAAGAGGATCTGTGAAGGAGCGCATTGACCAGGGTTTGGGTAATCTGAAGTGGCACTCCGAATTCCCTGATTCAGTCATCTTTCACTTACCAGCCATGAAGTCCGATCACAGACCTTTGTGCATCAAACTGAAACCAGATGGCCCCTTGAATGATAGAGCCAAAGCTTTCAGATTCCAAGCAGCTTGGCTGCTAAATAACTCATTCAAACATCTGGTGGAAGAAGCATGGACCGTTAACAGAGGATGGGGGGAAGCTTCAGTCAGATTTAAAGAGGAAGTCAGAGATTGGAATTATAGAGTCTTTGGAAATGTTTTTAAGCAGAAAAATGTGTTAATCAGAAGGCTGACCAGGATTGACAGGACTTTGAGCAACCAGAGGAACCCATTTCTCTATGAACTCAGAAAACAGCTATGGAAGGAATATGAGGATATACTGATTAAGGAAGAGGCAATTTGGTCACAGAAAGCAAGATGTAACTGGTTGAGAATGGGAGACAGGAATACTAGATATTTTCACACCTCTACCTTGGTAAGAAGGAGGAAGAACAAAATACAAGCACTGAGAAACAATGAAGGGGAATGGACCCAAGATAAACAAGAGCTAAGAGACATGGCTAGTTCATACTTTCAGACCCTATTCAGGCAGGATAATAGCCCCCCTAGCACCCTGCCCCTTCAGGGATGCTTTCCGAAGGTTGAAGAAGAGGACTTGATTGTTTTACAAAGACCACCGACTGATGAAGAGATTAAGAAAGTTGTTTTCAATATGGGGGCCCTTAAAGCCCCAGGACCAGACGGACTACACGCCCTTTTCTTCCAAAGCCAATGGGATGTAGTTGGGAACTTGGTGTGCAGAATCATACGGGAGACATTCACAGAGCCGGACAAAGTTAGGGACATCAGTCAAACACTCCTTGTCCTTATCCCGAAGGTGGATAATCCAGAAACAATCAAAGAGTTCAGACCTATAGCACTTTACAATGTAATATTCAAAATTTTAACCAAGACTATTGCAAATAGGCTCAAGCCCCTCATGGATAAATGGGTGGGTCCGTGTCAAAGCAGCTTTATTCCAGGAAGAAATATCAATGACAATGTCATAATTGCTCAAGAAGTAATACACACTATGAGGGGAAGGAAGGGCAACAGAGGTATGATGGCCATTAAGATTGATTTGGAGAAAGCTTATGACAGACTCAGATGGAGCTTTCTTGAAGAGACTTTAAAGGAGGTTGGATTGGACACTCATCTTGTGCAACTTATTCTCAAATGCGTTTCTTCTTCCTCCATGAGTATTTTGTGGAACGGAGAAGTTACATAACCTTTTAGCATTTCAAGGGGCATCAGGCAGGGGGATCCCCTCTCCCCGTACCTCTTTGTTCTTTGTGTTGAAAGATTATCCCAGTGCATAGATTGGGCAGTGGAAAACAAGTTGTGGAAACCACTGTGCCTCAGTAGAAAGGGTCCTTACCTTTCTCACCTTTTTTTCGCGGATGATCTTGTTCTCTTTGCTAAAGCTGATATAGAGCAGTGTAGCTTGATTAAGAGGTGTCTACAGACCTTTTGCAGTTGTTCGGGACAACTGGTAAATGAGGTCAAGTCAAGGTGTTTCTTTTCGAAGAACATTAACCACACAAGGAAGGAACAATACAGTACAGAGCTTGGTTTTCCTTGTACAAATGATCTGGGAACCTACTTAGGGATGCCACTTTTGCATTCACGAGTAAGCAGGAATACTTTCAAACACATTTCAGAAAGGGTTAGGAGGAGGCTGAGCCAGTGGAAGGCAAAATCACTTACTCTAGCTGGAAGAGTTACTCTCACTTGCAGTGTTTTAAATAATCTCCCCTATTATTCAATGCAGACTGCTATCCTGCCTCTAAGCCTTTGTGATGAGTTGGAGAAGATAAGCAGAAACTTCATTTGGGGAGATAGTGAGGGGCACAGGAAGTTACACTTGGTCAAATGGGATAAAGTTTGTGAAGTCAAAAGCGATGGAGGGTTAGGAGTCAGGAATCTGAGGAAGATGAATGAGGCTTTTATGATGAAGATTGGATGGGGTATCTTGAGTAATCCGGAAGCACTATGGGTGAAAATCCTAAAATCCAAATACAGAATAACGGAGGAAAGAGGAAATCAACTGGCAACTAAAACGAGGAACACCTCTAACCTTTGGAAAGGGATCCAGAAGGTGGGAAAAGAGGTAGAAAAAGGAATAAAAAGTATCATTGGCAATGAGAAATCCACTCTCTTCTGGCTTGATGATTGGGTTCCCGAAAATGGAAGACTTATAGAATGTGTCAAGGAACCAATTCCTGAAGATATACGTAATTGCAAAGTGGCAGATATGACAACCTCAAACGGACTATGGAATTGGCTAGCTTTCAAACATTTTTTACCAGACTATATCGGAGAAAAGATCGAATCTGTTGTAGCCCCTCACGAAAGTTTAGGGGACGATACGCTGGCATGGAAATTCAGCAAAAATGGTGAATTCTCAGTTAAGTCAGCGTATGAAGCCAGAATTGAAAAACACCAGAGTGAGCCTAGCTGCTGGAAGAATATTTGGAGTTGGCTGGGCCCCCAAAAGATTAGGACTTTTATGTGGTTAATTGGTCATAACAGCCTGCTGACGAACAAGCTTCGCCTTGATCGACACCTCGACCCTACAGGAATTTGCCAGGGCTGCGGTTGTCAACCTGAAACAATACTGCACTGTCTACAGGATTGTAAACATGCTAGAAATCTTTGGATGAGGCTAATCCAAGTAAGGCACTGGAGGAAGTTCTTCTCGGCTGATAGAACTACCTGGCTCAAAATGAACTTATCACAAGCTTTAGGAAGGGAAGACATTTTCGGCCAGCCCTGGAAGATCCTCTTCGGTTTCACTAGCTTTAACATTTGGGTGAGAAGATGCGAATCGGTTTTTCAACCGTTGGAACATTCCACACATGATCTGTTCTTCACTTGTTTAAGTGGAGCAAGAAACTGTTTAAGCGCTATGGAGAGTAATGCTGAGATCCAAGGGAGAAGAAGGGTGGTCAGAGAAATTAATTGGTCCAGGCCAGAGGAAGATGTAATTAAATACAATGTTGATGGATCAGTGATCAACGGAAATTTGGCCAGCTGTGGAGGGGTCCTCAGAAATGCTGCAGGCAATTGGCTGATTGGATTTACAAGGAACTTGGGAAGGTGTAGCATTACCAAAGCCGAGCTATGGGGTATTTATACAGCTCTCCTTAGCACTTGGGAAAGAAACTTCAGGAGGGTGGTAGTGGAATCAGACTCAGAGGTTGCCATTAGATTAAGCAAGGAGGGATGCAAGAGAGAACACCCATGCGCAAACCTGGTGGCACACATCAGAGATTTGATCAGGAGAGATTGTGAAGTGACCATCAAGCATACGTTTAGGGAAGGTAATAGAGCGGCAGATTGGTTAGCTAACAGAGGTCATAAGATGGAAATGGGACTTCACTTTTTTATGAGGCCACCCAACGGGGTGGGACCGATACTGATGGATGATATTAGAGGGATGTCTTTCCCTCGTGTTTGTGTTTCTTAATCTTTGACTCCTTTCTTGTACCAAAAAAAAAGTGCTGGGTTTGGGGTTTTGCTAAGTTTGGCCATGGTAACTATTTGTGGGCATTGTATACAGGTTTGGAGGAAGATAGGAGGAGAAGAGTCCGTAACCTAATTTTGTGCAAGTGGACTCTGCCATGGTTGTTCAGATGGTGTTGGAAGGTTGTAATAAGAGATTCGTTGTCGGGTCTGGTTGCTAGTATTAAGGGCTTGCTAGCTTGGAACTGGTTTGTCCACCTTAAGCATATTTATCGAGAAGCAGACAGAGATTTTGATGCTCTTGCCTTGCTCATGACCTCTCTATGGGTATGCGCGTACGTGTTTATGTCTCTACCTTGTTGTTGCCGAAGAACTTTCATGGAAGATTTTAGGGGAGTGGATCTTCCCGAGTCTGTGTTTGTAGTTCATTTCTTTGTCCTTGTTCACCCAAAAAATAGAAAATGTAATCACTTGGTTTTATAATTTTACAAACTTAATAATCTTTTTTTACTAAATAATACGTGATTTAATTTTTATCACTTTTTTTTAAAACAAGATTTTAAATATTCTTCGTAAAAATAACCCTTTTACGTCACCAAGACAATAATTTTTAAAATGCCATTCTCAAATAAAACATGACGATTCTTTTTTTATATTTTCATAATTTTTCATAATTAATTTATTTTACTTGCATAAATATTTAACTTAACTATAATCGTTTAAATTTTATATAAATAAAAAATTAAAAAGCCATCACATTTCTGTTAAAATAAAAAAAATATTTTGTAATATGTAATAATTTTTTAATTTTTTATTTGTGTAAAATTTAATTCAATCCCAAACCAAATACTTTCTCATTTTATTTTATTTGTCAAACCAAAGATTAATAAACAATACACATAGTAAAATTATATTTTGTAATTTTAAAATCTTTTTGTTTCATGTATTTTTTTGGTGATTGTAGCCTCTATTTTTTAAAATATTGTTAAGTAATTTATAAAAAAAAAATGTAAAACTGTTCAAGGGTTGTGATAACTGGCACAATCCTAAATAGAGTTTCTACTAAAAAAAAGTAAAATACAAAGTAATATCATAATTATTTAAAAAAATTAATTTGATTTATCTTACTCTTAAATTTAGTGTCAAACACTTTAGTTATTATTATTATATACACAACACTAAATTTATTATTATAGAATCAATATTTAAATTAGATAAATTCTCCGAGAAAAAAGATGAAGTCTTTAAAATTTTGTAGATAAAATATGAAGATAATTTTGTCTAAACTTTTTTTTATTAATATAAAAGGGGCAAAATGCAATTTATGACCTTGCGATTTAGCTCATTTTATTTTGCTACCTCCTGTTTCAAAAGTTGACATTATGCTTCATTGAAGTTTGCTACCTTAGCACTACATTATCTATAAATTTTGTTAAATCCCAACTAATTTTTTCTCACCTCTTGGTTTCATCTCAAATACACTGTTAGCTAAGAATTTTGGGATTGGCAAGAATTAAAATATGTTAGATTGAATGATGAGGCAAAAACTTTGAAAGTGTGGACTTGGTTGGCAAGCCACAGATTAAGAAATTTGAGATAGAATTAGGAGAAATATGAAAAAATTAAGGGTGTTAGATTGAACACAACACACAATTAGATAACAAATTGAAAAGTTTTAGACTCGGTAAAAAATAAAGGGGTTATGATGTTAAGATTGAATTGGGACAAATTTGGGGAATCTGATTGGATTTGGGGAAGAGATAATTAGCGATTTTGAGATAAAATTAAAAAAAATTGAAAAAATTGGAGAAAATAATATAAAATTTAGAAATTTCTATTTGATATTTAATTAATGGAGTTAAATATTAAGTTGGGTTATACCAATAGTATAATAATAAACTTTACTTTATGCATATAAAAAATTGTGCTCCAGTTTAATAATAGAAATAATTATTATTCTCTCATAAAAAATCTAAAAAGGTATTTCAATTTTTCTAATTCTAATTACATTATATTTTTCTTGATACATGAATATTAAATTTGTAATTTATGTAAATGGTAGTATTTTCAATGTATTTAGTGGTACTTAGAAGAAGTCAATAAAAACGTAAGCAAATTTTAAACGCAGATTTCAAAGTTCCAAGTGAAATGAAACCTGAATGACGAATTGACGAGAAAGCGAAGGAAAGCGTAGTAGGAAAGTAAGCAAAACGGCCACCTCGATGGAACTGCAACTCCAATATTATTTTTATTTATACCAACCACAAAAAAGTAATAAAAAACTGTAGCTTCTTTTAGTATATATAATTTTCATTGCAAATTGATTCCTCTCACCTGCAACCAAGTTTGGAGCTTTTCCTTGAGCGAGGCTAATCGCCCCACTGGGAAATGGACGATGAAGTTGTTCAGAGAGTTTTCCATGAAGGAGGCCGCGACTACTTCCAACAGCAGCCTTCAACTTCCTCATCTTCCTCCTCCATCCTTCAATCTCTCCCTCTTCATGTGGTATGCATTCCGCAAGTGCACTAGTTTATTCTTGCTTTTTCTCTGCCTCTCATGACTCTGCTTCCCAAATTCTCGACTCTTGCAAATTTGATAAACAAATATAGTATATGTCCATGGAAATTTATGTCTTTTTCGTAATTTTTAGAATTCTCACATTGAATTGGTGTAGAATTGTATGTTCATAGCATGTGGCTTAGTGGTAATTTTTAGTTTCCATCACGTGGGTATGCCGAGAAATTGAATTTCCATCACTAAATGTATTTTCAACGTATTATTTAAGAATCTCATTTTGTGGTCTGACTTCTGAGTATCATCACTTCCCTTTTCTTTTGACTGATCATATCCTTTATCGGCTACGCAGAAAATGGTATTTTTCTATTTGGAATTTTGCATGGTCAGTTATAAACACTAATATTCACATTTTACTGCCTGGGTGTTGATTCTAAGTTATATCTTATGGGATAACTGACTTATATGGGTTGCTATAACTGGATATAGATAATGCCTAGTATCAATTCCCTCTCTGTCAGAGCTTTGTTATGTGCTTCAGCATATATTATCTGACTACCCTATTGTACATCTACTAGTGGGACTGTAGAAGTGACACTGTAAGTAATTATTTACAATAGCTGTCACTTTTTATGAACATATATTTCCTGTAATTAGCTACTGGTTACCAAATTGCTACCAAACTGATTTTTAGCGTGAAATTTTGTGGATGCAATATCGAATATATAGGTTGTGCATTTTCATCAAATTTTGGCGATAGCCTTTACTATTTTACATCAATAAGCACACCTTATTATGTATTTTAAACTTTAACTGCCTAGTTTGCATGATCCAAGAAATATTTGGAAAGCATCACTAAAATGCTGATCACATGTTGCAGTCTTTTGATCATGGCTATTATTTGTTGGTAAAATCTATCCAAGAACTCCGAGAGAAAAAAGAGGGTCTTGTTACAGTTGGCATTGGTGGTCCTAGTGGTTCTGGTAAAACAAGGTATTAATATCTTATGTAAGTTTTTGTTTCCTGTTAATGTATTATTTTGAGCATGATTTTTTTTCTTTTTCCCAAAGCTTAGCAGAAAAGGTGGCATCTGTTATTGGTTGTACTGTTATATCAATGGAGAATTATCGCGATGGAGTTGATGAAGGGAATGGTTTGGATTCTATAGATTTTGATACCCTGGTCAATAATCTTGAGGTTTGCATTTGTGTCTCTTTTAATATACCATGTCAATAATGTTGGTTTAGCCGTTTTACAATTACCGCAGTTTACTAAACCCTTGAACTTTTATACTTTTCCTTTTGTCCTTCTCAATTTCTTCTGTAAATTATCAAAATATAGTCTTCCTGAGTTCTGACTAAAACTAACAGGAAAAAAAAAGGAGGAGAAGAAATGAGTCTTTCATCTGGCTTTCTATTAAGTGTTTTTTTCATACTTTGTTGACATGCTTGTATGCTGCAATTAGGATTTGACAAAAGGTGATGATACACTAATTCCAGTGTTTGACTATCAACAAAAGAGACGTGTTGGATATAAAGCAATAAAGAGTGCTTCATCAGGGGTGGTAGGCAAGGCAAATTTTAGTTTTGATTTTTGAAGGGAATGCTTGATTTTTGTTGGGTTCATTTTATTTTTCCTTTTCTCACAATTGGTTTCAGGTAATAGTTGATGGTACATATGCTCTGCATGCAAGATTGCGTTCTTTACTAGATATTCGAGTTGCTGTGGTACTTATTTCTTTCTTTATTATTAAATTTTCAAAGTTATAGTCAACTAGTTGTTATATGTTGTTTCTATAAACCTTTGTTGATATGGTTGCTTGTAAGGTTTCAAAATTATGATTAACATATATTTTAACTAATCAGGTTGGTGGTGTTCATTTTAGCTTGCTTTCTAAAGTTCGCTATGATATTGGAGATTCTTGTTCACTGGATTACCTTATTGACAGCATTTTCCCATTATTTCGGAAGCACATTGAGCCAGATCTTCATCACGCGCAGGTTGGTCTCTTTCTTGTTCTCACCTCCGAATTTCACTGCTAATTCTTTTTTACCTCTTCTTTATTGCAGATAAGAATTAATAACAGCTTTGTGTCATCATTTAGAGAAGCAATCTACAAGGTGAAATGCAGAAGTGAGGTGTGTCTTTCATCTTTAAATCACTACCATTATTTTTCTCTTATTTCATGTAGATTTATTTTTATAATTAGTTGTCGCCGAGCAAACTAGTTCAATTTGTTGGATTTCCTTTTTCTTTCTCGGTCTATTGGAGGCCAATTGGCTTCTTGGATTTTGCATTGGGATGTAACTTTCTCCCTCCTTATCTTGAGATGCCCTTTTGTGCTGCATGTGGGTGTGTTTTATGGTCTAACTCCAGCTGAACCATCTGGTACCTTCTCTCATTATTCTTTTGTCCTGTAAAGATTTTCCTTTATTGGTGTTTGGAGTTTCTGAATAAATAATAGAACCTTTTAGTGCATTTGGAAAGTCAAATTTATATTATAGATGAAAAGATGAGAAGTCAAACTAAAACTACTGACTATATACTCACTGTTAAAATTCACGTAAGGAAATGGGCCTTTAGCAGGGCATTTCTATGAAAAGCTTATCTCTTAACAGTCAGTTTAATGGAGTATGGGAAATAGAATATAATATTTGTTATATTAATTTATTTATGATTTGATTGTAATTGGGATTTAGGGTAATCTACGGTTTGTTTATTAGTAATTTAGGATTTGGGTAAAGGATTTTGGGCCCAGGGATTTCCTTTCCAGTAGTTATGTTAGGATTTCATCAGTTGTGTCTTAGTAGGGCTTCTTTATTCATGTTTTATTTGACTTAGAATTGTTTTTTGGTTCAATTAGGTTTGTTTAGTTTACCTATAAATAGGCCTGCAGGCAATTTTAGGAAATTACCCCTTATTATGATACTTGACTGTTTTGAGTTGTTTTCTCTGGTTTCCATTCTTGACTCTTGTGCTGCATCACTGTTTTAAGATATTAAGTTTGTAAACATAAAAATTGTATCTGATTAATTTTATTTAATTCTTTTTATAGAAATCAAAGTCTATATCTCAGGAGAAAAAGAAGAGAACTATAAAGAATAGAATAAAATATCTGCTTTAAAGAGAGAAAATAGCAAACAGAAAAACCAAAGAAAATGAACACAATAGTTATATTTGATATCTGCGTAATTTTACTGTGTTGGGAATGTAGGACAGGATAAGGATTGAGATTTAATAGGCTAGGATTATGGTTTCTATCCAAGAATGTTTCTTGGATGAATTAAAGGTAGAAAACTGGTGAATTGAGGGTCTAAATAAGAGGCATGCTAAGGAACAAGCAGTATACTATATTAGGATTAACGAGCAAATAAGTGGTTGTTTGGATGCTGTGAAATGTACATGAGTTGAGATTTTAGAGTTGATGGATTCTTGGACAATTCAAGCCAGAGTGAATGAAGGTTTTGAAAGAAAGAATTTTTAATGCTATGTGGCAAGGAATCCAGGTTTGGGCAATCTGGGTATGTTTGCATGCATGCATGTATTTGTTTGTTTGTGTGTGTATGAAAGTAATATGCTTTTGCAGTTCATGATAAGCTTGCATCATTTGTGTGTTCAAGAGAAAATAATGCTTCATACTATTATTGATGAGGCACGATACATATATACAGAGTGGAGTAACTATAAATTCAGGAGAATCTGGGAGAGATAAGGGAAAAACCAAAACACCCTTATCACTCATATAATCCCATAACAACCCATGTAAATAGATATATACAAAATAAAATAAAATCCCGTAATTAAGGGATTATCAAGTAATCTTGATCACACTCTCCCTCAAGTTGGATCATAGATATCTATCATGTCCAACTTACTTACACAATTTTCAAAACTCTGTCATTGAAGCCCTTTTGTGAACCAGTCATCAGTTTGCCTTTTTGTTGGCACATACGTTAGACATATAACTCCATCTTCTATGTTTTCTTTGATAAAATGTCAATCAACCTCAACATGTTTAGTTCTATTATGATGAATAGGATTATGAGATATGTCAATTGTAGTCTTGTTGTCACAACAGTGCCTTATAGGTGACTCACATATGATCTATTAATAATTTTTTTAACCAAAGTCCTTCACAGATACCTTTGGCCATTGCTCTAAATTCTGCTTATACATTACTTCTAGCAACCACCTTTTGCTTCTTACTTTGCTATGTTACCAAATTTTTCCATACAAAGGTGCAGTAACCAGTAATTGATCTTCTATCCTCTATTAAACTTGCCCAATAAGCATCTATATAAACTTCTATAGTTCTTTGATCTCCCTTTTTAAACAATAATCCCTTTCCTAAAGTTCCCTTCAAATATTTTAAGATTTTATAAACAGCTTCAAAATGCCTCTCTTTTGGAAAATGCATATAACGACTCACCATACTTACTGCAAAAGCAATATTTGGCCTGGTATGAGATAAATAGATTAACTTTCCAACAATTTTTTGTTATTTCTCACAATCAACCAATTTATCATCATCTTCAAACTTGGTGTTATCTATGATAGTAACACTCGGTTTGCAACTAAGCATACTAGTTTCCTTTAAGAATCAATGTCATACTTTCTTTGTGAAATGTATATCTCCCTTTTTGATCTAACTACTTCCATTCCCAAAAAATAATTCATTTTTTCTAGGTTTTTGACTTCAAACTCCTTTGTCAAAGCTATCTTGAGTCTTTTAATTTCTTTTGTATCATCACTAGTGAGTATAATATCATCTACATAGACAATCAAAACAATTTTTTTACCTTCTCTAATTATGAGAAAATAGTATGATCTGAATGAGCTTGTGCATATCTTTTAGATTTAAGAACTCTCGTAAATCTTTCAAACCAGACCCGTGGAAATTGTTTTAAGCATATAAGGACTTTCCCAATTTGCAAGCTCTATTATCTCCCCCTTGCTTGTCAAAGCATGGAGGAAGCTTCATATATACTTCTTCCTTCAACTCTCTATTCAAGAAAACATTTTTTATGTCAAACTGGTTAAGGGCCAATTTAAATTGGCTGCTATAGACAGAAGTACTCTTATGTTATTTAACTTGGCTATTGGTGCAAATGTTTCTTTGTAGTTCAACCCATAGGTTTAGGTGAAACCTTTTGTTACAAGATGAGCTTTATACCTTTTAATTGAGCCATTAGCATTGTATTTCACAGTAAAAACTCATTTACAACTTACAGGTTTCTTTCTTTCTGAAAGATTGACTTCCTCCTAAGTCCCATTCTTTTCAAGTGCTCTCATTTTTTCCAAGACTGCTTCTCTCTATTCTGGAACTTCAAGGGCTTCTTAGATATTATTAGGGATTCTAATTCTATCTAAATCAGTAATAAATGAATGATATTGTGAAGATAAGACATTATAAGACACAAATTTCTCTATCGGATGTGCAATATATGTTCTAGCTTTCTTCCTAAAGGCAATAGGAAGATCTCGATCATTACTTATCTATTTTTATTCTTTTTCATTAGCACCTTGTTCTTCTTTTTCGAGATCCTGTACCAGTTCAGAGTTTGGTACTGCCTCAAGCACAGAAAGCGTACTACCCAAGTTCCTCCTCTAAGAGTAGACTTTTAATTCTTTATTTTGTGTTGTTACATATTTCTCACTACTTGCCTCAGAATTCACCTTTGTTTTTGGCATTAAAGAATTTTTCTCGGATACACAAGGGTTGTTTTCTAGAGTAAACTTAGGTATAGGTTCAGGAATAGGGCAGTAAAGTTCCAAAGGCTGTGATTCGTGTTCAAACTTACTCTCAAACTCCCCCTGAATCGAGGACTTGGGAAAAAAGGGTTATTCAGAAAGTGACATCATAGCTGACGAAGAGTTTTTTGGTTCGAGGATCATAGTATTTTTATTCTTTTTTTGTAGCAGAATAACCAAGAAGCAAACATTTGATAGCTTTAGGGTCAAGTTTATTGGTTTGGCGATTGTGAATAAAAAAAGAATACCCAAAGATTTTCAGAGGTAGATTAGTTTTAAGATGAGATATATTGTGTGTTTTTTTAAATTTTTCAATAGGAGATTTAAAGGAAAGAACACGGTTTGGCATCCTATTGATAAGATAGATAGTAGTAAGAATGAAATCCCTCCAAAAATATTTTGGTATATTACTAGTAAACAGTAAGGCCCTAGCAAATTCAAGGTGTCTATTTTTTATCTTAGCAATACTATTTTGTTGGGGACTATTGACACAGGTACTTTTATGAATAATGTCATGTTCTTGTAAAAATTCATAGAGATATTTATTGAAATATTTAGTGCCATTATCAGTATAGAGAATTTGGATGTTAGTTTGAAATTGAGTATTAATCATATTATAGAAACTTATGAAAACTGAAGGAACTTTAAAATTTTCTTATAGTAAATATACCCAACCTAAGCGTGTGTAGTCATTAATAAAGATAATGAACCATTTTGAGTTAGTGCGATTAGTTGTGCGAGAAAGTCCCTAAAGATCACTATGCACAAAAGAGAAAGGTTTTGTGGATTCATATTTAGACCTTTTGAACCAAGTTCTTTTGTGTTTAACAAACTCACAGGCATCACACTAAATATGATAATATTTATTCATAGAAAATTGAGGAAACACATGAGACAAATATTGAAAGTTTGGATGACCCATCCTTTTATGCTATAACAAAAATTCATCATTCTTAAAATAAATGCATTATTACACCAGTTTTGAAAATTAAAATTATTCTCTTTATCTTCATTAAGGTAGTACACTCCTCTAGATTCTTTAGCACTGTCAATCATCTTCTCCGATAACAGGTCTTGTAAAACACAATGAGTGAGAAAGAAATGAACACTATAATTTTTTTGTTTAGTCAATTGACTAACTGAAAGTAAGTTATATGCTAAATTTTGGACATGGAGGGTAGAATTTAAATTCACAGTCTTTGAGATTTTTATACTCTCTTTTCTTGCAATAGAAGACAAGGTGCTATCTGTAATTCAGACTTTTTCATAACCAGTGCGAGGGGTATAAGTGTTAAGGAGAGAAGGGTTATTTCTCATGTGATCAGATGCACCTGAATCTACCACCTATCTCCTTCTATTAGATGATGTATATAAAACTTGAGTAAAATTACCTTTTATTTTCATATTGGCAGTCACACCTTTTATTTGTTGCTGTCCAGAATTCTGCATATTATTTAGTATTTCATATAAAGTTTTTAATGTAATATTCTGATAAACGGCTTGCTGATTCTGTTTTTCCTCAAGCTTTTCTGGATCAGTCTCATTTTAGACTTGATAGCCTCGTGCCTTTCCTTTCCTTGGCTTCCAATCCGATGGCTTTCCATGGATATCCCAGCATGTGACCATTTTTTTTTATAATGATCACACTACTTTTTCTGTCCCCTTTAGTTTGGTTCACCACTCTTGGATATCACTACAGAACTTTCAGGCACAGAGAACAAAACTTGAGTTGTTTCTTCCCTTAACATAACCTTTTTCCGTGCAGCTTCCCTCCTAACCTCAGAAAAGACTTCCTTGGTTGTGGGCAAGGGAATTTGGCTCAGTATTTTGCTTTTGACATCATCAAGATTTTTGTTCAATCTTGTCATGAATTCAAACACCCTTTCCTTTTTTATTTTCTGGTTATACATCACAGCATCTTCCTTACATATCCACTCATCTTCTTTGAATAAGTTTCTACCATAATGCTACCATGTCTACCCAATACTTGGTTATATCTTAGTCTCCTTGCTTCATCTACCACAATCGGGTCTTAATTTCATACAGACTGGAGGCATTCCCTCCATCATAATACGACTCCTTCACAGCATCCCAAATTTCTTGTGTTGTTGGCAGAAACATAAATGTGCGTTTGATCGAAAGAACCATGGCGTTAATAAGCCATGAAGAAACTATTGAATTATTCATTTCCCACTGTCGAGCATCTTGGAGATTCGTTGGGTCTAGAGTTTTCGCATCTCCGAGAATGAGACTCAGCTTTTCTCGACCTCCAATGGCTAGTTTCATAGCTTAGGCCCATTCTCGATAGTTGACTCAATTCAGTTTTTCAGAGATAATTACCACGAAGGACCCTTTGAGACTAGAAATCGCAGATGATTGACTTTCGGCCTGGCTCGAGTTCATTGTGGAGGAGCTCTCAAGGTCCGAACAATGTTTGTCTCTTTCTAGGTTCAACTCTGGCGTGGTTTCAGTTTGCTCTGATACCATGTGTTCATGAGTAAATAATGCTTCATACTATTATTGATGAGGGACGATACATATATACAGAGTGGAGTAACTATAAATCTGGGAGAATCTGGGAGAGATAAGGGAAAAATCGAAACATCCTTATCACTCATATAATCCCGTAATAATCCATGTAAACAGATATATACAAAATAAAATAAAATCTCGTAATTAAGGGATTATTAGATAATCATCACAATTTGTTAATTATTTGCCATTGTCAGGAGTGAACTAATTTGGATGTATTCTATCTGGAAAAATCAATTTATTGCATCTAAGATAAATCAATTCTGTAAAAGATGTTTGGATTTGACATTTATATTTAATATGTATCATTGGATTTCTTGTTTTATTGAATCAAGACTATCAATCCCTGACAAAAGAAAAATAGTTAAGCTTAAATTTGAGTTTAATACCTTAGGAGTGTTTTTCAAGTTGCACCTTCCTATACTTATTTTCAATTTCTAGTTTAAGAATGCATCATAAAACTGTTAAGGGGTATTAAGGATTTAGGAAAGTCTAGTAGGTCAAGAAAAGTTACTTGTAGTAACCCAAAGTATGGGGTACAAACATTTTTGTGTGGTTATAGTATTAGTATAAATAGAAGTTGAGGGGTTAGTGTTAGTGACATAGGACCAGTTATGGCAAAGGGAAAAGGGGGAAGAAATAGAGAGAAAAGGAGGAGGGAAAGTGAGAGAGAGGGAGACTGAAACTGATAATTCTTATTAATTCTCCCAAAATCAAACAAAGTCTACAGCAAGGGTTATATATAAAGGAAATTATAAGCACATGCATAAAATGATAATAAGAAACTATCATAAAAGATCGCTAACAGTAAGCCTGCCTAAAATAGAAAAAGGAAAAAATACTAAGTAACTCTACTAATTGAAGCCCTAAATCTTGGCTTATATCACTATTAAATATAGAAATCCTAATATTCTTATTCCTTTCTTCACCAGTTACATACACACCAGCATTGAATCTTTCAAATATATTTTGATTGGTCTATTCCTTTTCCCGCTAACTTTTGCTCTCCCTATTTTCTTAACACGGTATTAGAACACAAGTATCATCCACCTTGAACCCTAATCCTAGCATCCACACACACATACAAAACTAAAAATTTAATAAAAGTCCAGCGACCGTAGATGAGGCTGACCATCTGTTTTCTGTCTTGTTCTCCTTGTTTATGATTATATCTATTATTTCAAAAGTAGAAGTGAAGTTACCTTTTCTTAGTGGATTCTTTTCTTACCATAGGTGGTTGATTGTAGTGTTTTTCCTATTTTATAGCTATTGTTGTAGCTTGTAACCTCTCGCAATGGGCCCTTGTGCTAGGCTACTGGTGTAGCACATCAAATTTTGTGTAGCACAGATATAGTGAATGTTTCATGCACTATAGCTTCCTTTTTGTAGCACTGGATATTTGCGCTATATGGAAAACAGGGCAAAGTTCAACTGCACAGCCTTTGACTTTGTCCAGGAATCCATGTGGTAAGGTTCGCCCTCTACCATTAGAGAGCAACCCTTCTTGTTCATCATGTCTCTGTTTTAATTTAATGATGAATTTCAACACTCTCTAAGAGAGAGACGTGTATGTTAGAAACATAAATCCAAATGTCTGGTTTTCTCCTAATAGCTTAAAATTTGGGATTTAATTAGTATCTTGAAGCCTTTTTGATCAAGTGGTCAAGAGTTGTACTGGCTGTCCTCATTCTCATAAATTATTTTCACGAGTTGGGCTTGTTCTTTGTTCATGCTTCATGCCCAATGGGATTTTCAGGGGGGGCATTAGAATTTTATATATATATATATATATATATATATTAGGCTCTTATGTTGAATTGGTTCCTAACATTATACAAGCATTAAGCCCAAATACTGATGGAATGTCATATTCTAAACCGTGTTTTAGTAACTGATGAAATTAATATAGAGTATTATTCTCCTATCCATGGCTCCATGCACTTTCCTGACATATAGAAATTATTTCAGGATAATACGTTATGTCATCTGCTATCTCAGTTCTTGACTTTTCATGATGATATTTGGTACATATCTGACTGATGATACAGACTAAGAAGCTTGCCTTATACAAGATGTCAATGTATATATACGTATTTTATGTTTCCCGCTGTGTAGTAGATGTCTTCTTATTTTTTCATAATTTCTTTAGATTTTCTCACCAGCTATATCTTGGTAGTGTTGGTCTCTTAATTATCATTTTACTTTCATTGAACTTCCATCACAATTTAGTGTAAATTATTATTATTTGTTTTTAATTATATCTTTTTTAAAAAATATTTTTTATATGATTTTTGAGTAAAATAGAATTTCAAGCTTCTCACAAAATTCTAGTTTTTGTGACAGGCTCCAGATGGACATTTGGGTTCTGCCTTTCAAGGAAATGAAGCCCAAACTGACAAGTGAGTGGCTGCTAGTTAACCACCCTATCTTTGACTATTTTTCATTAAAATGTTCATATTTAGAATTTAAAATATCTGTATTAGAAACTTCTGTGTTTTCAGTTTTATTGAGATGTATGTGGCTGCTAGTTAATATTGTCTTTCCATTATTTCCTATTATAATATTTAGAATTCAAATTATCTGTTCTAGAATCTGTTTGGTTTCCAGTTTTATTGAGATGTACCTTAGACCTCCCTCGGCTAGTGAAGAAGCAAGGATAAATGATTGGATCAAAGTGCGGCAGTCCGGAATTAGATATTATCTATCACTTGGTGACCAGAGGATTGTTGATAAAAATTTCATTATCAGGCCTAAAGCTGAGTTTGAGGTGCGAATTTGTTCTAATTCTTTTTTCATATTATTGTTTTCCTTTCTTTTTTTGTTTCTAATAGTAAAACTATATCAAACAGGATGAGTGGGGTGTTTTCATAATTTAGTTAAAGGATATATATCACTGAAGAACTAATAAAAATTACAAAAGAGGCTGTGTAGTATGAAATTTAAACCAAAATATTGTTTTCCTTTCTTAAGATATGACCAATTCTTCAAGTGTTTTTCACCAACAAGCAAGAAGAAACAAATATTTCATGTCTGTTTCCTATCCCTTAAAACATGTTTGAATGCAAATATTGAGGTAATTACAAAATCTGCAAAAAATGTTGCCTTTCTAGTCTAAATGAGGAACAGATTTTTTGCCC
Organism: Gleditsia sinensis; assembly: GCA_037074535.1. Taxonomy (NCBI): domain Eukaryota; kingdom Viridiplantae; phylum Streptophyta; class Magnoliopsida; order Fabales; family Fabaceae; genus Gleditsia; species Gleditsia sinensis. The sequence goes on along the minus strand of CM073467.1, from coordinate 48,235,213 downwards.
CAAAAAAGAAAAAAGAAAAATAATGAAGTTTTAGAATTTGTGGAAATGTTGACTCTCCCTCTCAAGCCTTGTATGCCACATAAAATAGGCAGCTATTGTCCTTCTAATTGTTTTCCTTCTCATCCCAATACTAACATACGATGCATCAGAATTTATGTTGTAAACAAGAAAATTTAGTATGAAAAAACCAGATGCTTTAACTGTCAACTAACTGATGAAGTAAAAGTTCCTTTGCATCATATTTACTGTCACAACCCTCAATCTAATTTATTGCAACTGGTGCAGGATCTGATGCTAGGAATATTTTTTTCCATAAGTCTGAAACTTGTATACTGACTACTGTAGAAGGAGCAACTACTGAGTATGTACAACTCCAACATAGGACATGAAACTGTGAACTTGAATATGCCACATATGTCTAAGTGAGAAAAAACTGTTCTACAATTTTTACAAAAAATAACTGTTTTACCAGTTGAACTTCTCAAAACATTTCTAGTGTGAACAGGACTCGTACAAATACAATCAATCTTGGACTAAGACTTAAACTATAGCTGCAACTGCACAGAAGTAGAGGTCTATGTGTCTTCATCTCAATGGATATTTTCCATTTTACTCATAAATGTATGCAAACTATGACAACAGTGAGAGAACTTGTCCTTTTATACTGCACTGGTTCCTGTCAACTGGACCTGAAAGTGCTGTGCTCTAGAGAATTAGGTATGTTCTACTCCAGTTGACTGCATGACCAGAAACTTCCCCATTCACTTAGCTAATCTTTCCAAACCTTTCTTAGGCCTTCAAAACATCACAAGACACTAGTATAACCCAAAACCCAAGCCACTTAGAGAATCACAAACAATCTATCACTTGAGTCTCCAAAGCGTTCCTAAACTCATCCTTACTAACCAATACTCAGGCCAAACCATAGAAGCTTCACCAAATTTTTTTCTTACACTTAAGACCCTGTACTAAGACCCAATCTCACTGTCAATCCAGATTTTTACCATTTGTGCACATGTGCACCATTTGAAGTACAAGAACGGGAATTTAGTACACATAAAATCAGCTGGGCATGCTGGACATTATCTATTTCCTTGCTTTATTAACCATGAAGACCTGATTTTAAGAGATTACCCTAACAAAAGCTGTTGTAGAATATTTACCAACTCTCCATATAATTTTTTTTTTGATGAAAAAGGATAACTCCCCCTGTGCCTCAAAAGTCACTCTCATGGATTGAACCATAAGCATAATTGACTTTATTTACATACGTGGCTGCACAGAATATGGAGTGAAAAAGTCTATTAACCTGGATCCAAGGAAAGTACCAACCCTGCAAAAGCTGATTAAAATTTGTAATCCAATGCTAAATGCCTCCTTACTAATACATATGATGGAGATAGTGGCATGTTAGCCCTGGCAAGAAGGAATGGAAGTAGGAGTTTCTGAGGCACAAATCAGCATCCTCTCTACACTGCAGCACTTAATTATCTAACCATAGGATAGCAGCTTAGCGGTTGAATAGAAAATGTTGCTACATTGTCAAATTATAGTGTGCTTTTGTTTGTTTTCATCTGATCTGACTCCTATATTACATGTAATTCTACCTTGTCTGAAGATTGGTTTTGATATTATGCTTTCAGGATAGACATGATGTAAGAGGCTGTAGAATAATGATTTATAGGCCCAAAACATCTTACATTTCGGGTTAGGAAGGGGAGCATTAAAGAGGATATGCCTAGTCTATTGCAGGGGACTGATGATTAGTACTGACCTTAACTAAAATATGAATCTGTATGTTGTGAGAATGCTTGCAGTTTGAATGATGGGGATAAGATAAAGATCATTGCATAACTTTCAAATGATGCGGATAAAGAGCAAAGTTTAAGGTAGGATGGGGATGTAGAGAACTTCAGAAGTTGGAGTTTAATAGGAATGTATTTCAGGGTGAAGAGCTTCTATTTTGAATAATGTGCTTTGGGAGGGCTTGGTTTGTCTTTGAACAGAAAAGGTTCAACAGATAAAATATGTTTATGATATATTGATTACGAGACAATTGCTAGAGAATATATACAAGATGTATAGCCTGTAATCCTCCTATAAATTAGGAGGAAAAATATCTAAAATAAAGGGAGATTTAATGAGGGAAGATTTCCCTCATAAATAAAAAAATGATATACAGGGAAATAAGATAAATGTTCTTCAATTAATATCTAGAGAATCTTCAATATTTCTAACACTCCCCCTCAAGATGGTGAGTGAATATTTTTCAGTCCCAACTTGCTTATTAACTCCTGAAATTTTTTAGTGGGAAGGCCTTTAGTAAGCACATCTTGATTATCCCATTTTCCAATTTTTTCTTTTTAAAATGCCTATCAATCTCCACATTCTTTGTTCGGTTATGTTGAATAGGATTATATGCATTACTAATTGCTGATTTGTTGTCACAATACAAATTCATTCGTGTTGTCCTCTTAATTCCCAAATCATCTAGTATTATTTTTAACCATAATAACTCACAAATGCCTTGAGCCATAGCCCTAAATTCTGCTTTTGCACTTGATCTTGCCACTACATCTTGTTTCTTGCTTCTCCAACTCACCAAATTACCACCCACAAAGTGACAATATCTTGTTGTGGATCTTCTATTAACTTGAGACCCTCTATAGTCAACATTTGCATATCCTTCTACCCCCAATTCTTTGCCCAGTTGAATGAGTAGTCCTACTCCCGAGGTGGATTTTAAATACTGCAGGATCCGCTGGACTGCTTGCGGATGTTCTTTCCTTAGATTATTCATAAATTGGTTCACAACACTTATCGCATATGCAATATCTGGTCATGTGTGTGAAAGATATTTTAACCTTCCAACCAAGTGTTGATATCTTCCTTTCTCAATGGCAGTATCATCCCTTCTTTCATTTAGATGGCGATCTCTCTTAATAGGAGTGCTTGCTGGCTTGCTTCCCAATGTCCTTGTTTCTTTTAATAAATCAAGGATATATTTTCTTCGGGATAAGAAAATTCCTTCCTTAGAGTAAGAAACTTATATACCCAAGAAATGCCTCAATTTTCCCAAATCTTTTATTTCAAATTCTCAGGCCAATTCTACTTTCAACCTTTCCCTTTCAACCATATCATTTCCGGTCACTATAATATTATCCACATACACCAACAAAGCTGTAAATTTCCTTTTAGGTGAATGTTTTATAAACAGTGTATGATCTCCTCTACTTTGTACATATTTCATCTACTTCATTGCCTTTGCAAAACTCTCAAACCATGCTTTAGGGGACTGTATTATCCTATAAAGAGCCTTTTTAAGTTTGCATACTTTACTGTCACCAAATTTCTTGTTGAACCCCGGTGGTAGCTCCATGAACACCATTTTCTCTAAATCTCCATGCAAGAAGGCATTTTTTACATCAAATTGTTATAAGGTTAACTGAAAATGCACTACAAGAGCTGATAATATTTGAACAGTGTTCATTTTTCCCATAGGAGCAAAAGTTTTTCCATAGTCTATACCAAATTTTTGAGTATACCATTGTGCCACCAATCTTGCTTTATATTGTTCTAAACTCTCATTTGTCTTGTATTTCACAGTGAATACCCACCTACACCCTATTGGAACAACTCCTGGAGGCTTAACTTCAATGTCCCACGTCTTATTTTTATCAAGTCTTTCATTTCCTTTTTCATGGTTTGTAACGAATTTCTATTTTTTAAGGCTTCTTGGACTATACGAGGGGTGTCAATGGTAGACAAGGCTGACAAGAAAGCATTATATAGAGTGAAAAGCTTATTGTATGACACATAATGAGATATAAGACGCTGGGTGCAACTTCTTTTTCCTTTTCTTACAACGATGGGTAGATTAAGTTCTAAGTTATTTTTAACAGGTAAGAGAGAATCATTTTCAACTAAAATATGATCAGTGGAAGTATTAGATTCCATACCTAAAGTGTCTCTATGAAGTTCATTAGGAGTAGGATCCAATGATTGGACATGTTGCTGGGTAGATAGAGGCCTATATCTCCTTCCGTAAACTTTGAGATGTTCTTTGGGCTTTGGAACATATTCTGTTTTCTCCCTTGGTAATGTTGGATAATGTTGGAATGGAGTCAATTTGTGATCGAAGACTAGGAAACACAGTTGGGGAAGTATGTTCATGCTCATCAACATAAGATTCTCCCCCTGTTGGTGAGAAGAGTAGCAAAGGATGGACTCACAAAAGGTGATATCCATAGAAACATAGAATTTTTTGGATGGAGAGTGAAAACATTTATATTCCTTTTGAACACTGGAATACCTCCAAAAGAATACACTTAAGGACTCTCGAATCAAGCTTGCCACAGTTTTGTTTATGAATGTGAACAAAAGCTAAGCAACCAGAGACTCTAGGGCTTGGTGTATTTAGGGACATGGAATTTGGATGATAATTTAGCAAAATAACCAGAGAACTCTTGTTTAAAAGGGTTTTAGAGGGTAGGCAATTAATGACAAAAGCTACAATGAGGATGGATTCCCTTAGAAATGTTTAGGAACATGCATTTGGAAGAGTAAAGACCGTGTGACATTAAGCAAGTAAGTGGTGGTTCTTTCTTTGGACAACCCCATTTTGTCGTGGGGTATTGACCCATGAAGATTCATGAACAATTCCTTCTTGATAAAAAAAAATTGTTAAGAGTGCGGTTAAAATAGTCTTTTGTAGTATCTGACCTAAATTTTTTAATGGAGACTCCAAATTGATTAAAGATGATTTTATAAAATTTTGGAATGACAAGGCTATTTTCAGATTTTTTCTTTTAGAAGACATAGCCAAGTTAATCTAATACAATCATCAATAAAGGATATAAACCATCTGACTCCGTTAATATTTGGAATTTTGGAAGACCCCAAACATTTGTATGGATCAAAGAAAAAGGAATACTAGAAATTTTATTGATCACAGGAAAAGGCACTTTATGGTGCTTTGAAAATTCACAAGACTCACAATGCAAAGTACCAAAAATAACACTGTTAAACAAGGCATGAAACATAGAACGCATTAGGGAGAAAGGATGATGACCAAGTCTACAATGCTCTAACCATACTTTATCATTACTACTGTTAGAGACACCATGGGTAGAAGAAGCAAGGGTTAACGAAGTTTGAGACAAAGTGAGAACCTTTTGAGATGAGCAAGAAGGCATGCCATTATTGGCCCCCTCAAGATAATATAAACCATTCCTTTTCTTAGCATATCCAATCATCTTCCCTGTCCTTCTTTCCTAAAAACACAGTAAGAATGATTAAAAATAGCAAGGCAGTCAAGGTTCTTGGTTAGTTGATGGATAGAGAGGAGGTTGGCAGAGATTTTGGGCCCATGGAGGACATTTTTAAAAGAGGTTTTGGAAGACAGATCAATATTTCCTTCTCCTGTTACCTGAATAAAATTACCATTGGCCACACTAATGAATTTGATATTGGAGCAAGGTTTATAGATCTTAAAAGAGAATGAGGAATGGGTCATGTGGTCAGTTGCACCTGAATCTATGATCCATGACTCTGAATAGATTTAAAAGCCTTAAAAGTAGCAGAATTTAGACACTCACTAGTTGAGCAAGAGAACATGAGCTAGATGTCAATGTTTTAAGGAATGCTCGTACCTTCCCAATCTCTTCTTCGTTGAGGGATTGTATTTTCTCATAAGTTTCAAATTGCACTTCTCTTTCTTTGGTTGTGAAGTTGGTTTCAATACGGTGTTGTTTAATTCGGTTTAAGACCTGCTCCTTGCCATGTAGTTTGCAACAATTATACCTTAGGTGCCAAGGTTTCTTGCAATGAGTACACTAAAGATTGTCACAGTTTGGAGCCTTATTGAATTTTGGCCTGAATCCCATCTTTCGATTCTCTTTTTTTGTGCCAGTGAGGGTTGAATCAGCATTTGAATCAGTGGCATTGTCCAACATCACATCATGATGTCTTTCTTCTCCTCGGATAGTATAGAATGTCTCATTTAGGTTTGGTAGAGATTCTTTCCCAAAAATGTGAACCCGAACCTTATCAAACTCTTCATTCAAACTAGCCAAGAATTCAAACACCCGATCTCCTAAAGAAGAGCTTGAGTATCTTCATTTGAATTCAGTTTCAGCTTTCGGTACAGGTCCATTTTCGACCATAAATTGATCATTACATTATAGTATTCGGTAATAGACATATTACCTTGATTGGTATAACCCATCTGAGTTTTTAACTCAAAGACAACAGCTGCATCTTATGCTTTAGAATAGGTCCTTTTGACCATATCCCATATTTGTTTTGATGTTTCCAAGAACATGAAATTATAGGAAATTTCAAACTTCATTGGGTTCAACAACCAAGTCATGATGATTTTGTCCTCAACCTCCTATATTTTAAACTTCTCATCCATTTCACTTGATGGGTCTTTGGTAAGATGAATTTTTTGTTTCCCTTTGAGAACCAATGTTACCAACCTTGCCCACTGTAGATAGTTCTTACCATCTAGGCGGGCAGCAACACCTAAATTCTATAGTTCGGCATTTGAAGGAGGATTGGTTTTGGGTGGTTCCAAAAGGGCAGATTGCGACTCGGAGTAAGGTTATTCTTGGGAGATTCAGACATGTTTTTGCTTGGCAGTAGAGGGCGATGAAGGCCTCGAGGGTAAATGGCAACAAATGCTAAAGGATAGACGTAACTGGAATGATGGCTATAAAGGCTAGTGCTTCAGAGGATTTGCAAGAATGGTTGCTATGAAGGCCTTGGGTTAGAATTGCAAAAGAACTAGGAAAAGGGACTGGGCTCTGAAGCATGAACAGAAAAGGTTCAGTGGAGAAAATATGTTTCTGATAGATTGATTAAGAGGCAATTGCCAAAGAATATATACAAGATGTACAACCTGTAATCCTTCTATAAATTAGGAGGACAAATAGCTAAAATAAAAGGACATTTACAACAGGGAAGATTTCCCTTGTAAATGAAAAAGATATACAAGGAAATAAGATCAAATATTTTGCAATTGATATCCAGAGAATCTTCAATATTTCTAACAATCTTGGAATTAATTAAAGGGTTTTCTTGAAGCCTTTGTTCCTATAGTGTCTTGATTTTTAAGACAATATGAAGATAAACTCAATGTTGCAGAGATGAGAATGTTGCATTGGATGTAGACATACTAGAAGAGATATGATTAGAAATGAATGCATTAAAGAGAAGGTTGGGGTAGCACCTATTGTGAAAAAGATGGTGGAATCTCGCTTAAGGTGGTTTGGTCATGTGTGGAGAAGACCTGCAGAAGCTCTAGTGAGAAGAGTAGATAAGACAGAGAATAGTCCGATAGTCAGAGGTAGAGGGAGATCAAAGAAAACAATAGGTGAAACTATTAAGAATGATTTAATAGTTAATAACCTATCTTTTGATCTCATTCATGATAGGCCATTGTGGCGCCGTTTGATCCATGTAGCCGACCCCACCTAGTGGGAAAAGACTTAGTTGTTGTTGTTGTTGTAAAGTATTTGGTTTAGTTTTTAGGTTGTCTCCTGTACACTTCGTACATTTCCAATGTACATTGGTTCTGCCCCCTTTCACCTTTTGTCCTCTTAACATGTCTTGTTATCTATCAAAAGAAAATGAAATCACCTATCTCTTAACAATTGTTATTCACTTTTCGGATTAATGTTGTATGAGAATGAATGACCATTTGTTTTGTTGCAAACCTGTCTGAGCACTATATGATTATGAATTTTTTTTGTAATTCTAGAAGCTTAAAGAGTTTCACTCTGGTTTTGAATTTAAAACTATTGGATTTACATTGCTGAAACAGGTTGGGCGAATGACATTGGGGGGATTGCTGGCTCTAGGGTACACTGTTGTAGTTAGTTATAAACGTGCATCCATGACAGTCAGTAATGGCAATGTTTCCATGTCTTTTGAAACCATTGATGCTCTTGATGAGACATATATGGTGCTGAGAGGAACAAATAGGAAAGTATGAGGTTTTTTCTTACTTGTTACTCTAGATTATGTTCCCTTTTAGAATGGACCTTCTCAACTGCATTAAGTCTCTACATATCAGTGACTTCACTTGCTGCTTTTATGTTAATGTAGTGAATGAAATTATGCTCTTATTATATTCATTTCCTCTTTTTTCTATATTATGTCAAGAATTTCAGTTTTGTCACTTTTATTTTCTCTCTCTTTAAAATAGAATCAATATTCTATGACATCCTTGGAGCCATATATATATGGCAAAATTATTTTCTGAAAATTCATTATATAAGATCATTTTTTAATAAATGATGAAATTTTACTTTAAGGAAGTTTTCATATATCGTGATTTTTTTTAAAGTATGCATTCTCCATTGATTTTGTGTGTGTGTGTCTATATATATATATATATATATATATTGAGGATTGCATTGCCGTGGCTCTTTAAAGTTATCTAGAAAATAGTTCCCCAACTTTATACTTTTTCTTTGCTTAAATTGCATAGTATTAATCTTGTCATTCTAATCGCATAAACTATGATCTCTAATCTGAGTAATCAATTAAAAGTAGATTTCGCCTATGAGTATTAGGCCCAAATTCTTATGCTGCTTTGGTTATTTTAACTGGATCACAAAAAGGCGTGGCTGCAGAGTCTGATTATTTTTTTCTTCCATTGTTTATTAAATATAGTTTATTGGTTAGTGGTTGTTTCATATTGTATGCTTGCTACCTACTTGTTTATGCTCCTTTTTCTTTGATAATATGATAAGTTACTTATCAGAAAGAAGGGAAAAAATATTTTCTGCAGACAGTTGGAACAGAAGCACTAAAGATGGGTGTAAATGGCCCTTGGATCATTAAATCATATCTTGAAATGATTCTTGAGAGAAAAGGTAGGGCTTTGGGTGTGTTTTTTGTTTTTGCTATCTATTCATTTTTATGATTAGCTATTTTCTCTTCTCTTTTCTTTTCTTTTTTTATGTATGTGTTGATGACCGCTAGGAGATTATTTGTTACGAGGGAAGCATGTGGTTAATTAGCTGCACTTCTCAAATTGTCAATCATAAGTAGATTATTTTAGTTAACAAGAGAATAAAAAGTACAATTTCTTGTTGTTGCTGTTACTCTTATTTAAGTATGATTTATGTATTTCTCCTTCACCATTTCACATGCAGGCGTACCTCGTCTTAGTACACCACCACTTGTGTCAAATACATCTATGCCTGGTAATCAAGAAAGAGCAATCATTGCACCAAAGCCAATCCGTGTCACTCCTAACCTTGTAACTGGGCTTGAGGATTTATCTCAGCCATGGACTCGATCCCCAAGAAAATCTACAATGGAACCTGTCATAGCAACTTGGCATTTCATATCTTCAGATTCATCTCGATCTAACAGCTCAGTACCAAGTATTTTTTCAAACTTTTCCTTGTATTTTGTTGAATAAGTTCCTGCATGTCTACCTAAGACCTTTATATTGAGACTTCTCTCATGAAGCAACCACAGATCCTTCATCTTTCAGGGATACTATGAGGCTAGCCCCAATGCCTGATTCATATGACTTGGATAGGGGATTGCTTTTGGCTGTTCAAGCAATACAAGTAAGAAGTAGAAGATAAGTTTGGAAACTGTTTCAAAGCCTCACATTTTCGAGATTACAATTCCATAAGAATTTCAAATCTATGTGTTTGATTGAATCCAGTCTCCCTAATTATCATTCTTCCAGGCTTTGCTGGAGAATAAAGGTGTCCCAGTCATAGTCGGAATCGGTAATATAACTATTTCCTGGGACCTCTCTGCATGTGTGTGCATACCTCATGTGCCCTTATACACATATACAGACATGTCTGCGTATGTGTCACTGTGTTTCTCTCATATTGGAGGGTTTGGATGTTGGATGTGATGCATCGGTGCTAGTTCCATTGACAGGATAAACCTTTATCTTTATCTTTTTCTTTTCTTGTAAAATTTTATAGGAAAATGATACAGGGATTGTGTTCCATATTCCATACACAAACCATATGTGCAACCAGTCTTTTAGAGATCAAAAAGCTAACAACAAAGAAAGAAAATTTAAACTATGAAGAAAGATGTGGATAAGAAGGAGACATGCCAGAATAAAGATTTAAGCCTTTGGAACCTTTAGGTTAAGTCAAAAAAAATTTCTATAAAATCAATCATTAATAGGTGAACAGTCTAAGGTCAGTTTAGGTTTTTGAAATATTAAATCATTACTTGAGATGCTGACGTCAGCTCTCTTAGCATTTTGTAGGATAAGATGCCTTTGTAGAGTTAGAAGCTCCATTGAAAGTTAATCATTATCATATTGATTTTAGTTTATCTATGAGAATTAGTGTTATAGTCAAACTCTATTATCCTCCTTTCTTGTAATTCTCTTTATCTTGTAAAAGAAAAAGGAATTGCGGTTCTCCAAAAAAATTTGGGCACATTCATCTGAAACATCAAGGCACGAGTAACTTCTAACTGAACACTAGCAGAATTGTAGAGGCAGAGAAGTAGAGATGGAAGTGTAGAAACTGGAAAAACAAAGGATGTTTCCTCTGTGTCGGTTTTTTCTGAAAGCTACCATATACATATATGAAGATAATAACCATCCTTAACTAGAATCCCACAAAATCAGGGATAAGACCAAAATATCATAAAAATATAAAAAACATAACAAAAACATGATGATAAGGAAATTTGAAAATAAACTTCCTAAAACAACTAGCAAGGCTATCCGCAAGATTAAGACTTAAGGCCCAAGGCTTTCATAGCCCACAAATATCGCACACCAACACTCCCCCTCAAGTTGAGGAGTAGATATTCAGCATATCCAGTTTGTCATTGAGTTCTTCAAACTTAGCTCTTGGAAGAGCTTTAGTCAACAAATCAACAACTTGAGAGCTAGTAGAAATGTAAGATTAATCAACCCAGATTCAATTTTTTTCTTTATGAAATAGCGGTCTATCTCTACATGCTTGGTCCTATCATGATGAATTGGATTGTTTGTAATCCCTATTGTTGTCATATTATCACACCACACCTTAATAGGAAGTTGAATGTCTTTTTTCAATTCCGTTAGCAAAAATTTTATCCAAATTACTTTACATATTCCCAAGGTCAGAGCACGATACTCAGTCTTTGCACTACTTCTGATAACTATAGGTTGCTTCTTACTTCTCTAAGTAACAAGGTTTTCTCAAACAGTATCCTGTTGTAGACCTTCTTTCAATAATAGACCCTACCCAGTCGGCATTAGTAAATACTTCGACACCCTTTGAGGTTCTCTCATGAAAAAATAAACTTTTTCTAGGTTTCATCTTAAGGTATCTCAGAATTCCATATACTTCCTTCATGTGTTCCTCATTTGGCTTGCTCATGAACTAACTAACAACACTGACTGGAAAGCTAATGTTAAGCTTAGTATAAGAGAGATATATCAGTTTACCTACTAGCCTTTGGTATCTTCCAGTATCAACTGGTGTTCCTTCTTATTTCAAGTTTAGCTTGTAGATAGTCTCCATATGTGTACCTGCTGGTTTGGACCCCATCATACCAGTCCCCTTTAATAAATTTAGTGTATATTTTCTTTGAGATATTGTAATTCCTTTACTTAATCTTGCAATCTCCATCCCTAGAAAGTATCTCAAACTCCCTAAATCATTTACATCAAATTCAGCGGCTAATAATTCTTTCAAACATTGTATCTCATAATTGTCATCTCCTGTGATCACTATATCATCAACATAGACAATCAAAATTAATAATTTACCACCATAACCATGCTTGACAAACAAAGTATGATCTATCTAACACTGCACATAGCCATATTATTTTACCATATTTGTAAATCTCTTAAACCATACTTTAGGGTACTGCATCAACCCATAGAGAGATTTGTAGAGTCTACATATCTTAGTTGAGTTATTGTTTGTCTCAACTCCTAGTGGGATCTCCATGTACACTTTCTCCTCTAGGTCCCCATTCAAGAAGGTATTTTTTATGTCTTACTGATGCAAAGGCCAGTCCAAATTTGATGCAAGGAAAATAAGTACTTTATGGTGTTAAACTTTGCAACTAGTGCAAATGTTTTCTCATAATCAATGCCATGGGTTTAAGTGAATCCTTTTGCAACCAATCGGGCTTTGTGTCAGTTTATGCTACTATATGAATTATACTTGATGGTAAACACCCACTTACAGCCCACCTTAGTTTTACTAGGGCGAACTTCAGTTATCTTTCAAGTTTTATTTTTTTCTAATGCCTCTAATTCTTCTTCGATGACCCTTCTCCATTTTGTTTCCCTTACTGCTTCAAAAAAAATCTCAGGTAAAATCTCAGTTGATACATTAGTCACAAAAGCATGCATGTTGGGTGATAATCTTTCATATGAAATGAATTGATTAATAGGATATTGGGTACAAATCCTTACCCCTTTCTACAATGCAATTGGCACGTCCAACTCCTCCGAATTTGGAGTAAGGGAAGCTTCTTGGCTATGTTCAAGAATAGTGTATGTTTCTTCACTATATTGTTGGTGGGCAGCCTCCAACTCTTTATTTTTCCTGCTGGAATACACCATAATTTCTTTGCTCTAGTTGGCATTGAAATGTTCCTCCTCGGGTTCAGAATTTTGGGCCAAAGATTCACTGTTTTGGGTGTTGTTTGGCTCGGTTTCAGGTGTAATTCTAGGTTCAGGGGCAGATTCTGAAGTAGAGTGGATAAAAGGTTGATTTTCAGTATCTTGGTTGTTGTTATTTTGTAAAAACAGCCATTCATCACTCGATTTCTCTCCCTGAATGGGTTTTTTGTTATAATAAGGTTGGTTTTCAAAGAAGATGGCATTCATAGTGACAAAGAACTATTTCAAAGTAGGAGAGTAGCACTTGTAGCCCTTTTGTGTAGGAGAATATCTTAAGAAAATACATTTAATGGCTCGTGGGTCAAGTTTCCCCCATGATCATTGTGTCCAAAAGTAGTACATTCAAATATTTTTTGTGAAATGGAAGTCAAAAGTTGAGTGTTAGGGTACATGTCCATGAGTTTATGTAAGGGTGTTTGGAGGTTTCTTAGTTTGAATGGCATTCGGTTTTTTAGATAGGTTGCTGTAAGGATAGCTTCCTCCCAATAATAATGTGTGATGCGACATTAGATATAAGCATTATGGCTCTAGAAACTTCAAGTAAATGATGATTTTTCTTTTTAGTTATTCCATTTTGTTGGGAGTTGTTCTCACATGAGCTTTGGTGTATGATTCCATGGCTATTTAGATATTGTTCAAATGAGGAATTAAAGTAATCTTTGCATTGTCTGTTTGAAAAATTTTGATATTGCCTTTGAATTGATTTTGAATCATGATATGAAAGTTTTGAAAGATGTTTGCAATTTCTAACTTCTCTTTTAGGAGAAAGACCCAAGTGAGACGAGTGTGATCATCTATAAATATTACAAACCATCTTGCTCTTTTTATTGTTTTCACATGGGAGTGTCCCAAATATTGCTATGTATAATGGTAAATGGCTAAGTTGATTTGTAACTATGTGCAGGATAAGATTTTTTGGCATGCTTGGAAAGTTGACAAAACTCACATTGAAAAGGAAGATACTTTTTATTGATCAAATTTGGGAACATTTGTTGCATGTAACGGAAATTAGGGTGGCCTAACCTGAAATGCCATAATATAAGTGTGCAAAGTGATACCGGAGAGGAGAAAGCGATGCAAAAATAATTGATATCTTTATTCACTGCGACAGTAAACTACATGCAAGCACCGAAATATATAGAAGAGTTTCGGTGCAAATATCCCGATGAATCGGGGATAAGGAAAAGAAAATAATCAACAGATAATATTAGCATGAATAACGCCTAAAGATAAGGACAACGGGAAAAAAATAAAACAGCAATAAACTTCAGGATCCCGAGAAAGGTGGGATTTCTAACACTCCCCCTCAAGCTGGATTGTAAACATCAAACAATCATAGCTTGCATATCATCTTATCAAAGAGAGGCCTGTGTAACCCCTTAGTTAGAATATCTGCTGTTTGTTTTGTTGAACATACATAAGTAATGCTGATAGTCCTATTTTCCACTTTTTCCTTGATAAAATGTCTATCCACTTCCACATGCTTGGTACGATCATGGTGTACAGGGTTGTGAGCTATACTGATGGTAGCCTTGTTGTCACAATATATCTTTATAGGACCTTCTTGTTTCACTTGAAGTTCTGAAAGAATTAACTCACTAATCCCATTTGCAAGGGATCTCAACTCAGCCTCAGCACTGCTTCTGGCTACCACATTACGTTTCTTACTTCTCCAAGTTACCAGATTTTCCCAGACAAATGAATAGTATCCAGAGGTTGATTTTCTGTTTGTTATAGAACCAGCCCAATCAGCATCTGTGTAGGCCTCCACATCTCGTGAATTTCCCTTCTTGAAATATAATTCCCTTCCTAGACTACCTTTTAGATATTTTAAAATCTGGATCACAGCTTCCATATGCTCTTCTCTTGGATTATGCATGAATTGACTTACCATACTAACTGCATAGGCAATATTTGACCTTGTGTGAGCTAAATAGATAAGTTTTCCAACCAATCTCTGATATCTTCCCTTATCTATTGGATCATTGGATTCATGAGCCCTAAGTTTAATGTTAGGGTCAGTAGGAGTATCTATAGGTTTACACCCTAGAAGTCCAGTCTCATTTAAGAGATCCAGGGTATATTTTCTCTAAGAGATAGAAATTCCTGATTTGTTTCTTGCTATTTCCATCTCCGAGAAATATCATAGCATTCCCAGGTCTTTGACTTCAAATTCACTAGTCAATCTCTTCTTTAAAGTGCTGATTTCTGAATCATTATCTCCTGTTACTATAATATCATCCACATAAACAATGAGTATAGTGAATTTTCCTTCTTCATATTTATAGAATAGAATATGATCAGAATGTGCCTACTTCTACCCGTGCTGAAGAATAGCCTTGGTGAATCTCTCAAACCATGTTCTAGGTGATTGTTTAAGGCCATACAGAGATTTCTTTAACTTACATATCTGCCCGGCTACATTTTTGAATCCAGGAGGAGCCTCCATATAAACTTCCTCAATTAGGTCTCAATTCAGAAATGTATTTTTTATATTTAGTTGATGAAGGGGCCAATCAAAATTTGCAGCAATAGAGAGAATAATTCTAGTAGTATTTAGTTTTGCCACAGGAACAAAGGTTTCTTGGTAGTCTATGCCATATGTTTGAGTAAACCCTTTTATAACTAATCGTGCCTTTTATCTTTCCATGGTTCCATTGGAGTTGTACTTAATTGTAAAGACCCATTTACTACCTACTAGAGTACAACCTCTAGGTTTCTCCACCAACTCCCATGTTCCATTTTTTTTCAGAGCTTGCATTTTTTCTTCCACAACCTTCTGGGTCTTTTAAAACTTCTTCAATATCTTTAGGAATTTTTGATTTCGCCATATTTGAGATAAAAGCCTTCATAGAATTTGAAAGATGTTCATATTGTACAAAGTGGGCAATAGAATGTAAAGTGCATGACCTCGTACCTTTTCTCAAGGCAATAGGTAAGTCATCTGGATGATCATTAAGAATTAAATCAGAGGCATTACCTGATTCTGGGGCTGATTCATGGCAACTTTCAGGATTTGGGGAAAATATATTACTTTGCTGTTTCTTCTTGCGCATGTAGACAAGCAACTCAGGTCTGGATTGATCTTCGGAGATACAATTTTCTTCCTTCTTCTCATCTCCAATCTGTTTCCCTCTAACTGCACTATCATCAAG
Source organism: Gleditsia sinensis (assembly GCA_037074535.1). Classification (NCBI taxonomy): domain Eukaryota; kingdom Viridiplantae; phylum Streptophyta; class Magnoliopsida; order Fabales; family Fabaceae; genus Gleditsia; species Gleditsia sinensis. The sequence continues at coordinate 48,219,424 of CM073467.1, read as the reverse complement.
TTCATTTTCAAGTTGTTTTTGGTCAAGGGAAGGGATTGTTTCAAGTATTTGTTTGTTTTTGGGTAGAATTTGCAGACTATTCTCAGGCAGACTGATGGGTGAAGTCTCAGTTTCATTTGCAAGGGAAAAATTACCTTCATCATCCGTCTCCCCCTGAAAGGAATTTTTAGAATAATAAGGAGTGTTTTCAAATAATGTAACATCCATAATCACAACGAGTTTTTTTCTATCTAGAAGATAGTATTTATAGCCTTTTTGGTTTGCAACATAACCAAGTAAGATATCCTTTTATGGCCCTAGGATCAAGCTTGTTCCGGTGGATGTTATGATTGTGGATAAAAGCAGTACAACCGAACACTTTCAAAGGTAAGTTGGTGATAGGTCTATTTTTCGGAAAATATTTGGAGAAGGTGTTTAAGGGTGTTTTGAAATTGAGAACTTGTGATGGCATCCGATTGATAAGGTAACATGCAGTGAGAATGGCATCTCTCCAGAAGTGTTTTTGGGTACTTGTAGTAAACATTAAGGATCTAACTACTTCTAAAATATGTTTATTTTTTCTTTCAGCAATGCTATTTTGTTATAGAGTATTAGGGCATGAGCTTTGATGGATAATCCCATTTTGTTGGATATAAGCACCTAAAATTTGATTAATATATTTCCTACCATTATCAGTGTGAAGGATTTGAATATTAGTGTCATACTGATTTTTTACCATGGTATGGAAGTTGATAAATGTGCTGGCAGCCTCAGTTTTGTCTTTTAACAAGTAAATCCAACATATCCAGGTGTAGTCATCGATAAAAGTTATGAACTATCGTTTTGAGTAAATGTTATGAGACCGTGAGGGTCCCCAAATGTCACTATGGATCATAGAAAAAGGTTTAGTTGATTTATAGGCTTTAGGTTTTAACACAGATCTTTTATGTTTGGAAAGCTCACAAACTTCACATTGAAATTTATCATTTATTTGAAATAAAGATGGAAACAAATGCTTCAAGTAACTAAAACTTGGATGGCCTAACCTAAAATGCCATAACATGATTTCTTGCTATCTCGAGGAAGACTCCCAATTAGCTGTATGTGCTTGCTTTGTCTTTTCTCCATCTTTATCAAAGTAATATAGTTCCTCTTTTTCCTTAGCATTGCTAATCCTCTTCCTCGAAGTTTGGTCTTGAAATTCACAATTTTCCTGTGAGAATATCATTCTACAATTGCTATCTTTTGATAATTTGTTTACTAATAAAAGATTACATGATAGATTAGAACATATAAAACAGAATCAAGCACAAATATTGGGCTTATTTTTACTGTCCCAATTCCAGTAATATTAGATAAAGATCTATCAGCAATTCTCACCTTTGCTTGGCTGTAATTAGTGTGATATGTGAAAAATAATTGAATACATCCAGTCATATGGTCTGAAGCTCCTGAATCAATAATCCAAGATTTGTTCTCATCAATAGGCTTTAGGTTTTAACACAGATCTTTTATGTTTGGAAAGCTCACAAATTTCACATTGAAATTTATCATTTATTTGAAATAAAGATGGAAACAAATGCTTCAAGTAACTAAAATTTGGATGGCCTAACCTAAAGTGCCATAACATGATTTCTTGCTGCCTTGAGGAAGACTCCTAGTTAGCTGTGTGTGCTTGCTTTGTCTTTTCTCCATCTTCATCAAAGTAATATAGTCCCCCTTTTTTCTTTGCCAATCCTCTTTTTTGAAATTTGGTCTTGAAATTCACAATTTTTCTGTGAGAATATCATTCTACAATTGCTGTCTTTTGATAACTTGCTTACTGATAAAAGATTACATGACAGATTGGAAACATATAAAACAGAATCAAGCACAAGTGTTGGGCTTATTTTTACTGTCACAATTCTAGCAATATTGGATAAAGATCCATCAACAATTCTCATCTTTAATTAGTGTGATATGTGGACAATAATTGGATACATCCAGTCATATGGTCTGAAGTTCCTGAATCAATAATCCAAGATTTGTTCTCATCTCTAATACAATTTAAGGCAGAGAAAAAATTACCTTGTTGGGCTATTAATGAGATGGCAGCAGGTTTTTCAGTGTTTAGTAACTTGAAAAGCTTTTCAAGTTGTTCCTTGTTGAGATTAAGGTTACCTATAGCTTCTCCCTTTAGGTCTGAATGCTCAACGTTTGTCTGGTAGGCTCTGTTTTCCCTCTGCAGGTGACTAGGATGCTTTATTTGAACTCTGTTTGCTGGCCTTCCATGTAATTTCCAACAAGTTTCTCTTGTATGATTTGTCTTTTGACAGTGATCACACCACAAATTTACCTTTCTAAAGCACCTCTGCTCATGTGAGGGGTCTGTCTTCTTATGCTGCTCATGGTTTCTTGAGATTACAAGTGCTGAAGCTTCTGGTTGACCATACCCTTTTGATTCTCCGAGCATCATTTTTCTTCTACTCTCCTCTCTTCTAACTTTTGAAAACACTTCTTTAAGCCTAGGCATAGGTTTCAAACCAAGTATCCTCCCTCGGACTTCATCTAATTCTTGATTGAGACCAGAAAGAAAATCATATATTTTGGTCTTTTTTACATTTTAGGTACTTATCTTGACACCTATCACACCAGTCAATAGGTTCAAATATATCCAACTCCTGCTAGATTTTCGTGAGTGAAGTAAAGTATTCTGTGGTGCTCAGATTACTCTGTCTAAGACTCTTAGCTCTATCTCTTAATTCACATAATTGGGTAGAATTATCAATATCTGAGTAAGCCAGTTTTACCTTTTCCCAGATGTCCTCAGCTCTCGGATAGATTAGATACAGGGACCTAATATGCTCTTCCATTGAATTTATTATCCACAACATAACTAAGGCATTCTGAATATCTCAACTTGCGAATAGGGGACTGGTCGGGTCTGGTTTTGCCGTTGTTCCATCCAAGTACCCAATCTTTCCTCTTCCTCTGATTACCATCTGGACAGCCCCCGACCACTGGAGAAAATTCCGTCCGTTGAGTTTGTAGCACATGATTTGAAGTGGAGAGTGATCGAAGGTCAATGTCGTCTGTGTCTGTGAAGGAATGGCGGGGTTAATTGTAAGGCTCAGACCAGGAGAGGATTTTGCAGCGTTCTCCCCCTGGTCGTCCTTGCTTAACCCGGTAAGGGCTTGCCTAAAGTTGGCCATAATTCCTCCTCTTCAACGGTATCACAGCTCTGATACCATATGCGAAGTGATACCGAAGAGGAGAAAGCAATGCAGAAATAATTGATATCTTTATTCACTGTGATAGTAAACTACATGTAGGCCCCGAAATATATAGAAGAGTTTCGGTGAAAATATCCCGATGAATCAGGGATAAGGAAAAGAAAATAAACAACAGATAATATTAGCATGAATAACTCCTAAAGATAAGGATAACTGGGAAAAAATAAAACAGCAATAAACTTCAGTATCCCGAGAAAGGTGGGATTTCTAACAATAAGTTTATCATCACCAGAAATACATGTAAAACAAGTCTTGGTCTCTGCCTTCTCAGGTCCATTTAAGTACTATAGTTCAGCACTTTCCTTAGCATTGCCAATCTTCTTTCTCAACTCCAAATCTTGAATAATACAACCATCAGTAAAAAAATTAGTAATACATCTTTGATCTCTTGCAAGTTTACTAATGGACAGCAAGTTACAAGTCAATTTAAGAACAAACAAAACATCCTTCAACACCAAAGTATTTGAGATTATAACATAATCAGATCCACACACTTTTGTGACTGTTCGATTAGCTATTCTAACATTCAAATTCTCACGGTAAGGTTTGAAGTCATTGAGTAACAAAGCATTACCGAACATATGGTCTATAGCTCCTGAATCAACTATTCAGGTGTTTGTTTTATGAACATGAGTACCAAGAGCCATAGAGAATTTACTTGATTGTGCAATACTACCAGTTCTAACAACATTTTCAGTAGGTTGATTATTATGCTTCTCAATCATCTTTAAGAGGTCCATTTCTTCTTTACTAAAGGTCATATTCTCATGTTGTATCTTCTCTTCTCCAGCCACCATATATCCCTGTTATCTATTTTGTGCTTTGGTTTCCAATTTGCTGGCTTATCGTGAATTTTTCAGCATACATCCTTGGTGTGACCACCCTTTTGGCAGTGCTCACACCATTTATTCATTTCTCTTACTTTCTGATCATATGTTGGACCACCTTTGGCAGTTAAAGCTGAAGATTCTGACGCAGGTTGGATATGTGAAACTCCAAGAATTAATTGCTTCCTACTTTTCTATCATTTCACAGCATTAAACACCTCTTTCAGAGTGGGAAGAGGACGAGTTATAAGAATTCTTCCTCTCACTTCAAATGCAGGTTGGAGACCCAGAAGAAAATCATAAATTCTTTCCCTTTCAACAATCTTCTTATATAATGCAGCATCTGTACCATAGTTCCATTGGTGGGATTCATTCACATCTAATTGCTGCCAAATTTTTACTAGGAAATTGTAGTATTGTGTTACACCCATCTCCCCCTATTTCAGCTCTTTAAGGAGGCCTTTGATTTGAAATAGAATTGCTGTATTTTTCAAAGAGGAGTAGGTCTCCTTTATTGCATCCCAAATTTCCTTTGCAGTCTCAGCCAAAAGATAGGTCTCTCCAATCTCAAGACTCATTGAATTCACAAGCCATGACATCATCATACCGTTCTCTGCTAACAAGGTTTCATAGTGTGGATTTGCTTCATTTGGTTTGGCTTTTGCTCCAGTAAGATATTTCTCCTTCCTCCATTCTCTAATGAACATTAATGCACTCTGGGACCATTGAAGGTAATTGCTTTCATTGAGCTGATGACCTGTGATCATTAGTGATGGGTTGTCAACACTCATGGAGGAGACCAAACTAATGTGCCTTGCATTTGGATGAGCCGAAGTGGTCGACCCAGATGTAGTGTCCATGGAGCTCTCATTTAGCGTATCCATGGAGCCGAATGAGATCATAACTTTAGGTCCAAGCCAGTTTCAGCTCTGATACCATGTATAAATTAGAAAAACAAAGGTTGTTTCCTTTGCGTCGATTTATTCTGAAAGCTACCATATACATATATGAAGATAATAACCATCCTAAACTAGAATCCCACAAAATCAGGGTTAAGATCGAAACATTAGAAAAATATAAAAAACATAACAGAAACATGATGATAAGGAAATTTGAAAATAAACTTCCTAAAACAACTAGCAAGGCTGTCAGCAGAATCAGGACTTAAGGTCTAAGGCTTTCATAGCCCACAAATATCACACACCAACAAGAAGGAATATTTTTCTAAATATTATTTACTTGCTTAATTAGTATGTACAAGGTTTAGATATATATACACCTTATTTACAATAGTCTAAGATACCTCCATGATTTTAAAAATCATGATCCCCTTAATACTAGAAAAATAATAACTCCCTAATCAATCTCTAATAGCTACAATAAATGAGAAAATAGTAAATTAAATATTCAAATATTCAACACTCCTCTAAAGTTGGTGCATAGATATTAATCATGCTAAACTGGCAAATAAACTCTTCAAACTTCGATATGAAATGGCTTTTAGTTAGCATGTCAGTTGTTTGTTGTTCTGAGGTAACAAGGCATATAGACAACTCCATTTTCCAACTTCTTAATAAATTTTTTGTCAATCTCTATATGACTGATACAGTCACATTGGACTGGACTATTTACTATGCCGATAGCTGATTTATCATAACAAAATAGTCCCATTGGTGTTTCTATCAAATCTTAGTTCTTCAAAAACTCTTTTAATCCTTAACACTTCACATATTCCATTATATGGCTTTAAATTTGGCTTCAATATTACTTTGTGCTATTACATTCTATTTTTTACTTCGCCAAGTGATAAGTTTCCCAAAAAAAGGTAAAGTATCTAGATGTTGATCTTTTATCAAACACTAACCTTGCTTAATTTGCATCTACGAAGACCTCTATACTCCTTTAATTACTCTTTTTAAACAGCAAGCCTCTATCATCCAAACTCTTCAAGTACCTTAGGATCTTGTACACTCCCTCTAGATGTTCATCATATGGTGAGTGCATTAACTAACTCACCATACTAATTGCAAAGGCGATATTTAGCCTTGTATAGAAAAGATAAATCAATTTTCCTACAAGATGTTGATATCGGCCTCTGTTAACTGGTACTCCATCTGAGATTTCTCCTAACTTCTAATTTGGGTCTATAGATGTATCACTAGATCTACAGCTACTCATCTCTATTTTTTCTAACAATTTTGGACATTTTTTTTTTGGGACACACAAATCCCTTTTTTAGATATGGCAACTTCCATGCCCAAGAAATAGCATAGGACAAAATCTTTGATCTTAAATTCTGATGCAAGACTCTTCTTTAGTTTGTCTATCTCATTATTATCATTCCCTCTGAGTACGATGTCGTCTACATATGCAATTAGGATTGCCATGTTTTCTCCATTTGTATGTTTAACAAATATTGTATGGTCAGACTGCCTTTGTCTCATGACAAACTTCGTAAATCTCTTAAACTAAGCATGTGGAGACTGTTTTAAGCCATAAAGAACCTTTTGCAATTTACACACTTTTTCTACAAACTTTTCTTCAAATCTAGAAGGTGCTCTTTTTAACTCTCTATTGAAAAATGAATTCTTTACACCTAGTTGGTATAAGGGCCAATCCAAATTCACAACTACAGAAGTAGTACATGAACAATATTCAATTTTTCTATTGGAGGAAACGTCTCCTGATAATTCACTTCATAGGTTAGTGTATAATCTTTTGCCACTAATCGTACTTTATACTACTTCAAGGATTTGTTTGAATTTAACTTCACAATAAATATCCATTTACAACCAACTACTAGTTTTCCCTTTAATAAGTGCACTATCTCCCATGCTTCCATTTCTTTTAGGGTAGCCTTCTTCCATTCATAAACTGTTAGCACTTCCTGTACAAACTTAGGTATATCCACTTTTGATAAATGTGAGACAAAGACAGAATAGGATGGTGTCAAGTTTTGATATGACAAAATTTGAAAGGGGATATTGGGTACATGCTCTAACACATTTTCCTAATGGCAATATAAATATCAGGAGATTCAGACTTAGAATATTTACTTGGATTCTTAGATTCTAGTCCCAGATCTTATGTTTGACATTGTAGGAGTACAGTTACATCCTATTACTTTGAGCCTGTTTGTTCCTTGTATAGAGTTTTTCAAATATTTTTTCATTATTGAGGCATCCCTCATCTATTGTTTTTAAATTATGTTTGAGCATTATAGTAGACTGTTGTTCTTCAATATTCAAAGTATTAAACACAACCTCAGAATTTATCTTAGCCATGTCATCAATCTCATGTTCAAAAAATGAATCTTCATACTCACTCCTCCATTAAGAGGAGAGTTGAAAAAGTTTTAAGATTAAAAAAATGTAACATCCAAGGTGACAAAAAAAAATTTGGTTTCTAGGTCAAAGCATCTATACCCTCCTTTTTGTGTAATGAATACCCAAGAATTACACATTAATGTTCATGAATCTAACTTATCACTATTATGATTATGTATGTGAACAATGACAATACATCCAAAGACTTAGAGTAACTAAAGTGAGTCGTGATAGTGGAAAAGTCTTTTTAAAAACTGCTAGTGGCGTCTCGAAGTTTAAAATTCTTGATGGCACCTATTAATAAGATAGGTGACAGTAAGGACGGCTTCCCCACAAGTATTTAAGCATCTTGGTGGTAAACATGGAGGACCTAGCTACCTTGCGAAGGTGTTTATTCTTCCTTTCTGCTATTCCATTTTGCTAAGGGGTGCTATGATGAATAAATACTTTTTTTAAAAGATATGCGCCCAAAACTTTATTAAAATATTCTTGTCCATTGTCACTTCTATAAACTTGAATTTTGGTTTGAAATTGGGTTTCAACCAAGTTATAGAACATTTTAAAAGCATATTCAAATACTTAACTTAGCCACGTATGATCATCAATAAAAGTTAAAAACTATATTTTTCTTGAAATGATTGGTATTTGTGATGGTCTTTGTACATTGCTGTGAATGAGATTAAAAGGTGTAGATGCTTTGTATGGTTGAATAGAAAATGATGCAAGTTATACTTGGCTAATTGAGATACATCAAAAGATGATAAAATTTCATTCTGAAATAAGTATGGAAATAAATACTTTAAATATGACAAATTGAGATGTCCTAAACTATGATGCCATAACATTATTTCACTACTATTAGAGCTATAGCGTGAAACATGACTAGAGACCTGAGCTTGCTTGCATAGAGTACTCCCATCATCAAAGTAATAGAGATCACCATACTTTTTAGCATTGCCGATCATTCTCCCTGTCAGCTCCTAAAAACCACATCGATTTGATAGAAATTTAGCACAATATCTAAAATCCTGGGTAAGCATACTAATAGACAAAAGATTACAGAGATTTGAAACATGAAGAACAATTTTTTTTGAAATAATTATTGACCTTTTCCCAGCTATTGCTGAGCGAATACCATAAGCTATCTTAATTTTTTGGTTCTTGTAGAAAGACTATAAGAACAAAATAATTTAGAACAGTGTTGAAAATATAATCAGATCGGGTGTTTTCATATATTTTGGTCACTATTCCCATAATTCCGTGTGATTATGTTATTACTTTTTTTTTTTTATTCTGTTTGCTATAGCTTAGTTTCCTATTTCTAGGAGTTTTATTTCTATTTAGTTTCCTATTTCTGTTTAGTTTTTTATTTTGATTAGGCTTTATTTTCGAGTTGGGTTTGGATTGTATTTTCTTTTTTTAGTTGTGATGTTATTCCTATTGTATCAGGATTTCTCTCCATCCAGGATGCCTATAAATCCTGAATGGATTTCTGTATTTCTAATATACATGAATGCAGTATTTTGGTGAGTTATTCTTCTCCGGTGTTCCTCTTCACATGCTATCAGAGCTTCGACACCGTTGAGAGGGAAGAATGGCCAACTTCAAAGAAGCTCTCACCGGGTTAAGCAAGAATGGGCAGGAGGAATCTTCTTCTGCACTAAGCCTTACAATTAACCCTGCTGCAACCAGCCTTCCTACTGCCTCATTCGATAATTTTCTCCACCAAATCACTTCCTACAAACTCAATGGTAGGAATTTTCTTCAATGGTTCAGATCGGTCCAAATTGTCATCCGTGGAAAGGAAAAAATTGGTTTCCTTAAAGGTACCATAACTAAACCAGCACCTAAAGATCCAGCGTACACCTCTTGGGACACTCAAAATGCCTTGGTAATGTCATGGCTAATTAATTCAGTGGAGGAACATATTGGGGCTTTATATCTTATCTATCACATAACAAAAGAGATCTGGTATAAAGTCAGAATTGCTTATTCTGACTTAAAAAACTCAGCCTAATTGTGTGAATTAAGAGATAAGGCTACAAAATTTAAACAAGGGGGCCTTTGTGTAACCAAGTATTTCACCAATCTCACCAAGATATGGCAGGAATTAGATCTCTTTGAACCCAGTGACTGGTGTGAGAGATGCCAAAATAAATACATCAAGTTAATAGAAAAAATCCGCACTTATGATTTTCTTGCAGGTTTAAACAAAGATCTAGATGAAGTGAGGGGTAGAATCATAGGCATTCACCCACTACCACGAATAGAAGAAGTTTTTGCAACTGTCTGAAGGGAAGAAAGTTGGAGGAAGCTAATGCTTAGTGGCAGTCATGGGTCCGTTCAACCTGAAGTTTCTGCCCTGATGTCTAGGAATCTTGAGCAGAATCGTAGGAGTGAAGGAACACAGGTGAGAACAAATGCGGAAACAAGGGTAATCTTTGGTGTGACTTCTACCAAAAAACTAATCACACGAGAGAAACATGTTGGAAGCTGCATGGGAGACCATCAAACCGAAAAAAGCAACTTGGGCAGCAGCAAAAAGATGGTAGAATCTATCATTCCAATGCTGCACACTGTGAACCGAAGGGAGGAGAAAACCTGGAAGCTCTCAATCTTAGCAAAGAACAACTTGACCGGTTATACAAACTTCTCGATCCTGAAAAAAATACTAGTACCTCTTTCATTGCTCAGCAAAGTAATTTTGGCACTGCCCTACTTTGCACTAATGAAAAAAGGGATCCTTAGATTATTGATTCAGGTGTCTCAGACCATATGACAGGTGTTGGTCATTTATATACTTCTTATACCCTTTGCTCTAGTTCAACAACTGTGAGGATAGCAAATGGATCTTTATCTCCAATTGCTGGAATGGGGACTATCCAAATTAGTCCAACTCTCACTCTCCAATCTGTTCTACATGTTCCAAAATTATCTTGTAACCTCTTACTAGTTAGTAAAATTTCAAAGGACTATGATTGTCAAATTACCTTCTCACAAAATAATTGTGTTTTTCATGATCGGAACTCGGGGAGAATGATTGGCAATGCTAAGGAGCATGGAGGGCTTTACTACTTTTGTTCCAATGAAGATAAACAAGTTCTAACTGTTAGTTGGGAAACATTTTTAAGACAAAATCAAGTTATGTTGTGGCATCTTAGGTTAGGACATCCTAGTTTTCCTTATTTAAGCTATTTGTTTCCTTTATTATTCAATAAAAGTGACAATTTTCAATGTGAAATATGTCAATTGGCCAAACATCAAAGATCTATATACAAACCCAAGCCCAACAAAACTATGAAACCGTTTTATATAATTCATAGTGATCTTTGGGATCCTCCACGATCTCACAATCTTTATGCAAAACTACGGTTTGTAAGTTTCATAGATGACCATACAAGGGTATGTTGGCTGTACTTGCTTAAGAATAAATCGAATGTAAAACAAACCTTTATAAACTTTCACAAAATGATAAAAACTCAATTTTCCACAGACATTCATATCCTGCACACTGATAATGGAAGAGAATATTTTAATTAAACCTTGAGAAATTATCTCAATGATAATGGTATCATTCATCAAAATACTTGCTCTTATACTTCTTAACAAAATGGGATTGCAGAGAGAAAAAATAAACACCTTTTGGAAGTTGCTCAGTCCATAATGCTCACAGCCAACACACCAAAATATTTGTGAGGAGATGCTATTCTAACAGTCTGCTACCTTATAAAAAAAATGTCCACCAATGTTCTAAAATTTCAAACTCCTTTGGATACTCTGTCACAATCTTTTCCATAAAATAGAATGTATAACAGCCTACCTCTTAAGATCTTTGGATGTACTACCTTTGCCTATAATCATGAGTCCAATCATAACAAACTTGACCCCAAAGGCCAAAAATGCATTTTTATAGGGTATACAACAAACCAAAAAGGATACAAATGCTATATTCCTAAAAAGAAAAAAATTATGGTTACCATGGATCTCACCTTCTTTGAAAATGTTTCATACTTCACCAAAAATTCCCTTCAGGGGAGAGAAAAACAATGAAGGAAATTTTCATTTTTTACCTCCTAATCTGGACATTTTTCCCAGTAGTGAACAATCACTTCATGCACCCATCCTGGAAAATGTTGAAAATCTATAAAAACAGCCTGAAACCCAATCTAATACTGAAACCGAATTTGACCTAGAAAACAGAGAACCTAACCTTGAAAACAGCCTGGATGATTTAAATGTTGAGGTTCAAAAACCCCAACTCAAACCTGAACTTTGTGTTTATACTGATCGGAAACATCAACTAATCTCTGTTGCTCTTGAAGGTTGCCATGAACCCGAACCAAGCTCAGGTAACTCTACTAATCCTGGTTGTTTGGAAGACTCTTATTATTTACCTATTGCTTTGAGAAAGGAAACACGGACATGCACCCAACATTCTATAGCCAAGTTTGTGCAAGTTGACCACTTATCTACTTCAATGAAGGCATTTGTATCTAGTCTAGAGGAAACTGAAATTTCTAAGACAATTGAAGAAGCACTCAATAGACCTGAATGGAGGAAAATAGTTGAAGATGAAATGTAAGCCCTTGAAAAAAATGAGACTTGGGAGGTGGTAAAAAAATCAAGAGATGCTATACCGGTAGGCTGCAAATGAGTTTTTACTGTTAAGTACAAATCCAATAGTGAAATTGAAAGGTATAAAACTCGCTTTGTTGCCGAGGGATTCATCCAGACCTATGGGATAGACTACTAGGAGACATTTGCTCCTGTGGCCAAATTCAACACTATTCGTGTTCTTCTTTCTCTAGCAGCTAACCTTGACTAGCCTCTCCACCAACTTGATATAAAAACGTTTTTCTTAGTGGAGACTTGACTGAGGAAGTTTATATGCAGGTACCCCCTAGTTATAAAAGCCCAAAGCAAGATGGGGAAGTTTGTAAGTTGAAAAATCACTTTATGGTCTTAAACAATTACCAAGAGCATGGTTTGAAAGATTCGTCAAAGCCATTTTTCAATGGGGATATAAACAATCTCAAACCGATCATACTCTATTTTTTAAGTATACAGGTGGTAAGTCAACTATACTTATTGTTTATGTTGATGATATTATACTTACAGGTGATAATGTCTTAGAGATAAAAAGCTCTAAAGAGAAGTTAGCCAAAGAATTTGAAGTCAAAGATCTAGGTATGTTGAGATATTTCTTGGGAATAGAATTTGCCAAAAATCAATCTAAAATATTTGTTCCTCAAAGAAAATACACTATGAACCTTCTAAAGGAAACATGATTACTTGGGTGCAAACTAGTGGACACTCCCATTGACCCAAGCATAAAACTTGGAGACCAAAAAACTAGCACACCGGTGGACAAAGGTAGATATCAGAGACTAGTTGGAAAACTCATTTATCTAACTCACACCAGACCTGATATAGCTTATGCTGTTAGTATGGTGAGTCAGTTTATGCATGATGCTCATGAGGAACATCTAGAGGCTGTCATTCGGATCCTAAATTATCTTAAAGGGAGTCGAGGAAAAGGGTTATTTTTTAAAAAAGGGAGATCACGTGAGATTGAGTCTTATTCTGATGCAGATTGGGCAGGATCAATAACTGATAGGAGGTCTACATCTGACTATTGCTCTTATGTCTATGTCTGGGGGAATCTTGTAACATGGAGAAGCAAGAAGCAGAATGTAGTAGCAAGAAGTAGTGCTGAGGCTGAATTTAGATCTCTAGCTAATGGAGTTAATGAATTAATTTGGCTAAAACATCTTCTTGAAGAGCTTAAAATCGAGAGAGAAGGTCCCATAAAACTGTATTGTGACAATAAAGCAGCTATCAGTATTGCTCATAACTCAGTACATTATGATAGAACTAAACATGTAGAGGTTGGCCGTCACTTCATCAAGGAAAAAGTTGAAAATGGAACTATCTGTATTCCTTATGTGAGTTCATCTGAACAGACAGCAGATGTCCTTATTAAAGGACTATCAAGACCCTTATTTGAAAAGCTGATATGCAAGCTGGGCTTGTTTGACATATACAATCCAACTTGAGGGAGAGTGTTGAAAATATAATCAGATCGGGTGTTTCCATATATTTTGGCCACTATACCCATAATTCCGTGTGATTATGTTATTAATTTTTTTCTGATTCTGTTTGCTACAGATGGGTTTCCTATTTCTATTAGTTTCCTATTTCTGGGAGTTTCTTATTTCTGTTTAGTTTTCTATTTTTATTAGGCTTTATTTTCGTGTTGAATTTGGATTGTATTTTCCTTTTTTAGTTGTGATGTTATCCCTATTGTATCGGGATTTCTCTCCATCCAGGATGCCTATAAATCCTGAATGGAATTCTGTATTTCTAATATAAAAATGTAGTATTTTGGTGAGTTATTCTTTCTCCGGTGTTCCTCTTCACAAATAACTTGTCATATGATCAGTGGCACCTAAATCTATTATCTAAGGGAACTAGGAAATAGCAAACACATTAAAAATAACATATTAGAAATAATTACCTAATTGGGCTAGAGAACAAGAAGGAGAAACAACATATTGTTCTTTACTAAAAGTTGGTGTCACAGATGTAACTTTAGCATTACCAATTTCCTCAATGTTTGATTGGAAAGCCCTTGAGTCACGGCTGGACTAGTTAGATATCCTCGGTTTCCAATTGGTTGGTTTTCCATCTAAATCCCAGCAAGTTTTACAGGTATGCCTTGGCTTATAGTGGTGGTCAGACCATACTTTCTCACCCTTTCTATTTGACCAAGCTTGTGGCTAAGGGGAATTTTGATTATTCCTAATGGCAAGAGCAGAAACTTTTGTATATTAGATGTGTTCTTTTGACCCATTATTACCTTGTGTCGGTCTTCCTCCCATCTAGCTTCCACAAACACCTCCCTGATTGATGGTAAAGTGTTCTCTTAAGAATTTTGCCCCTGACTTCAACTAAATTTTTATTCAAACTTGCCAAGAACTCATACACCTTGTTATTTTTCAATTGCTTCAAATAACGATCATTATCAATCTCATAGGACTAATCATCATCATAGTAAATATCTAATTTATGCCGTAACGCCTTCATCTCATTATAATATATCGTGACCTCTTGTTCACCTTGTTTGAATTATCACAGTTTAGTTTTTAATTCAAAAGTTTAAGATGAACTCAAAGTACATCTCTTATCGCATCCCACATATCTTTTGTAGTAGGGAGAAAAGATAAGTCTTATAAATTGACGTGTCTATAGAGTTGACTAACCATCTAATCACAAGAGAATTTTTGGACTTCCAACTACTACATGAAGGATCAATTTTTTCTGGTTTTGAAATTAGTGAGATGGCCTCGCTTTCCTTTGCCATAAATGATCAGCTTCATGGACTATGACCACTCCAAGTAATTCTTCCCTTTCAATTTGTGAATAGTTAACTTTATGGAGGACCTGTCATTGTCACCAGAGTATACGGACCTCAGCTGCTAGCGCATACCAACACTTACACAAGATGTTGCAAAGGCAGAGTCATTCAATACTCTAAAGTCTATGTTATCGTCCTTTGTCAAGTCTGCTTACGAGAATAGATGTAGGTTGTGACATGATTTGGAATAGAAACATAGGGAATCGCATTTTGGAATAAAGACAAAGACGTTGCGATCTAGAATAAGGGCAAAGGGTGTCGCGGTCTAGAACAGAGGCGTCTTGTCTACTGCTTCACAAAAATTAGGATAGGAGTTGTGGTTTAGAACACAATAAACAACTTCTGCGTTGTGACTCTTGCTTCACGAAAATAGGGTTTCTGCTTTGTGTCTCCCTTGATTTTGGTAACCAACAGCTCTAATACCATGAATATAAGCGGAATTGTAAGGGAAGAGAAGCAAAGATTGAATGAATATTTTTATTATTTGCTTGCTTAATTAGTATGTACAAGAGGCATATATATATTTACGATAGTTTAGGATCAATCTCCATGATTTTAGGAATCATTATCTCTTTGATAATAGAAAAATAATAACTCCTTAATAGTTACAACAAATTAGAAACAATGTTAGGACCCAATCTCGAACCTTGAGGTTGGGCAAGTGGGTCAAGTGTTGGATTCTGGGGAGAGTAGGCCTAAAATATGGCTTGTCGACTCTAGGAGGAACAAGCAGCAACAACAAAAGGCCTGAAGACAGGATAAGACAAGATTAGAATTATGTTATCATTATGTGCAGTCAATTATTTACTTATGTGTGATAGTTATACCTTAGGGTAGTTATTGAAGTGTATATGTTAGTGTATGAGTGAGGGGTAGGGTAGGTATGGTTATTGTCTTGTTATTGTAGGTCTGTAAACTATTTTTCTCGTAAAGCAGTTTAGGCTTAGGGCTGGTTGAGAATTTCTTTCCAACTAAAGAGTGTTTGGCTGGTTGTATTGTGTGAACTCTGTTGAATTCAATGTATTATTTCCATTCTAATTTTTGAAATCCTATCAAATAACAATAACAACTAAATATTTTCTCACTAGATGGGGTCAATTACATAGATCAAACGGCGTCATAGTGACCGATTATAAATGTAGTTAATAAAAAGATTATTAATTGTTAAATTCTTTTTAATAGTTCATCTATTATTTTCTTTTACCTCCTTTTACCTCTAACTACTGAACTGTTCTCCATTTTAACTATTTTTCGCAGTAGGTCTTCTACAGGTCTTCTCCATATGTGATCAAATCACTTTAAGCGAAATTCTACCATATTTTCTATAATAGGTGCTACCCTAACTTTTTCTTTAACGTACTCATTCTTAATCATATCTCTTCTAATGTATCCACACATCTAATGCAACATTCTCATCTCTGTGATATTGAGTTTATCTTTATGTTATCTTTTAACCACTCAACATTTAGTACCATACAATATTGTCGGTCTTAGAGCTGAACAATAGAATTTTTTTTAATTTTGAGCAGCATTTTTTTATCACAAATGACACCCGAAACTTTCTTCCATTTCATCCATTCTACTTGAATCCTACGGTTTACATCATCTTTTACTTCTCAGTCATTTGTCATTTTGTACAATAAACTCAAGATATTTAAAATGTGACTTATTTTAAAAAAAGATTTTCAAGTTTTACTTCTAAGTTCGTATTTATTTATTTTTTACTAATTACAAAAAAATGGAAAATAGTAAATTAAATATTCAAATATTCAACACTAACAAATGTTGATTCTTTCTTCCAGCAACTCCATTTTGCTATGGAGTCTGGGGATATGATAATTGATGGCTCATTCCTAGGTTGGACATATATTTAGTAAATTTTTTTAGAAAAACTTTGTCTTGCATTGTCATTTTGAAGAATACTCACATGCATATTGGATAGAGTCACAATTCAATATAAAAGTTGTGAAACATTGAAAATAATTCAGAAGACTCTTTCATCGAATAAAACCCTGTCATTCTTGAGTAATCATCCACAAAAGTTACAAAATTAAGAAATCCTACTTTTAATATGACGTGAATAAGACCCCCAACATATGACTAACTGAACGGGATTAGCAGCCCATTTATTGACTTCAGAAGAAAAAGGAACATTAACATGCTTTCTTAGTTGGCAAGATTCTCAATCTAAATTTGACAATTGACTTAGTGGTGAAGAATAAAAAAGAAAGCAAACAAGTAACACTTTAAGCAACTCAAATATCATATTTATTAATATCAATAATAGAAAAGGTAATGACTGTAACTGACAACCTGTCTACATTATAAGCAGACGATGGGCTAACATAGGTGTAGGCCCAATAAGCTAAAAGAAACCTTGAACCCAAAAGGCTTTATTCAAATCCCTAAATTGTACCCTAATTAACAAAATAAAATTAAAGACTAAACAAAGAGGCATCTACATCCCTCTAAAAAGAATTTGCCTGTGGAGAATGATAAGATTGGTAATCTTCCAAGAGCATAGGATCAACATGTCGGAAGTCATCCTTCGTAATCTAAGTAGCATTGGACTCTGGGTAATTCCTCCACTTCACTAGGTAATGTCTGAATGAAGATAAGAGGAACCCAAATACTCATCATCGAGGACGGTCTCAACCTGGTCAGTGAACACTGGCTGGGCAGTGGGAATGCTGGGTACCTGAGTAGTAGATTTAGGCTGATCCATAACTATAATTTATGTTTAAGTGCCAGCTGCCCAGAATGCAAGCTTTGTGAAACTTGAAACTGATTGGATGTTGAAAAGGTTCAAAAATGAAGATGATCATCATTTTAGTATTAAAGGCATGGATTTTCATGTTTGAGAACTGTTAAAATCCCACATCATAAGTCTAGGCAATCCTCCCTCTCTAGACTCAAGTTTTAAGAGAAGAGTTAGGCCCAAATTTCTAATATACGATCAGAGCCTGCTCTAGTTTACGATGTAGTCCACCCGCAGATGGTCATGCCTGCAAACTTCACGCTCCAGATGTTTATTCTTGGGCATGAGGGAGGTGTGTTGAAATCCCACATCATAAGTCTAGGCAATCCTCCCTCTTGATTTAAGTTTTGAGAGAGGAGTTAGGCCTAATATTTCTAATAAGAACCATCCTATGTTGTATACTATTTTTCCTTTCATTCTTCTCCACTTTTTATTTTGAAATATCTTTCCACTTTTCCATTACAGTTCAAAAGTAAGTGTCTTCCTCATTTTCTTGGATTGTCATATTCAATGAATTAATGAAAAATAATAGATTTTTTTTTCATCTTCATTTGTATGGAAGCATTGGCATTGTAGTACCTAAGGCATGGTGGAAATTTGGACTTTAGACAAAGTATATGTGAGTAAAATGTTAACTGTAATCCTACCAAAAAAAAGTGTTAACTGTATTGTTGTTTTGGAACTCAGAAAAGTATTCTTATTATCTATTATGAATAATATATGTCTAACTATTCTATAATCAACTCGTGTGCACAGGAGCGTGCATCCTCTATAATTTTCTCTTCTTCTTTTGTTTTTCTTAGTTGCTGATATAAATAAATAATTGAGAAACAATTTATCTTCATTGTGAAGCATATATGCTGTAGTTCTGCAAAATGATTAATCTTAGGGAAGGTTTATACTGCTATTATTGCAGGAGGTCCAAGTGGGTCTGGAAAGACTAGTTTGGCTCATAAAATGGCAAATATCATTGGTTGTGAAGTAGTTTCTCTGGAAAGCTATTATAAACGAGTTAAGGATTTTAAATATGATAACTTCAGCTCACTTGATCTGTCTTTACTATCAAAGGTAAGAGCATTAAATATATTATTGTTCATGGAGTTACTCTATATCTTCTTATCTTTATCTGCTGAACTCCATGAGTGTGTAATTCTTCCCTATGTAAGTGTATTTTCTTCTGAAAATTAGAAATTCCTCATCTTTTTTGGTATCCTAAGCTGTGATTAGTTAATGTGTTTTTTAGTGCTTTACTTACATGACCATGCACAACTCAGTGCCTACACCTCCTCTGGTTCCCACATAAAACCCCTACCTCAATTGTTTTGGGTAAAGATGTGCTGGTTAGTAGGAAGCATTTGGTTAGAAAATGATGTAGATCTTTGTAATGTGAGGAAGTCCCTGGTCATACATTTAAGAGCATAGTGGGTGTACATCTCAAAAATTTGTATGCACAGTGTATTTGCTATCCCATCTCTTCAAAACTCAAACATGTTATTGTAGTCCTTAGACTCTGCTGTGATTCTTTAATATGTATGTTAACTTATTTCTTTTAATTTTATGAATTCATTGCATTTGAAACTTTTTATTTAGTTCCAGCGGCAGATTTCATTGATAAAATGATGACAGTGTCTTCTAGTGTCTCTTGAAATATTAAAGTGGTGATTACTTTACATGTTGCAGTTTTTTTAACCCTTTTGCTTGAAGCATTTTGTTACTCAAATGTTATTATAATATATCATCTTTAATTGTGGAATAGTCTGCAGATAGTGAACTAAAATTTGAAGTTTGCTGCCATTTTACTTCTCGATGCTTTTTTGTAATTTAACTAATGGTTCTGTTAGCAACTTAGCATTCTTATTTGATTCCCCTGCAGAATTTTGATGACATAAGGAATGCTCGAAGAACAAAAGTTCCTTTATTTGACTTAGAAACTGGTGCTCGGAGTGGATTCAAGGAACTTGAAGTTTCTGAAGATTGTGGAGTGGTTAGTCATTAAACCTTTCTTTTAGTGCACCCAAAACTTATAATTTTTTGTCCGGATTATAACCATGCTTCTTATCAATGAAGCATAGGTATCGACATGGACATGACTCAACAAAATCTAAAATACAAGGGCATGATGTGTCATAGACATATATATTAAAATAATATAAATATATATTTGTGTGAAAACATGAAGTATATGTAAATATAACTAAACATGCCCAGTATATGTAAAAAAATGTTTAGGATGTATCTGACAAGTGTCGGAGTGTCAACATTGGAGTGTCCAATAAGTGTCAAACACAAACACAACTCCTTTCTTGAAGCATCCTGAAATTGGAAAGCTCATTCTTATATTGGATGTTGTTCATACACAGACACGACTGCAGCTGTGCATATACATATGAAGTGGATTTTGAATTTAGTCCTGATCTATATATGGACACAGTAATGAGCTAGTGCTAAATCTGGGCTAGCCTTTTTTTTGTTTATGTGGACTAGCCCATTTCCCTGAGGTTATCATGGCTGCTTCAGAGTGCACAAGTGGTAGTAGAGCATAACTGTCATAACATGCAGGCTGTGCTAAAACCAGGTCTGCTTCCCAAGAGTCACAAAAATCCCTGGTAAAGGGAGCCAGTGACAGAATTGAGAAAGATGGATGTGGTATGGCATGCTTAGTACATCAATAATATACTGCATTGTCTTGGGGGATCCACTCTGTCTCAGAAGAGGACACAAGATATCATTAACTATGTGCATCCAAAAAGTTGTCTATAGTCATTTCCTTTTGTTTCCAGTTTCCTTAAAACTCAAGGACACCAGAAAAATGGAGCAAAATATGCAAGACCCTAACATGTATATCTTATTTGTTCTGTTTTGCATAATTTGCAGAATCCTGATATAGTTTCTGGTCATGTTTTTCTAGTAAGTTTTTCTACCACTTTGATTCTTTGTGGCCCTTGAGTTTTCCGTTTGTTTTGACCAGATTATATTTGAAGGGGTTTATGCTTTGCATCCTGATATCCGAACATCTCTTGACTTGTGGATTGCTGTTGTAAGAAAGAGATTCCTTCCACCTTTGAAAGCTCTGTCTTTTTTTAAAATTTTAATTAACTTCTTTGTGTTGATTCATTTATTTAAAACAGGTAGGAGGTGTTCATTCGCATTTGATTTCTCGAGTTCAAAGGGATAAGAGTAGAGTGGGATGTTTTATGTCCCAAAATGAGATCATGATGACAGTGTTTCCTATGTTCCAGCAGCACATTGAACCACATCTTGTTCATGCACATGTTAGTGGACAACATGCTTTCTGCTTCTTTATTTTATTTTTATAAAATTCCTGGGAAATAACTATTTGAATTTCTAATGGATTTCATGATTTTAGATTTCACTTTCTGAACCACTTATTAATTCAGGTAAAAAAAAATTCTTGTTTACTTTTAAAATATTTAAGACAAAAAAAAAAAAGCATCTCTACCTACTATGCAATGGACTCATTAGTAAAAATGGAGTTTTTCTTTCTTTTTTTAATTGCAAAGGTTTTGGTTGGATGATTATTGATGCTGGAGCAACAATATAAAATTTGATAATTTTTGTTAATATTTATAATTTACGAATTTACTGGATTAATTCTTCTTTCCACCGTCATCCCTTTTGTGGTGATATTGTCTTTCAATAACCTTACAGATAGCGGACAGTTGTTTTCACTTTTCAGAAAACTGATAGATGTAACTTAATTCCCTTTTTACTTGTGGAAGCTACATTTGTTGTTCTTCTCTCTACAGCTTAAAATACGAAATGACTTTGACCCTGTCCTTTCCCCTGAGAGTTCATTGTTTGTATTGAAGAGTAACAAACAAGTAAGGACTTGATATGTATTTTTAAGTTGAATTAATACACAGGGTTTACTTCATCATACTTACTGAAGATCACAATTGACAACAGGTAGCTTATCAAGATATTCTTACGATTCTTGATCCAGCTAAATTTTGCAGCTCAGTACAGAAGTTCATTGATATATATTTGAAGCTTCCTGGGACCCCCTCCAATGGGCAGTTGACCGAGAGTGATTGCATACGAGTCAGAATATGTGAAGGCAAATTTGCATTGTTGATACGAGAGGTTGGGAATTTTTATTTTTTGGTTTTTCCATAATTTCCTGGCTGATACCAACACACATTTTACAGTTACGTTATATATATCGGCTCACAGTATGTCTGTGTTGATGCTTGATTTTAGTTTTATTTTATCATGTTATCTTGTACTTGTCAGCCTATTAGAGAAGGAAACTTCATCATTCAGCCTAAAGTGGATTTTGATATTAGCATTACTACGGTTGCTGGTCTTCTTAATCTAGGGTAAGGCACCTTTCAATGCTAAAAGCTTCTTATTAAAATATCTTTATTAATAGACTAGTATGATTGTGGATTGACTTATGGTGTTTGAACTACAAATACTTCAAGAATGTTTAACAGTGTAAGTGTGGGAATTGTTTGGAAGTAACATCTTGGTTGTTGATGTTGTCCAGAGCGACAGCAAGGGGTAGGTAATTATCAATGAGTGTTTGTTTCTCTAGGGAGTGTTTGTTTGTGCATTATACTATATTGACAGAGAAGTAAAGGAAGACATAGACCATAGAATTTAAGCGGGATGGATGAAATGGAGGAAGGTTTCGAGTGTCATTTGTGATAGAAAAGTGCCGCTCAAGATTAAAGAAAAATTCTATCGTACAGCTATAAGACCGACAATATTGTATAGTCCTGAATGTAGCGGTTAAAAGACAATATGAAGATAAACTCAATATTGTAAATATGAGAATATTGCATTGAATGTGTGGACACTTTAAAAGAGATATGATGTTACGGTCCCTAGCTAAGGATCTGGTAATGGGTCGGTCTTCTGGGTTAATAGGGTTAGGAGAAGGGTGAAGGGAATTTGTTTTCTTGCGTCTGCCTATGGTGCTGGTTGCTTAGAGAGAACCGGCTATCTCCTGAGGCAATTCTCAGACTTAATATCTTGATCGTTTTTCATTGAATAAACCTTATGTCTAAATACGGGTTTGGTGGAAGTAACCACATGTTAAAATTCAGGAATACATAGAAAGTGGAGGAGTAACCTCCCTAACTGTTGCTAACTGCTATCCCTAGTGCTTATTGTGGATTTTCTGTCTGTAACTGATCCAGCCCAGTCTGCATCTGTGAAGACTTCAATGTTCTTGTGATTGGCCTTTTTGAAGAATAAACCCTTTCCAAGAGATGATTTTAGATATCTCAAGATCCTGTAAACAACTTCAAGGTGTTTTTCGTATCGAACATGCATAAATTGACTAATCAAACTAACAGAATAGGTGATGTTAGGTCTAGTATATGAGAGATAGATTAACTTTTCAACCAATCTTTGATATCTTCCGGTGTCTATAGGTCTACTCCCATTTTCCCATAGTTTTACATTTAGGTCAATAGGAGTTTCAGCTGATTTGCATCCACTCATCCATGTTTCTTTCAGAAGATTAAGCATATATTTTCGTTGAGAAATAACTATTTTCTTTCTAGAGCGAGCAACTTCCATGCTAAGAAAGTATTTAAGAGCTCCAAGGTCCTTGATTTCAGTTCTATTGCAAGATTTCTTTTTAGTCGTTCCATTTCAACCATATCATCTCCTGTAAGAATGATATCATCAACATAAACAATCAATACAGCAATTTTCCCTTCTAGAGAAATTTTAAAGAACAACGTATGATCAGTCTAACCTTGGGTGTATTCCTATCTTTTTACTGACTGAGTAAACTTTTCAAACCAAGTCCTTGGGAACTGTTTGAGCCCATACAAGGATTTTCTTAATCTACACACCCTGTGGTTAAACTTTCCCTCGAATCCTGGGGGACACTCCATATATACTTCTTCCTCCAAATCACCATTCAAGAAAGCATTTTTAACACCCAGTTGCTGTAAGGGTCAATCTAAATTAACAGCAACAGATAGCAGGACTCTAACAGTATTCAACTTTGCGACAGGTGTAAAAGTTTCAGAGTAGTCCACTCCATACGTCTGAGTGAATCCTTTAGCTACTAATCGGGCTTTGTATCTTTCTATGGTACCATCTGAATTGTACTTTACATTGAAGACCCATTTACAGCCCACTGTCTTCTTTCTTGTTGGTAAGACTTCAACAATCCAGGTATTGTTCTTTTCAAGAGTTCTCATCTCCTCAAGTACAGCTTCCTTCCACCTCGGTAATTTAAGAGCCTCCTGTACATTTTTTAGAATCTCTATACCAGACAAGTGAGGTGTAAAAGTAGCGAATGAAGGTGACAGATTTGCGTATGAGACAAAGTTAGAAAAGGGATGTTTAGTGCAAGATCGAACCCCTTTTCGAAGAGCAATAGGCATATCACACTCAAGAGATAAATTATCAGACAAGGAGTTATAGTTACCTTTATTTGCCCCCGAGTTGGATTCATGACAGTGCTGAAGAATAGTCTTATCTCGACTATCTTTATTTTTCCTTTTTGAGTAAACAAGCCCTTTCCAAGTTCTATTTTTCATGTCCCTCTCATGTTGTGGCATTATAGTAGATCGTTTCTCATTTTGTTTCTCATGTTCAAAAAATTGATTTTCAAAAGCTTTAGTAGATGTAGGTCGAGACTCATTTTGATATTCGCTCATGGAAGGAGGATGTCCGAAGGATGAGTCTCGATCATTTGCTGTAGGTGCAGAGTATTCTAAGTGTTCTGGTAAAAGAAAAACTTCAAATAAATTACTAGAGGAATCAAGTGAATCTTCCCTCAAGTTCTCCCCTTGAAGATGAATGTCTTTAAAAAACGGTTGATGTTCAAAGAAAGTGACATCCATAGAAATATATGTTCGCTTTGAAATAGGATCAAAACATTTGTAGCCCTTTTGGCTTGGGGAGTACCCTATGAAGACACACTTGATAGCTCATAGTTCAAGTTTTCCACCTTTTTCGTGGTCATGAGTAAAAACAGTACACCCAAATATTTTTATTGACAAATCAGCAGAAAGTCTAGCTGATAGAAAGTAATGCATGAATGTATGGAGAGGAGTTTGAAATTGTAAAACTTTGGAAGACTTTCTGTTTATTAAATATGCAGCTGTTAGAATTACATCCCCCCATAGATACTTGGGAACATTAGTAGAAAAAAAAAGAGCTCGAACTACCTCTAACAAATGTTTATTTTTTCGTTCAGAAATGCCATTTTGTTGGGTTGTTTCGATGCAAGTACTTTGATGAATAATTCCTTTTTCAAGGAAAAAATTTCTCAAAATCTTATTAAAGTATTTCTTTCCATTATCACTTCTAAAATTTTGGATATTGGTCTGAAATTGAGTCTGCACCATCTAATAAAAATTTTTGAAAATTTGTTCCGCTTTAGATTTCTCTTTTAATAAGTATACCCAACATAGGCGAGTATGGTCATCTATAAAGGTGATGAACCATCTCTTACCTGTAGGTGTACTTAACTTATTAGGACCCTACACATCACTATGTATGATTGTAAATGGTTTAGAAGGTTTATATGGTTGTGATGGAAATGAAGTTCTGTGATGTTTTGCTAGTTCACAAATTTCACACTGAAACGAAGATGCATTTTTATTGTAAAATAAATGAGGAAACAGATGTTTAAGATATTGAAAACTAGGATGCCCTAGCCTAAAATGCCATAACATAATGTCATTTTTCTCAAAACCAGAAATAGATTTAAAACACGAATTAGAACTTGTACTTGATGATTGTTGACTCAGTTTGGATTCTGAATTAAGGAGATATAGACCACCATTTTTCTTAGCACTGCCAATCATCCTCCCCGAGGTCAACTCCTGAAAAACACAATGAGTAAGAAATAAATTAGTTTGACAATTTAGATAACTGACCAGTTTACTGACAGATAGCAGATTACATGACAGGTTAGGAACATGAAGAATGTTATGCAGGGTAAGAGAAGGGGAAACTATAATGGAACCTCTTCCAGTAATAGCTGATAGAGAGCCATCGGCAATTTTTATTTTTTTATTTCCTGCACAAGGACTATAAGATGAAAAAAGACTAGATATACCTGTCATGTGGTCAGTGGCACCTGAATCTATTATCCAAGTGTGATCAAAGTTAACACTTAGAAGAGCAATTTTAGAATAGTTACCTTTTTGAGCTAAAGAACAAGAGGGAGACCTTTGAGATTCCAATAACTTGCACAGTTGGTCTATTTGTTCTTTAGTGAAAGGAAATGAATCTGAAGATGACTGTTGCTCTTGATCAGATACACTAGCCTGGAATGTGCACCTATCTCCCCCTGGCTTTCTCATGAGCATTTCTTGTAAAAAGAGCAGAGTTCTCTACCTCTGACTCACGAGAGTATTTGTTCATCATGACACTCTGTCGGGCTTCTTCTCGACGAATTTCAGAGAATGCTTCTCTGATAGTGAGCAAAGGATTTTTTCCCAAAATACGACCCTGTACTTCATCTAACTCTTTGTTCAATCCAACTAAAAACATAAACACTCGGTCATTTTTTTTATGTTTCATAAATCGGATACTATCCTCGAAACATTTCCACTCGTCGTCATAATATAAATCCAACTCTTGCCAAAGTGTCATTAACTCATTATAATAGGACGTAACATCTCAGTTTCCTTGCTTTGCATGTCACAGTTTTGATTTTAACTCAAAGATTTGTAAGGAATTTTCAAGGTCTGAGTATGTATCCTTGACTGCCTCCCATACATCTCTAGCCATGGGTAAAAGCATAAAAGGTTTTTCAATTGCTGGTTCCATTGCATTTATCAACCAAGCAATAATTAGAGTTTTCTGATTTCCATATTTTCAACTGAGGATTGCCTTCTATGGGTTTAGAAATTTTCCTCGTTAAATAGAAAATTTTTCCTTTACCATCCAGTATCAATTTCACAATTTCAACCCACTCTACATAATTTCTACTATTGAGTCTGTGAATATTTACTTGAAGAGAGGTCGCAGATGATTTCAACCCATTGTTCCCTTGGTTTATTGGCATAACACTGCTCTAGTTATGTTGTCCCAGGTTCTCGACGTCTGCAGCTCCTCTCTCCATGGGCCATACAATGCTCTCTCCCAGGATTGGTGATTCTCGGCCTATTCCATCATGTACTGGAGTGTCCTGGCTGGTCGTTCCCGTCAAGGTAGTCTTCCACACAGTACAGCTTGCCATCGGGTTCTGATTTCCAGCCATCAGGGAGTCATTTTCAATCCCAGTCTATGTTCAACGGAGTCTGGGTGTGCGTCTGTCGTGGATAACCGGTTCTGGACGTGCATCTGTCGCGGATGATACCACGTTTGTCGTGGATACACGGGTCTGGCCGGTGTGCGTTTGTCGCGAATGATACCACGTCTGTCGTGGATACACAGGTCTGGTCTTGCGTCTCGCTGGGTTTGCGTCTGGCGAGTCCTCTGTGATAGAGGAAAGAAATGCGTCTCGCTGGGTTTGCGTCTGGTGAGTCCTCTGTGATAGAGGAAAGAAACAGAGATGACCGGGATAACACAAGTGGTCTTCACCCCGGCTCTGATACCATATTAGAAATATTAGGCCTAACTCCACTCCCAAATCTCGAGTCAAGAAAGGGAGGATTGCCTTTACTTATAAGGAGCACAATCTTTAGACATCCAGCCGATGTGGGACTTCAACACACCCCCCTCACGCCCAGGAATAAACATTTGAAGCGTGAAGTTTGCAAGCATGAACATCTGCAGGTGGACCACAATGAAACTAGAGTAGGCTCTGATACCATATGAGATTAAGCCAGAGAAAATGCATGACTTGGAAGTATCTTTATTCAGAGTAGAAACGAAAATATATACAAAGGCAGCTTCTATGATCAAGAAGTAAATAACGAAGAAAAAGAGAGCAACTCCTAAACTATAGCAATGGGAAAAAAATAAAAGGAGAGATATCAGGATTTGATATCAGGAAATAACTTAAAGATACAGGGCCTCGTGTTTGGGCTTTACATTTCCACACTATCCTTCCTATTGCTGATGGTCTGAATTCTCACCTCTTGATTGTTAGAAGGAGGTTGACTACCATTGAATTCTATTCGTAGGCCCTTTTGAAAGAATGACATCTGCATCTTCTTGAAATCCCATAAGATAGGTTTCAATGTCTTAAGCCAATTAATCCTTAATACTACGTCAAAACCACTTATGGTTAGTACATATAAATCCAAAGTAAAAGGATGGTTACCAATCTCCAGAGAAACTCCCTTGCATTGACCCTTGCTTTTGATCTTTTCTCCATTAGCTACCACCACCCACAAACCATCTTTTTTCTCCATTGGTAGTTTAGCCCTTGAAAGGAGTTCTAAATTTATGAAGCTATGAGTGCTGTCCGAATCAATTAAAGCCCGTAAGGAATGATTTCTCAGTTTTCCCCGCAGCAACATATTTTGGATGGAGGTGCTGCCAATGATGGCATTTAAGAAAATCTCAGGTTGGTTGATAGATGTTTTCTGGTCTGTAGGGTCTTCTTTCTCATCATCAACTAAATCAATCCAGAACACCCTCTTGCATTGGTGGCCTCTTAAAAAAGGTTCATCACAATTGAAACAAAGTCCCTTAAGTCTTTTATCCTCCATCTTTGATCTAGTCAATTGTTTTATAAGCCTGGAAGGTTGTTGAGACAGGGTGTCTGCTGGTTTGGGCTTACGGTGATCTCCTTGTTGGGAACGAAATGATTGTGCTTTTCGTTTATATAGTCTAGAAATACTCATGGCAGTTGCTAGGTCAAGGGGGTTATGCAACTCTACTTCAACTGCTATATAATCTATAAGGCCACTAATATAGAGTTCTATCTTTTGGGATTAGGTTAGGGTACCTGCTCCAAAGGCTAATTGCTCAAATTTCTCTTGATAGTCAGCCATGGTGCCCCTTTGCCTTAATTTTGCCAATTCTTCAAGTTTATGACTTCTAATCGGTGGGTCAAACATCAAATTGCATTGTTGTTTGAACTCTTCCCATAAAAATTGAGGAATATCGATTTCTAATTGGAGGAACCATAATTGGGCATTTCCTTCAAAGTGGTAAGATGCTAATACCACTCTATCCTCTTCAGGGGTTTGTTGGTGACGAAAAAAATTCTCACATCGATTCAACCATCCCAAAGGATTCTCTTGTCCCTTAAAGCGGGGAACATCCAGCTTTGAAAATTTGGGAACAATGGAACTATTGCCTGCCGTAGAGGACCCTATAATTCCTTTCCCCCAGTTGTGACTACCTTGGTCCATATATGAGAGTTTGGTGGTGGTTAACTCCTTAGAAAGAACATCCAAGCGAGCATTGATGGCTTCATGTCTTGCCAAATTAGCTGCACGTTCTTCTTAGAATAATTACACCAGTTGGGCTAGTTGTTGCTGGACTTGATCTCCCATAACCTGACTTTCATACCAATTTGTTACGGTCCCTAGCTAAGGATCTGGTAATGGGTCAATCTTATGGGTCAATAGGGGTAGGAGAAGGGTGAAGGGAATTGGTTTTTGTGATCGTGATCCTATCTGCATTAAGTGGTGTGATTCTATCCGCAATTCATGCGGATATTCTTTCTGTATATAGTTACCAAGTTATAGGCGCGCATATGTATCGGGATTCCTTTCCCATTTTTTCTCCGTTTTTGTAGCTTTACCATTGCAACTCTGATGTATATATGTATCGACTTTGATCAAGTAATAACACAGACGATTCCTTCTCTCATACTCACATGGTATTAGAGGACGCCACCGAGACACAGGAGTCGATCCCAGAAAGAGACGAACCCAGTACGGACCTTGAGGGAACCTCCGCCATGCACCCGAGCCAGACCGAAAATCCATCATCGATGGTTTCTGGCCTCGAAGGGTCCTCGGTAGTGATCGTTACTAGCAAGTTCAATGGCACAAATTATCAAGAGTGGGCACAGGCCATCAAACTGGCCATTGGGGGTTGCAGGAAGCTGGGCATTCTCACAGGAACCACAACAGCTCCAGACCCAACAAACATGCAAGCTACCCGACGGTGGAAAATGGAGAACTCGATGGTTTCTTCATGGGTGATAAATGCCATGACTCCATCTATCAAACGTACCTTCATGTTTCTGTCCACTGCACGTGAGATATGGGAGGCAGTGAAGGACTCCTACTCTGATGGAGAAAATGCTTCACGCCTCTATAAAATAAAAATGAAGCTTTGGCAAATGAAACAAGGGGACAATGAGCTTATAGAATACTGGGTTGACATGGTTGCATTATGGTAGGAACTTGACATTCTCACAGAAGAAACGCGGAAATGCAAGGAGGATGCTGTAATGTATACCCAGAAAATTAAAAAGGAGAGAGTCTTTGAGTTTTTGCAGGAATCAACTCAAGTTTTGATGATATAAGGGGCAGAATCTTGAGCCTTGTTTCTCTGCCTACAACCAAAGAGGTGTTTTCTGAAGTAAGAAGAGAGGCAGCAAAAAGGAAAGTGATGCTCCCGGAACCTCCAGTCCCTGTTATGACTTCCACTCCTATATCAGATGGCTCTATTTTAGTTTCCAGAACAGGTGAGTCAAGTTATAGAGGACAGAAGAAGTGGTGTGAACATTGTAAGAAAAATGGTCACACCAAAGAGACATGCTGGGAAATTCACGGAAAGCTACCCGATTGGAAACCCAGGAAAGGCAAAGTACGAGGGTACCAAGTCTCAAATGAGATTGGTACAGAGAAGGCTGAAGATCATCACAATCAGTCTGGAATTGACCAAAATATTTCTCTGAAAACTCTACTTGAGATGTTAAATAACATGCAACGTTCTGAACAAAAGAGTGAGTCTGCTAATATTACTATCAAAGGTACCTTTACTCAAGCTTTACAACAGTATCAAATAGGGAAAAATAGATAGTAGATTCTGGTGCATCTAATCATATGAAAGATAATCCACGTTTCTTTATCTATTATTCTCCCTGTGCAGGCCATGAAAAAGTTCGAATTGCAGATGGTACCTTATCTCCTATTGCAGGAAAAGAAAGTATAAAAATTTCAGGTTCTGTGTATTTAAACTCAATTCTTCATGTCCCAAATTTGGCATGCAACTTACTTTCAGTAAGTCAATTGACTAAAGATGCTAACTGTAGTGCTCATTTTTTTTCAACTCATTGTGTTTTATAGGACCTGTCATCAGATAAGATGATTGGCAGTGCTGAGGAGTCCAAGGGGGTGTACTACTTCACTGAAGACAAAGAGAGTAGTGTTAATTCCCAAAATTCTTGTAACAATGTCTTTATTTTTAAGAATGAAGAACTTTTGTTATGGCATAAGAGGTTGGGACATCCAAACTTTCAATATATGTCTCGCATGTTTTTTAAGTTTTCTATGAATAAAGATGATCATATTCATTGTGATGTCCGTGAGTTTGCTAAACACAAAAGAATTATTTTTAAAAGATCTGAATATAGGTCTAGCACACCTTTTTCTATGGTGCATAGTGATCTTTGGGGTCCTTCCCGTGTTGCAAATCGCACTAATTCAAAGTGATTTATCACTTTTATTGATGATCACACTCGTTTAGACTGGGTATATTTGCTAAAAGAAAAATCTAAAGTTCCCTCTATTTTCATTAACTTTTATAATATGATCAAAACTCAATTCCAAATCAACATTCAAGTTCTTCATACTGATAATGGCACTGAGTATTTTAATAAATACCTTCATGGTTTTTTACAAGCACATGGCATTGTTCATAAAAGTACCTGTGTCAATAGTCCTCAGCAAAATGGTATAACTGAGAGGAAAAATAAGCACCTCATTGAAGTGGCAAGGGCTCTTATGTTCACTAGTCATGTCCCTAAATATTTCTGGGGAGATGCTATTCTTACTACCATCTATCTTAGCAATAGGATGCCAAGCTGTGTTCTATCTTTCACATCTCCCCTTAAAAAACTCAGAGAAACTCATCAAGTTTGACACCTTGAAACGAACCTTCCTTTGAAAGTCTTTGGATGCTCTGTGTTTGTTCATAGCTATCAAAATAGTAAACTTGATTCTAAGGCTATTAAATGTTTGTTCCTTTGATATTCGGCTACTCAAAAAGGGTACAAGTGCTATGATCCTACTGCCAAAAAGATTTTTGTCAGCTGTGATGTCACTTTCTCGGAACAAAACTCTTTTTTTTCCCCAGTCTTCGATTCAGGGGGAGTCTTAGAGTGAGTTTGAGTGTGAATCTCAGCCTTTGAATCTACATTTGGATCCTTATCCTGTGTCAGAGCCTATTATAGAAAATAGCTCTTGTAGGAATACTCCTACCAACAGTCCTCCTATGCCTCAAACAGAAGTGAATTCTAATGAAGCAGAAGACACAAATAAAATTACAGAATTGAAAGTCTACTCTCGGAAGAAAAAGGTGAATAGTACATCCTTTCTTGTACCTGAGGCAGTACCAAGCCCTGAACCGATACAGGATCCTGGCGAGAACGAACAATGTGATCCAGGAAACGAGCAGGAACAGGTAACTAGTGATTTAGACCTTCCTATTGTCTTGCGAAAAAAAACCAGAACATGTAATATGCATCCAATTGAGAATTTGTGTCTTATGATGCTTTATCTACTCGATATCGTGCTTTCATTGCTAATTTGGATAGAATTGAAATACCCAAAGACATTCAAGAAGCTCTTAATGTAAAGGAATGGAGAGAAGCTGTCTTAGAAGAGATGAAAGCACTCAAAAGGAATGAGACATGGGAGGAGGTTGATATTCCAAAAGGAAAGAAACTTGTTGGGTGTAAGTGGGTCTTCACAGTAAAGTGTAATGCTAATGGGACAATCGAGAAATATGAAGCCCAACTCGTAGCAAAGGGTTTTACCCAAACCTATGGGTTGGACTACAAGGAGACGTTTGCACCTGTAGCAAAATTAAATACCATCAAAGTTTTTTTGTCAATAGCAGCCAACTTAGATTGGCCTCTTCGACAATTTGACATTAAAAATTCCTTTTTAAATGGAGAATTGAAGGAGGAAGTCTACATGAAGCTCCCTCCAGGCTTTGATAAGCAAAGGGGAGAAAATAGAGCTTGCAGGTTAAGAAGGTCTCTATATGGCTTAAAACAGTTTCCATGGGCCTGGTTTAACAAGTTCACTAAAATTTTGAAAGATGAAGGATATGTTCGGACTCAAACAAATCATGCGATGTTTTTCAAAATCAGAGAAGGTAAGAAGACAATCTTAATTGTCTATGTAGATGACATCATAGTCACAAGTGATGATACAATGGAAATGGAAAGACTCAAGTTAGCTCTAACAAAAGAGTTTGAAGTGAAAGATCTGGGAGAAATAAGATATTTCTTGAGAATGGAAGATGCTCGATCAAACAAAGGGATTTATATCTCACAAAGAAAGTATGTTCTTGACCTCTTAAAGGAGATTGGTATACTTGGATGTAAACCAAGTGCTACACCTATAGAGAGTACTAAATTTGAGTGTGATAGAAGAGTGGTTGATCGAGAAAAATACCAGAAATTTGTTGGAAAGTTAATATACTTATCACATATTAGACCAGATATTGCTTTCTCTGTAAGTGTGGTAAATCGTTATATGCATTCTCCAAATGAAGGGCATCTTGAAGAAGTTTATAAAATTCTAAGATACTTGAAGGGTACACCAGGAAAGGGCTTACTATTCAAGAAAGAAGAACAGAGGACCATAGAGGTTTATACAGATGCTGTTTGGGCAAGTTCAGTGGAAGATAGAAGATCAACCACTGGATATTGTACTTTTGTATGGGGAAATTTAGTCACATGGCAAAGTAAGAAGCAAAAGGTTGTAGCCAGAAGCAGTGCAGAAGCTGAGTTCAGAGCCATTGCAACGGGTATATGTGAAGGACTCTGGCTAAAAAGAGTATTGACAGAGTTACAGATTATCTGTGAGACACCTATAAAACTCTATTGTGACAACAAAGCCGCTATCAACATGTTTCATAATCCTGTTCATCATGACAGAACTAAACATGTGGAGGTAGACCGACATTTTATCAAAGAAAATATTGAGGAGGGAACTGTATGTCTGACCTATATACCGACCAAACGGCAAGCAGCTGATATGTTTACAAAAGGGCTTCAAAGACAATGTTTTGAAGAATGTGCCAGCAAATTGGATATGATAGATATCTATGATCCAACTTGAGGGGAAGTGTGATCGTGATCCTATCTGCATTAAGTGGTGTGATTCTATCCACAATTCATGCGGATATTCTTTCTGTATATAGTTACCAAGTTATAGGCGCGCATATGTATCGAGATTCCTTTCCCATTTTTTCTCCGTTTTTGTAGCTTTACCATTGCAACTCTGATGTATATATGTATCGACCTTGATCAAGTAATAACACAGACGATTCCTTCTCTCATACTCACAGTTTTCTTGCGTCTACCTATGGTGCTGGTTGCTTAGAGAGAACTGACTATTGATTTTTGCATAAACATCCTGATTGTTTTTCATCGAATAAACCTTGTCTAAATACAGGTTTGGTAAAAATAACCACCTGCTAAAATTCAAGAATACATGGAAAGTGGAGAAGTAACCTCCCTAACTGCTGTTAACTACTCTCCCTAGTGTTGATACTTATCAGCACTTACATTGAAATAAAAATCGTAGGAATTTAAAATACAAGAATTAATAAGATAACTAAATTTAGAAAAATTAATTCTTGAATCTTCTAAGTAAACCTCTTATACACAAGAGGTTTGCTAACATACAATTAAGAATAAATGAATTAGAGAGAAAGTTGGGTAATATCTATTGTGGAGAAGATGGTGAAATTTCACTTAAGGTGATTTGACTATATGTAGAGAAAACCTGTAGAAGCCCTAGTGTGAAAAATAGATCAGATGGAGAGCAATCCAATAGTTAAAGATAAAAGGACGTAAAAAAAAAAAGATAAAACTATTAAGAAAGATTTAACTATTAATAATCTCTCTATTAACTTCATTTATAATAAGTCATTGTAGTGTCGTTTGATTTATGTAGCCGACCTCACTCAATGTAAAAAGACATAGTTTTTGTTTGTTTGTGCATGTTTCAGACATCATCAGAAGATAAGCTATATGCAAGAGTCTCTAGTGTTCTAGTTTGCCGTTCAAGTATGATACTCTACAACCCCCTCCAAATAAAGAATATTAAAGGAAAAAGGGAAGGGGAATGGTAGAAAAGAATATGATGTAACAGGAAGGAAGGAAAAACAAAAACACTAAGGCTTTGTTTGTTTTGTTGGAAAATATAGCTTTTTTTGGAAAAAATTTTAGAAAAATTTTCTTAACAGAATTTTCTTTGCTTGTTTCATTATTAGAAAAAAATTTCCATTGAAAAATCTTTCTTCTGTTTGGATTACCTGAATAAAACATATGCATGAGATGGATATTGGTGGTGAGATGATAGTTTGTGATGCGATGGTGACCGGTGGAGGCAGGGTGGGTTCTATTTGGGCCCTAACTCAACCCAAAATAATGTTTTCCTGAGCTTGGAGCTAGGTTCAGTTTATTTTCAAAGTTCTTACTTGGAACCAAATAGAAATGCTTAGGTCCAATCATGAGCCTAAGCCTAGTGCATGCTTTCAAAATCTTTATTAGAGCCCAAGCTTGGTCTAAATAAAAAATGTTTGGGCCCGGTTTCATTTTTAAAATTCTTATTTTGACCCAAATATAAATGTCATGGTCTGATACCAGGCCTAAGCTCAGCTTGTCTTAAATTTTATTTTAGCTCAAGCTCAACCTAGATAGAAATGTTTTTGTTCAGTTGTATTTTCAAAATTCTCGTTTTGGCTCATAGAAATATTGGGTCTGAGCCTAGGTTTAGTTCTGTTTTTAAAAAAATCATGTTTTTAATACTTAAGAAAATGTATTTTGTCTCAATAAAATAAATTTTTTTCAAAATTTTACCTGGACCCAATCTCAGCAATGGTGGCAATAGCCTGTGTTGGGTGATGATGGTGGTGGCAAACTGATAGTGATGGGTTGAAGCAAAACTTGAAAAAATTAGATTGGTGGAAAAATTTCTTGCAAAAGAAACACAAGAAAATTTTTTTCATGTCAAAAAATTTTACAACAAAACAAACAGCTTAAGTGATAATCCTGTACTCCTCAAGGCATGTATATTTTTTAAAAAATTTTATTGTCAAATCAAATCCAACCTTTTTTTCTTTCGTGCTGTCTTCAGGGAGTGGACGGGTTCTACTTCTACAGTTCTATCCACTGTGCTTTATAGCATTAGGGTGGAGGAAAGGAAAAGTAGGTAAAGAGCTAAAGATTGGTTGAAATATGAGGATGTTCATTTAGACGTAATGATGGCCTCTTCCTAGGTTCTGATTAGAATTTCTTGCAGCTATACCTTGAATATTCAGAGTAGATTTATTTTTATTGCTTCTAGTCAATTTTTATTTTTATTTTTCTATATATTGGTATGATAGGTCAATGGACATTGGTCATAAATTTGACCATGGCATGAACTTCAACTATTGATATATTTTGCAAATTTCGTTCTCTGTCTGAGTGCTGATATATTCATGAATTATGATTGAAGTATTGTTTAATATAACTTTTTTCCTGTCAGGTATCAGGCTGTAGCTTATATTGAAGCATCTGCATTCATCTACCAAGATGGAAAGGTCACATGATTTATTCTACGACTCTCATTTTTCACAAATTATATGATAGAAATTACAAACCTGACATGAATTTGTTCCTGGTTTCCCCGCCCTTCCAAACCTGACATGGCTTTTGTTCGCAGACTCAAATCTGTAGTTATTTGTAACTATGAAATCTTGAACTTTCAACACACCTAATAGCTCTATTTTTTATATTACGGAGCTGTGTGGAAAGCAGAGAGCAAACTATTCTTTCATCTTTTACTAAATAAATAAATTTTTATATATTAGACATTAACTTTTGATGTAAATCTATGCTATTTATTTATAATTTATGTTAGTCACATCCTTAGTACTTGATGTGAGAACCTTAGGGTTTTGACATTAACTGCACACATCGCGTATGCGCCAAGTTCATAATGCACTTTAATGGGTTATCCTTGCTGTATGCTATGCATTAATGATTGGCTGATGAACAGGCGTAGCTTACTTGCAACTACAAAATCACTCGTTGGTTAGCAAGTTTGTTATACCACTGCCTGCCTGCCCGTACTGTCCTTCCCTTACATGGCTTCCATATGTTCATTTGCATGTTATACTACTTTGGGTCATCATAATAGTATAAAACATGAGAATGGTTGGCAGGAAAAATATTTTCAGCCTTTTTTTCCTAGTTAATTAGCTTCTAAACTGTATTAAAAATGTTTATTTTTCTGTTTTCAGATTCTAATTGAGGTTGACCATCTACAAGATGTCTCAGGTCCATACATTCAGATTAAGGGTGTTGATAAAGATGCTGTAGCAGCAGCGGGTTTGATCCTTAAATTGGATGGTTCATATACTACTAAGGTATTAACTTTCTTGGTTATTTTGTTTTTCTCTTTGGTGCTTATTTCAGCTGCTTAAGTATTCCTCAATGGTAGTTTGGCTTTATTATTATTATTATGCTAGAGTTATCTTCAAATAATTTTGGAAAGACTGCCAGTAGTAGAAAGAACTTTTGGTGGGATTCACTCTCAGCAGTCAGCAAGGCTGCAAGAAATTGTTGAATTTATTCAATCACAGGTAACATTTACTCTCTGTACCGGATATTTGTCTACCTTTTGGGGACTTTATTAAACTCTACTTGCCAATTAATTCCATCCCTTTTTTCATAATTGGTGCATACACTTTTATTGAAATAGAGATTCACATGATCACATTTCAGACTTAGATGAAAAACTTTGAATGTTAAAGACCAAATGAGAAAACATGATATGCAACACCCAAGTTTGTGGCTCAAGTGGTAAGTAAGTTTGAGTTTAACGGTTGAGGAACTTCTACAATGCCAGAGGTTCAAGCCTACGGAAAAGCACTAGTAGAGAGGGACAATTTTAGTATTTAAGCGAGATTGGTCTTGTACTCAAAAAGTGTGGTGATAATTGTGCCAGGACACAAAAAATAAAAGTAAAAAAAGAAAAGAAAAGAAGAAAGAAAGCATGATATGCAACTTAATAGATTAGTTAATGGAAGAT
Organism: Gleditsia sinensis; assembly: GCA_037074535.1. Lineage (NCBI taxonomy): Eukaryota > Viridiplantae > Streptophyta > Magnoliopsida > Fabales > Fabaceae > Gleditsia > Gleditsia sinensis. The sequence continues at coordinate 48,181,728 of CM073467.1, read as the reverse complement.
GTTATATTAGGGGGTGCTACAGCCTCTTTAAATAATAGATTAGTTAATTCAAAATTTTCATTTGATATTAAACTATAAAGAAATCATGGTCTTCAACTTAACTTGTCAATATATAGTTTCTGACCCCTACCCAAGCACACAAATAAGAATCTACTCCTTTTTGTGTGACACTAAAAGGATATCTTGTTCCATACTAACTTGCATAGCACTAGACTTCTCATTCCCAGCATGTACATAATCTTGCTTGTATTTGTGAGAACTTATGTTGCACTGGTACAAGTTCGAGTATTTTATCTAGCACAAGTGTGGCAGTACATACTATATAAATAGAGAAAGTTTTATAATATATAACAATTCTTACAACAATAAAAATAAATAATTAACTTTCTTTGATTTTCCTAATATAATCTCTAAGTTCATATAACTTTAATTCCTTATGTCTAAAATTTAAAGTTTACATTTTTATAGTTATACTTACAATTTACTCAATGTAAATCAAACTTTTTTTAAAAAAAAATACTGCATGAAATATATATATATGTATAGGAGTACCTAGAAGCACTCAAAGAGTACTGGTACAGTGTCACCAAAAAAAAAGTACCGACGTATCTAGTATGGGCACAGCTTGAATCTAGATGTACTTTGCTTTATAGGTAAGAGCATGTAATGTCCACACACACACATACGTATGTATATGTGTATGAATGTGTATGTATATATCATTTGGTTTAAATGTGTTAGAGTGAACAGGGAAGTAGCTCAGCATCAGAATCCTCAACAAGTAGGGTGGTGTCTCCAATTGAAGGGGTTATTGAGGAGATGCAGTCAAGGATTAAAAGGCTTGAACGGTGGCTTACTGTAAATACGGTAGTCTTGACTGTTTCCCTAAGCTGCTTGCTGATTTTTGAAATCCACTATAACTTTATCATTTTTTACTTATTAATTAATTTATTTTAATTTTTTGATAAGGTTTTATGGACATTTCTGATGTCTGCCCTGGTGGGTTATTCGCTGTACCAAAGGAAGCGTCAATGATAGTCTTGGAATGATACGACGCTATGGATTTTTAGTAGTGGCAAGTTCATAGAAGCTAACTACAGTCATTAATCCCTTAGTGCTGATTTCAGATTAGAATAGATAGCGGTTCAGCACTTTTCCACATTAATTGAAGCATTCTGTCTACAAATAATTTGGTGGTGGGAACCATAGTTACAATTTATTAAGGCATTGTAAATGAAGTCCTTTCTTCATTATCATTGGTTTTGCCTTCATTTCAATGGTTGCACTATAGTATAATGTGAAAAAACTAGAAAATGAAATTTCAGTCCAAACCCTTGATGATGGTTAGCGGATAACTTCTTACATATGAGGCTTGCTCTCAACCATAAAAATCAGACTGGATCAATTAGTCAAATTGAAAAACCAATGAAGGGATAAAGAGATCGGTTCGGTTTAACACTATATACTATTTGAGTTTTATTTTCAATGAATTATTTAATTAATTTTATATATTTAAGTTTTAATATATCATATTTTATATTATAAAAATATTATATATTTTATTACTGGTTGGATTATGGTTCAATTACAGTTAGACTAATGAATTGTGAATCACTCTTTTTACAAATTCAATTATTAATTTAATTTTTAAAACATTATTTATAACTATACTAAAAGTGGTGTCTTACAATACCTACATTACCATTTGTCACAAGATAAATAATGTCCCTTCTAAACCCTATTTGATGCGTTGTATATGATTAAGTCGGATAAGATAAGAGTTATTGAATAGTATAAGATAAGTTATTCATTTGATAAATTTTTATACTATTATGTGTTTTTTACGTTAATATATAACATTTTGTATTGTATAACATAATTTTGTTATTTGTAAATAAGATCAATAGAGATATTATTATTTGTTAAATTTTTTTTAATGGTTTCGTCATTGTTTTCTTTTTTCTTCTATCTCTAATTATGGAGCTACTCTCCATATAATATACTTTTCTTACCAGAACTTTTGCAAGTCCCTTTCACACCTAGTCAAACTATCTTAGACAATATTTTATCATCTTTTTCATAATATATGTTATCTTAATTTTTTTTTCTAATATATTCATTCTTAATCATATTTCGTCTAATGTGTCCACACATTTAATATAATAGTTTCATCTACATGACATTGAACTTATTTTTCTATTGTCTTTTAACTACTCAACATTCAGTATTATATAATTTTGCATGTTTTATAGCTATATGATAAAAAAAAATGTATTTTGAATGACACTTTTATATCATATATGATACTCAAAATATTTTTTCATTTCATCCATTCATCTTACTATGACTTTTGCAAGTCTCCTCTACATATGGTTAAACTATTTTAGGTGAGATTTTATCATCTCCATAATTTGTGTTATTCTAACTTTCTTTTTAATATATTCATTCTTAATCATATCTTGTCTAATGTGTCTATACATCTAACGCAAAATTTTTATTTATGTGACATTGAGTTTATCATCATATTATCTTTTAACCATTCAACATTCAATACTATACAATTTTACATGTTTTATAGTTATACGATAGATTTTAAAAAAAAAATTTGAACGTCAATTTTCTATCACAGATGACACCTGAAACATTTCTTCATTTCATCCATCCATCTTGAATCCTATAATTTATATCTACATTTACTTTTTTGTTATTTGTATAATAGATTTAAGATTCAAATTTCACCTCTAAATTTGAATTTGTTAACTTTTTATTAAATTTACATTTCATATATTATATTTTATTTCTATTTATACAAAAGTCTTGTACTTTCAAAACTTGTCTCAATAAGTCTAACTTCTCATTTTTTTTTCGATTTACCAATTAAAATTATATCATCTGCAAAATTCATACATTGGGGGGGCTCTAATTCTTGGATATAGTCAGTAAGTACATCTAAGATCAAGTTAAAAAGATATAGGTTCAGAGATGAACTTTGATGAAATCCTATAGTTATGAAAAAATCATTTGTGATCCCATTTTGTATTTTCACATTATCTTATTGTACATATATTTGATTGATCGGATATAAGTAATACATACTCTTTTCTTTTTTTAAACTTTCAATAAAACCTCTTAGCACTTTATCATAAACATTTTCTAAATCGATAAAAACTATATGTAAGTTTTTTTTATTCATTTGATATCTCTCCATGAATCTTTGTAGTAAGTAAATTGTTTCTATGATTAATCTTTTTGAAATTAAACCAAATTGATTTTTTGTAACTTGAGTCTCTTGTCTTAATTTCTGCTCAATGATCTTTTTGCATAGTTTCATAGTCTGGTTAATGAGTTTAATCCCTCTATAATTAGTACAATTTTATATGCCTCCTTTATTTTTATAGATAAGGATTAGAATACTCTTCCTCCATTTATTTGATATTTTTTTAGATCTCATTATCTCTTTAAATAACTTAATGAGCCAACTTATGTCTTTTCTGTTCAAATTTTTCTACACTTCAATAAATATATTATCAGGTCTTACTGATTTGTCATTATTCATTCTCTTTAAAAAAATTTATACTTCAAACTCCTGAATTCTATGATAAAAATTATAATTTTAGTTTTCTTCTATAATGTAATATATCATAATAACATAAAACTTATGTCCTTCATTAAAAAGAAATTAAAAGTAACTCTTTCACCGTGCATAAATATCTTGTTCTCTTATTAAGACATTAACTTAAAAATAATGTTATATTGAAAAAATACCCTTATGTAAAAAAATACATTAAGTTAATTAATAATTACTTTTTGAATAAATTTTTGACAAATTAGAGTTTGTAGTTTAAAGGTTTGAGGTTTAATGTTTAAATGTTGGAGTTTGGAATTTAAAATTCAGAGTTTGAGATTTAGGGTTTAAAATTTGAAATTTGAGATTTAAAATTTGACTTTTTAAATTTTAAAATTTGGGGTTTTGAGATTTTAGTGATTGGGTTTGAGGTTTAGGATTTAGATTCTATGATTTTAAAGTTTGATATTTTGATTTTTAAGTTTAGGATTTGGTATTTTAGAATTTAATGTTTAAGATTTGAAGTTTTGACATTTAGAGTTTGATATTTAAAATTTAAATTTTAAAGTTTGAGATTTGTGATTTGAAAGGGTATTTACCTTTGAGTACAAATATAAATTTTTGTGATTAGTTTTTATCGAGTCTTTTATCTAATCCTCTTGATCAACCCTTACCCCTTCATCTCTTGTATATAAAGTTATACATTGATCAAAGTATAAAATTAGTTTGATTGTATAATATTATACAATATAGTATCACATCAAACAATGTACAAAAGTAAATTATAGAAGTTTATACTTTCTTGTATCTTTTGGTACACCGCACCAAACTGAACAAAGATGACAACAATAATTAAGATATAAAAATTAACGCATAATATTATAAAAAAAACCTTGAGAACTCAAAGCTCTAGAGCAAAAAAGATTTTCTGTGGTGTAAAACTTATTTTAGAAGGTAAGATACCAAGTTAATTACTATTGATGACAAATTAATCATTCAAACTTTCATAAATTATGAACTAATTGATAACAACCTATGAATTTGTAAAAGCTAATTTTTTTTTTCCCTTAATGATGGTTAGATTTGCACTACTTTGTAAAGTGTAACTTGCATTTTAGAACAGCCAAATTCCTCAAGCATTAATGGCCAAGCAAAGAAAGAAGGTATGTACCTAAAATAATAATAATAATAATAATAATAATAATAATAAATAAGTATGCAAATGCTATACCAACAAGGTCAAGTGAAAATCAGGAACTCGCCCCCTTGCTCTTCTTCACCAAACAGCATGCAATTTATGGTAGGAGACTGCCATTCTCTTTTTCCTCTTTTTGAGAGTTTTTACTTCATAATTATTTTTTTATTTTTTCAAAAGTCTTGGAGGTTCAAGATTTTACATTTTTTTTGTTCATATTTATATAATTAAACTCATTTATAATTCTAAATTCAAATTTGAGTAGAAGAGCCAAATCTATAACATTATACTTACGATTGAATAAAAAAAATGTAAAAGAAAGTTAATATTCAAAAAATGTTAAGAATATTGTTGCTTCTCCAAAAAAAAAAAATTTTTGATACTGTATTGAATGTATATTTAAAATGTTAATATAGAATATTTAATATAATAAAATTTAAAAGATGTATTTTCTCTATATTTTATAGTCAGTATTTTTTTTATCTTCAAAAATTGAAAATTTTATTTATTTACTTTTTTTATTAACTTTAGTGTCTCATTGTTCATCATTTATCAATAGTGATATTTCAAAAACCAAGCAGCATAATATATTGAATACCTTAGGTAGCAGCGTGCGTAAAACCCACTTGGCTAAAGTAATTGTACAAAAATCTCAGTAACTGTTTTGGGGGAGAGTGGAAGGGATGGTGAGTTGGGCATAATTAAGCAGGGTATATCACATAACAATAACGTGGCAGCGGATGTTGCTAAATCAATTAAAGGCCATATTTAAAGTCTAACATAAATATAAGTCTTTTTTCTTCTTGTCAAAAATTTTAAAATTTACTATTATTTTTAAAATATTTTATCTTTTTTTATTTTTTATTTTTTATTTTTACTAAAAATTAAAAACAATCATAAAAATATATATGTTTATTTTTTTTATTTTTAAAAAATATTTCTTAAATTTTTAAAAATAAAAAAAAACATATTTTCAAAATTTTTAATACTATGACTCAATGTAAAAATGATATTTTTATAATTATTTTAAATTATATATATAATATTTTATTATTTATATAATTAAAAAGTGATAAAAATAAAAATAAATAAAAATATAATTATATAACTCAAAAATAATATAAATATAAATAAAAAATAAAAAATATTTAAAACAATATTTTTGTAAATCAAATTCACCCTAAAAATGTCTCTTTCTACAAAAAAATTTGTAAGTTCTAATTTTGACATTACCAAAAAAAAAAATTTAACTATTAAATTCAATTATCATTTAAATTACAGTCTTGGAGTTTTAAAAAGGGTGCAAAATTTATTCAACGAGATTAAAGACAAAGATATTATGAAGAAACGACAAAATCGAGAAAACTTACATCAGATGGTACTCAACCATGTGTCGTATTAGAGCATCTCCAACAGGCAATGCTTAAATCTAAAAATGAAACAAACAACGCATCTTACCTATTAAAAATCATTGGAGTACTCTAGCGTGACACTCCCGTTGCTTACAAAAATAAAATTGCTTACAAAAACAACATTGCTTACTGTAACATTCTGTAATTTTTGTTTTTCAATAATAATATTTTATTATAAACAAATATATTTTTATTTATTTAAAAAGGATTATATTCTACTAAAAGAAAGTAAATTTTTAATTAAAATAATTATTGTTTTACTTAAAATAATTATATTGGCCTTTAATGAATTTTTATTATATTTTTAGAAATATTCTTTCTTTTAATATGTATAAAGATATTTCTTTTGAGATTTCTTTTATTACAATTTTTATTAAGAAAAATCATGATTTAAGAGTTTAACCAAAGGTTTATGAGAATATAAATTTTTAAAAATTTTTAAGAAATTTTAAGATGAAAAACAGAATTTATATGAATTTATATAAAAGAAAATCCTATTATTCATTATTAAATAATTATTATTATTAAAAAAATAAAATAAAAAGGGGAAGGGGAAGGTCGGGAGACAATGCATGGGATTTGAAGAAATTTTGAAACGAATGAATAGTGAATAAATAGTGCGTGAATAGTAACCTTCAACTTTTTCTCTAGATTTAGAGTGCCTATTGGCTTCTGATCTCAAAACTGAAGGTGTTACTAAATTCAGAATGAAGAATACTACAGTTTTGATTGATCAATTTTTTTAAATCAGCCGTTGAATCGCTAAAAATCTAAAGTAGAAAATCTCAGAAAAAGGTAAATTTTGAATCTCTTACTTAGATACCTCTAATTAAAATTCTGACACCGTAGATGGATTTAGAAGCTAATTAAACCTTATGATATGAAATTTTTCAGCTATCTAACAACTTTTTGTTCGTCGTGAATAGTGATTTTCGGCGGTGAATAGTGACCAAACTCTCGGAGTCATTTTTTAAATCTTTGGACCTTCTGGACACGTTTTTGAGGTCTAATTGGTCAAATTCAGTTTAAAAAAATACATTCTAGGGCTGTCTAACCAGTAGCCCTACCTTGTGAGTAGATACTTCTTTCTATGATTTACCCCGTGCTCTTCTTGAACTATAAATATATAATTATTTTTGTTTACAATTATTTATGCTATCATAAATATCTGAAATGTGTTAAAATATATATTTTGTTTACGAACAGGAACATAGTTCAAGAAGAGTATGGTTTTCGAAACGGATTTTAGAACTCATTGAATATGTGGTTCTAAATGTATTTATCATTATTTGATAAAGTGAATATTATGTACACGATGCATTGATTTGAAAGTTATATACTTGTAAAAATGATGCATGTCATATCATAAATGAGATTGAATGGCAAGCGTAAAGCTCATGGCGAGTTGCTTGATAAATATGACAAGCGTAAAGCTCATGGCGAGTTACTTAATAATTTTACGTATATTTATATGTATTGATGAATATCGACTGGTTGTATGGCTTGTGACGATACCGAATGGGGGACGCCCTATTAGCCTGAGTAAGCCGGAGAGACCTGCTCCAACCGAGTGACAATGGTAATGTGGGGGGGCAAGAGGGTGATGTACTCACATTCCCTGATTACTTATTGTGACTGTGGTCGAGGTCACTATGCGTATAGCAAATGAGTTATATTTGCATTGCATTAACCAGATTGTCGAGTGAGGCAGGAGCATTAAATTGATGATTTTATCTCTAAATCATAATATTTTACTATAACTTATATAGCTGAGCATAACAACATTTATTTAATGATCATACCATGGTGCATATGGTTTTGAATATCCTTTGATTTGAGAATATTTGAAATACGGGTCCCATAGGAATGTATTTCTGAACTATATTTTCCATGTGACACATTTTAAAATATAAGTACATCCATATGCTGATTATAGCTGAGCATAACAATATTTGTTTAATGATCATACCATGGTGTATATAGTTTTGAATATCCTTTGATTTGAGAATATTTGAAATACGGGTCCCATATGAATGTACTTCTGAACTATATTTTCCATGTGACACATTTTAAAATATAAGTACATCCATATGCTAACCTAAGAGGTCATAGGAGAAATTATTTGCTCACTGAGTTGTCAAACTCACTACACGATATTTTCACATTTTTTCAGATAAGAATATCAGAGTCTGATTCGGCAAATAAGTGATATATTCTCTAGGTGAGTCTACATTACTTCCAAGACTCACAGTTTTTGAATTATACTGTGTTTGTATTCTAGAGTGCTCCGAACGCTACAGGCAGGATCCTCGTTTTTGTTGTACTTTGATGTTTATAGAGTTCGTCTGTATATTGTGTATACATGAGAGATCTTATATATATCTGTTCGCATGATAAAGAATTGAATTATGTATCTTTATGGAAAATATCTTATTGCGGAAATAATAATTTTAAAAAAAATGTTTATTTTATGTAACGTAAATTGGAGGCGTTACAAGTTGGTATCAGAGCAAAAGGTTTCCTGTGGCTATCAGAGCAAAGGATTCTGTAGTAGGACTTTGAGTATGGGTATGTAACCGCGGACATAGTTATACTCACGGTACTGCTGTGGAATTCTATAGGGTGTCGTCCTCTTATTCCTTCTGACTCTTTTCCTTAAATAAGTATGTCTTAGACAATGTTTCTTGAGTATGGACTACCAATTCAATTTTTGAACTCGTGTTGATGAATAATGATAAAGAGAACACTCTTGGGTATAAAGAAAAAGAATTAGCTGAAAATAAGAAAATTTCATCCAAACACAAAGGTATTAGCGTGTTCTGATGTCAATTAGGTTTGAATTGATTGTTTGATTTGTTTATGAGAAACAATATGACGAATGGTTAATACAATTTTGATAGTGGGTTATGATGTGATCAAGGTTGTTATCTTCAAAATAACGATTTATAATAAAGTGAGTGTTTTGAAAATAGATTTAAATCTTTTTTTGAATGGATGAGTTGGAATTTATATATAAATGAATTTGGTAAGTTGTGAGTTGGATTGAATTTGAGAGCGGAGAATCTATAAAGATAATATTTTCAATGATATATTTTGTTGATATAAAGAATTCGAAGACAATTTAGTTTTCAATAATACTATGTATAAGTATTATGATTAAGGAAGGCTTATTTATGAAAATTTAAAATTTAAGGTATGCAAAATGGGTAATTCATGTGAAGGGCTCTTGAATAGACATAAGTTTTCCATGATTGATTGTTAAGATATTGCATAAGCATGTTAAATAATAAAGTCACAATATGTTGAATTTGTTTAAGTGTTTTGAAGTGCGATCTAGCTGATACAGTATGAAGATGTCATCAATAGTAAAAAAATGTTAATAAAAGAGTTGCAAGTAGTGAGTAATCATGGAAGCAAGTACCTAGTAATTTAATTTCACCTTTAGCGACCATAAGTTATTACAAAAAAAAAAAGGGTGCTGAGGATATTTGGCAGTGGTAAGAGATGTTGATATAAAGTATACTAATGTAGATCCGGTTCCAGTAGTTAGAAAATTTCCTGATGTATTTTCAGAAGAATTACCTAGAGTACCCCTGACTAGAATTTGATATTGATTTACTTCTTGGAACTCAACTAGTACCTATATCCCTATATAGAATGATATCGATTGAATTTAAAAAAAATACAAGACTTGTTAGATAAGGGATTTAAATGCCCTAGTACTTTTATTTGGAGTGCTCCAGTTCTATTTGTGAAAAAGAAAGATGAATCACTATGACTATTCATAACTTATAAACAGTTGAATAAGGTGACAGTGTGGAATAAATACCCATTACCTCATATAAATGATCTGTTTGATCAAATACAAGGTCCTCAATGTTTTTCAAAAATTGATTTGAGATATGAGTAACATTAATTGAAGATAAGAGAAGAGGATGTACGAAAATTTTCTTTTAGGACTCATTATGGGCATTATGAGTCCTTATTTATGTTATTTAGTTTGACAAATATCCTAACTGCATTCATAGATTTAATGAATAGTAATTAGGTCATCCCTGGATCAACTTGTTATTATATTTATTGATGATATACTAGAATATTTCAAAAGTTCAGAAGATCATAAGCAACATTCAAAGATAGTTTTACCAACTCTAAGGGAGTATGGTTGGTAAATATGGTATCCAAGTAGACTCTAAGAAAGTAAAAGTGGTACAATAATAGCTACGTTTTACTACATCTAAAGATGAAGATCTAAATCTAATTTGTGCTTCATGCGGTTGTCTGTCGTCCATTCTATTTGAGCTATAGTTGGATCAGGTATATAAACATATGTTTGTAAAGCATCAATCAACTCCTCAACATTTGAAGCCGAGATGAGAATTCGTCGTGCTGAGTGTGAGATGAACCTTTGTTCCACAGCATGATCAAGGAAAGACAACAAACTATCAAAAAAGTGGTTAATATTTAACAAACCTATCGGTTTGTGATGCATATTTAGTTGTGCCCAAGAGACTATTTGGAAAATTTCTTCTAAAGTACCAAAACCCCCTGGTAAGGCAATGAAGGCATCAGCATTGCTCATCATTCTAGCCATGCGCTTATGCATGAAAGCTACCCTAAACTCTTCCTCAATTGTCTTTCCTACGATGTTAGATGCAGCTAGAACTGTAGGGATAATATCTAGAACTTGGCATCCTCCTACATGGGCAGCTGTGGACACACACCCCATTAATCCACGATTACCACCACCATAGAATAAATGAATTTTTCTCCTGGCCAGTACCATACCCAGGTTTTATGCAGCTTTCACATACTCTTCATCTTTTCCAGAACTGGAACCACAAAAGACACAAATATTTCGAAATTGATGAAAAGCGATTCCCTCCATAGCTGCACACACCTTAACTTGGAATATGAAAGTAAAAAAATTAACGTGTGCATTTATAGAACTCAAAGAATGGCATACTTATGATAGCTATGTGAATAAGCTGAGAATAATTAGAACAGTATGTGAGTGATTGGTGGATATTAGTTAAATTGAAGGTAAAATTTTCAAAAATGACGGCAAGCATGTATATGTACAGTAGTTGTGATAGTCGCTCATATTAGGCATATAAAGAGAATAAGGTTAAGATATCACCATAAATTTGTCTTTTCTTTGTTGTTCTTGATGAAGCATTGATGTCTTGATTCTTGTAGGGAAGTTGTAAGTAATAGGTGTAATTGTAAAAAAAAAAATAGAGTAAAAATGCAAACAAGTTAGTTGTTGAAGAGGGACAATCAAATGATTTATTCTTTTTTCCCAATGTTCTTGCCAGTCGACTATCGGTAATATTAAGTCGACTAGCTATTTTGAGAAATTTTAATTTGGACTGGTTATTTTACAGTTGATTGCTTACATCTATTTTGAAGCAATCATCTGCATCCTACCAGTTAACTACATATTCTTTTATTTTCACAGGCTTTTATAAGCTCAAAAATATATTTTTTTTATATGTTATCTTTCCACTAAATACCAATAGATTTAAAGTAGATTTTGGCACGTATATTCAAACCTTGCGGCCACCGATTTTTGCTGATATAACAGCTAGATTTTTGTTTACAGATTTTCAAGAATTACGGCCACCGATTTTAATTTTATTTCAATGCTTTGTCCAAATTTCTAACTTCCTATATTTGCACCACGCTCTATTAAGTATTTCACATTTTCTGCTGCATTGTCCTACATTAATATTTGGTATTAAATGTAAGATTCTTTTTTCATATTATAAGACAGGTTAATTTCTTTTCTTTGAAACTCAGTTATTATGGTGTCCAATTGATTAGTAGATTAAAGTAATAGAGATTTTGAAAGAAGTGGACGGATGATTACCTTATGGTATTTTGACGAATGTAATCAAGAGATTTAGTGGTGTTGAAGTTCTTGAGGAATAAAATATGGGAAGTAGGATTTAAATTAATTTTTGAACTCTTAATTTGGAAATATAGAAAATACTATGAGAATCATGTCTGAATATAATGTAAGTGATTAAAATATTTGTGTTAAAGGTTTATATTATGCTAAATTGAGTCTAGTATCTAGGATGCGAATTAAGTTGAAATTGAGAATTCATGTATGAGTAATTGTTAGAAAAAAAATCTTCTTGAAATGATTGGGTGAATTAAATGGGATTGATATAAGTTAGAATGAGATGCTTTTGGATATGATAGAGAAAGGATTAAAATTTTTTATAATGAATTTATTGGTATTAATAAGAGGGTATAGAGTTACTATGATGAGGTAAGTAAATAGCAAAAATTATAATATGAGGTTGAATTATATTTTGTATTTAAATTTTATACTATGTGTTGAGGTTATGTAATTTAAGTTATTAGTCACTTCTTTTCGTTGGAAATTGGTGAATTGGACGGTGTATGAATTTATGTGGGTGAAGCTAAACGTATGTGATTATAGGGTAAATTGTTTGAAAATAGGAAGTATTAAGAAAATGTTTTAAATAGAGGAATTGAGATATGTGGAATTTATGTGACCATAGACAAAATGAGACAAGGGAATTAGTAATCATAATTTTTATTTGGAAGTGTTGATAGTGAAAATTTTGGTGGTACTTAGACATTAAATTCCTTACAATGTAATTAGTTATTTTAGCTACCGAAATTTTATCGAAAGGTTTATTTGAAAAGAATCAATTGAGAAAGTTTTATGATAGTTTGAAAATGTACTAGAAGAATCAATGGTGTTAGAACTCCTTGATGATGGAATGTGGAAAGTAGAGTTTAAGTGAATTAATTTGGCCTACCAAAGTAGAAGAATGGAGAACATTTTAAAATAACATCCGAACAGAGCATAAGTGATCTAGGTATATGTATTAATGGGTTAAGATATACTAAGATGAAGTCCTTTATGTAAAATTTGGGATAGTTCAAGATTAGAAATTTTATGTGTATGCTTCCTGTTTATATTGACTTATGGAGATAAATATGCAAATTTGAGGATAGTTCAGATATTAGTAAAGATGTTATATCCCCAATTATTTGAGTAATAAGGTTGGTAACTCTGAATTATGTCTTGATTTCATTCCCTACATATGGTAGGATGGGCTAAAATTCGGGGACCGAAATTTTTTTAAGGGAGGAAGAATGTAACATCCCATAATTTTTGTTTTTCAATAATAATGTTTTGTTATAAACAAATATATTTTTATTTGTTTAAAAAGGATTATGTTCTGCTAAAATAAAGTAAATTTTTAATTAAAATAATTATGGTTTTACTTAAAATAATTATATTGGCCTTTAATGAATTTTTGTTGTATTTTTAGAAATATTTTTTTCTTTTAATATGTATAAAGATATTTCTTTTGAGATTTGTTTTATTATGATTTTTATAAAAAAAAAATCATGATTTAAGAGTTTCACCAAATGTTTATGAGAATGTAAATTTTTAGAAATTTTTGAAAAATTTTAAGATGAAAAATAAAATTTATATGATTTTATATAAAAGAAAATCCTATTATTCATTACTAAATAATTATTATTATTAAAAAAAAGGGAAGGGGGAAGGTCAGGAGACAACGCACGGGATCTGAAGAAATTTTGAAACGGATGAATAGTGAGTAAATAGTAGCCTTTAACTTTTTCTCTAGATCTAGAGTGCCTATTGGCTTTCGATCTCAAAACTGAAGGTGTTACTGGATTCAGGACGAAGAATACTACAGTTTTGACTGATCATTTTTTCAAATCAACCGTTAAATCGCCGAAGATCTGAAGTAGAAAATTTCAGAAAAAGGTAAATTTTGAAACTCTTACTTAGAGACCTCTAATTGAAATTCTGACATCGTAGATGGATTTAGAAGTTAGTTAAACCTTAATATATGAAATTTTTTAGCTATCTGACAACTTTTTGTTCGTCGTGAATAGTGTTTTTCGGCGAGTAAATAGTATTTTCTAGCGGTGAATAGTGACTAAGCTCCCGTAGTCATTTTTTAAGTTTTTAGACCCTCCAGACACGTTTTTGAGGTCTAATTAGTCAAATTTACCTTGAAAAAGTATATTTTAGGGCTGTCTAACCAGTAGCCCTACCTTGTGAGTAGATACTTCTTTCTATGATTTACCCCGTGCTCTTCTTGAACTATAAATATATAATTATTTCTGTTTACAATTATTTATGCTATTATAAATATCTGAAATGTGTTAAAATATTTATTTTACTTACAAACTGGCACATAGTTCAAGAAAATTATGGTTTTCGAAACGGATTTTGGAACTCATTGAATATGTGATTCTAAATGTATTTATCATTATTTGATAAAGTGAATATTATGTACACAATGCATTGATTTGAAAGTTATATACTTGTGAAAATGATGCATGTCATATTATAAATGAAATTGAATGGCAAGCATAAAGTTCATGGCGAGTTGCTTGATAAATATGACAAGTATAAAGCTCATGGCAAGTTGCTTGATAATTTTACATGTATTTATATGTATTGATGAATATCGGTTGGTTGTATGGCTTATGACGGTACTGAATAGGGGATGCCCTATTAGCCTGAGTGAACCGAGGGAGGGCCGCTCCAGCCGGGTGACAGTGGTAATGTGGGGGGGCAGGAGAGTGATGTACTCACAATCCCTGATTACTTATTGTGACTGTGGTTGAGGTCACTATGCGTATAGTAAATGAGTTATATTTTCATTGCATTGACCAGATTGTCGAGTGAGGCAGGAGCATTAAATTGATGATTTTATCTCTAAATCATAATATTTTACTATAGTTTATATAATTGAGCATAACAACATTTGTTTAATGATCATACCATGGTGCATATGGTTTTGAATATCCTTTGATTTGAGAATATTTGAAATACGGGTCCTATATGAATGTATTTCTGAACTGTATTTTCCATGTGACACATTTTAAAATATAAGTACATCCATATGCTAATCTAAGAGGTCATAGGAGGAATTATTTGCTCACTGAGTTGTCAAACTCATTACACGATATTTTCACATTTTTTAGATAAGAATATCAGAGTCTGATTCGGCAAATAGGTGATATATTCTCTGGGTGAGTTTACGCTGCTTCCAAGACTCACGATTTTTGAATTATACTATGTTTGTATTCTAGAGTGCTCCGAACGCTACAGGTAGGATCTCCGTTTCTGCTGTACTTTGATGTTTATAGGATTGGTCTGTATATTGTGTATACATGAGAGATCCTATATATATATGTTCCCATGATAAAAAATTGAATTATGTATCTTTATGGAAAATATCTGATTACGAAAATAATAATTTAAAAAAAATATATTTATTTTACGTAACGTAAATTGGAGGCGTTACACTTACAGCCAAATTCAAGAATAAAAATAAATAAAAAAATCAGTCGATCGTTGTCCTTCCTCCATTGACCGGTATATCTCGTTGGTTTCATTGCTTTCCCATATCTTCTGCATCAATCCACATCCCCTGAAATGAAAAGCAAAAATCACCAGAAATCAAAAAACCAAAAGAAGAAAATAAAAAAAAAATAGAAAAACTCAATCAGAAATCAAAAACAAAAATTAACAATAAAACTTGGAATCCAGAAATCAAAAAATTGAAAACTTAGAACGAAGATAAAGATGAAACAGAATGGAACGCGATGAAGATCTGGTTCTCAAACTTCATTCTCAAACTCCTAGAGGTTTTGGAAATCAACAACCAGAAATCCAAAATCGTAGAAACAAGGCATCTAGAGGCTTTGGAACACGATGAAGATTTGAAACGAGGTTTGAGAATCAGAATGGAACACAATGGAACAATAATAGCTTGAATACGAAATTGCAACAACTAGAATTTAAGAATGAAGCCGAATGAAGATTTGGAACGAAGAACGAAGGAAGATGAAACGCAATGAAGCTGGGAATGAGATGAATGCTTCAATGGGTAGAACGCCTCAAACCCGTGAAGCATGAGGCGTGAGACGTGAGGCATGAGGTTCAAATAGGATGGAAAGGAAATGAGGCATGAGGTTGCTGGAGGCTTCGAGTATCGCCTGGAAAAATCAAGCAAGATGGAGAAGCTTTCGTGAGGTTTGAAGAGGCCGAAGAGGAAGTCAGCTTTCTCAAGAGGAGGATGGAAGCTTCTAGAAAGGGATGTAAAAAAATGGGTTCCCGTGAGAGGCTTTATGGAAAAGATGAAAAAATGGAAAAAAAAAAAAAACTATCGTGGAGTGGGAAAAATGGAAAAGCAATAAAAAAATATAAATATGAAAAATGGCCGTTGGAATATAGCTGTTAAAGACTTTTATATAGCCGTTGGAGACTTTCAATATCACTCTATAAATTGTGAAAAATTCTTCAAAAATTTTACACTCAAATTTTTAATTCATCAATTCTCCTTATCTTTTTCTTCAACTCATAACTTCATTTATTTTGACAAATAGATCCTAATCAAGTTAATTTGAATTATTTCTTATATTTTATGCAAAATTATCAATCTCCCACTAGCGAAATTCTCAAATTTCTCCATTTTTTTCAAATCCACAAAATAACCCAAATACTGGAAATTCAATTTCCTATATTTCCATTCCAACCAACTAATCCTGCCATATTTTATAGACCTCCAATGGGTACTAGTGGTGCAGATATGCTTCTATTCTAACCAACCAATCCTGCCATGTTTTATAAGTAACAACTTTTTTTCTTATTATTATTATACAATATAGAGTTCACATACACGTCATTAATTAAAACGTATGTACAACATATCAAACACATAAATATTTATATCTTATTTATTCTGGTTGACCAATTCCGGAGATACAGATGCGGATGATTGCATCTTCACCGGGATCTGAGCCAACGCGACCACAAACATTTTATTTGTTTCTACGATCTGCCCATTATAAAGTAACTCAATCCAACATGCACTAAAAGCCAAAGCCATAGAAAATTTGTATAACTAATTTTCTGAACATGACATGAAAATATAGTGAGAATTAAATCCCAGTAAGTTCAACAATAAATTATCATTAATATAGCTCATCACGTCATGTTCATCTGTATAAACTACAGCAAATATCTTTGGTCACATGAATGCACTTTATCTATGCACATGAAAATCGTACAGTAATGACCTGTATGACATGATTAACTATTTTCATAATATCATATGATGATTATCAATTTATTCTCATATCAAGCTACCCCGGTCAAGGTGAGTATTTTCTACTCTCTAGTACGACATTTTCTCGCTTCGTCCGATATGGCACACTTTATCTTTCTTTTCTTATTAACATAGTTATAACCATTGGTAGGGCGTCCCCTATTGGTGCACCACACGGATCGCCATCTGACCATGCTTATTTCTTTTCTTTTCACATTAATAGCCAAAAATAGGATTTCAATAACAAGTATGTTCATCATACTCACATACCATAATGTTTCATCAAAATATTTTTATGTCAAAATTACACACTTAGGATGGTAAGAAGTTCATGCAATGGCAATGGCTATAGCATATGCTAGTCATTTATTATTTTTATTTATAAGATTCTTCTTCTTTTTAAACATTATATTTATCTCTTCATTTTCTTTATGCATAGCCTTTAGTCACTTTGCTCCTACTTATATCATTTCCAACACATGTTCTCACAAATTTAATACAGCATTATTCGTCAATTTGATTTCTACTAATATTCTATAGGTAATTAGGTTTATTTAGGGTAAACAAAATATTGAAAATAAGTTTTACCAGCTTTCGAACCGGCCTAAACGTATCCTATAACATGGTTTGGTCATTTACTATAAAACAGCCATGCTTTAGGCTTGAAAATGCTATTTCTAGCACAGAACACGGCTTGGCCGTGCCTTGAAACACGGCCATGCTTTATGTTGTGTTATTTCCTGATACAAGTTTTCATCCTATCTAACATTGTCTCACTAATTAGAAGATAACTCCCTCATTTCAACTCTGATTTAGGTAATCTTGGTGTTAATTTAAATATAAGACAATTATCTAAAACTATTATGTTGAACAGTTCAGTTAAAAATTAAGGAATCATAGTATATTACTCCCTCAAAGTACAAGTTATTTCTTCTCAGGTAGGTTCTGACATCTACTTACTAATCTGTTTATACCTCCCTCATAAGAATTTGAGTGATTCTAGTAGCTAAAAATCCGTAACACATATAACAATAATTTTTATGTTAATCATTTATTTTAATTTCCTACAAAAGGTTCCCAGAAATTAAAACACAAAAATTATCTTAAAATATTCTTCCTTGATTAACCATTTTCTGAACACTGCTTACTAATCAGACTATATCTACATCATATGGACTCCAAATTGAGTGATTCCAATAGTTAAAAATCCGTGACACATATATCTATAATTCTTATAGTAACCATTTATGTTAATTCCCTACAGAATGTTCTCAGAAATTAAAACACAGAAACTATCCTAACATATTCTTCCCTGATTAATCATTTTTTTATCACTGCTTATTAATCGGACCATATCTACCTCATATAGACTTCAAATTGAGTGATTCTAGTGACTAAAAATCCGTGAGACATAGATCTACATTTTTTATGTTAACCATTTGTTTTAATTCTTTACTGATTCTTCCCAAAATTTGAAAAATAGAAACTTAAAAGTTTGCCACCTATAGCCATACCTATGTAGAACTATCTACACCAATCTAAATATTCAAACATATATAATATGTAATATGATATAGCAACATCCATGACCAATCATCAAAGTTCTAAGATCAAAATCTCATATAAATATTACAAGTTTCAAAACTTTTCTTCAAAAAGAAATATTGTTAAACTTACCTTGAGCACTTAGTCCTCTAAACTTCTCATTCTTCTTTCTTCCTTTCTTTCTCTCCTTTCCTCACTCTACCTTGCTACTATTTTCTTCTCTTCCTCACTTGGACGAAATTTTAATGTTATAAGGGTGGGTTTTGCTTAAATAGACTATCAAATAATTCACCTTTCATGATCATGGGTCTACCTTATCACAATTAGGATGCACTTAGTTGATTTTTTTAAAAAAAACAAACAACTCATGTTCTTGTCCTTCTCTTCCTTAGTCAAGATATGTATAGAAAAAGGAGATTTGTATTTTGAAAATTATGATAATATGTTCTTAAGATAAGGGATAAGGTCCCTTTGATTTAGGGATTTATTTCTTTTTTCTTTTGTCTTAATCAAGTATGATAAGTTTGCCTTTTTAGGTGGCAAATTTTCAACCCTTGCATCTTCCTTGTTTAGCTAAAATTATTTGTGTAAGATAAAGATGTTTTGTCATAATGCTATATATTATTACCCACTTGCTAAAATTATGAGTGTAAGATATAGATATTTTGTCCTAATGCCATGTATTATCATACCACTTGCTAAAATTATGAATATAGGATATCACACCACTTGTTAAATTTTTGTCTTAATGCCATGTCACCTAATCTTGATTACACCATTATTTCATCACTTTATTTTTATTTTTATTTTTATTTTTATTTTTGCTCTTGAGTTTGTGCTCATTCTTGCTCATTTTCTTTACTTTGATTAAAATTCTACCTTTCATAATAGGTTTGATCATATTTTCATGATTTTTGAGCTATCAGTCCAATTTCTATATCTTAGTCCAAATCTATATTTTATTTCTTCCTTGAACTATCCTATTACCTTGCTAAAAATTCATGTGAAGTAAAAAAAATCTATATGAAGTGTCCATAGGTGAAAGTCCAATTTATGAGTGGAGATTCTAAACTTAGTAACTTTAACTCTTAAATTATGAAAAATTACCTTAATCCAATCTTCTTAAAATTTTGAGACATTTACTTACTTCACAAAAATTTATCTTCCTTACCCAAGAATTTCACCTTTATTTAGCATGTTTATTTCTAATATTTCCTCTTAAGTTTTCTCTCTTTACCTATTCCATTAATGTTAGAACATTTCTATGCATACACGTAAGGTGAAGAATTTCTAAAGATTATATTTCCTTAAATATCTAAAAATTATCTATTAAATTTTATTTCCTTAATTAAATATTTATGTATCTTTATTAATAAAAGAAAGGAAATTAAGGATGTTACATTATAGGCCTCCTGTAATGGGTACTAGCGGTGCAGAGTTCACTGATCAAAAACCTGAAACACCAGTCGAGTCTATGTCCGAGTCTCGAGTTCCACAATTTTCCACCCAAGCCGATTTAGAAAATATTGTACTCGATGAAGAAGGAGGAAATGCAAGTCAAAAAAAATCTCGAGTCCGATTTACAATGGAAGAAGATGTACTTCTTATTCAAGCATGGCTCAACATTTCAAATGATGCAGTTGTTGGTGTTGACCAAAAAGCATATAGTTTTTTGTAAAAAATCAAAGATAATTATAACAACTATCGTGGTCGGTTACGAGAGAGAATCCGTTCAATTAAAATCTCGATAGCAACAATTGAATAGTGCAATTCAAAAGTTCGTTGGGTGCTACAAATAAACTATTTATAGAAAAAAAAAAAAGTGGAAGCTCAGAGAATGATATCATGGCTGAAGCGTATATTATTTTTTGTCAAGATGAGGGCAAACCATTCAAATTTAAGCATGTGTGGCGACTATTAAAAGATGAACCTAAATAGATAACAGAATTAAGTGAGAGTTCTTAAAAAAAAAAACAAAGATTTTTGCTTCTGAAACGTACTCATCGTCTTTTAACTCGAGAACTTTATTTGAATACACATACGACCCAATCTCACCTACTATAGTTCGGCCAATGGAAAAAAAAAGGGCAGCAAAAAAGAAGGGTAAAGAGAAACCGACTGAAATTTCTTCTGACAATGTCGACTTTACTGCAATACAAGAGGCACATAGTCACAGAATGACTGTCATGAAAAAATTTGTACAAATTAAGATAGAAGAAAACAATATTAAGGCGGAAGAAAATAATATTAAAGCGAAAGAAAACAAGTTAAAAGAAAAAGAGTTGAAGTTAGAGAAGTTTAAGATAGTTGAAAAGACCCTCTTCAATAATACATCTAAAATGACAGAGAGACAATGAGAAAATCACGAAACATTATGTGACATGATTAGAGAATTACATGAAATTAATTAAAATAATGTTATTTATTTTTTTTAATTATATCATATTATGTATTTTCATCATTTTTAATCATTATTATTAAAAATATTACTTGAAATAAATTTATATTATTTTTAATATATTTTAATTTTTTTTTATATATTTATTGTTTTAAAATTAAAATACAAATGAGTTAATATTTTAAATATAAATAAATATAAATAAAATATAAAGATGTGAGATAACTTATAGAATCTATTTAATAAATTTTTAAAAGTTGCACCATTAAAATACAGAATTGTTTAAAATACTGTAGAATTGCTAAAAAAAATGATGATATGACATTTATAAGACTCACTTAAATAACTTTAGTGATTGCCATTAGTGATGCTCTTACTAGGTCAAGCCCCGCCAACTACTTACAAAGCATGTCATATTTCAAATAGGCTTTCTAACGCATTTAAAATTGTTTAGTATAGCAATACTGAGTCAAAGCAAATCAAATAAATTATAGATCGGTTCTGGCGGAGATATTGTTTTTACAAAACATGTAAGAAAATACACTTGATCCATGCCACAGGGCAGGCCGTATAGACAAGTAACAGGTCAAGTCCTAGGACAATCATTCAGTATGATGTAAACATTAAAAAGCATCTTTAGCAAAACTGTGCAGTTACACTTAAAAAGCGTTTTAGCCAACAGTACATATCTGTATTTTTTTTTTTTTCATTGCAACCTTCACTTGTCGATTTCTTGAAATTTCAGGAAGTAGGCAGCAGCTATTGCAAGTAAGATGATGAATACTGCAATCCACAAGCTCCATCCTCCTGAGAAGAAATTATAAAAAAAAATGAGGGAAAAAAAAGAATTCATGAGCAAAAGGAGCAACTCCACTTGTACTTAAAACAATAATATAACATCAATTTGACAAATTTACTTTATTTCAATAATGAATCCTGGATTTTATTGATATCCTTTAAACTAGGACTGTCCAATAATCTTTTGAATAGTTCTGTTTGAACAGAAACCATCAGAATACTCTAATGAGATATTCATTGGCAGGGATTTTGCCGAGACTTGAACCAATGAACATTCAGACAACCATACAACTACATATTGTTGGAATAAAAATTGTTCCAAAAAATTCTAATAAAAAACTAGCCCAAATCTCACATCAAAGCTACATTTTTATATTCTTTCTATATCACACAAATCTCTTGCATTTTTATTCATTTATTCAACTCAAGGGACATAATTAGTCAAGTCGTTCAAATATTCTAAAATGCCAATTTAGCAGTTCTGGGCATTAAATGGGGAAGCTAAAGTAGGGAATGTAAAGGGTATAAGTAAACCTTTTATGTGAGGAAAGATTTATGAAAGAAACCAAGTATACAACATCCATGTGCAGTAAGTATAAAATAAAGCCCTAAACAAGAAAGTCACAAGAGCCTCAAGCGAGCAACATAAAATCCAACTGCATGAGCACATGTTAAGCAAATATAACTGCAAACCAAGAACTTATTTGATTGAGTTATCAAGTCACATCATCATTAAATATGCACATACCATTTCTCCTCTCCTCAATTATAGTAACCCTTGCACTTGAATCCAAGGATACAGAAGCCAAGGCCCTGCATTCAAAGCTGTGACTATGACAAACTAACTTTTTACATGCATACTAAGGCAAACTTCTAGTGCCAGGAAATTATAATATAAATATATTGGCTTCAGACCTTGAATCAGGGGAGAAGGCTAATGCAGTTACAATGCCAAGGTGAGCCTTTTTTATCATTGTATGAATCTGCATATTGGTCGTATTTACAATCACAATGTCTCCCGAAGGTGTTCCACTGCATGTCAACCCATCAAAATAGAATAAATAAGTTCTTGCAAAGCTGCATCCTTGAGGTATGAAAGTGCTCCCTTCCTTTCTTTTTTTAATTTCTTTTCTTCTTGATATAGTGAGTACATCACAGGAATACATCTGATATCATAAATTGGATGCTTTACACATAAATCAAGTATTAATTCACATTTCAGGAATCTGTACAAGAATTACCGTTCACAATTATATGGCATTTAATCAGAATTTTTTTCTAATAATATTAATAAAATGTGAAGTATGCACATTCACAAAAAAATAATGTACATATTGATCTCAACAGACTTTAAAAAAAATTTCGAGAAGAAGCTTTATTAAGAAAGGAAAGAGGTACAAGGATTAGATATCTGCCTGAAGAAACATTGAAAACTTAATAAAAAACCAGAAAAAATCAACAGTAGCTAAAGTTTAAGCATGCAGCAAAGCTGCCTAACATATTTGCATATCCAAACCCCTAAATAACCCTTGGGCCAAGCACCACAAGGATCTTCCAAACACAATCCTTGCCCATAAGTCATTTAAAGACAGCGACACCCCTAAAAAGGTGTGTATTGCTCTCTAGCCAAATATTTCAAATAACTACAAAAACAGCACATTGCTACAAAAAACTACCTTCATTTGTACCACCAAAACCTTTAAACCGTATAAGGAGAAACTACTGTATATCCTTCAAACAAACTCAACTCTCACCAACGATTCCAAAAAGCTTATTCCACATGAAACTAGCCATTGGATAATGCAAAAATATGTGAGCACCAGTTTCTGCACTATTCATGCACATTATACAAATGTTATGCAACAAAGCTGTTTTGGGTCTTTGAATTTACAACATGTCATTTGAGTTAATTCTATTGAGTACTGCTGTCCAAATGAAAGATTTGATTTTTGAAGGAGCTTTTGATTTCCAAATGGGTTTCTCAAGAAGGAAAACTTTCCTAGTAGGAGAAGAAATAAGGAAGTGAAAGTAGGACTTACAAGAATGCACACTAGAAGGATCAAGATTCCAAACTCTCCTATCTTCAAATTGGGAAATTAATTCAGACTTGGTTGTTGTCATTAATTCACAATAATAACACTCTAACAGAAGTGAAAGACTTTTTAGCATCTATATGTCAATGTTCTTCAGATAATATATATCCTTGACACAGAAAGGAACTAGGAAGCAAACAATTCAGATATTTATATCACAGCTGGATGATGATTAGTTGATTGTGATCAAGATTGAGGATGATTCGGAAGATAAAAACATTTCTTTCCATTTTAAATCCTGCACCTTAAGCCAATTCATTCAATGGCCTAAGGTTGCTTCTGAAGAGATAACCAGATGCATGCATGAGTTACTTCAATTTTACTCCCAATTCACTTTTTACAAGATCAAAAATCTTCAAAACAGAAATCTGGGTTTAAATGAAGAGAGCTAATGCAGCCTAAATTCTGTAAAAGGAAGGGGCAAATCTCCACTTGCTTCCAGTAAACACAAACAGAAGATAAGGGTGCCATCCAAAAGTACTTGAAAAGTAGCAGAGCATACTACTTACCATGCAAGTAACTTTCCATCAGCTGAGGCATTCAATGCAGAGATTGCATCACGAATAATATGCTTTGAGCCCATCCTTTCCCCTGTCTTTGTATCCCATGTCAGAATGCTTCCACCTTTTTCTATTTCCAGCAACAAAATTACTGGTGTGAGTTCAATAAAAATACAATTAGCATAAGAGCATTTTTTTTCCACTGAATACATACTTGTCATGCCTGCAATATACAAGACATGGGTCCTATCACGGATTTGAGAAAATCTGCAGGAGCTATAAACCTCACGCTGTATGTAATTAACAAAATATGATTAGCACATAATTAATGATCAAGTTAAATTACAACAACTAAGCCATTTCTTATTAGGTCGGCTGCATGAATCAAACAAGCCACAGTGACCTATTATAGTGGAACAAAAAATTAAAGTGGATAAAGTTAAATTACAGTGGAACAAAAAATTTATCCACAAGAAGATTGTATTAAGGAACTATATATGCTCATGATCATC
Organism: Gleditsia sinensis; assembly: GCA_037074535.1. Taxonomy (NCBI): domain Eukaryota; kingdom Viridiplantae; phylum Streptophyta; class Magnoliopsida; order Fabales; family Fabaceae; genus Gleditsia; species Gleditsia sinensis. The sequence goes on along the minus strand of CM073467.1, from coordinate 48,156,563 downwards.
CAATCCAGTCCAGAACATTACCTACTTAAGTTTAAACATCATATACCACTCGATACCTCCTGATTCATGTTGGCCACATCTCCATAAATAGAATTAACATTTATATTCACATACACATCTAGGATACTCCCCAATACTTCTATAACATGACTAGCTATGTGTGTGTGTGTGTGTGTGTGTGTGTATTAGCAAAACATTATGAAAGACCTTTCAAAGAATAGTCATAATTTTCTATTTCATACTTAATCCTTCTGTGAGTATATGCTATTGGCTTTATTTCAACCTATCCCCTATTGTTCCTCCCCTTTATTTGCACCATCACTTACTTCTCCATTGGATACTAAATTCCTATTCTTTCTCTTTTAAAGGTTTTTTAGGATCCTAAGCTCTTTCCATTATCATATAGCAAGCAACATTTTGAAATCCAGAATAAATCATCTGGTTAAACCACTTAAATTGGGAACCAGGCCACATACTACTCCATTCACTTGGTAATAGTCAGTGTAACCATAAATCAGACAGAACTGATCAACTTCAGTGAAAAGCAGTTGGTTACTAGTGATGGTTCAATACTTTGAACTGGCACCAATCATTTTAAAGGGGCACCCCTCCGTTTAAAAAAACTGTCTTGAATTAGGCTCAAATATACCACTGAAAGCAAATGGCACAAATATATGGACTACTAAGCCCACACATCATCTGATGCAGAAACAACTATATTGATAAGGAACATAGTGAAAGATCCTCTCTTTTTTTTAAGAAGAAATTCTATGTGAAGGAGAAATATAACATGATGGAGGATAAGATATCCTCAAACCAGAAAATACAAGAAAAAGCACAAAACAGAAAACAGTAGAAAAAGCCCCATAACACTAATTAGTGTAATAAGAGATCTTTTCAATCTCTTTGCATATTAGAAATAGTGATTCCCTTAAAAATCTCATGTGCAGAGCACAAAAGGGATGTCATATGCACAATTCTATTCCATAACAAATTTAACAACGTATTTTTTCCCTTAAAGATGCAGGCATTCTTCTACAACGAAACAAACCACAGAATACCATAAAACACGCATTGCCACATAGTTTTGTTTCCCTTATTTTTGCCAAACCCTTTATATTGGATTAGGAGAAAATGGAACATAGTGAAAGACCACCTTTTACTAATTTACTTTTTAAGGATATCTACTATTAAATTAGTAGGGAACGTACTAAATAATTAAATTTTTAAAGGAGAAATAGTAAGTGAAAGTATACAACAAAATTATAAACAATAAGTAAAAGGTTTTATAAGATACAATTTTAAAAGATAACATATAATCCAGAATTTTAAAAACAGAGAAGTGTGTGTGTTTGCATGCTATTTATTTCTATTTCAGATTAATAAGTAATCATTAAAAAAAATATGTAAACTGTATTACTTAATTATTTAATTTATACAGTTTGCATTTCATAATCATTGTTATATCCAATGTTGAGATTAGAGTACAGTTCATGACATATCCCATGTCAATCATACTAGTTCAAACTTTAACGTCAGATTAACTTTTTTTACTGCAAGACTACAATCAATTGCTCACATTTTGGTTTGATAAAGAAGTTAAAACTGTCGATGAAGAAACATCCCAAACTCTGCAGGGGCCACCGCTTCCTAAAGAGACAAGCACTTTGCCATCAGAACTGCGAGACAGAAAAAACAGACTATCAGAAACCTCATAAAATATAAAATGGGAAACTAAAGCTTCTCTTCCTCTTTCTTTCTCAACCTTTGCTTCTTTTCATGGTAAAATATCCAGTTAAAGAGTAACATCTCTCTAAAATACTTCTATGCACAACAAACCTGAAATGTAAGTCTTTGACTGTGGAATAAGCTTTAGACTCATTGAGAATAATTTCCATGCTAGGCCACTTGAAAACCCTTAGATTACCATCCTGTACTGCATCAAAAGTACAACACATCATATTGCATGCCACTCCTGTATCAAAAGAAACTCTGTACATTTTATTGCTGATTTGTCAAATGAATGAATGGATTTCAATCCTGTACTGAAGAAAAGTCAAAGCATCACAAGGATTGCAAAACTGTCTCATAAAACAAAAATTTCTCACTATTTACTATACAACAACAACAAAAACTAAGCCTTTTCCGATTAGGTGGGGTCGGCTACATGAATCAAACGGCGCCATTGTGGCCTATCATAAATGAGATTAATAGATAAGTTATTAACTATTAAATCATTTTTAATAGTTTCACTTATTGTTTTCTTTAACCTCCCTCTACCTCTAATTATTGGACTATTCTTCATCCGATCTACTCTTCTCACTAGAGCTTCTGCAGGTCTTCTCCACGTATGGTCAAACCACCTTAAGCGAGATTCAACCATCTTCTCCACAGTAGGTGCTATCCCAACTTTCTCTCTAATGCACTCATTTCTAATCATATCTCTTCTGGTGTGTCCACACATCCAGCGCAACATTCTCATCTTTGCAACGTTGAGTTTATTTTCATGTTGTCTTTTAACCGCTCAACATTCAGTACCATACAATATAACAGGCCTTATAGCCGTACGGTAGAATTTTTCTTTGATTTTGAGCGGCATTTTTTTATCACAAATGACACTCGAAACTTTCCTCCATTTCATCCATCCAGCTTGAATCCTATGGTTTACGTCCTCCTTTACTTCACCGTCATTTTGTATAATAGACCCAAGATATTTAAAACTTGTAACTTGTTTTAATATATAGTCACCAAGTTTCACGTTCACATTCGTATTTGTTCGTCTCTTACTAAAAATACATTCCATATATTCTGTTTTATTTCTACTTATTCGAAAACCATGTGTTTCTAAAACTTGTCTCCATGACTCTAACTTCATATTTATTTCCTCTTTTGATTCACCAACTAAGACTATATCATCTGCAAAAATCATGCATTAAGGCCCCAACTCTTGTATATATTCAGTAACTGCGTCCAAAATCAAATTAAAAAGATACGGACTCAGAGAAGACCCTTGATGTAGTCCAATAGTTGTGGAAAAATCTTGTGTACCCCCATTTTGTGTTCTCACGCAAGTTGTTATCTCGTCGTACATGTCTTTGATTGCTCGAATATACGCAAAACGTACTCCTTTCTTTTCTAAAGCCTTTCATAGAATCTCTCTTAACACTCTATCATATGCCTTTTCCAGATCAATAAAAATCATATGTAAATCTTTCTGTCTGCTTTGATACCTTTCCATCAATCTCCGTAGTAAATAAATTACTTCCATAGTTGACCTTCCTGGCATAAATCCAAACTAGTTCTCTGTAACTTGAGTCTCTTATCTTAATCTTTGCTCAATGATTTTCTCCCATAACTTCATAGTGTGACTCATGAGTTTAATCCCCCGATAGTTGGAACAATTCTGTATGTCTCCTTTATGGCTCAATGATCTTCTCACTATTTACTATCACTTTAAAAAAACAAAAGATAAGCATGATCACTTTTAAAGAAGGGAAGTTGACAGATGTAGTAAAGGTAGCACTTTGAGAATGCTCAAATGACAAAGCAAAACGTGAGCAATTTCCACGAGGTATTACAAGGTGGGACATAATATTATTTAAGTACTTGAATGAAATTGATTATGATAGACTAGTCTCACAAAAACATTTCTTATAGTAATTATAGTTATAAATCAAAATAATTTAACAATTCATAGGTAAGCAAGAAAATATAATATATATTTACTTAAGAGATAATGGAATAACATATATTTATGTATATATAGACACACACAAACACACATATAATCTAGTTAAGAGATATTGATAAACAATTTATAGGCCTTCTCATAATTGCTTTAATCTATTGGTGTAGTTAGAAGTGTTAGAATAAAGTTGAAGGCTATGTTAAAATAAGTGTCTTAATGACTGGGGGCAAGACTTGTACTAGTTTTACTGCACATGTACCTGAAATAATTTATAATTATAAATAGACACATAGAGATGAAGACTAAGTTAGTTATCTCATTTAATTTTTCTACATGGTATCATAGCCAAATTTGAGAGAAGAGTAGGTTTTCAATTATAGTTTATAGAGCCGAGAGCTCCAATCACTATGCCAAGGGAGCTCTGACCCCCTTTTATCCGACATAGCTCTATCCTATATTGTCATACCTGCTATATTGTATGGTACTGAATGTTGAGTGATTAAAAAACAATATGAAGATAAATTCAACGTTGCAGAGATGAAAATGTCGCGCTGGATGTGTGAACACATCAGAAGAAATATAATTAGAAATGAGTCTATTAGAGAGAAGGTTAAGGTAGTACCTATTATGGAGAAGATAGTGGAATCTTGCTTAAGGTGGTTTGGTTATGTGTGGAGAAGACCTGCAAAAGCTCTAGTGAGAAGAGTAGATCAAATAGAGAATAGTCGGATAGTTAGAAGTAGAAGGAGGTCAAAGAAAACAATAGGTGAAACTATTAAGAATAATTTAATAATTAATAACATATCTATTGATCTCATTCATGATAGGCCACTGTGGCGCCATTTGATCCATGTAGCCGACTCCACTTAGTGAAAAAAGACTTAGTTATTGTTGTTGTTTCCTTTTGAATTGGAATCATTTAGATTGGCCTTAGAATCTTTTGACCAGCCCATCCTCATGAACAAGACATCAAAAAGTTTCCCATTCTCTCAGACATGTGAGAAGAAGAATCTGACTAAAGCCCACACATTGGCATGTGTAGGCAAGTGAAATGACAATGATCACACCAGCATGACCAGAAAGGGCCGACCAGCCTTCCTAATGTGTTTTCCAATCTTCGGCCTTTGTTTGGTGTGGCCATGTGGGTTGTGATATTACATGGAGTTTCAAAGTTGCCCTACCTACTTTAGTGTGAATCTTGACTTGTTTAGCCAATACTATTTGGACATGAGAATTTGTGGTGTTTTGGTTCTGTTATGTTTGCCATGAAGTTCTTTTATGATATGCTGATAATGTTTTCATTTGTACTGTGTGACCTAATTGAGGTTGCTACAACTTTTTGTTTTCTTTGAGTCCCACTAGAGTTATCTGTACGCAATCTAATTGAAAACTTCAGCACACTAGAGTTATATGTTATTGGGTGCCCAGTGAGCAACCCAATTAGTGGAGACTAGCTAGGAGAACATCAAGGGGACTACTTAGGAGAAGTAGGTCAAAGAATTTTGGGAGCTGTGTAATGGAAACTCAATATAGAATTAAGTAAATATAACTACTAACAAACCAAGGATTACAATGAATAAGCCTTCCCTGGAGTCAAGCTCCTACAATACGCCCACAATCCGGTATATTGTCCTCTCTCCCTCTGGAAAGATAAACGATAACAGTTCACCATATTCCCCTCAATACCCGTCACTTCCACTATATTATTCTCCACTACTAACTAACTCACTACCCAATGACTCTTCTGCCCTTATTTCCCTGTTACCCTTCTGCCTCTCTTCTCCTATTCTTTCTCTGGTAAACCCTCCACAACTTGGGCCTACTGTTATGGCCCAATACTTGATCCCCGTCCTCATTCCTAACAATACCCCTGCTAGATCAACAGCCTTGTCCTCAAGGCTGAAGTGTGAAAATTGGCTAAGCAAAGATGAAGTCTCTTCCCAGGTGGCATCTTCAGGTGCCAAACCAGCCCATTGAGTTAAATACTCCCGGGAATCAAGGCCATGCTCCTTTTCTTGGACAGCCAGAATTTTCCCTGGTGCTATTACTGAATCTGTCTCCATATCAGCAGGTAAAGTGGCAGCAACAATGTGATTTCCAATGTCCCTTTTTAACAGAGAAACATGGAATACTGGATGCACCTGTGATTGAGGAGGAAGAAGGAGCTTATAAGTGACTTCTCCATGATAGCCAATGATTTGAAATGGGCTGTAGTACAGAGGAGACAACTTGAGTAGATCCGCTGAGAAAAAGATACTTGTCTGTGAGGTCTTAATTTTAAATACACCCAATCCCCCATAGCTTACTCAATTTGTCTCCTCTTTTTATCAGCATAGTACTTCATTTGATCTTAGACTTTACTAAGATGGCCCTTCAATTGTCTTAATGCTTCATCACGGTCTAATAATTCATTCTCCATTGCATCCACCTTAGTTTCTCCCCATAGATGGCGAACTATGGTAGGAGGAGGATGTCCATACACTGTTTCAAAACAAGTGGTACCCGTGGAGATGTGAAATGTGGTATTATACTATAATTCAGCCCATGGCAACCATAAGGACCAATTTCAGGGCTGTTCGGAGGTAAAGTACCTTAAGTAGGATTTCAAACATCGGTTAACTACTTCTGTCTACCCATCGATCTCCAAGTGATAGGAGAAACTTATTTTTAAAACTGTCCCTTGTAATTGAAAAAGTTCTCTCCATAATCCACTTACAAAAATAGGGTCCCTGTCACTTAGAATTTATAAAGGACCACCATGAAACCTTACAATTTATTTGACAAAGACAGCAGCAATACTTTTGACTAAATAGGAATGTTTCAGCAAGATAAAGTGAGCATATTTAGAGAGACAATCCACTACCACCAAAATTGTATCATAGCCTTTGGACTTGGAAAGTCTGGCAATAAAATCTAGTGAAACTTCTTCCCAAATTTTCTCTAGGATGGATAAAGGTTGTAGCAACCCACTAGGTAATGTAGCTGCACTTTTCATTTGTTGGCAAATATGACATGCTTGAACAAATTCCATCATTGTTTTCTTCATGCCAATCCAATATAAGTTAGCAACCAATCTCCTGTACATTCTTAAATATCCAGAGTGACCTCCTATAGGTGAAGAGTGGAATTCTTGTAACAATGTAGGAATTAATTTAAAATTTGCAGATATCACCAATCAGTTCTTGAAAGACAGCGCCCCTTTTTGTAACACAAACCCTGGTTTACTATTTGGGTCAGATTCTAATGCTACCCTAATTTTTTGTAATTCATCATCTTGTTGCAACTCATTCTCCTGTGACCAAATAGGATAAGAAATGATGGCAGTCGACTCTCCCTCGACTAGAAGCCTGGATAATGAATCTGCAGCCTTGATTTTAAGACCAGATTTATACACCACTTCAAATTTGAATCGCAACAATTTAGCCATCCAATTTTGCTGATCTGCAGTAGTAATTCTCTGAGTTAATAAGTCCTTCAAGCTTCTCTGATCTAAGTATACTACAAACTTTCTTCCCATCAAATAATGCCTCCAATATCAAATAGGTAACACTACCGCCATCAACTCTTCATAAATTGATTTTGAAAGATGAGTATGAGACTAAGCCAATGTCCTTCCCTCTTGCATAAGAACAGCACTTAAACCAGTCCCTAAAGCATCACACTCAAGGACAAATGTTTTAGAAAAATCTGGAAGTGCAAATACAAGAGCTGTGGTGATAGCCCTCTTTAACAGCTCAAAAGCTTGCTATGCCTCGGCCCCCATTTAAAAGCATCCTTTTTGGTCAGTTCTGTAAGGGGTTTAGCCAATTTTCCATACTCCTTGATAAACTTTCAATAATAACCGGTCAAGCCTAAAAATCCTCTCACCCCTTTTACATTGTGAGGAACAGGTCATTCTACCACACTGGTTACCTTCTTGAGATCAACTACAACTCCATCCTTAGACAAAATATGACCCAACTATTCTACTGTATTCTTCCCAAAACTACGCTTGTCTTTATTGGCCACAAACTGATTATTCTAAAGTACTTCTAAAATAGTAGTTAAGTGTAGCAAATGAGACTCCCAATCCGCACTATACAAAAGTATGTCATCAAAGAAAACTAGTACAAAGTTACGTAAAAATGGCTTAAAGATCTGATTCATGGTTGCTTGAAACATCGTCGGAGCATTCATTAAACCAAACAGCATGACCAAGTACTCATAGTGTCCCTCATGAGTGCGGAAAGTAATCTTTGCCACATCCTCCTCCTTCATTCGGATTTGGGTGATATCCTGATTTGAGATCTAGTTTTGAGAAAAAACATACCCCATGTAATTCATCAATTAGCTCGTCAACTACTAGGATGAGAAACTTATCTTGAATTTTCACTTTATTCAAGGCCCTGTAGTCCACACATATTCTCTAAAAGCCATCTTTCTTCTTAACTAAAATCACCGGACTTAAAAAAGGATTTGAGCTATTTCGAATAATTCCCATCTTAAATAATTTAAAGACTTGTCGCTCTATCTCATTCTTTTGATGGTGTGGATATCAATAAGGCCTCACATTAATCAGTTCTGTTCCTTCTTTCAACACAATTTGATGAGCAATCTCATGGTGGGGGGGGGAAGCCAATGATTCCCTTAAACACTGCAGGAAAATTCTTCACAAGCTTATCCACATCCTGTCTCTACTGCTCTGTGCATTCTCCAACCTCTATTAATTTCAAATCACCTCCAATTTCCCATAACACTCCTTCAATCATTCAGGTAGATGGATCCATGATTCCTAAAAGTGACCCAGCACTGATCTCATACCTGGAACACCCAAACTTGACATTTTTTAGCCCCTACAGCTGTACCCTTCCCTTCTTTCGATGGCATGATATCTGGTAGGTCGGACCAATGATGGAAACTCAATTTAGAATTCAGTAAATATAACTACTAACAAGCCAAGAATTACAATGAATAACCCTTCCCTGGAGTCAAGCTCCTTCAATACACCCACAATCCAATATATTTTCCTCTCTCCCTCTGGAAAGATAAATGATAATTGTTCACCATATTCCCCTCAATACCCGTCACTTCCCCTATATAATTCTCCACTACTAACTAACTCACTACCGAATGACCCTTCTGCCCTTATTTCCCTATTACTCTTCTCCTATTCCTTCTTTGGTAAACCCTCCACAGGGCCTATTGTTATGGCCCAATACTTGATCCCCATCCTCATTCCTAACACTATGTCATGTGTCAGACAATGTGACTGAGGAAAGCAACTAGGAGAATGTTGAGGTAGCAACTCATGGGAAGCAAGTCAAGCTGTCATTCATTAGACGATGTGGCCCTGGAGAGTAACTAGGAGAATGTCAAGGGGCCGCCCATGGGAAGCAGCTTGAAGAATTTTGGGAGCTTTGTCTACTAAGGACATCGTTAAAGGAATGGTATCTGTGAAGTCAGAGAAGAATAAGAGAAAAACAAAATAATAAGAATGTAGTCTATGAATTAGACCTACATCATTCTCTGATATATATAGAAAAAATACAAGCAAGACATTAATTACACCATAATTACAATCTCCTAAATCAAGGGATATCACAATACGCTAAATCAGGAAACTCTAACTATAATCCCTTGTATCAAGGGATATTACCGATACTCTCTAATCACAATCTATTTACATTAATTCTAACACTCCCCCTCAAGCTGGAGCATATAGGTTATATGCACCAAGCTTGTTACAAATATAACTTATTTGTGGACTTCTTAGAGACTTGGTAAAAATATCAGCTAATTGATCAATGGAATTAACAAAACTTGTAGAAAGAATCCCCGATAAGATCTTCTCTCTAATAAAATGGCAATCAACTTCTATATGTTTGGTCCGTTCATGAAACACGGGATTAGAAGCAATGTGTAGAGCAACTTGATTATCATAAATGAGTGTCATTTTGTCAAGTTCTCCAAACTGCAGTTCTTGAAGCAGTTGTCTAATCCATACTAGCTCACATGTAGCTAGAGCCATAGCTCGATATTCAGCCTCTGCACTAAATCTAGCCACTACTTCTTGTTTCTTACTTTTCCAATAAACTAAGTTTCCTCCAACAAACACATAATAGCCTGTAGTGGATCGTCAATCTAAAGGGGATCCTGCCCAATCTGCATCTGCATATCCGGTTATTCGAGCATGTTGATGATTTTTATACAATAGTCCTTTTCCAGGAGAACCCTTGATATATATTAGGATGCGTATCACCGCGTCCCAATGACTCGTGCACGGAGATTGTAAGAATTGACTTACAACACTTACTGCAAAAGGGATATCTGGCCGAGTGATCATGATAGTTTAGTTTTCCCACAAGTCTCCTGTATCTACCAGGGTCAGATAAAGGCTACCCTTGTTCAGGTAAAAGTTTGGTTTTTGGATCCATTGGACTTTCAACTAGTTTACAGTCCAACGTGCCTATTTCTTTAAGAAGATCTAAGACATATTTTTTTTGAGAGATTACAATACCAGTATTAGATTGTGCCACTTCAATCCCTAGGAAATATTTCAACTTCCCTGAGTCCTTGATTTGAAAATTTTTGAGAAGATATTGTTTGAGTTGCAAAATTCCTTCTTGATCATTCCTTGTGATAACGATGTCATCCACATAGACTATTAAATAAATGTAACGGCCTGAGGGCCGATGTACATAAAAAACTGAATGATCTGCTTCACTACGAGTCATCCCAAATTGTTGGACAATGCTACTAAACCGGCTAAACTAAACTCGAGGAGATTGCTTCAGACCATATATAGACCGTCACAGTCTACATACAAATCCAGACTCCCCCTGAGCAACAAAACCAGGTGGTTGCTCCATATACACCTCCTCCTCAAGATCACCACGAAAGAAGGCATTCTTAATATCCAACTAATAAAGAGGTCAATAGCGCATTGCTGCAATAGAGAGCATAAGCCAAATAGAAGCTATTTTGGTAATCGGAGAGAAAGTATCACCATAATCCAACCCAAAAATTTGTGTATAGCCTTTGACAACCAGACAAGCCTTAAGGCGATTAATAGTACCATCAGGCACAACTTTAATAGTATAAACTCATCGACAACCAACAGTAGACTTGCCAGGAGACAGATGTGTCAGTTCCCAAGTGCCACAAGACTGCAATGCAGTCATTTCATCAATCATTGTTTGTCGCCACCCAGGGTGAGAAAGAGCTTCATGTGTTGTGTGAAGAATAGAAACAGAAGACAAAGACGACACAAAGACATAATAGGGAGAGGATAATCGATGATAACTCACAAAATTGTAGATAGGATGAGGATTACGAGAAGAGCGAATACCTTTGCGAATAGCAATAGAAAAATCATCAGCAGGAGACAGGTTCGAAGCAAGTTCGGAAGGCGGAGCCGGGGGTGAATCATCAGGAACATCCACAGGGCCTACAGGAGTTGAGGTAGGCACACGGCGACGATAAACCTGTAGAGGTGGAACAGGCTCTGAAGGCAATGCTGAAGTGTCTGGCAAAGGAAGAATAGAAGAATCGAGACAGGGAAGAGAAAGAGCATCAGTAACAATAGATTGATCAACAGAATGAAATGGTAAGTAATAAGAAGTCTGCTCAAAAAAGGTAACATCGGCAGATACAAAGAACTGACGAGTTAAGGGAGAATAACACTCGTACCCTTTTTGTAAGCGAGAGTAGCCCAAGAAAATGCATTTAAAGGCCTTAATGGTAAGCTTATCACAACCTGGGAAATGATTATGAACAAAACAAACACAACCAAACACACGAGGAGGGAGATGATACAATGGTTGACTTGAGAATATGAGAGAATGAGGGACCTGACCTTTAAGCACAGAGGAAGGCATATAGTTGATTAGATAACAGGCAGTAAGAACTGCATCACTCCAAAAAAGGAGAGCAACATGGTGATGAAGCAACATAGTGCAAGCTGTCTCAATTAAATGACGATTTTTGCATTCAGCTACACCATTTTGTTGTGGTGTGTAAGCACACGAAGATTGATGAAGCATACCCTATTCAGTCATAAAATTTTGAAAAGAGGTAGAGAAATACTCACGTGCATTATCACTTCGCAAAATTTTAACAGAGGTATTAAATTGAGTACGAATTTCAGCGCAAAAATTTTTAAAAATAGAAAACAATTTAGATCGATCTTTCATTAAAAATAGCCAAGTACATCAAGAATAATCATCAATAAAAGTCACAAAATACTTAAAACCCAAAATAGAATGATGACGACTAGGTCCTCAAACATCAGTATGAATTAAAGAAAATGGGGACTCAGCTTTATTTTGACTCTGCTTAGGAAAAGAGATACGGGTATGTTTACCCAATTGACATGATTCACACTCTAAAGACTCTAAAAAGGAAAGACTAGGCACCATCTGTTGCAATTTACAAAGACTGGGATGTCCCAAACGGTGATGAAGCATAGATGGAGAGGGAGAAGTGGTGCAGACTACTAGAGATGTAAGCATAGAGAGATAATATAGCCCGTGTGATTCACACCCGGTTCCAATCGTCTGACCCGTGCTCCGATCTGTATAAGCACAGATGAATCAAAAAAAGTGAGAGAATAATTCAAAGTTCGAATAAGTTTACTAACAGAGATAAGATTGAAAGGACAGTCAGGAATATAAAGAACAGACTCAAGGGACAAAGAGGGAAGTGGTCGTGCTCGACCAATACCTTTGGTAACAGCTTTAGAACCATCAGCAAGAGTAACAATAGAAAGAGAAGAAGATAAAATATCTAATTTGGAGAAAAGATTAGGGTTACCAAAGATATGGTCAGAAGCACCGGAGTCTAAGATCCAAGTCCCTGAGGAAGAAGACTGTGTCAAACAAGCAATAGGATTACCAATATGAGCAACGGAAGCAACGATACTAGCATTTTTAGTGGCGTGATATTGCAAAAATTCTTGATAATCAGCTCTTGACATCGAAACTACCATAGATGATGGAATAGTATCAGGATTGTCGATCTGAACAATATGAGTAGCTCTCTGAGGACAACCATGTAGAGAATAACATCTATCTCGCGTATGACCAATTTTATGACAATAAGTGCATTGATGGCGTTGCCCTCGATGACGTCCGCCACCCCAGCCAACATTATGTGTGCGGCTAGGATTGATAACTTGGGAAGCAAGAGCTGCGGTTTCAGAAAGTTCTGCCTTTGGAGGAGCTGGTCCTGAGACACGCAGTAAACGAGCAAAAACATTGTCTAAAGTTGGAATATCAGGACTAGAGAGGATTTGTTCACGAACTAATTCAAGCTCGAGTTTTAATCTGGCAAGGGTAAGAACCATAAAAAACTTATCCTGTTGTTTCTCTTGTTCATCAAGATCAGCAGTAATAGGTAATAATTCATTAAATTCTTCTTTGACCGACTGAAACATGTCGAGATAAGTGTTCATGTCTGTATCAAGCTGTCTTAAATTCATTATCTTCTCTACAACCGAATGATAACGTTGAATGTTATTGGTGTAGAGAGATTTAACCTTCCTCCAAAAAGCATAGCATGTTTTATAAGCATAAAAGAGAGGCAAAAGTTTAGAATCAACAGAGTGTCATAATAAACCACATAACTGATCGTCTAATTTTTTTCAGGCAGGCCTATCAACTTCAGAAATATTTTTTAATTCCTTTATTAAATGGTCTCGTGACCCTGACCAAGGAACCAAAGCTCAACGGATGCCGCCCATGAAAAATAATTAGATCCAGCTAATTTTTCTGTAGTAATAACAGGAGATCCAAAGATAGGAGAGAAAATACCCGATTTTTGGGTGGTAGGAATCGTGGAAAAAGCAGCCATCACGCCTAGACAGAGAATACAGCCAGAAACGAGATGAATAAAATACCACAAACAGATAGAAAGAGAACCCACGAGCAGAGAAGTGGGAAACAGAGCCTGAACACCACGAGTAGAATCAAGGAGCGCCTAGGTAAGTCACTAAGATAGAATTGCTGCTGTCTGTGCAGCTTGAGCCAAAGAAACAGAAGCTGGATGAGCATTCGGTGTTGTCTGGGCAAACACGAGCCAAAGACTGTAACAGGAAAAGGTGTATCAGCGCTATCTGGACTGGGTGGACACCAACGGCGTCGTCGACGGTGGTGGTTGGCCGGAGATTGGGTTCTAAACAGAACCCAACACTTAACGCAAACAGAAAATCTTTGTAGAGGACTGATCCTCTAGCGCGATGTTCTGCTGAAAAAAAAAATTTCTTTTTTATAGATGAAAATAGGAAGCTGGATAGAGGCACAGCTGAAAGACTACTAATTTTGTGTTTTTCTCAGGGCTCTGATACCATGTAAAGTCAGAGAAGAATAAGAGAAAAACAAAATAATAAAAATATAGTCTATGAATTAGACCTACATCATTCTCTGATATATATATATATAGGAAAAATACAAGAAAGACATTAATTACACCATAATTACAATCCCCTAAATCAAGGGATATCACAATACGCTAAATCAGGAAACTCTAACTATAATCTCTTGTATCAAGGGATATTACCGATACTCTCTAATCACAATCTATTTACATTAATTCTAATAGTATCTAGGTTCTAGATTTATTTTTAATTTTAATTGGGTTTATGTTTGTAACAAACTGAAGTTTGTATAATCTTCAAGTGTTAGAAATGTTAGAAAAAGGTTGACGATTGGATTAAAATAAGTGTGCTTATGACTAATGGGTTGGATTTGTGCTGCATGTGTACTTGACCTAATTTATAATTATAAATAGACATATAGGGAGTTTGACTAAGTTACTTATCCCTTTTGGTCTTTCTACAAGGATAAAGTGGTCTTTAACATATTATCAACGCCTTTATAATCAATGGTCAAAAGTTTGATCCTCCCTACCCCCATTCTCCTAACTAAATTAAATTTCAAAATAAGATATGGTAGGCATATGCTTTGTGCACACTTCATACTCAAAGGACTTTTGAGTCAATGTTAGAGATATAAATAAAACCAACCTAGGCCATCTCCTAATAACTTAAGCTTTTGGGATAAAATGTTCCTTGAATTAGATATTACTCTACTCTACTGAAGAATGCACATAGCATAAAACAAAATGCTCTAACAAGACATAAATCAATTTCACCCATGCCATCCATTTTAGCTAGGTTAGTAAATGCACTTCTCTTGACAACATTGTTTTCAGGTTTATGTTCTTTTAAGAGATAGAAGGAAAAGAACCGTACTAACAAATGGTTGCATATAAAACAACAGGATTCCTTCCAATTGCATTTACCATTGTAATTATCTTTAGGATCCACATGCATTGACCTTTAATATACTAAGGTAGAATTCCTTCAAAATGCCTTCAACAACTTTCTACAATAATCATATAAACCAAAAACAAAAAAGAAATATAGAACGTGAATGCAATCTTGAAGCCTTGCATGTAGTTTCATTTGAAAACATTGAAACATATATCCCCATCTCCCCTCAAGTGAATGAGTTATATGGTCCTTACCATCTACTTATATCAAATCCTTTCTTAATAAGGATACCACATTGGCATTGATTTATCTGAAGGGCAATATTAGTTTCAAGTATTTGATGACATTACTAATTGATTAATAAGAGTGGATCCTTATACCATGATGCACAATAATAGAACAAGAAGAGCAGTAACAATTAATGAGTTGAGATATTTCTTTGAAGCTTCTATTTTTTACCTGTCACACAATAACATTCCAATGTTATAAAGCAGTTTCATTTTCGTACAAGTAAATGTAAAGGAAGATTATACCTCCCCACCAACAGCTAGTAAAGTACCATCATTGCTAAACGCCAATGCTAACTGCTGTCCAACATCCTCTAACTGAGTGAGCACTTTCTCAGACAACTTCAAACCCAACTTATGAATTTCTGCACTCTTGTTTTCATCCCATTCAAACCATCTGCATGAACGATTCTTAATATAAGGGTATGATGATTCCTAGCTGGCAATACCATTTATGTAGATAAAAGAACAAACAAAAAAAGTGAAGGTTTCTTTTTGAGTCAAATATCAATAGAGCATATCGATCACAAACTGCACAATATATAACATTGATTATCAACATTCTCATTGTATACCCCCGCCCCCCGGGGGGGCCTCCTCTAGGCACTGCATTAAATCTATACTTTCACTTAGTTACCCATTTACGAGTTCCTTTGGGAGGAAACCCAAGGGTTTTCAATGGAAGTAACTCAGAGGTTATAGAGGATTAAGCAGACTTTCTTTGGTGTGGTGTGAGACAGATGAGAAGGGATCACATTGTTAGGTGGGAGGTCAGTTGTAGGTCAACGACGGAAGGGGAATTGGGCCTAAGTGAATTGGCATCTTGAAACATTGTATTGGTAACTCAATTTCTTTGTCGACTTCCTCTGGAGGCTACATCTCTATGGCATTATGCTATTCAAAGTTAGTATGGTTTAGATCAAAATGGATGCAATGCCAACTGAGCAATTACTGCTACTCAATACTCATGTAATCCTTTGAAAATTTATTTCTTAGAGATATGATACTTTTAGATCTTTGGTTTCTTTAAGGGTTGGTGATGATCTTTGTATCAGGTTTTTGGAGGATATTTGGATGGGGAATATTCCTTTCTTTTCAAACCTTCTGTGGTCTATATAGTCTTACTTCTTTGCACAACTCCCCTAATCAAATCGTTTGGTCAATTTAAGGGAATAATCATTCTTGGAATTCCACTTATTAAGGGATATTACTGATACAGATGTTTAATTAGATCCCCAATATCCTCTACCCAGAAAATCCGGCATACTGATATCCATTTATTCATTTTGCCAATCCAACTTTATAATCCATTTAACCCGCCATATTGATGATAACTCTCACACATGCTGATTATTAAAGACTGTCTTGCATCACATATAATGATAGGAATTAATGTAATTTCATTCACTTTACTTGGTTTCTCAGTTCTCCAATGCAATTTTCTGTCATAAATCTTAGGATCAAGTTAAAGTTTGAGATTAATAGTCACTAGACGAGACAGAATCTAAGAACTAACTAAATAAATTATTCCAATTCATCTGCAGCTAACATATAAAACAAACTATGAAAAGATATCACTTAAACGAAGTTTAGTCCTGCTTAGTATATTGAGGTCAAACGTTTAGACATACAACCATATGTATCTCATGAACAACCTCCACATATTCTAGCACATATTAATACGTTTATGAAAAGAACCAATTTCTATCAAACAAGGAAGAGATGGGAATCAAAAGACCTGCAATTCTTTGGCATTGCACAAATAAGGCCATCTCCACTGGGGTGAAGTGCCATTCTATAAGGCAACTCGGAATCAGTTCCTAGCTTACCCACCTGAAATATTAATAAAGTTACCCAAACAGGAGAAGACGGTGTTAGAAACACATTAACCGCGTATTTCTGCAAACATCTTTCTACAATTTCAGATGGCCAATAAAAAGATTACTATATCAAATGTTGCTGAATAATTTTCTTAATAGACCAAATCCAAATGCAGTCACACCTAGGAATTCAAGCAATCAAACCATATCAGTTTCACAACCAAAAAGAAAAAAGCTCAATCAAGCAATGTAGAAGACACATACAGCTTTTCTATCACCAGCAGACCACTAAAACAAGCGTAAATTCCTCTCGTCGTGATAAAAACAAACATGAATCCACATTACATCTTACAACAAAATCAGATCCGATTTCTCTAGTTTCAAATTACAAAACATCGTCTCGAAATCAAATCCATGAGTATTTCGGAATCGACCAAGGAGAAGTAGAAGTAATGTACCGGCTGATCAGAGAGAGAATTAGATGCGATATCGAAGTGAGCAAGCAACACAGCATTGGGAATACCGCTGCGGCCTTCTCCACCACCGCCGGCGAGCGCCAGGTAGTGCTCCCCAGTCCGGCTCGGTGGCATTGGCGCAGAGTTGTCGGCTGCGTCGGAGACTTTGTCGGTGGTTTGATTCTGCAGCGATTTCATAACGTTTTGTGGAATCCATGCAACCGAGTAGAAAGGAACACCGTATTTCTTGAAGTTCGGAGGATCTACAGCCACCCTTTTCCCCATTCTCTCTACGCTTACGAGTTCTAACCTGGTTGATTTAGCGTAATTCAGCTGAGCGAACGTGTAACACTGCGGGGTCCGCTCCAGTCTTGCCAAAGCGTTTCAACGTTTTCGGGAAAAAAAAAGTTAAGGGAACAAAATAATTTGCCGCTTGAATATGGATTCTAAAAAGCTATAAATATTATTGTAAATTTTTATTAAAATTTATAATATATTTAACTTGAAAATTTTATTAAAATTTATAATATATTCTCTTACTCTTACTCTAGAAGATGATATTCAACCATCAAAGTATATTCTCTTTCTTGAGGTGTCTAAATTTTTTGTATTCATAGCCTTTTGGATGGCTTTGACTTTGAGGGACAAAAGCATACAAAACTTTGTATGTGGGTTGCAAAGTTTTGTAGTTAAAAATATAAGCCAATAACCATCTAAACCATACACGTTCGACGTTAGTATTGCTTATCCGAGCATTTATTGATGACCTAGAGCCACCCTATGTCCATGTGAATTGGTGCTGGTGAACTTTCCTTTTAATCCATTAAAATAGATGGATTGAATTAATATTGTTAAAACGGGTCCCAAAGAGGGCATTATCTATCTACAGGAAAATTTGAGATCCAAGTATAAGTAATTTGTTTTGTGGGTAAAATTCTTATTTTTCTAAAAGTAGATTTGGGAGATTGTCTAGAATTTTAGAAGATTTTAGAAGATTATGAGATTTTCTTGCGCAAAAAACCATAAACAGAAATAAATTAACTATTATTTTTTAATTCTGATTATTTGTCTTTTGATTAGATAATTGGATAGTTATACACACTAGAGCACCTAAGAATTGGATAGTCTTTTGAGTAAGACAATCAGTTAGCACCATGTCAAAGTTAGAGCTCTGCCATAAACTTTGATAATCAAAAGTAGTGGAAAGAACCATTAAAAGAATATTGTAACAAATGTGATAAGATTAACGAAGGAGTGTCATGGGTTTCTACCAAAAAGGTTGGTAGGGTCTATTTATAGTGTAGATTGGAAGGACATTTCCGTTTTCTCCCAAACAAGTGATTGGCATTTATTGATCAATAAATTTTTATGTCTTAAACCCTAAATCATGTCGATGTTTCAATAATTCCTATCATTATAGTTTCTGAAAACTTCTTACCTTTTCCATTTAACAACTCCAACGCATCTTGATTAAGGAGCGTTTATGATTCCAAGTATGTTATGATGGAAACTGTGTAGGTCAGTAGTGATACTTTTATAATTTCATAGTGATTTTAAAGTTTTAATTCAAAAACCCAGATTCGTGTTGATATATAAATCTCTCAATTCTTTTTTCCGAAACTGTTGAGACAAATCTAAAAACTTAAGTGAAGTTAATGGACAAAAAATTGATTTCGGCCTTCATAAAAAATAATAGAGTTGGATTGAAAATAATATAATTAAAAGAGAATAAAAAATGTATAAATTATTATATATAATATAAATATTTAAATTATTAATAAATAAGTCCGCTCAAGTTACAATTAAATTTTAAATATAGACATCTAACAACCAAACCAAAAAAAAATTGTTTTAATAAAATTTTATCTAATTAATTCAATTAAAATGTCGATTTTTTATTTTGGTTGGATAGGCTTGATTTGCTATAGTTAGAATTGGTTTTGAATAGTTTTAATAATAAATTATGGCATATTATAATAAATTGCAAGGAGGTAACTTGAGTAGCTACAGAAATTTTTTTACCAATAACTGAAGACAAATATAGTTCAGATAATAAAAACCACCAAATAGCCATGAAGAGCTAATTAATAGTTACTTATGGCTATGTGCAAATATGTGTTAGGGGTCAAAAATGACTAGTTATGGCTATTGAAATGATTATTTTAAAGTCAATAATTATTTGAAGACTAGAAGCCTTATAGATAAATAGTCATAAAAATTTTTAAATTTGAAAAGTCATAAAATCTAGAAGGCCATATGATTTTAAATGCCTACGACGATTAATGTGTATTATTTTTATAATTTAATTGCCAATTATTAGTGATTTAAATGACTATAAAGTTATATGTTTTTTTTTCATTCTAAGAAATATTATGGCATTTGACCCAAAGTAAAGCCTACCCAATGTGCATAGGATTTTAGCAATTTAATTTATACACAAGGCTCTTGAATTCATAGCCATTAAATATGAGTATAGTGGTTCATCCAATGTTTGTAAGGTTAATTTTATATAATAGGAACATATAACTTGAATTTATAGTCATTAACCATAATTTTTTTTGTTCATTATAAAAAAAAAATTAATCAGTTTAATAGGACTAAATTTTTTTTCTAAGTTGCATAAATTTTTAAGGTTTTTATTAGCTCTTTATTGAAAACCAACAAACTTTTAGATAGTTAATAAGGTATAGGAATACATATAAAGTGTATGAATTATATATACAAGAGATTTTGAGATTAAGAAGCAGAAGAAGGTATATATGAGGAATGTACAAAATTTATTATATGTTAGTATTACTTGGGTAAAGAAAATTTATGTATTTTTATAAATAAAAAAATTCTTCCTACTTTTAATTTCTTTTGGTTTCTTAATAATATTATGAATATTTGATGTTGAGATTTAAAAAAAAAAAACCTTAAAGATACTATTCAAAAGTAATAATTTTTCTTTGTAATCATTTTCATGAAAAATTCAATTAGAAAATTTTAAAGTTAAGGACCCACAGTCCTTGAAGCATTTTGAAAGAAAGATACAAGGAAAAAAGAAAGGAGAGGTGAATCTTTTACGAGATAACTATGATTAAATGTACTTAAATTTTCAATTTTGTTTAAAATTAGCTCTCAATTAAAATAAAAATAAAAATACTTTAAGTTTCATTCCCCTCAAATGTTACAGTAGCCTCAAATGTACTCTTACTAAGAAGGATAAAGCGTCTTTATGAAATATTGAGATAATTTTTTAAATTTTGTGGTTGAACAAAACAATAAATTTTTGATAATCTAATTAGTTCGACATCATTTCTTGAAGTGAATCTGACAAAAAAAAATGTGACACAAATCAAACAATTCTTTGCAAATGAAACTATTTGCTACTTTCGTTGGCAAAAAAAAAAAACTACTTGTTATTATCATTAGGTAAAATTAATTAATACAATATTTGGTTATACAAAAGTAGGTGGTTCTTGAAGAGTTTAAATTATATTGTCAAATAAGACATAATTTCATATTTATAATATGAATATATAGGCCCTAAAAAAATTTACAAAATTTTGAAGAGATTGCTACAAATATCATCGTTAAATGAAAAATAAAGAAAATGTAGAATAAATTTCCATTATTTATATTATTTTGAGTTATATATATAGTTAAAATGTATAAACTATTAAAAATTTATATTTATACACATAATTGTGATGCCTTATATAAAATACATTGATTGAATAAAATAAATTTTGAGAAATTATTATCCAAGATATCTATTTTATAATAAAGATGTAAAATTCCTTAGATATCATAATGAATTTATTTAAATTGTTATTATCAATATTTCAAAACATTGTTATTCAATAATTTGATTTATGTATTTTCGTTTTAGGACTATTTAGAGATTTAAGAAAATGTGACCAAAACAAAACTATTGAATGTTGGTACATAGTTTTATAATTAATTTATAAAAATTGATAAATCATCTCCAATAAAAATGATATGACAATATTCAAAATACCAAATTTTGAGTCTATTCTTGAAACCGACATAGATCAATGTGAATTTGAAGTTCAAATAATAATTCTTATGCAGAATGAATCATTTGATATTTTTATTAACATATTAGGGTCTCCAAATCATATTTACTAGCTAAAAATATTCTAATATAGCTAATTGTCTTAGTAGGACAATTTCTTATCATAATAGCTAAAGAATTCCAAACATGCTAAATGCCTGGTAAACCTGCATTGTTAAGAATAATTAAAGGAAAAGTTTCAAAAAAAAAAAAGCACTCTCAAATATATCACAATTTTAGAGTAACAATCTATTGATCTCAAATGTTTTTTTATTAATTATCCTAGAAGTGATTTTAGTACGAAAATATTATAAGATCTCATTAAAATTTGAAGATGAGTAATAAATAAAGTTAATGTTGATCATGTAAAATCATTAAAAATGAGGGACTAGAATCCCATTTTGTGGAACAATGCTGATATCAAAATAACTCGACAAATGAAAAAAAAACCATAGTACAGACTGAGCTACATTCATTATCTAAACAAAAAGTAATTTGAACTATTAGCCTGGACTTGAAGATATTAAACCCATGAGATATAAATTTGTAAACGAAAGAAATAAAATTGTGAAATTCAATGACCTTGTAGCACAACACACCTATGAAAAAATTCTTCAAGGATTTGAATTGCCAAAAACTTCAAGAATATGTACTATATAAAAAATTTGTATACGCAATTAACTATAGCGAAAACATGAAACCTCAAGTATTTCAGAATATTCTAAAAATAATTTAAAACAGAATTTTGGAAAGAAATTTATCTTGGATTTCAAATAGAAACTTCGTCAATGACCAAATCCAATTTACAAGTCATGGTATGTGAAACAAATTTTGAATTAATTTCATCCATTAAGTTCCAAATGGTTGTTCACTCGTATAATGTAAATACATAATTTTTTTAATTCTAGAGATGGTAAAAAAATTTGCCTTAGAATACCATATCTTAGTGCAAAAGAGAATTTTTTAACTTGTAAATTTGCACTAGACCATACATAACTTTTGAAGTCATGTTACCAGCAATGTTTAGTTTTTCACCAGTAAGAGCTTCATTCATAGACATGTTATATCTTCACCTGTCCTTGGTATTGTTTTGGTGATTTGTAAAAGAAACAATCAGTGTTATCTCGTCAAACTTTTCAAAGATATTATCTACTTATAAAGCAAGTTGTATAACATTACATTGATTAAAGTGACTACCTCAAAGTTTTCAAAATATGAGAACTAAGAAGATAAGGTCAAAACATTGGTTTTTTGTTTTCTCTATCTTTGTTCTATTATTTATTTATTTTGGTTAACAAATTTGATGAGTAGATAAGGTGTCCATAACAAGACCTGGAATAGCATACTGAATCGGGAATCACACAACTAGAGCATTATCCTGCACTAATGTAAGGGGCCAAGCTAATTGTATTAAGCAACCTGCCATAATTCCGTCACATAAGTCAATTGACAATAAATAAATAAAATTTACATCCAACACAAATTCAAAGAATCTCTAATATCAATAAAAACAACTAACTGAAGAATTTCTAACTCTACTTCTAGTTCTAAGATTTCAAAAGTATTTTATTTATTTGAATATTTGTTAAATAAATTAAATAATATTAATATTATAAACGTAATTAAAATAAATAAAGTTTTTAATATTGTTTCTATTTTCTATGTTCAATTTTCCCCTTTATTCTGGACCAATTTTCCCTCTTTTAACTACTTCCTTTATCCCATTATTTACTGTGCTCCATTTTTTTTTGGCACTCAACTTTAGTGTATGTGGACAATCTAACATCCTTAACAACCCATGCATCAAAACTTATAAAGCACAGACTCTTGATAAAATAAGTCCTATATGTGTCCAATGCATTTTAGACAATCAAATTAGACATGACAACTCTTCAAAATACATAAAGATATTTCAAATTTTATGACGTCACAGTGTCATTGTTAGAGCCGTGTCATGTGTCTGTATTAGTGTCCATATTTCACAGATCAAAACACTAGATCCTACAAGTTTTCCTTTCCCTCTAAACCCTCTGCCATATTTGATCTTTCCATCCCTGTCCTTGCTAACTTTAAAGATAGCAGTGCTGCAATGATGCTTCTTTTCTTCCTCACCATATAAATAAGTTTTCAGTATAATGATCTTCCAATCATAACTATCCTTGGTTCAACTACTATTAAGTATAGGACAATATACCCTATCCCTCCCCAAAATAAACCCACATCATACTCAATTTGGTGTTTGAAAACAGTTTCTCCTTTTATTTCCTCTTCTCACCTCTCATAAGCAAGGTTATGTTTCAAATAAGGAATCATAAACTTCAATCTGCTGTGTGGTGGCATGCTAGCACAGCTTTGACATTTTTTTCCTCACCAATCATGTTGATGCATAACATTTAACTGTGACCTAGAGAAAATAGATTCTCATTATCTCATAGATCTGTTGAAAAGCATTAGGATGGCGATTAGATGCAGCCATATGTTTTATATCACCATCAGAGCTAGTACTAACAGCTGACTAAAAACTATTGATAACTCTAATTAGCATAAATATTTTAAGTGATAACTGTCATTAATAATAAACAAAAGCATACGTTTATTCAAGAGGATCTAAAAGAAAAGTCAGATTGCTATTGGACCTTCGGTACAAAATATAAAACAAAAAAGAGAATTAGTCAATAAATTTTAGACAAAGGGCCTAAGTACTTAGGCAGCTTCTTGGTTTACATGTCATTTTTCTCACTTCTACTAAGATCCAAATGAAACAAAAGATCAATAAATAAGAGACAAACCTTCCCAGCACCTAGAAGTGTAGATGCTTGAAAGTTGGATGAAGTTTGAAAAATTGTATCTACACAAATTACATGAAACAATTAGGGAGAGACTACTGTATATTATGTCACGAATCTACAACAACAAAAATGCAGTAAAACTAGATGACTACAGATTGTTGTGATATGATAAAACATTAATTTTCTATGTAGAAGTGAAAAAAGGCTTTGTTGTTATTATTTTATCATATCAATTTGTAGAAAATTAGATAACGGCAAGAAAAGAATAATAACTGAAACCTGAGAAGGAGGAGAGCAGTGCAGTACTCTTAGTGGCAGACAGAATAGTGTCCAGAAGTGCATTCCTTCAATTTTAGAGGGTTTTCACTTGCATGCCCTCTGGAATCTCAGAAGAACATATATGGGGCATGCCACCAAGGAACTGCAAATAATTAAAGTGGAGACCACGAACAGATACAACAATTCAATGGACAATATAGGATAAATGGTTTCCACGACTGAGGTCTTTGGTCTCCTTTTATTGGTGGAAGTGACATGTGAGGTATTAGTGTATACTGTATAGCAATAGAGGAACATTCTGACCATCAAAGAGGGCAAAGAAATCTATGAAACATAAGCAACTCTAAGTTCAGAAATGAAGTTTCCTATGCTAGCAATTTTCCATATAAGCACATATTGTTACTTCCTTCCTTCGGAATCCAATCTTTTAAGAGGCTCTTCAGCTCAGTCATTTTCCCATATTTGAATGGATGAACACCACTACCAAGCTAATGACTTTGATTAGCAAGCCTATCACCATTGATTGTTCTTAACTGTAAAAAGGGAAGTGCAGGAACCAAAAATGTACAACATTTGTTTTGCCATATCCCATATAGAACCAGGCAACTGGCAATGAAAATATATATCCATGCTCTACATTAACATCAAAGATGTGCATTTTTCCAAGTACTCATAAAAAGAGAGTAAAGTTGACTATTCACAAGAATTCAATCCCATCATAGACAGATGCCACAATGTGATCAAGTAAATGAAGGATAGAGGAACTATTCAAAAAATGAAAACAACAGCAAAATCCATGATGAAGACTTAGGATCACTTTACTTCACATATTAGAATTGAGAAAGCATTATTAACCAAAAATAAAATATCCTCTTCTTACTTTTTCATTCCCAAAAAGTGGGTGGCAATGCAAGCGATGCCATTGTATCACATTTCAAAACTCAAAAAGATTTAACTTTCATTTTTCAACTTTCACAAGAGGGAAAGAACCAAAGGGGTACTAAACACTGTTGAAATAACCAGGGGATGTTCAAAGGTTAAGGCCAAAAGGTCTTTTTTCTCATCCTATAGATATACAAATTCTTATACCAATCAGCATACATTAGGATATAAATTACAAGTAATCTACACATGTGCTTGCCCTAACCTGATCAACTGTCTAAAACGTCAAAATCTAACCCTGACCAATGCTTAGCTAGATGATGCTAAGGCAATATCGAAGGGTCTGACACTGAATTTCTCAGGAAAATGGCTATAGCCTTGCAATATCCACCAAATAAATAAATCCCAGCATTGTCTTTAAACATACAGGTCATGACATGCAGAATCCTAACAAACATAACACCTACAAGGTTATGTATGACCGCCAAGCACTAGCCTCCAGGCCTCAACTAATTCGAACATCTGAAAATTTAAGGAAAATTTATATTTACTCTTACCAATAATCAATATATGCTGATCAATTTCTGTTGTACTGATACTGAGCAGGAGAGGAAGCAACAACAAACCACAACTTTTATATATTATGACTAAGAACTATATGAATCTGCAATATATGATTTGTCAAGGAAAAGTTATGAATTGATAATCAAACAAAAATTTAGAACTGGATATCACAATTTTAATCAGAGTAGAATGAATCATGATTCATGACTTAAAAAACAGTTGTATTTATAATGAAAGAATGGAGACTAATACGAAAGGTGGTCCAGAATTACTACTATATTTTACATCATAAGAATGTGCACTAAAAAGGATAAGACAAGTGAAACAAAACCATAGTTAATCAATCGCTGAGCAAGGTTCAATACAAACCTCCCAGCAACAAATATAATAAATCTTTAATTCAAATTCCATCTTTGAACCTTACTCACTACCCACAACACACTGCCTCAATAACCATCTCACTTGTATTCAAAATTCGGCACTGGCGGGGCATCAAAACTCTCCAATATCTTGGTCTCGCTTCCTCCATTTGTGCTAGGTTCGTCCTTCTTGCCTCCATCGAACCACCCACCAAACCATGATTTGGTTGACGAATCTGAACCCGAATCGGAAGGCACAGTTAGTGGCGGTGGCACCTCTTGAGACACGCTTTGGCCAAGTAAACTATTATTGGTCGGGTACCCAGGCAAAGGTTCTTCGATCATTACATGCATCTGTTGTTATGCACTGAGGAATTTGTTAAGCATGATCCCAGCTCCTTCAATCAAAGCCAACAGGACGCCGCCAAATATAGCTGAGCGAGCTGAAGCTCCAAGTCCCTGGCGCATAGAGAGGAAGCCGCCAGTGGCAACCCCTGCAATGATGGAATTCCATGGATCCTTGTCATAACAACTAGGAAACAAGTTAGTGGAACGGCGCCGTATCAACCAGCAGGAGAGAACGACGTCGTAGGGGCTGTTAAAGTTAGTTAGAAGTCAGAAAAGGAATACGGTACACATGTAGGGTTAAGCGGGAGCTGGGGGAATTAGCCGTTAAGGCGAATGGGTATATCGGGAGCATGGGGCGTATGAGGGTTCATCTATCTTATCTCTTCTAAGTTGTATTTCTCTGAAAATATGGTATGAAGCTTTCCATCTCGGAAGTTTTCCTTATTGCATACTGAATATATAACGTTTTCAACCTTTACTTTCCTGGTATTGTATTTCTGGTGTTACAATTGGTATCAGAGCACTTTCCCGGCACCTGAAACTCAACCTTGCATTTAACAAACCAACATGGTGACAAACAATGAGGTTGATAACAGAATGAGAGAGGTTGAGAGAACAATGGCCGATCGTTTTGGTCAAATGGAGCAGAGGCTCGAAACGCATGAGAAGAAATTGGAGGGGATAGACCAGAAATTTGAAGCCATGATGTTATTCATGTGAAAGGAGTTTGAGTTGCTAAAAAATGGAACCGCGAAGGAAAAAAATGGAGCAGATCCTTGCAGAGTGGAGGGATTCAGCAACGACTCAGTAAGAAGGTCCATGGAGGAATGTCCACCGCCAACGAGTTCACGTATCATGGAAACCCCACGAGCTCACTTTCCTCTGTTTGATGGCACAGGTTTTCGCATGTGGTTAGGGAAGTATGAGCAATACTTCTTCCTAGAGGATGTTCCAGAAGATAAGAGATCCAAGTTTATCATGCTAGCAATGGAGGGTAAGGCCTATGCGTGGCTCAAACAGCATTTGAGCATGCCAGAAAACCATGATATCTCTTGGAAAGAACTCTTGAGTGATATTGCGATGAGGTTTGATGACAGTGAGTTTGAGGACCCATTGTCAGAGTTAGTGCAGCTGAGACAAACAGGTAATCTAGAAGATTATCTCACTGTTTTTGATGAATTTGTTGTTCGGGCTGGGTTAGATTCAAAGATGGCCATGAGCTATTTTTTGGGAGGTCTAAGTGAAGTATTAGAGAAGGCAGTAAGAATCCACGTCCAGAGTCCCTAGCGGAAGCCATCCAAATTGCTAAGTGGCAAGAGAGCCTATTCCTTTCCTTGCCCAACCAGAAGTTTCAACCTCAAAACACCAAACCCAACCAGGTTTCTGGACCCAACTCAAGTTCCCCTAAATCCTACCCCCATTCCTCTTCATTCCCCAGCCCTGCGTGGGATCATAACTCACGTCCTGATGTTCGCAATAACCTAAATCCCACCCAACGATACAACTCCTTTATGGCTCCGATGAATGGCAGCTCAGTACATAGAAACTCATTCCCCCAAAACTCCAGCAACAACAACCGAGGCAAACAGTCCTACACCCCACCACATAAACAACCACATAGAATGGGTAGAGGATTGACGCTAGCAGAGGAAAGGCGCGCGAAGGGTCTATGCTAGGTATGCGGGGAAAAATGGAGCCCTCAACATCTTCAAGATTGTAAGAGGTCTAAGTTGTTTAGCCTATTGCTAGAGGAAAATGGCTCAAGAGGAGGAAGCTGACAATGTAGAGGGACAAAACATAAGCGACGAGGCAGAGGCTATGAAGAACAATATAAGGATTTCCCTGCAAGCTATCAAAGGCCTTTCAAGGGGTCAGAGTATGTTACTAGAAGGCACAATCAAGAAGCAGGTAGTATCATTTTTAGTAGACACAGGGAGTACACATAACTTCCTATCTAATAAGGTGGTAAAAAACCTGGGCCTCAAGACCAACTATGCGGGTAAACTCTCGGTCAAAGTTGCAAACAACCAGCTAGTAGATATCACTTCCAAAGCCGAGGGAGTGAAATGGAGTATGGGGAATACCTCCTTCACTGCTGATTTCTTAGTGCTTCCTGTCATGAGGTTAAAAGCCATACAGGGAATGAGCTGGTTAAGAGCTTTGGGAAAGATTGAGTGGGACTTCGCAAACTTGACAATGACCATCTGCCATAGGGGCGAGCGGATTACGCTGAAGGGACAGTAGAAATCTATTGATATCAAAGAGGCCACCAAAGGAAAACATGAACTAAAACTCATAAGGGAATGCTTTGCCCTGAAACTTCTACCAGCGGAGATTAATTCGATGGAGGCTGGTCATTGTAAACACAACCCAGTGTCTCAAGTATTATCCCCAGCACAACACCAACAGCTGAACTCCATCTTACACCAATATGATTCTCTCTTCCAACCCCCCCCCCCCCACTACATTACCACCACCACGCCCATACGATCATAAGATTCCTCTGCTGCAAGAAACTCATCCCATTTCTTTGCATCCATACAGGTACCCGTACTTGCAAAAAAATATTCTCGAAGAGATGGTAGAAGAAATGCTAGAAGCAGACATCATCGGCGAAAGCTCCTCAACCTTCGCAGCTCCAATGGTGCTGGTGAAGAAGAGAGATGACTCTTGGAGGTTTTGTGTGGACTACCGGAAGCCGAATGCAGCAACCATCAAGAATAAGTTCCCAATTCCGATCGTGGAGGAGTTGATTGACGAATTAAGGGGCACCCAATTCTTCTCTAAGCTGGACCTGCGCTCGGGTTATCACCAAGTTCGAATGCACCCCACAGACGTCCATAAGACCACGTTTAAAACTCACCACGGGCACTTTGAGTGGCTGGTCATGCCATTCGGGCTCTCAAACGGTCTTGCCACATTCCAAGCCCTCATGAACGATGTCTTCCGGAAATTTCTACGCCGTTTTATCATTGTCTTCTTCGACGATATATTGGTATACAACCGGAGTTGGGAAGAGCACATCTCACATCTCTCATGTACCTTCAACCTCCTTCAACAACACAGCCTGTTTTTGAAGAGAAGCAAGTGTGTATTTGCATGCACCACTGTGGAGTACTTGGGGCACGTCATCAGTGGTGATGGGGTTCGCATGGATGCCAATAAAATTGAGGCAATTTTGGATTGGCCTCAACCCAAAACAATTAAACAGGTACGTGGGTTTCTGGGACTCACGGGCTATTATAGGAGATTCATTCGTGGTTATGGGCATATAGCAAGGCCCCTTACCAACCTGCTAAAAAAGGGAGGGTTTACATGGACTAAGGAAGCAGAGAAGGCATTTGGTAGTTTGAAGGGGGCCATCACCACAGCACCAGTTCTGCAACTTCCAGATTTTTCTAAGAAGTTTGTACTGGAAACGGATGCGTCCAAGGAAGGGATTGGGGCAGTTTTATTACAAGAAAATCACCCTATAGCCTTCATCAGCAAAGCCACGGGGCCCTGGTTTAGTGCCATGTCAACTTATGAGCGTGAGTTATTTGCTCTGGTCTTCGCGGTAAAGAAATGGAGCCAGTACTTCATAGGCAACCATTTTACTATCCACACAGACCAGCAAGCTCTTAAGCACTTGTTGGAGCAACCTTTATCAACTCCCATGCAGTACAAATGGCTAGAAAAACTTATGGGGTATAGCTATGATATCCAGTACAAAAAGGGCAGAGACAACCAAGTCGCGGATGCCTTATCCCGTCGAGAAGATACACCCTCTATACAGACCCTTACTATGGTGGATAGCACGTTACTAGATCAAATCAAGGCAAGTTGTCTTCAGGATAAGAAGCTCTGTTCTTTGATAGCTAAACTGCAAGCAAGGGAGCTCAGGAACAACAAATACCAATTACAGGGTCAACTCTTGAAACGTAAGGGAAAGTTGGTGGTAGGGAAGGATGCCACTCTACGCAAGGAAATCTTGCAATTCTTTCACGCCTCACCTTGGGGTGGTCATTCGGGACAATCGGGTACCTATCACTGACTCAAAGCGCTACTCTACTGGAAAGGCATGCAAAATGACGTGAAGGAGTTCATTCAAAGTTGTGACACCTGCCAACGATGCAAGCATGACCTCACCAAGCCCCCAGGTTATTTACAGCCACTTCCAATACTAGAAGGCGCATGGCAATGCCTCTCCATGGATTTCATTATACAGCTGTCTAATTCCTCCGGTAGGACTATTATTTTAGTGGTGGTGGACCAGCTCACCAAGTATGGGCATTTCTTTGGGTTAAGGCACCCTTACACGGCTAAGGAGGTTGCCCAGCTATTTATAGATCACGTCGTTCGTTTGCATGGCTGGCCAATAGCCATTGTTTCGGATAGAGATTCAATTTTTCTCAGTACATTCTAGCAAGAACTTTTCACTTTGCATGGTGTCCAACTCCAGAAATCCACGGCTTTTCATCCGCAAACCGACGACCAATCTGAAGCGGTCAACAAGGTTGTGGAGGGTTATCTGTGTTGCTTTGTTAGCCATATTCCCAACAAATGGCTTCAGTGGCTTCCAACAGCAGAATTATGGTATAATACCCATTACCAAGCTTCCATCAAGATGACTCCGTTCGAAGCATTGTATGGGTACCCTCCTAATATAGGGAATCCCTTCATCACCGGTTCTTCACTGATAGGAGCTGTGGAGACCACCTTACGTCCAAGAGAGCAGATCCTCTCCATGCTCAAGTAGCACCTTCAGAAAGCTCAGGAAAGGATAAAGTGGTACACAGATAAGAAACGCTCGGAAAGGCAATTCCAGGAAGGAGATTGGGTGTTTCTTAAGTTACAACCCTATAAACAAGCCTCCATCCAAAATCGAGCCTTCCATAAGTTAGCTGCCGTCTACTATGGACCCTATCAAGTCACAGCCAGAATAGGCGAAGTTGCTTATTGCCTTGACCTACCCCCAGGCAGCAAAATACACAATGTGTTTCACGTTTCATTGCTGAAGAAACATCATGATACGGCCACTCCTCAGACCCTATTGCCTAATTTCTCCGAGGAAGGAGACATGTAGATGATTCCCATTACCATTTTGGATCGCAAAATGGTGAACCGACAGAACAAGGCGGTCACTGAAGTCCTAGTGCAGTGAGCAGACACCATCAAAGAGGACGCGACATGGGTTCCATATCACCAATTCATACAACAGTTCCCTCTGTTTTCACCCTCCACAACTTCCCCTGCACCAGAGGGCCCTGGCCAAGACTTCCTTAGGGACAAGGAAGAAATTGAAGGGGAGGCTAATGTCATAACGACTAGAAAACAAGTTAGTGGAACGGCGCCGTATCAACCAGCAGGAGAGAACGACGTCGCAGGGGCTGTTAAAGTTAGTTAGAAGTCAGAAAAGGAATACGGTACACGTGTAGGGTTAAGCGAGAGCTGGGGGAATTAGCCGTTAAGGCGAATGGGTATATCAGGAGCACGAGGCGTATGAGGGTTCATCTATCTTATCTCTTCTAAGTTGTATTTCTCTGAAAATATGGTATGAAGCTTTCCATCTCAGAAGTTTTCCTTATTGCATACTGAATATATAACGTTTTCAACTTTTACTTTCCTGGTATTGTATTTCTGGTGTTACAATCCTCCTTCTGGCGTACATAGACCATGGTGCAGTCAAAAGAGGAGAACAAACCTCCCCACACGGTAAAACTGCCACTGACGCGCGGCGCGTTAAGGCAAACGGCTTGGGAGCCGCCAATGAGGCGAGCACCCCTGGGAGAGTTATAAAGGCCTTTGATGAAGTGAAAGACAGAGCCACCGACGGCTCCCATGCCGAAAGCGCCGCCGATGTCATCAAGGATACGATCGGGGCACGATTCCCGAGAAGTCTCCGGAGTTCCCATGGAATGGAACTGTTTGGAAGGTGAGAGAGAAAAATTGAACACAAAATTGAAGGAGCTGATGATTCTATATGCCTTCCCCCCTGCTGTGTATTTCGGGGAAGGGGCTAATAGGGAAGAAGGGAGGGTGGTAGTGGAACTCGAGGAGAGGGAGAGTAGGTTTTCATGCTGGGTATTCGGGTAATGACAATGGTATGGACCCGTTTGTTTGCACATTCGGGTTGGGATGGACGACATTTGACCGATACGAAAACCAATAAGATCCTAAGAACATCTTCAACGGGAGTTGCTTAACTGGGTTGCTAAAATAAGCAACGCATCTTAATCGTGTATATCCATTGGAGTGCTCCACCTGGCTCCACCGTGGAGCAACCGTTGCTTTTATAAGCAATGGTACTTATGCCTAAATTTAGGACCAAATTCAACACCTGGCTCCAACTAATATCAACCGTTTTTGGCTCCATCTCTTTCCTCCATAAGCCAAGTCGTTGGTTCCTCCTCTATGCTTCTGCATCAAGCTGAAACTCAGATTTGGAAATAAAAAATCAACAATAAGAAAATCAAGACCAGAAATCAACCATCACAAAGCAACAATGAGAAATCAACAATCAGAAATCAACCAAAAATCAAAAATCAAAAACAAAAATCAACAACTCGGAGAAGGCTATAATCATCAGAAAATGAATCAACAATCAAATATTCGCTTTCCAGAAAACCACAACCAAAAATTACAACCGAAATTTCCCGTGAGGGAGAAACCCAGAATGTTAAATCGCATGATTTCCCGTGAGGCTGAAGATGAACCGAGGAAGATTGAGAAGCTTCGCAAGATAGCTTTGATGGAGGAGAGACGAAAGAAACACCCGGGAGAGATGAAAAGTGGTGGATGATGAAGATGAAGAAGAGGGCAGGGGAAACGAAAAGGCAAGGGAAAGCAGAGAGAAATCGGGAAGCTTCCAGAGAAGGGAAAAATGAATGCATTGGCATTAGAAAAATAAAAGAAAAATGAATGCATTGGCGTTGGAAAAATAAAAGAAGAAAAATGAATGCATTGGCATGGGAAAAGGAGAGAAATTATGATGCATTGAAATAATAAAAATGATATAAAAATAAAGATGAGATAAAGATGAAAAATAAATGTGCCTTTTAAAATTATAAATCAATTGCATTGGTGTTAGAGATTGTAAATTAATTGTAATAAAAAAAAGTCTCTATAAATAAATAAAAAATATTATGTTATGTATTTTTTATTATTTTTAATTATTATTATAAAAAGTATTATTTAAAATAAATTTATATTATTTTTAATATATTTAAAAAAATTTATATATTTATTTTTTTAAAATTAAAATGTAAATAAATTAATATTTTAAGTAAAAATAAATATAAAAATGTAGGATAACTTGTGGGACCCATTTAGTGAATTTTTGAGAGTTGCACTATTAGAGTGCAGCTTAAAATACTATAGAGTTGTTTAAAAGAAAAAATGCTGATATGACACCTGTAGAGCCCACTTAAGCAATTCTTGTGAGTTGCACCATTGCAGATGGCCTAATATTAGATAAAATTATACTTTAATCTTTTACATATTATGATTTTTTTAAACTGATTTCTCACATAATTTTATTATCAATTTAATTTCGTTATCATAATATCCATCAGCATTCTATTAAATAATTTAATAAATTTGAACACATAGTTCATTTTACTACTTAACTATAGATTGATATATTAGTATTTTACCAA
This sequence comes from Gleditsia sinensis, assembly GCA_037074535.1. Lineage (NCBI taxonomy): Eukaryota > Viridiplantae > Streptophyta > Magnoliopsida > Fabales > Fabaceae > Gleditsia > Gleditsia sinensis. Next base: position 48,122,147 of record CM073467.1, on the reverse strand, counting down.
CAAATAAAATTTCAAATAATGCAATTAAAACACTTAATTTATCACTTGGCCACATATTAACATATTAGTATTTTGATAACAAAGAAAATGACAAATAAGGCAATTAAAATCTCCAAATAAGACAATTAACTTTGAGATAAATACAACTCTCATCACTTGATTGAATTTGATTAAAAAAATTAATTCAACCGGATTAGATCAGATTAATTGAGTTACTATAAATTGTTTTTTAAAATATTTTAAATTTTAAATTTTAGACTAATCAATCTAATATGATATAATTAAAATTTTTTAAGTAATTCAAAATTTTGATTATATTAATTTTCTCATACAATTTTTTTCAAATCTAATTGATGACTTGATCAATTCAATTTATCTCATTACTCATCCCTAAATTGATTTAGACTCCATTTGGATAAACAAATTATTTAAGTACTTATAGAAGAAGGCCTTATGTATAAAGCTATTATATCATAAACTCCTTTTAAACTAAGTTATTTAGCGTTTGAATATATAGTTTAAAAAGTAATTTTAAAATTTATAAACTCTTTTTAAAGTATTTAGATAGATAAATATATAAGTGTTTATAATTATAAAATTATTTAAATAAACATTAATAAGCACTTATTTCAGATTGTGTTTGGATAAATAAATATTTTTGTTTATAATTTGAAAAGAAAATTTGTTCCACTTAAAATATTTATATCAGTGTTATGATTATTGTACTGCATTCAAATGCTTAATTTTTTGTTATTAAATTATTATTTTGAAGTGTAATTTTTTACAACCAAAGTGGTTCATTTAAAAACTAAAGCCAATGTTTGAAGGTCTTTATCTCTGTAAGCAAATAAATAAATAAATAAATATACACATTTGACACAACATTATTATCTCTTTTAGGTTGTGGAAGCAGATATAAAAGGTTAAATTCTACTCGGTCTTCCTTTTTGGCACGAGTTAATTAAATTGTGATAAAAAAAGTGGAGTTGTTGCTTGGTCTATGATTTTTGCCATTTATATGTCAAAGTAATTTGATATCAAAATATGACCAATTCAACAAAATAAAAATATGAAATTAATTGATAAGAATAAATGCTGCACTCATGTTAGAATATGGAGAATATTAATGATGCACTCATGTTACCAAATTGGGACTACTTCCTATTATTAATCACATAATTTACAAGTCAAATGTCAAGTCTATCTTTTGGTCTTCTACAAAACTAAAAGCATGCATATGACATTCATATTTGACACATTCAATTGATTGTTACATTAGCAAGTGGGAGAATATTTCATTGCACTACATGAAAATTTTCAAGTAGAATGTGCTGCATTTAAGCAAAGTTTAGATTTGGAGGAATTTTTTTATTTGGAGGAATTTCTACTGGATCTACTTCAGCAAAGAGAAGAATATTTAATAGTATAATAAATTTATTTATTTATATTGATAGAAACTTTAAGTGTCACGATCTTATTTGATAGCAGAGTTTGACACAACAAATGTTTTAATTATCACGTTTTATTTAAAGTCTAAAAATTCAATATATAAATATAAAATATTTAATTAATTATTTGTCTTTGTTTATATCTTATCCATTACCCTTAATCATTATGTGCCAATAATATTTATAAAATGAAAGTCACTTACTTAATTTATTGCAATAGCTATTCTCTATTATTGCTATCTTTTTTAAAAAGATAATAAATATATACATTGAAAGAACTAGAGATAGTATTCATAATCGTGTTTTAATTACTGTTTCCTTATCCCTTGTTTATCATCAGGTTCTTGATATGAAGAAGGAGAAGCTGAAGCTATACTAAAAGAAGTAATGCATAAACCAACTTGTGCTGAATAAGTAATTTTAGTTTAGTAACGTGAATAGAAAAGTAACCATTACAAGAAAATTGATCCCAAAAGTGTACCAACTTGTACTTTTACTGTGTGAATATTGATCTCAAAATGCTATATAATAACGATCCTTACCTTAACATTTCCCTCCACATTCTATTGTTTTTATTTAACAATTTTTGTGTGCTTTCGCCCATCTATTGCATCTCACCACATTAAAAAAAACCAATTCACAGCTTTGACATCTCTCTTTCACTATGGACCATTCAAACCCCACATACTCAAGTGAAGGTGATGGCTTAAGAGTTTGCTATGAATATGGCAGCAAAATTACCTTCCCAATATGCATGCATGCGCTTGAGAAGTAGAGGAAATAAAAAAAGACAGGTGTGCTCATAAGCTAATCTCTACTTGCATGCATGCGCTCAAGAGTTTGCCCATCTATTGCATTACCCACCATAGCGAATTGGAGAGCCCACATGCACAGGTACTCCACATAGAGTTTGCTAATGCTATATAAATGCCTTCCCACTTGACGTAGAACCAGCATTTGCTAATGCTAATGCTATATAACAGCGTTTGCTAATGCTAATGCAAAGATGAAGAACTTTGCCTATTTTGGTAAGAAGCTAAAGCAGCATCTTTGTTGCCTTTTATTCAAAAACTTCCATAATCAATCGTCTCAAGGTGTTATCACTCTCTCCTTGTATCGTGTTCTACCCTTCCATGCTAAGCCCCTTTTATGTCCAGTTTCGTTATTTCATAACCATGTCTCTGTTTGGTTTTATGGGTCTAAAGATCTTAAAGCCAAGAACCCCTATTAGGCCCAAGGACTTCGATATGTTTTTCACCTTTGTTTCTACATCTATAGTTTCCAGCATGATAGTATTAGAAATAGAGATTTTCTCTAATTCTCAACTGATTCTAATAGCCTTCCTTATGTTGGTAGGTGGGGAGGTTTTTACTTCCATGCTTGGGCTTCTGTTTTCATGGTTCAAGATCACCCATGAACACAGTCTCAAACAGAGAAAGCACTCTTGAACTCAAACAGGAGCCTCCAAATGTCGATCAATTGAGCTTTGTTTGATTTCTCTTCCTAAGTCAAGAAATCAAGATAAACAGAGTGATAACAATGTTCAAAATCTCAAGATCGATACTCTGAAGAAACACTTTATTAGGTACCTTGGGTTTGTTGTTTTGGGTTACCTAACGACATTTGACTCTATTAAGTACCTGGGCTTCATTATTTTTGGAGACTACGGGCTAATGAGTCCTAAGTGGCAAGTAGTTTAAACTTGAACGCGTGAAGAGTAAAAGGAAAAGCAATTATAGCATCCTTTCCAAAAATAGATACAAAAGAAAAAAATAGAAAGAAAAATAAAAATGTTACCTACTAAGTGCAGCTGAAGCAACGAAGGCAAATAGAAAAGTCATTAAAGTTTCAAATTCTTACGAAAGAAACTAAAATGTTGAAGAAGTTTGATGAAATAAATGTCAAAAGTAGGTACAAAAAGAGAGATACAGTTGTCTCGTGAAAAATACAAAAAAACTTTTCGTTCATTGAAATTTAGTTAGCACACAAGGCTTCTTCAACAAACTTCAAAAATTAGTTTTATAAAATAAGTTCAAAATAATTTTTTAAAAGTTAATAAATAATTTATTTAAATTTATTCAAATATTATTATTTTTATTATAAAAATACTTTTATTAATAAAAAAATTAATAAATTATAAATTTTAATATCCAAACAAGACCTTATTCAAACGTGAAAAAAGGAAAACAAGAACCCTATAACCACAATCTCAAATCTTTGGGATCCACCCATGACTTGAGTGCGAATTGCTACCATCGATTTGAAGATAATTCGTGGTTGAGATTGCCTATTGTTGCTGTGCAAAGATAAGATGACTTCTCTTTGTAACGTACTATGTATCTCCCAACTGAAGAAATTTTGGGACTAAGCAACACAAAATGCACAAAGATGAGGGATTTCCTTTTCGATTTCTCAATACACCAAAACTGAAGTAGTCAGCTAATGGTTGTTTTTCTCTTCCACTAGGTAGGCCTGCGCATGCAGATCTACTAACTTCAAAAGCTGCTACTTTATATCAAAGTACTTTCTTAGGACAATTATAGTGAAATATTACTATTTCTTTGTTTAGTTTTTTCTTTTTCTGCTACTTGTTAGTACTATGTTTAGTTTTATGCTTGAACATTCTTTGTTGTTCTTCCTTTGTTTTCTCTTTTGCCATTGATTTGCTATTTCTTTTAGTTCTTCTTGCTCATTTTCTTAAATAGCTAAAAGATTTTCATAACTTAAACTTGAGTTGGCTACCACACCTGTTTCTTTCTTCCTGTCCTTCAAGTATCTCTGTTTCTTTTTTTTTTTGGACATGGTTCAAGCATCTCTGTTAAACAGGGGCATTTTGCTTTTATTTGCCTGGAATATTTGCATTTAAAACACATGTTTGAGTCTCTATTTGCTTTCTTTTAGAGTTATTTTCTCATAGTTGTGGTCTTGCAGAGTTATGTAAGATAATTCATATGATCTAAACATGTTTTTAAACTCAAAGTAACATGAATAAATCAAACAAAATGCGGAATAAAAATAGGATTGCACAACCTCCCGCCATTGCTTTTCTTCAAATTTTCCAAAGGTTTTGGTGCTTTCAAGTCAGAACTCTCTCTCTCTAGATGGTGTAAATTCGTAGGAATATCAAAAGGGGCAGACTCAGGAACCAAAACACATTTAAATAGATGTTCTACCATCAAGAACATTTATGTATGAGTTACCACCTCAATAATGGCTTTTCATGGCCATTGAATGCCATTAATCATGGAAATTATGGGACTCTTAAATGGAAAAACGTTTGGACCATCTTAATGTGAGTTAATGGAAATTTTAAAATGTAATAATCATAAAAAACTGTTACATTCTCCCACTTGGTCTATACGTTTAACCTAATAACTTAAATGAGTCACCAAACAACTTTCTTAAGAAATAAATACGTGAATCATAGTGATAGGTTCTCTAAAAGCAAGTAATATCAACTATGTATTACAATACATTTAGTTTCTCAAGTGTTATACTTAATGTGGTAACAAAAACTTAATGAATAAACCCTATGTTTATTCTTGGTCCAAAACAAAATATGTTTTCTCAAATAAATTAAAGTGCACATTAATATGAGAAAACATCACAATATATAAGAATTTCATTAATTACCTGTATGTATACAGTCATAAAGTGGAACTAAGTCCCATTTTCTCTACATGATCCTTGAATTTTAGTGGTAGCATGCTCTAGTCAAAGGATCAGCAATCATCAATTCAATGCTAATGTGCTCAATGACCACTTTTTTTTCTTTTACACGTTCTCTAATGGCTAAGTACATTTTTTAAAATATTTGGATATAATTTTGATGAAAGGAGAGATGTGAATGGTATAATTTTGATGAAATTTTAACTTGTAAAAGTGTAAAACAGCTTTCTGGTCATGTGAATTTGAGCTTTTATAGAGGTTTTTTTCAATAAATTTAAAAAATTGACTTATGAAATAAACTAAAATTAGTTTATTGAAGATTGATAAGTTACTTATTTAAATTTATCCAAATACTATTTTTTTAATATAAAAGCACTTATACTAATAGATAAGTTCTAATAAGTTATAAGTTTTGCTATCCAAACGGGCTCCAAGTCTTTCAAAAAGAACTTAGCACAACAGCAAGTGAAAGGAATTTCATGCTCACAGAAAAGCTTCACCAACAACTTCTGTAAAGTAGATTTACCCATTGATAGCTTACATCATAGAAATAAGCAGAAGAAAGTGTATTTCAACTTATGCTGGCTCTAGTCTTCTTGCATCAATATTCCATGGAGGTTGGATTTTAGTGATAAAAAATATAGTTGTTGGAGTGCACTAAATCTTCTTACCAACCTCTAAACACTCCTCTTGGACAGTTGACACGTTTCCCCAAATTCTTGAGCTTTATTTCAAATTTGTGCTTGCACAAGCTTGCTCATTTAAACTTTTTTTTTGGGTGGTAGGTTTGAAGGTACAGATGAGAGCCTAACTTTTTACCTTTGTTTTTTCTGTAAAGTAAACTTCTATTACCAATAGCACAACAAAAAAACTTTTAATTTGTGACAGTTCAAATATTCATTTAAGGGTGACCAAACTGTTGTTAAATGCAAAAGTTAGTGGTTGAAATGCTGCAACCATGTGTCAAAAGTGTATTTAATGACAATTTGAAGTAATCTCCAGAGTAATTGTTAGTAAAGGTACTTTATTTGAGCAGCGTAATGTCAAATAATTTTTTTAAAAACATAGCGGTGGTTAAAACCACTGCTATAATTTCTAACATTTTAAAAAAAATTACCTTCATTGCAAACCACTGCTAATGTATTAAAAGATCGAGAGCCCAATTTGCATTTCTAAATAGTACAAACTAATATATCTAAATCCAGTACATTAAAAAAAAACATCAATTAATCATAACCAATAAGGATTATACAACACGAAGGTATAAAAGAAGCCAATATTTTTTGTGAATTGTCTAATCTGAGATAAATTCCATAGCAGAAGTTCTCCTACTATAGTAAACCAAGCATTCTTTGGCCCTCTAAGAAGGACCTGCTTCCAAGAGTTCATATAAAATTTTCCTTCCAAAAGCTTATCATCTCACCACTTCTAAATTATATGTTTTGTAACTCTCTCCAAGCACTAATTAGCTAGCATGGGATCAATTAAGAACTATCTAAAACTAAAACACAAGTTTAAACTCCCTTCAATTACTCAAAAACTATTGGTTCTTCCAGTGTCACTATGCAACCCGTCATAGATTTATAAGCATTCATTCAAAAAAGAATCCATTTCATCGATATATAACAAAACTAAGTAAATAAATAATAGAGACAATCCTATGGAGGATGCACTCTACACACATTGTATAAAGAAGAGCCAATAGTGAAGAAATTCTAAAATTTTGTATTATATATTAGATCATCAAGCACACAAGCAAACCAGTATCCATGACATCAACAGAGAATATTCCAAATAAATTCTTAAGGGAAAAGCAGAAGGTTGTCAAGAAGAAATTCCATTTCTATGTTTGAGTTTTTTTTCAAAGCTACGCTAATAATGGATTGAATGAATTTTATAGTCACACAACAAGTTAATGAGAGTTTCAGAACAAAACAGGTATACATCAATGGCCTAAGTTAGGATGCCATTTTTAATTTGTACCTTTTTGAAATTTAGCACTCCTAATAGTGGACCGTGATGGATAGCAAAAAACTTCCCATGACAACAATTTCTGCAAATTTGAGGAAAATAACTTCTTGACTTCTTTAATTGAAACAAAAGCAGGTATATGGATATTAGTTTGATTCATGCTGCAAAAGGGTAACAACATGTAATTCATATAGTTAGTATTTGGGTAAAGTCCTAATTTAACCTCTTAAGTTTGCGGTCAAATTTGATTTAATCCTAAAATTTAATTTTTAATATATCCCTAATATTTTATAAACATGTCTTTTTAATCTCTAGGACTAATTTCGTCAAAAAAGTAACAAAAAATACTAATATGGACATACATGATATTTCACTTGTTAAATTATTCATTCAAATAACTGACTCAGCCAAAAGCTTCCTTATTAATCCAAAATGACGAAGTCTGACCATTTGATCTTTAGTGGTGAGCTTTGGATAAGTTCGCATAGGTGGAATAACCAGATGTCATCGTTTTGAAATGATAGGGAAGTTTTTGGATAAATTATCTATTTAGACAGACAACTCAACATGTTAAATGCCATATGTGTCTAGTTCAAGATTTTCTATCAATTTGTTTTATGAATTTAGTTCTAGGGACTAGAAACATTAAGGATGTGTTTGAACTAAAAAAAAACTTTAGGGACTGAATCAAATTTGACTACAAACTTAAGAGATTAAAATAGAACTTTACCTGTAGTATTTTTTAAGATAATAACCATAACACGTTCACCTTATTCTTCCTGCAATTGAGCCAAAATATAGTACTGGAAAAAGGAAATAGTAAATTTTGAAAACTCAGCACAACATAAATGATTTCAGCATTTTTGGTCCAAAAAATCCTTTCTCAAGCATAGTTAGTCATTTCTAAAATGCAAGTTCCATTTCACTTCCTGTTTGATGCATATACATTTAAATTAACCAACAATAGTGTTCCATTGTTTACATTCAAAACCAATCAAAAGTAGGCTGCAATTTTTGTTGCAAACAAATAGTCGAAGACACAGAAGAGAAATTTTTTTATCCTCTCAAGCATTTGTTGCTCCAAGGAATGGAAGAGCATCTAAAATCCTTTCCTGATGCTAAGGAAGTTATTTAATCTCATAGAAGAAGGTTCTCCTTCCTCATCCACAAGTAAGAGGGAATTTTTGGGGGGTTTAACAAATGAACAACCACCTAAAAACTTTGTAGTGGCATCCTCAAACTTCGAGTTGAAAACACTGTTGACAATTGGAGCTAAATATTTGTATAGATGAAAATATGAAACTTACCAGTCGTCCTCTCCAATGGTTGGAGAAATCAGTCGTAAACTAACTAATCTCTGTGGGAGAAACTTCATCGAGGAAATAATAGGAACTACTCTATATTATAATCTCCTCTTTCATACTACAGAACTTGAGTCACTGAAACTGAATTATTCAAAACCCAAAAAAACCTGAGAAGTATAGTTGATGTATACTTATGACTTACTTCGGTGATGTCCTTAGCAATGGCTGACTTCCCTCCTGCCATTTTTAGCAAAACACTGCAAAAGCTTTAAAGAGATGAAATCCCAGTACACAAATAGATTTAAGATTCTAACAAATAAAATATTCAGGACTTGGGTTAACTGAATTTGGTTATTTCTGAGGAAGAAAACAAGACCAAACTTTCCATAATATCTTTCATTTTCTCGTGTATATACCAAAGAGATCAAAATTCATCAATTAAGAAATAGATTATGACACTATGCAGAAAAAGGGTGGAGGAGATGAGAAATCAAAATTGTACAAGTCTAAGATTACCTTGACTAATACCAATGAGCATTGGTGTGGAAGGGGTTTGGACTCCTTAAGCACTTTGTTTCAGGTTCGATTATGTTGGGAGAGGGCTATGCACGACTGCATTTAGCACCTAAAGTATCACAGAAAGACTAGTATTTTACTGACCGATACTTCTAGTATTATACCCAAAAAAAGATTACTTTGACTAACATATTATAAATATAATCTAAAAAATATTATAAACCAACATAATCCGAATTCCTTTTCTAGTGTCTTGAATCAATATAATGTTAGTTGGCTGGAAAACTATATAGTAGAAATTCAAAAGAAAAAAGAAAATAAGGCAAGACAGCTAGATTAGAGCCTAGTAAAGTTGACAAGTCAAAAGGGAAAAACAGTGCATATGGACGAATTAATCCACGAAAAGTTGCTTGAAACTTCTACATTCGAGAGGTTGCAGTAATATATATGAGATATGTATTATGAAAAAAGGAGTCCGAAGAGAAGCTAGAAAGATGGACTTGTAAACATAAAATGATTAAACTGTGGACTGATTGATATGACAAGCGTGGAATTAGTGACAGTAAAAATTATTACAAGCACTTAAGGCAGAGATTGAACACCTAATTGAACCGCATATTTGAGAATAGCAGGGAGAGAAGAGAGAAAAGAGAGGTTACTGGTGGTGGGACTAGATCTGGAAAGAAGGAACAGAAGCACCGAAGTAGCAAGAGAGAGTGAGACAGTGCCTTTTGATTTGGGGTGAAAGGAGAGGAGATCACGTAGCAAAGGGAGAGAGAGCAAACATAGGCTCTTGGAAAGGAATACAGAAAATAGCTTAAAAATGTCAAAAGGGTCGATTAAGCTGTTTTCTGAAATTTTAAAAATTTTAAAAACATTAAAAGGACGATTTTAAAATTTTTAATACCGTAATTAATATTTTTATAATTATTTTAAGTATAAATAATATTCTACTTCTTATATAATTAAAAAATAAAAATATAATTATATAATTAAAAAATATTAAAAATAGCCAAGAACCGCTAGATATAACGAAACTGTCACAATACAATAAAACTTTGTGACAATTAACAAATCGCTGCTAGTTGTCGTTAGTACTGGCGGTTATGTCAACTGCCATAAATTGAAGATTTGTTATGAATTTATTTATTATTATGAATGCCTATTTAGTTTCTCATCTCCTAAAACAAATTAATATTATAAATTCATTTATTATTATAAATGTCCTTTTATTTTTTTCTTTTAAAGTCATTGAATTTTATTTATTTTTCTTGACTTTTGAGTTATCTATCTTTATGATTGTATGCCTATAAATAAAGGTTTCTATGAAGTAATTGAATAAAAAATATGTTTTCTTCTTTATATGTTATTTCTCTCTAAGTGTCTTTGCCTTGTACTTTCTCTTTGTGTAAAATTTCATTTATAATACATTATCAGTATGAGTTTGCTCTTAGCCATTCATTTTTAAATCACAAGGAAGATATTGTATGGGTAAGATTTTCCTATCTTACTTGAGAAGTTTTTACTGGTTTTGTTTTATTTAACTTTAAAATCATGTCAAATTTTATAAAACTTGAATTTGCGACTCTTGATATTTCGTACAAAAACTATTTATCTTGGATACTAAATGTTAAAATTCATCTTGATGCAATGGGTCTTGGAGACACCATTAAAGAACAAAATGATGAATCAGTGCAAAATCGTGCTAAGACGATGATTTTTCTTCGTCACCATCTTCACGAAGGACTAAAATCTGAATATCTTACTATGAAAGATCCACTTGTTCTTTGAATAAATTTAAAAGAAATGTATGACCACCAAAAAATTGTTATTCTTCCAGAAGTTCGTTATGATTGGATGCATTTACGATTGTAAGATTTTAAAATAGTCAGTGAGTATAACTCCACAATGTTTCGTATTAGCTTCCAATTAAAATTATGCAAAGAAGAAATTATTGATAAGGATATGTTAAATAAAACTTTTTCTACTTTTCATGTTTCGAATGTGTTCCTGCAGCAGCAGTATCAAGAAAAAAGATTTGAAAAATTCTCACAATTGATTTCATGCATTCTTGTGGCTAAACAAAATAATGAGCTATTAATGAAAAATCATGAAGGTCGTTCAGCTGGTTCTCCTCTATTCCCTGAAGTGAATGTGACTATAATTAATAATGGACGAGGATGTGGTTGTGGCCAAGGCTATGGATGTGGCCGAGGAAGAAATAATGACTATTCTCATAAGCATGTTCCTTACCACCAAAAGGAATAGTAATGTCTTAGAATTGATACATAAGAATATTTGTAGTCTATTTCCAATAGCCTCACAATATTTTATCACTTTCATATATGACTATTTTCGTTATGAATACTTGCATTGGATTAGTGAAAAGTCAAAGTCTTTGGACATGTTTAAGATTTTTAAAGCTAAAGTTGAAAATCAACTAAGTAAGAAAATTAAAGCTGTCAAATCTAATCATAATGGTGAATATTACAGTAGATATGATGGATTAGGTGAACAAGGTCATGAACCTTTTATTAAGCATTTGATAGAATATGGAATCATTCCTCAATACACCATGCCAGGGACTCTAATTCAAAATAGTGTAACTGAGAGATGAAACATAACTCTAATAGATATGGTGAGGAGTATGATAAGTCATTCATCTTTACTAGAATCATTTTGGAGTGAAGCCATCAAGACTACAATTTACATCTCAAATCGAGTTCTAAGTAAAGTAGTAACAAAAACTCCATATAAGTTATGGATAGGCAAGAAGCCTAGTATTAGGCATTTACATGTTTGAGGATGTCCAGTAAAGACTAGGCTTTATAGGCCTAATGGGAAAAAGTTAGACTCAAAAATTATCAGCTGCTACTTTGTTGGATACTTTGAAAGGTCGAGGGAGTTCGAGTTTTATAATCCGTTGAACATCTCAATTTTAGAAATGGATAATGTCAAATTTATTGAGAATGTTAAGTTTAGTGAGAGTGATCAACTTGAAAAAGTCAATTTTGAAAAGAAATGTGTTAATGTTCCTGTTGTTGTAACTAAAAACATTCAGGAATTAATTCTTAACATTATTCAAGATGTAAATCCAGAGAACCAACTAATTATTGACATGCCTAAATTATTGCCTATTCAAGTTGAGGAATTACCTTAAATTCATGAAAAAATGCCTTAACAACCTTAAGTGGAAGTGCCATTAAGGAGATCTACTAGAGAGAGGAGAAACGCGATTTTAGATGATTATGTCATGTGTAACGCCCGGTTTTTTTTTTTTTAAGCAGAGATCAGATATACCATTAGCTAAGCAACCCATACATTCATATATTCAAAACTATATACATCAGAGTTCAGCGATATATATATATACATACATACATATGTAACCCGAGGTACTGAGCTCACAACACAAAAGGCAGAGTACCATGGAGTTACATCAAAACAATGGGTTAACCCATTTACATAGGCAAAAGTTAGACTTCCACTGCTACACTACATCCTATCCCTAGCCCTCACCCCTGGGGTGCTACTGGTGGAGGAGGTGGGCCAGGAGTAGGGATCTCTATCATACTAGTCACTAATAGGTTCACAATAATCGTGACCTGTCCCAAGTAAGGGACATACACGGTCTGCAACTCCAGAAGCAGTGTCAGCACCACGAATGCCATTTCTACTGATCTGAACATAGCATTAAAACATAGTGAGATATGAAAATCCCAGCAAGATCAACATTCCAAAACATATAAATATGCGAAAACTCACATGCTATGTCCAGCTGTATAAGCTACAGAAAACATTTTCTCTTTTATGCAGTAAAGATACAATAAGGTACATACCAGCCTTTTTGTAGGTTATGCATCAATATCATGCAAAATATCAAAATATGTATTTATACAATACCTGTGCTGTCGTCCATGATCCATGCCACACACAGTGACTCATTATCACTCATAGTGGCTCATAAGCCGATAATTTCTCTCAATTGCAATCCTCAATGTGGTGTGAGCCTTCTCCTCCAGCTACTCACCCACCCTTTGAGGGCCATTGGTCGGAGGGTCCTTCTTGTATTGACCACTCTAGGCTATAGGGCGTCCCCTATCCCGGTACCGTATCACAAGCCACGACCCTTCAGTCGCTTTACCTCGTAAGGTGCCACTATCCTGGGTCACCTTAATGGGTAAAGGTCATCCTGGAATTGTCAGTCTCCTCAATACAGCAAGGAAGACACCTGTTGCCAGGCCATCCTGCTTCAGAGAGGATCATTCTGACCGTCAGTCGTCTCAATACAGCAAGGGAGACACCCATTTCTGGGCCACCCTGCTTCAGAGAGGGTCCTCCTGACTAGATTAAGTCTTTTACCTCTCTTTAGCCACTTATCATAACAGGGATATGCATGTCAATAATTATCCAGCGCATAAATCATATTCACCCTTAAACATGTCATATTTATTTCTCATAAATAACATACGTGCTTCTATAGCCTCCCAAAAGCACATGCATCAATAACTCACTTGCAGCCATACACACAAGCAGTCTATAATATGCAAATATGACAATCATGCATCATTCCTCATGCATTAATATACTAGCATAGACATCAATCAACATGCATTTCATCATTAAGCAATGTGTAATTTAATATCTCATAATAAATGGATGGAATTCACACTACAATGTATCATTAAAAAGGTATATCTATACATTTTAGTTCCCCTTAACATCATCCATTCATTGGGGTTCATTTAGAGCCTTCAAAATGCAAAACAGAGCAAAAACAACCTCAAGCACGGCCTGGCCGTGTCACCAAGCACAGCCATGCTTCGGGTTTTTCCCTGCAGTCCAGATTTTCGTTCAGCCAGACCTTTCCTTACTAAAAAGACCATAACTCACTCATTTCAACTCCGATTAAGGTGATTTCAGGGATGTTTTAAAGCTAAGACACAGGGCTACAATTCATATGTTCAACATATTTCCAGATTCTACATAAAAAGTAACCTCCAGAACCAACCAAAATCGTGAATGATGTTGATCTTACCTTTCTCTTTCTACAAGTTGTCTCTTTAGTTTGCTCTACACCTCCTCTCCTTCTCTTCTCCTTGCTCTTTCTCCTTCTTCTCTAGCTTTCCTCTTTCCCCTCTCTCCCTTCTTCTTCTCCTTCTCTTTTCTTTCTTCTCTTTCTCCCTTCTCTCCTTTTGCCGTGGGGTTCCCTTGGGCTTGGCTGGAAAAACTGGTGGCTTGGTCTTCTAAGTCAATAGAAAATTAATAAAATATGGTAGCTTCCTCAACAAGCCATCCAACCCCTTAACCTTTACCCCTTCCTTGTCTAAAAACTTCAAGAGTGCCATCCCATTAAAGTGTAACTAAGGGGTTGGCTAAGGCTTTGTTTGGGTGAAGGAAAATTGCTAGGTGTTTAATATCTTCTTGGCCTTACCTCAATGACTTTTTGTGCAACTCTCTTTATGGCTCCATATCTCTACCTTGCTATCTACTTGTAACCCTGCAAACAAGAAAATTACTACCTCTTTCTCAACAACTTTTCCCAAAAGTAAGAAAAATCTTTATTAAACATTTATTGTTATTCCTCTATAACTCCCTCATTTAAATCTTTTAAACCCTTTTCTCACCACTCCATTTTATGAATATCATTAACAAAATTTCGGGTGTTACATCATGTACCTCTAAGAACATGAAGTAGATATTAGAGTGATGAAAGATGAACAATTTCCATCAAGCCATAGAAAGTTTTAACTCTCAAAAGTGGATTGATGCCATGAAAGATGAGATAAAATTAATGGAGGATAATGACATTTATGACCTAATAGAGTTTCCTGAAGGTGTAAAATTGATTGGTTGCAATTGGATATTTAAGACCAAATGAGGCTCAAAAGGTAACTTCGAAAGGTATAAGGCATACCTAATTGCCAAATGTTTCACTCACAAGGAAGGTATTGATTATAAAGAGATTTTCTCACTAGTTTCGATGAAAGACTCGTTTAAATCATCATGAGACTTGTAACTCATTATGATTTAGAGCTACATCAAATGGGCATTAAGACAACGTTTCTCAATGGTGATATTGATAAAATGATATACATGGTGCAATTAGAAAACTTTGAATCTAAAGATTCTAAATATTCAAAGCACCTTGTATGCAAGTTTAAGAAATCCATTTATGGCTTAAAGAAGGCATACCGTCAGTGGCATTAGAAATTTGACCAGGTGATAATCTCATTTGATTTTAAAGAGAACATTATTGATTAATGCATATATCTCAAGTGGGAGTAAGTTTATTATCTAGGTTCTATATGTCAATGAAATTCTACTGGAAAGTAGTGATATTGTCCTATTGTATGAAATCGAGATATTTCTATCCAATAATTTTGAAATGAAGTATCTTGGTGATATAACTTTTGTTTTAGGTATACAGATCCATAGGGATCATTTAAGAGGTATATTTACACTTTCACAAAAGGCAATTATCAATAAGGTGCTAAGTAGATTTGGAATGGGTGGTTATGCATTAGGAGACACACTTATGGAAAAAAGACTATAAATTTAGTTTGTTCCAATGTGTGAAAAATGAACTTGAGAAGAAAGAAATGTAGAAATTCCCTTATACATCAGTAATGGAAAGTCTCATATATGCACAAGTTTGTACGTGTCCAAATATTGCATACATTGTGGGAATGTTAAGCAAATATTTGAGTAATTAGGGCATGGATTATTGGAAAGCAGCAAAATATGTTATGCGTTATCTATGGAGAACAAAGAATTTTATGCTTACATATCAAAGATCTTACCATTTAGAGATTATCGAATATTTAGAGTTCGATTTTGTAGGTTTCTCAATGGTAAAAGATCCACTTGAGGTTATGTCTTTATATTAACTGAATGAGTTATATTATGGAAAAGTGTCAAACAATCATTCATAGCTTCTTCCACCATAGAGGCAAAATTTGTAGCCTTCTATGAGGTATCCAATCAAGGGATATGTGTAACAACTCCATTTAAGTATCATTTTTTTTTTAAATACCATTAAGTTATTACCTCGTTACAACTTAATTCAATATAACATTTATTTAATTTATACAATACAGAGTTCACATACATGTCATTAATCAAAACATACGTATAACATATCAAACACATAAAAAATTTACATCTTATTTATTCTGGTTGACCAATTCCGGAGATACAGGTGCGAGTGGTTGCACCTTCACCAGAATCTAAGCCAACTTGACCACAAACATTTTATTTGCTTCTGGGATCTGCCCAACATAAAGTACTCGATCCAACGTGCACTAAAAGTCAAAGCTATAGAAAAATCTGCATAACTAATTTTCTGAACATGATATTGAAATATAGTGAGAATTAAATCCCAGTAAGTTCAACAATAAATCATTATCAATATAGCTCATCACGTCATGTTCAGCTGTATAAACTACAGAAAATATCATTGGTCACATGAATGCATTATATCTATGCACATAAGAATCATACAGTAATGATATGTGTGACAGGATTAACTATTTTTAGAATATCATATGATGGCCATCAACTTATTCTCATTTCAAGCTACCCCGGTCAGGGTGAGTATCATCTACTCTCCGGTACGGGCTTTTCTCGCTCCGTCCGACATGGCACACTTTCTCTTTCTTTTATCATAATTATAATCATAACCGTTGGTAGGACGTCCCCTACTGGTGCACCACACGAATTGCCATGTCACCGTACTCATTTCTTTTCTTTTCACAATGATAACCAAAAATATGCTTTCAATAACAAGTATGTTCATCAAAATATAACTATTACCATAAATTATTGGTAATCATGCCATGAACATAACCATTTCAAATATCAGTTTATAAAATATTTTCATGTCAGAATTTTACAATTAAGATGGTAAGAAGTTCATACAATGGCAATGACTATGGCATATACCAGTCATTTATAAGATTCGTCTTCTTTTTTAAATATTAATTTTATTTCTTTATTTTCTTGATGCAGGTTTTCATTATATCTAACCTTCTATTACTAATCAGCGCATAACTCCCTCAATTGAACTTCGATGTAGATGATCTTGGAGTCAATTTCAAGATAAAACAATTATCTAAAACTATTATGTTGAACATTGTAGCGAAATATTAAGAAATCAAGGTGATATTACTCCCTAAATTTACAGGTTCTTTCTTCTCGGATATATTTTGACCTCTACCTATTAATCAGATCATATCTAACTCATATGGACTCCAATTTGAGTGATTCTAGTGGCTAACATTCCGTAACACACATATCTATAATTCTTATGTTAACCATTTATTTTAATTTCATACAGATAATTTCCAAAAATTAAAATACAGAAGCTATCATAACATATTCTTCCCAGATGAACAATTTTCTGACCTTTGACTACTAATCAGTTCATATCTTTATCATATGGACTCCAAATTGAATGATTCCAGTGGCTAAAAATCCGTGACACACATAGCTATAATTCTTATGTTAACCATTTATTTTAATTCCATAAATATAATTCTCAGAAATTAACATATAGAAGCTATCCTAACATATTCTTCCCCGAAGAACCATTTTCTGACCTTTGACTTCTAATCGGCTCATATCTTCCTCATATGGACTCCAAATTGAATGATTCCAGTGGCTAAAAATCTGTGACACATATAGATATAATTATTATGTTAACCATTTATTTTAATTCCATACAGATAATTCTCAGAAATTAAAATACAGAAGCTATCCTAACATATTCTTCCCTGATGAACTATTTTCTGACCTTTGCTTACTAATCGGACCATATCTATCTCATATGGACTCCAACTTTAATAATTCCAGTGGCTTAAAATCCGTGACACATATATCTTTAATTCTTATGTTAACCATTTATTTTAATTCCCTATAGATAATTCTCAGAAATTAAAACATAGAAGCTAAAAATTTTGCCACCCATAGCCATACCTATGCAGAACTTTCTATACCAGTCTAAGTATTCAAACATACATCACATGCAAGATCAATATGTAACATGATATAGCAACATCATGACCAATCATCAAAGTTCAAAGATCAAAATCTCATATAAATATTATAAGTTTCAAAAGTTTTCTTCAAAAAGAAATATTGTTAAACTTACCTGGAGCACTTAGTCCCCTAGACTTCTCCTTCCTCTTTCTTCCTTTCTTCCTCTCCTTTCCTCACTCTACCTTGCTTCTATTTTTCCTCTCCCTCACTTGGACGAAATTATAATGTTGTAAGGGTGGGTTTTCTTATATAGACCACCAAATAATTCACCTTTCATGATCATGGGTCTACCTTATCACAATTAGATTACACTTGGTTGAATTTTTGGAAAACAAACAACTTATGTTCTTGTCTTCCTCTTCCTTAGTCAAGATATGCATAGGAAAAGGAGATTTGTATTTTGAAAATTATGATGATATGTTCTTAAGATAAGGGACAAGGTCCCTTTGATTTAGGGATTCATTTCTATTTTCTTTTGTTTTAAACAAGTATGATAGGTTTGCCTTTTTAGGTGGCAAATTTCTAGCCCTTGAATCTCCATTATTTGGTTGATATTATTTGTGTGGGATAGAAATTTTTTGTCCTAATGCCATGTATTATCATACCACTTGCTAAAATTATGAGTGTAGAATATAGATGTTTTTGTCCTAAAGTCTTGTATTATCATGCCACTTGCCAAAATTATGAATGTAGAATCACACCGTTTACTAAATTTTTATCTTAATGCCATGTAACCTAATCTTTATTATTATTACATTATTATATCATCACTTATTTTATTTTATTTTATTTTTTCTCTTGAATTTGTGCTTATTCCTACCCATTATGGGCTTATTCCTACCCATTTTCTTTGCTTTAGATAAAATTCTACCTTTCTTGGAGGGCTTAGTCACATTTTCATAATTTTTGGGCTATTGGTCCAATTACTATATCCTAGTCCAAGTCTATGTTTTATTTCTTACTTAGATTATCCAATGGGTTTGCTAGAAACTTATGTGAAGTGGAAAAAATCTATATAAAATGTCCATAGGTAAAAGCCCAATGTATGGGTAAAGATTTTAAACTTAGTAACTCTAGTTCTTGAATTAGGAAAAATTACCCTAATCCAATGTTCTTGAAATTTTATGACCTTTACTTGTAACATCCCATAATTTTTTTAGATATTTTCCTTAGAAATTCTTCAACTTACATATATGCATAGAAATGTTCTAATATTAATGGAATAGGTAAAGAAAGAAAACCTAAGAAGAAATATTAGAAATAAACATGTTAAAGAAAGGTGAAATTCTTAGGTAAAGAAAGATAAATTTTTGTGAAGTAAGTAAAGGTCTTAAAATTTCAAGAAGATCGGATTAGGGTAATTTTTCTTAATTTAAGAGCAAAAGTTACTAAGTTTAGTATCTCCACCTGTAATTGGGCTTTAACCTATAAACACTTCATATAGAGTTTTTCTACTTCACATGAATTTTTAGCAAGCCAATAGGATAGTCCAAGGAAGAAATAAAACATAGACTTGGACTAGGATATAGAAATTGGACCGGTAGCCCAAAAATCATGAAAATGTGACTAAACCCATTATGAAAGGTAGAATTTTAACCAAAGTAAGGAAAATAGGCAAGAATGAGCCCAAACCCAAGAGGAAAAATAAAAATAAAAATAAAATTAAAGTGATGAAATATTGGTGTAATTAAGATTAAGTGACATGGCATTAAGACAAAAATTTAGCAAGTGGTGTGATTCTACATTCATCATTTTGGCAAGTGGCATAATAATACAAGGCTTTAGGACAAAAACATCTATATTCTACATTCATAACTTTAGCAAGTGGGTAATAATACATAGCATTATGACAAAACATCATTATCCTACACAAATAATTTTAGTTAAGTAAGGAAAATTCAAGGGTTAGAAATTTGCCACTTAAAAAGGCAAATCTATCATACTTGATTAAGACAAAAGAAAAAGGAAATGAATCCCTAAATCAATGGGATCTTGCCCCATATCTTAAGAACATATCATCATAATTTTTAAAGTACAAATCTCCTTTTTCTATGCATATCTTGACTAAGGAAGAGGAAGACAAGAACATAAGTTGTTTGTTTTCCAAAAATTCAACAAAGTGTATCCTAATTGTGATAAGGTAGACCTATGATCATGAAAGGTGAATTATTTGGTGGTCTATATAAGAAAACCCACCCTTACCACATTAGAATTTCGTCCAAGTGAGGGAGAGCAAAAATAGAAGCAAGGTAGTGTGAGGAAAGGAGAGGAAGAAAGGAAGAAAGAGGAAGGAGAAGTCTATGGGACTAAGTGCTCCAGGTAAGTTTAACAATATTTCTTTTTGAAGAAAACCTTTGAAACTCATAATATTTATATGAGATTTTGATCTTAGAACTTTGATGATTGGTTATGGATGTTGCTATATCATGTTACATATTGATCTTGCATGTGATGTATGTTTGAATACTTAGGTTGGTGTAGATAGTTCTGCATGGGTATGGCTATGGTTGACAGAATTTTAAGTTTCGGTATTTTAATTTCTGGGAACAATCTATAAGGAATTAAAATAAATGGTTAACATAAGAATTAAAGATATATGTGTCACGGATTTTTACCCACTGGAATCATTCCATTTGGAGTCCATATGAGGTAGCTATGGTCTGATTAGTAGTCAAAGGTCAGAAAATGAATCATCAGGGAAGAATATGTTAGGATAGCTTCGGTAATTTAATTTTTGGGAATTATTGGTAGGGAATTAAAATAAATAGTTAACATAAGAATTAAAGATATGTGTGTCATGGATTTTTAGCCACTGGAATCATTCAATTTGGAGTCCACATGTGGTAGATATGGTCCGATTAGTTAGCCAAGGTCAGAAAATGGTTCATCAGGGAAGATTATGTTAGGACAGCTTTTGTATTTTAATTTTTGGGAATTATCTGTATGGAATTAAAATAAATGGTTAACATGAAAGTTATATATCTATGGCTCATGGAAATATACCCACTGGAATTCTGCAATTTGGAGTTCATATGAGGTATATATGATCCGATTAGTAAGCAGAGGTCAAAAAATGTTTATTCAGGGAAGAGTATGTTATTAATACTTTAATTTTTGAATTTCTGGGAATATTCTGTAGGAAATTAAAATAGCGCGCCAACATAACAATTATAGATATATGGCTCATGGATTTTTACCAACTGGAATAACTCAATTTGGAGTTCCAATTTGGGAGATATGGTCTAATTAGTCAGTAAAGGTCAGAACCTATCCGAGAGGAACTATCCTGTACTTTGAGGGAGTAATATCACCTTCGTTTCTTAATGTTTTGCTATAATGTTCAACATAATAGTTTTAGATAATTGTTTTATCTTGAAATGGACACCAAGATCACCTACATCAGAGTTAAATTGAGGGAGTTATGCTCTGATTAGTAAGAGAATGTTAGATAAGATGAAAACCTGTATCAAGAAAATAAAGAAATAAAATTAGTATTTAAAAAAAAAGATGAATCTTAATAAATGACTAGTATAGCCATAGCCATTGCCATTGTATGAACTTCTTACCATCTTAAGTGTGAAATTTTGACATGGAAATATTTTATAAAGTGATATTTGAAATGGTTATGTTCATGACATGATTACCAATGATTTATGGTAATTGTTATATTTTGATGAACATACTTGTTATTGAAAGCATATTTTTGGCTAACATTGTGAAAAGAAAAGAAATGAGCACGGTCAGATGGCAATCCGTGTGGTGCACCAGTAGGGGACGCCCTACCAACGGTTATGATCATGATAATGAGAAAAGAAAGAGAAAGTGGGCCATGTCGGACGGAGCGAGAAAAGCCCGTACCGGAGAGTAGAGGATACTCACCCTGACCGGGGTAGCTTGAAATGAGAATAAGTTGATGGCCATCATATGATATTTTGAAAATAGTTAATCCTGTCATACATATCATTACGATATGATTCTTATGTGCATAGATATAATGCATTCATGTGACCAAAGATATTTTCTGTAGTTTATACAGCTGAACATGACATGATGAGCTTTACTGATGATAATTTATTGTTAAACTTACTGGGATTTAATTCTCACTATATTTCCATATCATGTTCAAAAAATTAATTATGCAGCTTTTGTTCTAAGGCTCTGGCTTCTAGTGCACATTGGATCGAGTTACTTTATGTTGGGCAGATTTCAGAATCAAACAATATGTTTGTGGTCGAGTTGGCTCAGATCTCGGTGAAGGTGCAATCACCTGCACCTGTATCTCCGAAATTGGTCAACCAAAATAAACAAGATGTAAATATCTATGTGTTTGATATGTTATACGTCTGTTTTGATTAATGACATGTATGTGAACTCAATATTGTATAATAATAAAGGAAAAAAAAAAGGTTGTTACATTACTTGTTTCTAAAAATTTATCTTCCTTATCCAAGAATTTTGCATCTCTCTAGTATGTTATTTCTAATTGTTTTTCCTATTAGGTTTTCCCTCTTTATTTGTTCTCTTAATATTAGAAACATTTTCTATGCATATACATAAGGTGAAAAATTTCTAAAGATTATATTTCCTTATATATCTAAAATATTGTCTAATAAATTTTATTTCCTTAATTAAATATTTATGTACTTTTATCAATAAAAAAAATGAAATTAGGGATGTTACAATATGGCTGTGGAACTTTATCACTGAGCGTGTATAATTGATGGTATTAAGAGACCATTGAAGATAAATTGTTATAATAAAGCCACTAATTTATATTCCAAGAACAATCGGAGTTGATCAAAGTAAAAGTATATTGATATTAAATTTCTAGTTGTGAAAAAAATAGTTTAGAGTAGTCAAGTATTAATTGAGCACATAAGTATAAACTCTAAGGCCTCGTTTGGTTGGTGCAAAAGAAGGAATGTGAATAGGAATTGAGAATGGAATGGAATGTTGTTATTAAAATTACGTTTGTTACGACATGGAATGAAATGGAATTTTCATTATTTTCCTACGTTTAGTATGTCATAAATAATGCAGGAATAGAATGAAAAGTTGACAAAAAGACAAAAATACTCTTGAAGAATAAAATAATTAAAATAATATTATTTTGACTTTAAAATAATACAAATAAAAAAATAATTAGTAATATAAAAAATTTATTAAAAATATTAATAGTATTAAAAAATAGTTTAAATATTATTTATTTTATTTTAATCTTAATTTTTATTAAGGGTATTTTAGACTTTTTCAATCTCATTCCATTCTACTCCCTCCTTTTCCATCTATTTTCAAAGGTAATGTGCATTCTATAATACAAGGTAATGTGCATTCCATGATGACTACATTCCACCAACCAAACATCACACCAGATTCTCATTCCATCTCCTTATTTCCACCAACCAAACGGGACTTAAGATTGCAGATCCTAAGGGTTTGTCACTTAAGGTGTTTCATAAGCATGTAGCTCACATAGGTGTTGTTCTTTTAGATGATATGCCTGTATGGTGGGAGTGTGTATGAATTTTGTATTTATTTAATTAATATGTTTAATGTTTCTGTACATACAAAGGATTATATGTTTTTATTACTCTAAAATAAAGTAATGACTTTCATTGCAGTTTAGCATTTATTGTTTGAAAGTTTATTGTTGCACTCTTTGAGTCATAATGAGAGCCAGAAGGGAATATATATGATTTTATCACATTTCATGTAATTTTCATGCTACACATCTATACTTGATCCATGTTATTGATTATGCCTATATTGTAACCATTGATGGGTCTAGTTACATTTAAGAGTAACAAAGGCCGCTTTGATCTTATATTAGTATAATTGATATACTAGATTGTTAAGAGATATTTTGGTTTAGATAGCAAAAGTTGAGTTCAATCTAGTTCTTATCATATACAATATTTGGATAACATATGTTGTTCAAGTGAGAGATTATTAGAATATTTTGTGGGCTCACATAAGTTAATTAATTGTACATGGACCTATTATCTAATAAATAACACAATAAAATGATCTATTTAATTAATTAATTTCTTAAATATCAAAATAATGGGTATGTACCATCTTATGAGTAAAAGCTCAATGTGACGTAAAGTCTTTTGTTATGAGTCAAAGACTAATAGTCACATTAATAGTTATAAATATGGTTGTGATCCATGAGATATAGATATGATGAAATATTTTTACATATAATTTTTTCTTTTGTCCCATGTACCCTAATATCATCTTCTACAATCACCACATTCATTATCTCAAACTCCTTAGCATGATTCATGAGCTTATCCTTATTAACTAGCCTATTTTCATAACGCTTTTGCTTGCCTAACCTAAAGCTCATTTGCTATTCATTGGGCCTTTAGCCACAGGAATCTCAACTTTGATTATCAACATTAATATTAATCGCCAAACTTTTCTTCCTATTTAGCTTCAAGCCCACAGACCCCTTATTAGCATTAAAAAAAAATTCCATTTCAAAAGGGTCGACATTACCAACGTTTTAATACTTTCCTGCTCTAAATGCTTCAGACCCCGCATAATCTAATTTCTCCTCTTGAATACTTGCTAAAGCTTCAAAACGCGATCCCATTTTCCTCGCCCTCCCTATATCTCGTCCCATCAGTACCTACCCGAATTTGCTTCCCTGTCCTTATTCCTCCTATTTTGCCTGAAATGCTACACAATATTCCAATGACCATTGTGCCTGTCACGGCTCCAAATGATGGAACACATGACCGGCACGGCATAAGGGTTTCCCCCTAGCCGTAAGCCTAACACATAGCATGCACAACCATTCAGCACACAATCCAGTACATAATAAATATAACTGGCCACATACGCCACATCCAATATCAGAAAATATTGTATATATATCTATATCTTATGAATCCAACATTCTTGATTCAACTTGGCCCATGGCCTCATAGTACAAACATTGTTGCAAAACTAAAAAAAAACATTTTTTTCAAACAATACAAGAAGCGAGGATCCTGCCTGTATGTTCATGGAGATATACTAGACATTACTAAACTAAAC
The DNA here is from genome assembly GCA_037074535.1 of Gleditsia sinensis. Classification (NCBI taxonomy): domain Eukaryota; kingdom Viridiplantae; phylum Streptophyta; class Magnoliopsida; order Fabales; family Fabaceae; genus Gleditsia; species Gleditsia sinensis. Next base: position 48,097,153 of record CM073467.1, on the reverse strand, counting down.
AACCAGTACAACAAAGCCATGCCCAAACTGGGGCTCACCAATGCTAACTCAGCCTCCTATGGAGCTGTAGCTGGATCAGTGTTTCTTTGACTATCTGTGGGGAGAAAACAGAAGAGGGGTGAGATTACCACATCTCAGTGAATGGATAAATCATACTATAACAGAAACAGGGCAAACTAAGCACGAGTGTTTCGCAATGAATTAAATAATTGAAATCAAGGTATAGAAAACATTAAACATCTAATCATAATTTATTGAAAGAATGCTAAACAGTTTACATGATAAAACAGAATTAAATCAATAACTGTAAGCAAATCAATTATGCATGGTAAATAATAAATGAAGATATTTATGCAATAAAAATGATGCATGTGGTATTTTTTTTAAAAAAATATTTCATCTTTAAGAAAAATGCACTAGTTTATTGGAGGTCTTTCCTAACAGATCTATCATCTCCCCCAAGCACACAGCAAGGGTAGGGTAATCACTGTAGGCGTAGACATAAGTCCACCCTAAATTTTATGTCTTAGGCAGTCATATGCCCGTCACAATATCCTAGGCCGAAGCCGTAACATGATCAAGGTGCACCAGGACTAGCACTACCTGCGGCTAGCTAACAGTGATCTAAAAGGGTCCCTCCAATAGAAAACATTTGAAATATGCTATTCAGAGAGTTTAAAGTAAAACTTTTCAATAACTTTACAATAAAGCTATAATTCTCCATCTAGCTCTTTTCATGCATAAAACTCTATTCTAAAATATATCTCATCCATGAATTCCCATGGAGACCTTTACAATCATAAATTTTCCCTTTTAAAACATAGATCGTCCGTAGACGTCACATAGATGCTTATCATGCATCAAATCATTTCATGGCTAACTTAGTTCATTTCTATGACTAAGTTCGCATTTCTATAAATCTAGCTCAAATGGAGAATTATTAGTCTAGATGCTTGCCCTGCATACCTAGGGTTCAACTAGGATTGAAAGTTATAATTTCTAATATGGTTGGAACATATTGGTTTTCAAAGCGGTAAAATAGTTTAGCATATATTCCAACTAGTTAAAATCATATGAAAGAGTAATAAACCAAACAGGCGCTATAGTATGAAAAACCCACTCACCTTACTAGGAGTCCAACAACGAGAATTTCACCTCGTGATGGCTCAACAACCTAGAAAACATAGCCATAACATGAAAATTAGAAAACTCTAAAAGTTACTATTCACGCCGGAAAACACTATTCACTCGCCGGAACACTATTCATGCCGAAACCTAAAAATCCTATATGTTGTATAGAAACTAATTCTAAGACTATCTATGGAAAGAAATTCGGTAAAACGAAGCCTAAAACACGATTAAACGGAGTTTTACCTTTGGAGGTACTATTCACGCAATTTTCCGGCGACCTTCCGGCGACTTTCCGGCGAAATTGATCGGTGGGATTTGTAGCTCTTCTTCCCACGAGTCCAACGATACCTTACTTGCTCAAATCGGACGTCCGGATCATGAGATATCTTAGAGAGAAGTTTGAGGAAAATTTTAGAGAGAGAGAATTAGGGTTCAGATGAAAGAGAAAATGAAGAAAAGGGGGGGGGTCCGCCAAAAATAACTACCAGACGAATCTCGCCGCCGGCGAGCTCATTCTCGCCGCGGCGAGCCGCGATTTTCGCCGCCGGCGAACTTATTTTCGCCGCGGCGAGATTCGAAACCAGAAACTCAGCTCTCGGGAAAAAAATACCGCATCATTCTCGCCGCGGCGAACTCCATTTCGCCGAATTTGACAAAATGTCCAACATGAAAGTTGTAGCCCTTTCTCTTAGCTTTCCATAGCCACTTGAATCACCTAATTTGGAGTTCATATGAAGGAGTTATGCATAAAATAGTGAGCAAAGGTCCAGACCACACTACACTTCGGTTTTTGCCTCGTCTCACTATGATATTCACGGAATTTGCAAAAGTTCCCAACATTAAAGTTGTAGATATATGTCTTATATTTCATTAGAAATTGGAATTACTTAATTTAGATTTAATATGAGAGAGTTATGATTGTATGAGTGACGAAAGGTCAGAAGAAAAGATCGAAAACGCTCTAAAATTTTACATTGTTCTCAACTTTCTTTGTTTCAAATTATTTACACTTAACCTTCAAAGGTTTTATTAGTTGAGGGTTATTACATTCTCCCCTCCTTATAAAAATTCGGTCCCCGAATTTTACAAGAACCAACAACATAAAAACATAAAACTACTCTTGGAACAGCTGTGGATACTTCTCTCTCATGACGTCCTCTACTTCCCACGTAGCTTCCTCTTTGGAATGATTCTGCCAGATCACCTTCACTGTAGGGATATCCTTAGACCTCAACTTTTTCACTTTTCTATCAACAATGGCCACGGGTTTCTCTTCGTAGGCCAACTTGTCATCCAAAAGGATTTCCTGCGGTTGAATCACATGAGATGGGTCGGGTAAATACTTTCTCAACATCGAGACATGAAAGACTGGATGCACTTCGCTCAATCCAGGTGGTAGGGCTAGGCGGTATGCCACTGCTCCGACCCTATCCAGAACTTCAAAAGGTCCAATATACCTCGGGCTTAACTTCCCTTTCTTACCAAACCGTATTATTCCCTTCATGGGTGAAACTCTGAGGAACACATGATCGCCTAGAGAAAACTCCAACTCCCGACGCCTATGGTCCACATAAGACTTCTGACGACTTTGTGCAGTTAAAAGCCGTTCCCTTATCAGCTTAACCTTCTCTATGGCATCTTGCACCAAGTCTGGCCCTAGCAGCTTGGCTTCTCCAACTTCAAACCATCCAATGGGAGATCGGCATCTTCTCCCATAAAGAGCTTCAAAAGGTGCCATCTGAATACTGGCTTGATAACTGTTGTTGTATGCAAACTCAGCTAATGGCAGGTATCCTTCCCAACTGCCACCAAAATCTAATATACATGCTCTAAGCATATCCTCCAGAATCTGAATCGTGCGTTCTGACTGGCCATCTGTTTGGGGATGAAAAGCGGTGCTTAGATCCAACCTCGTTCCCAAAGCTTCTTGAAAAGCTTTCCAAAACCTTGCCGTAAACTGTGGACCTCGGTCAGATATGATGGATACAGGGACTCCATGCAATCTGACGATCTCACTCAGATACAGGCTTGCATACTGAGCCACATTGAAGGTAGTCTTCACTGGTAAGAAGTGGGATGACTTGGTCATTCGATCCACTATCACCCATACTGAGTCATAACCCTTAGGGGTCCTCGGTAATCCTGTAACGAAGTCCATAGTAATCCTTTCCCACTTCCACTCTGGTATCTCAATCTGCTGGTGCAAACCGGCAGGCTTCTGGTGTTCAGCTTTCACCTGTTGACAAACCAAGCATTGAGCCACAAAGTTTGCTACATCCTTTTTCATCCCATTCCACCAATACAAGTCCTTGAGGTCACTGTACATCTTATTTGTTCCTGGGTGGATAGTATAGGCTGATTGATGTGCCTCCCCCAAAATCTGCTTCTTCAAGCTATCCACATCGGGTACACACAAGCGCTTCCCATATCTTAACACTCCTTCAGCATCCACGCTGAATTCAGAAGTCTGATTATTCCTGGATTCATTCTTGAGCTTGCACAGCTTGGCATCCTTGTCCTGATCTGCCTTAATCTGCTCAACCAGTGGAGAGTGTAGTTGCATGTGGGCTAGCAACACCCCTGGCTCCTTCACTTCAAAGCGCATCCCCTCTCCTTCTAGCCGATGAATATCCCTTACCAACGGCCTCCGGAGTAGGGTAATATGGGCTAGACTCCCCATTGACTTCCTGCTCAAAGCATCTGCTACCACATTGGCCTTGCCTGGGTGGTACAAGATAGTACAGTCATAGTCTTTCACCAACTCCATCCACCTTCTCTGTCTCAAGTTAAGATCTCTTTGTTGAAAGATGTACTTGAGACTCTTGTGGTCCGTGTAAATCTCACAGGGTTCACCATAGAGATAATGCCTCCAAATCTTCAAGGCAAAGACCACTGCCGCCATCTCCAGATCATGTGTAGGATAGTTCTGTTCGTGCTTCCTGAGCTGCCTAGATGCGTAGGCTACAACATGACCATTCTGCATTAACACACAACCCAAGCCCACCCTTGAGGCGTCACAGTATACTGAGTATCCTCCAGTGCCCGTTGGGATAGTTAGAACTGGGGCTGTGGTTAGACACTTCTTCAAGGTCTGGAAACTTTCTTCGCATACATCCGACCACTCAAACTTAACTCCCTTCCTGGTTAATCTGGTCAAAGGAGCAGCAATTCTGGAGAAATCCTTGATGAACCTCCGGTAATACCCTGCTAGACCCAAGAAACTTCGGATCTCCGTCACACTAGCTGGGCGAGGCCACTGCTGTACTGCCTCTACCTTCTCGGGGTCTACTTGAATGCCGTCCTTCGTGACTACATGCCCCAGAAACATAACACTGTCCAACCAGAACTCACACTTAGAGAGCTTGGCATACAACTGCTGATCCCTCAAAATCTGCAGAATGACCCGTAGGTGCTGTTCATGCTCCTCATGGTCTGCAGAATAAACCAATATGTCATCAATGAACACGATGACAAACTGATCCAAGAATGGCTTGAACACTCTGTTCATCAAGTCCATAAAAGCAGCTGGTGCATTAGTTAGTCCGAAAGACATAACCAAAAACTCATAATGACCATAACGGGTCCTAAAAGCCGTCTTGGAAATATCTTCCTTCTTGATTCTCAACTGATGATACCCTGACCTCAGATCAATCTTGGAGAAACATTTCGCTCCTTGAAGTTGATCGAACAGATCATCAATCCTGGGTAAAGGGTAGTTGTTGCGCACTGTTAGCTTATTCAGTTGCCGATAGTCAATGCAAAGACGCAAAGACCCATCTTTCTTCTTCACAAAAAGAACTGGAGCACCCCATGGAGAAGTACTCGGCCTGATGAAGCCCTTATCTAACAAATCCTGCAACTGACTCTTTAACTCCTTAAGCTCTGTGGGTGCCATCCTGTAAGGCGGTATAGAAATTGGTCGAGCCTCTGGAATAAGGTCGATACCAAACTCTATCTCCCGTTCAGGAGGTAATCCTGGCAACTCTTCTGGAAAGACATCCAGGAATTCTCTTACCACTACCATGTTGTCTACATCCGGTACCTTCCCATCCACATCTCTAACATATGCCAAATATCCCTGGCATCCCTTCTTCAACATCTTCTGAGCACCCAAGACTGATATCAGGTTACTTGGAGCTTTACTTCGATCACACTGGAACCGGAAAGGAACTTCACTTGGAGGGTTGAACTTGATTGCCTTCTCATAACAATCCAAGGTAGCATAGCATGCTGCCAACCAATCCATTCCCAGGATTACATCAAAGTCGACCATCATGTCTAGGATGATCAAATCAGCAGATGTCTCCCTATCACCCACTGACACTTTACATGATTTGCATACATGCTCTACTGGCAAATAATCACCGACCGGGGTGGTTACAAAGAAAGGGGCATCCATCCTAATCGGACCTTTACCCAAACTCTTAGCAAAGCTAGGAGAAACATAGGAATATGTAGACCCGGGGTCAAACAAAACATATGCTTCATGTAGGCAAACTGAAAGAGTACCTGTCATGACCGCATTTGAAGCTTGTGCATCCTGTCTGGTAAGAGCAAAAATCCTCGGTTCACCTCGGCCTGCTTGGCTTTGACCGCGGCCCATCATCCCTCTACCAGTACCTCTGCTACTTGCTTGGCCCGGTATAGTCCTTATAGGCTGAGCTGCCACTGGGGCTGGTAGTAAAGCTGGTCGAGTTGGCCCTTGGCTTGAGCCATACAACTGAGGACATTCCCTCTTCATGTGTCCAGGTTGGTGGCAATGATAGCAAACAATCATCTCCCTGCGGCACTGACCAAAATGATGGTTGCCACAAATAGGGCATTGTGGCCTGTTCTGCTGAATGGCTCTTGGTCCTGGTTGTCCTGGATACCTGGTGTTTCCCTGGCTAAGACCTAGCCTACCACTTGCATCTGATCTCTGGTTGGGGTTCCCGACATTCTGTGGTGCTGGGCGCTGCTGGCTCTGGAATCGGGGTCCTTGGGAATGAGAACTTTGCCCTCCTTTGGAGCTCCCGTCTCTATCTCTCTTCCTTAGCTTGGCACTCTCAACATCGGCCACATGCCTAGTCTCCATCATTCTTGCGCAATCTACAGCCTCTGCATAGTTCGGGAATTGCTTCATCTGGGGTGCCACTGATTTAAACAATGCTGGCACCAACCCCTGGATAAATTTCCTGATCATGTCCCTTTCAGTAGGGACCATGTGCGGTGCATACGGCATCAGTTGTGTGAAGCGGTAGTCATACTCTGTGACTGACATACCAGGAGTCTGCTTCAACTCCACAAACTCTTGACACTTTGCATACCGGATACTCTGAGGCACAAACCTCTCCATGAAGACTTCCTTGAACTCTGGCCATCTCAAAGGTGGCGCTGTAGCTCCCCTTCCACGCATCATGGTCTTGAACCATACCTGCGCTACGCCAGACAACTGGAAGGCTGCCAATTCTACTGAGCGAATCTCTGAACATTTCAGAACCTCGCAGATCTTCTCAGTAGCCTCTATAAACTCCTGAGGATCTTCACTGGCCAACAACCCCTTAAAGGTTGGCGGTTTCAGCTTCAGGAACTCAGATAGTTCCACTTCCCTCTCAGCGGGTCTCACCTGCCGCTCCACGGACCTAACTGGTTCTGGAACGGAGGTAGTTGTTTTGGATTGTTGCGGGTCCCTTCTATCTTGCCCATCCCTTCTCTCAGCTAGATTTTCTATTGCCCGCTGCATATCCTGCATGGTTACCAGCATCTGGGCTATCACATCATCCCGGGGGTGAGAAGACATTTCCCCCGTCCTGGGAGTTTCAGCTTGCTCACTTCTTAACTCAGCTTGTTCGGCTGCTTCAGCAGCCCTTACACCTCTGCCACTGCCTCTAGGTCGGCCTCTGCCACGACCTCTACCTCGGCCTCTGCCACGACCTCTACCTCGGCCTCTAGGCACAGGTACTGCGGACTGAGCAGACTCTTCAGCTATCTGCTCTTGAACCGCGGGTTGCCTAACCTTTGATCTGGTTCTTGGTGGCATTTCGCTATAAAACAGAAATAGCTCAACCATCACTTAACCATATCAACATAGCATACTATAAACTGACTAACTTAAACAAAAAGACAACATCCTATCGAACCCCTTTAGCAGCACCGTGAGTATAAGCATGTCCGGATTCATACCCATACTCAAAGTCCTACCTAAAGGTCCGTTACTCCATGAACACAGGGAAACCTAACCACGCTCTGATACCAACTTTGTCACGGCTCCAAATGATGGAACACATGACCGGCACGGCATAAGGGTTTCCCCCTAGCCGTAAGCCTAACACATAGCATGCACAACCATTCAGCACACAATCCAGTACATAATAAATATAACTGGCCACATACGCCACATCCAATATCAGAAAATATTGTATATATATCTATATCTTATGAATCCAACATTCTTGATTCAACTTGGCCCATGGCCTCATAGTACAAACATTGTTGCAAAACTAAAAAAAAACATTTTTTTCAAACAATACAAGAAGCGAGGATCCTGCCTGTATGTTCATGGAGATATACTAGACATTACTAAACTAAACAACCAGTACAACAAAGCCATGCCCAAACTGGGGCTCACCAATGCTAACTCAGCCTCCTATGGAGCTGTAGCTGGATCAGTGTTTCTTTGACTATCTGTGGGGAGAAAACAGAAGAGGGGTGAGATTACCACATCTCAGTGAATGGATAAATCATACTATAACAGAAACAGGGCAAACTAAGCACGAGTGTTTCGCAATGAATTAAATAATTGAAATCAAGGTATAGAAAACATTAAACATCTAATCATAATTTATTGAAAGAATGCTAAACAGTTTACATGATAAAACAGAATTAAATCAATAACTGTAAGCAAATCAATTATGCATGGTAAATAATAAATGAAGATATTTATGCAATAAAAATGATGCATGTGGTATTTTTTTTAAAAAAATATTTCATCTTTAAGAAAAATGCACTAGTTTATTGGAGGTCTTTCCTAACAGATCTATCATCTCCCCCAAGCACACAGCAAGGGTAGGGTAATCACTGTAGGCGTAGACATAAGTCCACCCTAAATTTTATGTCTTAGGCAGTCATATGCCCGTCACAATATCCTAGGCCGAAGCCGTAACATGATCAAGGTGCACCAGGACTAGCACTACCTGCGGCTAGCTAACAGTGATCTAAAAGGGTCCCTCCAATAGAAAACATTTGAAATATGCTATTCAGAGAGTTTAAAGTAAAACTTTTCAATAACTTTACAATAAAGCTATAATTCTCCATCTAGCTCTTTTCATGCATAAAACTCTATTCTAAAATATATCTCATCCATGAATTCCCATGGAGACCTTTACAATCATAAATTTTCCCTTTTAAAACATAGATCGTCCGTAGACGTCACATAGATGCTTATCATGCATCAAATCATTTCATGGCTAACTTAGTTCATTTCTATGACTAAGTTCGCATTTCTATAAATCTAGCTCAAATGGAGAATTATTAGTCTAGATGCTTGCCCTGCATACCTAGGGTTCAACTAGGATTGAAAGTTATAATTTCTAATATGGTTGGAACATATTGGTTTTCAAAGCGGTAAAATAGTTTAGCATATATTCCAACTAGTTAAAATCATATGAAAGAGTAATAAACCAAACAGGCGCTATAGTATGAAAAACCCACTCACCTTACTAGGAGTCCAACAACGAGAATTTCACCTCGTGATGGCTCAACAACCTAGAAAACATAGCCATAACATGAAAATTAGAAAACTCTAAAAGTTACTATTCACGCCGGAAAACACTATTCACTCGCCGGAACACTATTCATGCCGAAACCTAAAAATCCTATATGTTGTATAGAAACTAATTCTAAGACTATCTATGGAAAGAAATTCGGTAAAACGAAGCCTAAAACACGATTAAACGGAGTTTTACCTTTGGAGGTACTATTCACGCAATTTTCCGGCGACCTTCCGGCGACTTTCCGGCAAAATTGATCGGTGGGATTTGTAGCTCTTCTTCCCACGAGTCCAACGATACCTTACTTGCTCAAATCGGACGTCCGGATCATGAGATATCTTAGAGAGAAGTTTGAGGAAAATTTTAGAGAGAGAGAATTAGGGTTCAGATGAAAGAGAAAATGAAGAAAAGGGGGGGGGTCCGCCAAAAATAACTACCAGACGAATCTCGCCGCCGGCGAGCTCATTCTCGCCGCGGCGAGCCGCGATTTTCGCCGCCGGCGAACTTATTTTCGCCGCGGCGAGATTCGAAACCAGAAACTCAGCTCTCGGGAAAAAAATACCGCATCATTCTCGCCGCGGCGAACTCCATTTCGCCGAATTTGACAAAATGTCCAACATGAAAGTTGTAGCCCTTTCTCTTAGCTTTCCATAGCCACTTGAATCACCTAATTTGGAGTTCATATGAAGGAGTTATGCATAAAATAGTGAGCAAAGGTCCAGACCACACTACACTTCGGTTTTTGCCTCGTCTCACTATGATATTCACGGAATTTGCAAAAGTTCCCAACATTAAAGTTGTAGATATATGTCTTATATTTCATTAGAAATTGGAATTACTTAATTTAGATTTAATATGAGAGAGTTATGATTGTATGAGTGACGAAAGGTCAGAAGAAAAGATCGAAAACGCTCTAAAATTTTACATTGTTCTCAACTTTCTTTGTTTCAAATTATTTACACTTAACCTTCAAAGGTTTTATTAGTTGAGGGTTATTACAGTGCCCTTCACCACCAACCACCATACTGCCATTACCACTGCTAAACCATCTTCAGCCTTGTAACATTCCTAATTTCATTTCTTTTATTAATAAAGGTACATAAATATTTAATATAACATCTCTAATTTTATTTCATTTATTAATAAAGGTACATAAATATTTAATTAAGGAAATACAATTTATTAGAAAATTTTTAAATATCTAAAAAAATATAATCCTTAGAAATTCTTCACCTTATGTGTATGCATAGAAAATGTTTTTAACATTAAAGAAATAAGTAAAGAGAGAAAAATTAATAGGAAAAATTAGAAGTAATATACTAAAGAGAGGTGAAATTTTTGGGTAAATTTTTGGGAAGTAAGTAAAGGTTTTAAAATTTTAAGAAGATTGGATTAGGGTAATTTTTCTAATTCAAAAGCTAAAATTCTTAAGTTTAACATCTCTATTCATACATTGAGCTTTCACCTATGGATATTTCATATAGAGTTTTTTTTCACTTCACATGAGTTTCTAACAAGCCAATAGGATAGCTCAAGAAATAAATAAAACATAGACTTGGGTTAGGATATAGAAATTGGACCGATAGCCCACAAACTATGAAAATATGACCAAACCCTCAATGAAATGTATAATTTCAGCCAAAACAAAGAAAATGGGTAAGAATGAGCCCAAATCCAAAAAAGAAAAATAAGAATCATGTGAGGAAATAGTAGTGTAATAATAATCAAGATTAAGTCATATGGCATTAAGACAAAACATCTATATCCTACATTCATAATTTCAATAAGTAGGTAATAATACATGCCATTATGACAAAACATCCATATCCTACACAAATAATTTCAGCAAAGCAAGAGATATTCAAGGGTTAGAAATGTGTCGCCTAAAAAGACAAACCTATCATACTTGATTAAGTCAAAAGAAAAAAATGAATTCCTAAATCAAAGGGACCTTGTCTATTGTCTTAAGAACATTTTAACATAATTTTCAAAATACAAATCTCCTTTTACTATGCATATATTGACTAAGGGAGAGGAAGACAAGAATATGAGTTTTTTTTCTCAAAAAATAACCAACTGCATCCTAATTATGATAAGGTAGACCCATAGTTATGAAAGGTGAACTACTTGATAGTTTATTTAAGCAAAATCCACTCTTATAACATTATAATTTCGTCCAAGTGAGGGAGAGGAAAAACATAAGCAAGGTAGAGTGAGGAAAGAAGAGAAAGAGAGGAAAAGAGAAGAAGGAGAAGTCTAGAGGACTAAGTACTCAAGGAAAATTAGTTTAATTTCTACTTGAATTTATCTTTCTTCTTCATTCTTAGGGTTCAAAAACTCACCCTCCTTCTCTTATTTAAGCTGCTAGAAAAGCTAAGGGAATGGAGGAATCTTACTACTCCCTTTAAAAGAAAAAGAGGAAAAAAGAAAAAAAAATTCACTAAATGAACTAGGGAGATCTTTAGGTAGGTTTAACAATATTTTTTTAAAAAAAACTTTGAAATTAGAAACATTTATATGGGATTTTGATCCTATAATTTTAATGAAATTTACTATATTTGTTACTTGGATGATTGGCTATGGATGTTGTTATATCATGTTATATGTTGATCTTGCAAGTGATGTATATTTGAATATTTAGGTTGGTGTGGAAAGTTTTGCATAAGTATGACTATGGGTGGCAAAATTTTAAGATTTTTATGATGTTATTTTGTATATTTAAATGTGGTAAAAAAATTGATAAAATATGATTAAATATAAATTAAGAAGAAAATGGAAGAAGACATAACAAAATGATAAACTAAAACCTTAGAAAAGGTTTGGTTAAGAAACTGGATTTCAGAGTAACCAGGGAAGCTTCTGTTTTTCAAATTTTATGAAGAATTGGTTAGTAATTAAAAGAAATGGTTAATATGAAAAATATAGATATATGTCTCATGGATTTTTAACCACTAGAATCATTCAATTTAGAGTCTATATGAGGTAGATATGGTCAGATTAATAAGCAATGGTAAGAAAATAGTTAATCACGAAAGAATCTGTTAGGAAAGTTGTTGTGGTTAAATTTCTGAAAAAATTATGTAGGGAATTGAAATAACTAGTTAACATAAAAAATATATAAATATATGTCTCACAGAAATTTAGCCACTAGAATCACTCAATTTGGAGTTCATATGAGGAAGATATGGTCAGATTAGTAAGTAAAGGTCAAAACCTACTCGAGAAGAAATAACGTTTAACTTAAGGGAGTAAAATCACCAAAATTCTTTAAGATTTTCACTAAAATGTTCAACATAATAGTTTTAGAGAATTGTTTTATCTTTAAATGGACACCAAGATCACCTAAATCAGAGTTAAAATGAGGGAGTTATGTTCTGATTAGTGAGAGAAGGTCAAACGGGATGAAAATCTACATCAGGGAATAACACAACATAGAGCATGGCCATGTTCTGTGCTGAAAAAGGCATTTTGAAGTCTAAAGCATGGCTGTTTTACAGAAAATAGCCAAACCGTATTATAGGATACGTTTAGGCCGTGTTGGAAGTTGGTAAAACTTATTTTCAATATTTTTATATCATAAATGAACCTCATTAACTATAGAATATTAATAGAAACCAAATTGAAGAAGAATGCCGTATTAAATTTGTGAAAATATGTGTTGAAAATTATATAAGTAGGAGAAAAGTGACTAGAGGCCAAGCATAAAAGAATGAAGAGATAAAAATAATATTTAAAAGAAGAAGAATCTTATAAATAAAAATAATAAATGACTAGTGTATGTCATATCCATAGTCATTGCATGATCTCCTTACCATTTTAAGTGTGTAATTTTGACATAAATTTTTTCTATAAAGTGATGTTTGAAACGATTATGTTCATGTTATGATTACCAATGATTTTTGGTAATGATTATATTTTGATGAAAAATTATGGTATGTGAGTATAATGAATATACTTATTATTGAAATCATATTTTTGGCTATTAATGAAAAAAGAAAAGAAAAGAAAAGAAATAAGTACGGTCACATGGCGGTCTGTGTGGTGCACCAATAGAGGACGCCCTACCAACGACTATAATTATGTTAATGAGAAAAGAAAGAGAAAGTGTGCCATGTCGGACGGAGCGAGAAAAGCTCATACTAAAGAGTAGAAAGTACTCATCCTGACTAGGGTAGCTTGATATAAAAATAAGTTGATAGCCATCATATGATAATTTAAAAATAGTTATTCATGCTATACATGTCATTACTATATGATTTCCATGTGTATAGATAAAGTGCATTCATATGACCTAAGATATTTGCTGTAACTTATACAGATGAACATGACATGATAATCTATATTGATGATAATTGTGATTTATTATTGAACTTATTAGGATTTAATTCTCACTATATTTCCATATTATATTCAGAAAACTAGTTTTGCATATTTTCTTTGACTCTGACTCTTAGTGTACGTTGGATCGAGTTACTCTATATTGGGTAGATCTCAGAAATTAATAAGGTACTTGTGGCTGAGTTGGTTAAGATTTCGGTGAAGGTGCAACCACTCACACCCGTATCCCCGGAATTGATCAATATAGATGAATAAGATGTAGACATATATGTGTTTGATTTGTGTACGAATATTGTTAATTAATGATGTGTAAATCTTAATTATACTTGGTTAAATTAATTGAATATTATTATAAGTTAAATAAAGGTAATGACTTCATGGAATTTTAATATATATATATATATATATATGTGTGTGTGTGTGTGTGTGTGTGTGTGTGTGTGTGTGTAAAAAAAATAGAGTTGTTACAAGCCTCCCTAGCCTTTGCAGTGGCTACTTCGATCACTTTTCTATTCGGCCACCCCTCTGGATAATGTCCAAACTTCCCACAGGTGAAACACAAGATGTATAGACCTTCATACTCAATCATATATTTTCTCATTCTGATGTTATACTTGGCCAACAAAGGCTTTCAAAAATCAACCTCCCCATATAAATGAGCATATATACTTCCCCCAAGGTTGAAGCGAGGTTGTGAAATCTACACGAACGGTTTTGCTAACCCTATTTTCCATGCACTTAGAGTGTGTTTGATAAGGTAAATAAATAAATTTATAATTTATTTGATTAACTTATAAGATTGTTTAATCAAATTAAAAACATTTGATAAACAAATTTATTTGAATAATTTAAACTAATTGAAACTTATAAGTTAACTTATAAAATAACATATAATTTATAAATTTTCAATTAATTTATAAATTATTTTTGTTAAACAGAACTTTAAATTTTTTTTCATCTTAATATTCCATTGGAATACGAAGAAAACTCACCCAAATCGCTTTATCAATATATGCTATACTGTGATCAAAATTATGACACCACTTCCGAATAGTAAGTTCTTGACCGAAGATCATCCATGGTCCACCTCTAAAAGCAAAAGAGTAATACTCAGGACTACTAAAATTCAATATTAGAAATCATTGCCAAGATCCAAAATAACCATACGTGCTTCTCTCCTTGAAAGGCTTAGACCCTCTCAATCTTATTTTGCTTCGTAGAAGCAGGTTTGCCTCCTTTATTGGAGGTCGTTGATTAGCTCCCTCTCTTCTCCTAGCTTCCATATGATTTTTTTTGTCCTTTTTCCGCTCTCTTTATGTATTTAATTTAATGTGATGTACTATTATTATTACTTTGTCTCAGTATATTTCCTTCCTATTTAAGTTCCAAATGATATAGATTTATAGTTGTGAAAAACCTACAAACCAGTGTGTGCATTATATAGTGAAAAAAAAATAAACTCTTGAAATTATGCATTTGAGTATAAAGAATTTGATAAATAATTTCAATCACATTCTTTCTAAATCCATAAGTTTTTTTTAAAGGTTTTTTATTTAGTTAATTTTTTTTATTTTTGTATTATTTTCAAATAATATTTAGAAACTCGAGTAATCTGTGTTTTTGTTACACGTATTTTCTAGAAGTGGAGGGCATTTGGGGGAATAATTTAGAACAGGAGAGTATGATAAATAAGTCGGTTATTAGAGGACAGTTATCAATGCAATTATCTCAAGGGGAGTATTATAAGGAATGTGCTAGCATTATATCATAATTTTTTTTGACAAAAAGTTTAAGGTGACGAGAGATTACCTATTTTTATGATAGGATATATAATAAATTTTAACAAAAATTTATTATAATATTTATGTTGTAAATAAAATTTACACAAGGAGGAAATATAATGTAAATGCACTTAGAGATGAATAACACATAGAGAGAAATATATATTTTTCTTATTCAATTACTTTATAGAAGCCTATATTTATAGGCATACAATCATAAATGTAGATAACCCAAAAGTCAAAGAGAATGAATGTGATTCAATAGCTTTAGGAGTTGAGAAAATAAAAAGACATTCATAATAGTAATAGATTTAATAATATTCATTATTTTGAGAGTTGAGAAACTAAATGGATATCCACAATAATAGATGATTTTATAACACTCCCCTTTGGATGTCCATTTTACAAGAAATATACCTCATTAAAACTTTACTAGAGAAAAACCCAGCGGGAAAAAAACCCTAGTGAAGGAAAAAGAGTACATCATTCCTTGTATACTCCCCCTGTTCGCAATATCATTGAAGATCTCTGAGTCGACGTATCTCAATTTTGTATACTAGTCTTTCAAATGTTGAAGCTGGTAAAGTTTTGGTGAATAAATATGCTAAATTATCACTTGAATGAATTTGTTGTACGTCAATATCACCATTCTTTTGAAGTTCATGAGTAAAAAAGAACTTTGGTGATATATGTTTTGTTTTATCTCCTTTAATATATCCTTCCTTCAACTGAGCTATACATGCAGTATTATCTTCATATAATATAGTTGGAGTCCCCTTTTCAGAAAATAGTCCACATGTCTCTCAGATTTGTTGAGTCATGGATCTCAACCAAATACATTCACAACTTGCCTCATGAATTGCTATAATCTCTGCATGATTCGAAGAAGTAGGAGCAATTGTTTGTTTTATAGAATGCCATGATATGACTGTATCAACACATGTAAATAAATATCATGTTTAAGATCGGGCCTTATGTGGATCAGATAAACATCCAGCATTTACATAACCAATGAGTTATGGTCTAGATCCATTTGCATATAGCAATCCCATATCAATAGTATCTCAGAGATATCGAAAAACATGTTTAATTCTATTCCAATGTTTTTGCATTGGACAAGAGTTAAATCTAGCTAATAGGCTGACAACAAAAGCTATATCAGGCATTGTATTATTAGCAAGATACATTAATGCACCAATTGCACTTAGATATGGTACTTCAGGACCAAGAACTTCTTCATTATCATCTTGAGGTCGAAAAACATCATGTTTCACATTAAGTGAGCGAACGACCATTGATGTACTTAATGGATGTGCTTTGTCCATGTAAAATTTTTTAAGGACTTTTGCTATATAAGTTGATTGATGAATAAAAATTTCATTTTTCAAATGCTTAAATTGTAAGCCAAGACAAATTTTTTTTTTCAAGATCTTTTATTTCAAACTCTTTTATCAAACACTCTATTGCCTTTATAATCTCTTCAGGAGTTCCAATAATATTTAAATCATCAACATACACCATAATAATAGCAAATCCTGAATTTGCTTTCTTTATAAAAACACATGGACATATATGGTCATTCTTATAACCATGATTTAACAAATATTCACTGAGACGGTTATATCACATTTGTCCAGACTGTTTTAATTCATATAAAAATCTTTATAATTTAATTGAATAAATTTCTCGGGATTTTTGAATTATATGCTTTAGGCATCTTAAATTCTTCTGAAATTTTTTTATATATATGTCACTATCAAGTGAGCCATATAAATAGGCTGTAACAACATCCATAAGACGCATATCAAGTTTTTCATGTACTGCCAGACTAATGAGATACCAAAATATAATTGCATCTACCACATGAGAATATGTGAAATTATAATCGATTCCAGGCCTTGTGAAAAACCTTGTGCAACAAGTCGTACTTTATACCTCACAATTTCATTTTTCTCATTTCTTTTACGTACAAATACTCATTTGTACCCTACGGGTATTACACCTTCAGGTGTTTGAACTATAGATCCAAATAACTCACGATTTTTAAGTGAATTCAATTCTGCTTGAATTGCGTCTTTCCATTTTGGCCAATCACATCTACGTCGACACTCATCGACAGATGTATGTTCATAATCATCATTATCATTCAAAATATTAAGCGCTACTGTATACACAAAAGTATTATCGACAACTGTTTCTTTTCAATTTAATCGTTTCTCCGTAGATATATAATTTATTGAGATCTCTTCATTTTCATCGATTTCAGGTACCTGAACTTCTTCTGAAAATACTTTGTTTGTTATGTCTCTAGTCTCTTCAAGAGCATTTATTTCTTTAATAGGCTGATCTTGAATAATGTTTCTTTCCTTTTACGGAAATTTTTATCTTTTGAGCCAATTGGTCTACCACATTTTTTACGTGTTTTAGACTCGCTAGCAATTTTACTAACAGATTGTCCTTCGGGGACATCAATTCGTACAGGAGTATTTACAGCTAGTATATGTGACTTGATCACTCTCTTTAGGTCAGTAAATACATCTGGCGGTTGATTTGCTATACTTTGTAAATAAATTATCTTTTGAACTTCAAGTTCATATTATTTTGTGTGAGGTTCAAGATATAACAAAGCATTACATGTAATTTCTTTGACCAGCTGTTTTTCATTTTCTCCCCCTAATGTTGGGAAGACTTGTTCATCAAAATGACAATCGGCAAAACGTGCCGTAAAAACATATCTTGTCATTGGATCAAGATATCTTATAATAGAAGGAGAATCATATCCAACATATATTCTTAATCTCCTTTAAAGACCTATCTTAGTGCGTTGTGGTGGGGCTATTGGAACATATACCGCACACCCAAAAATTCTAATATGAAAAATATTTGGTTCATGACCATAAGCCAATTGTAAGGGAGAATATTTATGATAACTTGTTGGTCTGATGCGTATTAGTGTTACTGCATGTAAAATTGCATGTCCCCAAACTGAAATAGGGAGCTTTGTTCGCATAAGCAAGGGTCTAACTATTAATTGAAGTTGCTTAATAAATGATTCAGCTAACCCATTTTGTGTATAAACATGAGCTACATGATGTTCTATATTTATGCCAATTGACATACAATAGTTATTGAAAGTTTGTGAAGAAAATTTACCAGCATTATCAAGGCGAATGGATTTAATTGTATAATCTGGAAATTGTGCTCTTAATTGAATTATTTGAGCAAGTAATCTTACAAACGCTAGATTGCGGGTCGATAGTAAGCACACATAAGACCATCGACTGGATGCATCTATTAATATTATAAAATATCTAAATGGCCCATATGTAGGATGAATAGATCCACATATATCACCATGTATACGTTCTAGAAATATTGGAGATTCAGTTCCAAGTTTAACTAGTGATAGCTTAATAACCAATTTGCCTTGAGAACAAACAACACATGATAATTCCTTAGATTGAAAAATCTTCAAATTTTTCAATAGGTGTCCATGTGAATTTTTAATAATTTTTTGCATCATTATTGATCCAGGATATCCCAAATGATCATGTCAAATAGTGAAAGTTTTTAAATTAATAAAATTTTGGTTTATTGTAGCATGTTCGCAAATACTTCTTTTATGTATACGAGACTTAACACAAGCAATTTGTAAATTGCGAATAATGCATTAAAAAAATCATTTTTCAAGTAGCTAGATACAATATAAATTGGGTGATATAAAATGGCACTATATAGATGCAAGTGATAAATAACCATAACATATGATCTAACTAATTTAGAAAAAATAAAGTGAATGTCAAGAAGAGTTTCATATTTCACAAATTATTTAGTAAAGTAAGCAATTAATTGGCCTTTTATACGATATCTCACATACCAAATTCAAGAATACCTACAACCACATACGGTATAATTGTATACCCATACAGATGATTCAATTAAATAAAACATATAGATAGATATCAATTAGAGGTCATGCTCAATTTATAGTCCATATTATAGAAGATTCTTCAACTATATTGTAGAAAATTGTAGTTCAATTTTTAACAAGATATAAATTCTAAAAACAAAGTACTCATAAACATATAATTCACAAAATTAAATTTCTAGTGATTATAGTTCTCATTCAAATCAACTCACAAGAGAATTATTGGTCTTACAAGAACTTTTTATGATATTTCTACAAAATTTCTCACTATCTTAGGCGAGATGAAAACATGATAAACCATGAAAAATAAAAATCTATCTCTAGTATTTCCAAGAATAATTACACTAAAACAACTTTTGAGGTATTCATACAGATATCGGATTAAATAGAAATGTAATTAACAATCTTTATTAATCTGAGCTGATCCAAAAGTGATAATTCTCATTTTGTTATGTAGCACTATCAAGTATGAACAATTTACTACCACAAGTGTCTCAACGCTGATTACACATCTAGGAACTATAATATATCCAAAAAACTATGCCAACATAAGCAACGCAATTATGCTAAATTAATTGCAAGGACTAACCACAGAAAAATTTATTTTAGCATATATGGATGTTCCCGTGAAATACTATTTTTCTTTTTAAATTTCTTTTGTGAATAAAACTTTTCATGAAACAACCATACTTAATTATATGTAAATCATAATAAAAATCTACATCACCAAAATCATTTTTCACATAAAGCAAAGGCAATGTCAAGTAAGAATAAAATCATATACCTTTCGAAAATGCATGATAATGAAAATTCTTCGCAAACAAAATTATCCCACAAACTCAAATATATATTACCAACTCCATTCTTCTTCTAGATGTAGACATAAAAAAAATTTGAGTCACCTTAAAATTGTAGTTCCAACAACTTCAAATTCTCTAATGGCATTGAGAATACAATAAGATTTCTTCCTTGTGATTTGAAAACGAATAGCCAAGAGCAAACTCATGCTGATAACATGTTGTAAATAAAATTTACACAAGGAGAAAATATAATGTAAAGGCACTTAGAGAGGAATAACACATAGAGAGAAATATATATTTTTCTTATTCAATTGCTTTATAGAAACCTGCATTTATAGGCATACAATCATAAATGTAGATAACCCAAAATTCAAAGAGAATGAATGTGATTCAATAGCTTTAGGAGTTGGGAAAATAAAAAGACACTCATAATAGTAATGGATTTAATAATATTCATTATTTTGAGAGTTGAGAAACTAAATGAACATCTACGATAATAGATAATTTTCTAACAATTTATATATTGTTTGTAAAAAAATTGCTAGTAATAAAATTGAATTTAAATTTTATAAAGGAATCTAAACTTTGTAAGCATCCTATCATAATTTATTGCCCTAACAAGGAAACATCTATAAAAAAAAACAAAACAGATGAAGTTATAATTCTTTGATAATAAATTTACGATCTTCATTCAAATTTTCACATATCCAAAATTTGATGATTACTTAAGAAATTCTTAAATATAGTTCCAAGAATTTTACCAAAACACTTAAATGTTATGAATTTTCACTTGAAACATTAATTGCATAACGTATAAGTTTAGAAAAGAACAACCAACTTAGGAAGTGGATATGACTCATCAAACATCAATTCTTCATCCCTTCATTTGGTCAACAATAAACATCATGGCTATTTGTATTTGTGTATGATTTTTTTAAAACCTAATGGTGTTTATTATTTTTAAAATTCAAAATCAAATATAATAATTCAAACGAATATTTTAAATATTTAATAATATTTAGCAAAAATAAATACATAAAATTTGACAATAACAGTCAGTAATCTATGGAAGGCACTGATGCCTATCATTTCTTTATGCACTCACCTACTTAGTTGTAAAAATTATATTCATTTCTTTTAAAATCTATAAAAATTATACTTACATTTTTTTTAATTTTAAATTAAAATGATTTTTTTTAAATTTATAAAACTTACACTTACTCTCTTAAAATTTAAAAAATACACAATTTTTTCTTATTTTAAATTTTTGTAAGTATTAGTTTATTTTTTGGTAATTTATATTATAATGAATTATGTTATATATTTGAGTTTTTAAGAAGAAAAATATATAAAGTATAAATTTTATTAGTAATTTTATAAATAGAATTTTTTTTTGTATAACTTAAAATGAGAGAAAAGCATAAATGTATTTTTACATATGAAGGAGAGCATTAATATAATTTTTATAAATTTAAAGATAAGTGCCTATAATTTATTAAGAAAAATAAAATAGAAGGAGGTGATTTGGACATTCCCTCGTTTATTCATCAACCATAATACATACATTTTTCTGGGTTTCACATAGCATCCGAAAATCTTCCAAGCTAGCCTAGCCAACCCATCCCCCACTTCTCCATAGTCCATATCCATAGCACGTGCACTCCCTCCGCCTCTCCCTCTCTCTGCATCTGGCACAAAGTTCTCCCCTTTATTTCTTCTCAATTAGCCCACTGCAAAACCCAATATTGTTTGGGTTTCTCTCTCCTCTGGATTTATGCAAAATCTCAAAGGAAGACAGAGGTGGGGATGCTTACATGCAGTGGTTGTTTGGTGATATGATGTAGAGAGTTAGATCCCAAATGCACCCCTACAATCGGCTACCCAGTAGTGGCCACTCCACACCGTCACCCCCTCCGTCGCCACTTCGGTCTCCGAGGCTCCGCCACAGCCGGTCCAAGACCGGCAGGTTCTCTCCTGGACAGCCGGTTGGCAGAACCGTCGCCCAGCGACTCTCGTGGATCTTTCTTTCCGTCCTACTTCGCCGCCAGGGCCTGTTCCTTTTTGCTCCTCTTATATATTTCTCCGGCATGCTCCTCTACATGGGTACTGTCTCATTCGACGTCGTTCCGGTCATCAAGCACCGCCCTGCTCCTGGGTCTGTGTACCGGAGCCCCGAGCTGTATGCCAAGCTACGCCTCGAGATGGATGCCGATAATTCTTCTGCCGATGCGGTTGGTATTAGCAGACTTGCTTGGTTGCTTTTCTATTTCAAATGGCTTTGAATCCTGACGCAGAATAAGTATCTTTTCATTCTTTTAATTATTCTTGTGAATTTCGATAACTTTTTGTGTATCAGAATTTTGCGTTTTCGGTTTTTCTTGGATTTCTGTTGAACTTTGAAGATTCATGGGGCGTTCTTGTTATTATGTCGATCTAATGATTGGTATCTTATGCAGTCCAAAAAAAGAAAAAAAAGATTGGGATCTTATGTATTACATTGTCCTTGCTTGCCTGGAAAGTTTTAGAATTAAGAACGGGAAGGCTCAGAAAATACTCTTATTTAGTATTTTATTTATTTGGAATGCTTTCTAATAGAGGGAATTGATGTCCTTTTGTTTCCTATATGATGCCCCCTTCTCTAGTCTGTTGGAAAAGTGAAATAGATAACTATAAGGTACTGACCCAAAAAAAAGAAGATAACTATAAGGTCGCTGAAAACTTGCAGTTCTTGCTCCTAGTATTTGGTGAATGTGGATGGAATTAACAGGGGTTAGTTATTTGTGGAAAAATTATTCTTGTGTATTATCTAGCTTGTTATTTGGAGAAGTAGGAAACCAAAAAGTTTGGAGAAGATTCCTGTGGGGGTAGCCAATAGATTGGAGAACATTATAAGATACTTCTTCTGGTCTGGGGTTGGGGAGATTAAGAAGTATCATCTGGTGAGTTGGGAAGTTGCTTTAAATCTAAGGAGGATGGGGGATTGGGTCTTTGTAATATGGTGTCTAAAAACATTTCTCTAGTGGCTATGGTGGTTTCCTTTAGAGCCTAACTCTTTATGGCATAGGTTGATTAGGAGTAAATATGACATGCACCCAAATGGTAGGGATGCTAATTCTGGATGGAAGTTTATTTTGTACGTAGATCCTTCTTTTTCATCTAATTTTTCTTATTGTGTAGGGATTGGGACGCTGTTTAGGTTTTGGAAATTGGATTTATGATGCTTTTTTTTTTTCTCTGAGATTTTTCCTAGACTTTATCGGTTATCATCTTCACATCATGCTCCAATTTCTGAATTTATAATGTTACAATCAAATTTTTTTTTTGGAATTTTCACTTTTCTAAGAATCTTGACAATAGAGTTGTTGATGACCTTGCTTTGTTGTTGGAGATATTGGCTCTTTCCATGTTTTTTCTATGCTTGTTATGGGGATCTGGGATTTGAATTCTTTGGGATTATGTACTTGTCATTCCTTTTTCCATTTTTTGATTTATATTCCAAACCTAGAGACTTCTTTTTTGTCCAAATCTTTCTGGAAGGTTAAGGTTCCCTCTAAGGTGAAGGCTTTTGTTTGGACGGTACTTAATAGAATTAACACAAATGATCTGCTTCAGATCTGTAGGCTCAAAAAGGCTTTATCGCCATATGTTTGTGTGATGTGTTACAAGAGTTCATAGATAAATAACCTCCTTTTACTGCATTGAGAAGTGGCCTGGCAGATTTAGAGTTGGCTATTTGGAATTTTTGAAGAGCACTGGGTTTGTTCGCCTACTTTAGAGCAATTATTAGCTACTATGCATTTTGGTTTTGGGACCAAGAAGGAGCATAAAACTCTTTGGCAGTGTGCTGTTTTTGCAGTTGTGTGGTGTCTTTGGTTAGAGCGTAATGCAAGAGTTTATAATTATAAGATTTTCTGTTAAACCTTTTTTGGGAGAGGGTTATTTTTTTGGCCTTTATTTGGGTTTCGGCAAGTCGTGTTTATATGGAGGTTTCTCATGTTGATTTACAAAGGGTTTGGAAAACTCTTTTGTTCCCTTCTTTGGGAGGATTTCTTGTCCTCGGGTCTGTAACTATTTCCTTTTTTCTCTTCAACTAATTCTTTTTCTATCCAAAAAAAAAAAGTTTGGCCAGTTTGATTCAGAAGCATCAATGTTCTTGTTGCTGCTTTGTCGTGAGCTTCACTTGCTTATTTTTTCCTGCTAATCCCCCTCCCCATTCCACAGGGATTCCATGAAATGATATTAATGCTTAGCAAAAAAATGAAACGGAAGTTTCCATTTATGTTAACTGTAAATGAAGAATTCAGGATATCTCTGTTTAGCTGTTGGGACAGAGGACCATACCTTTATACTTCTGATTAGCAATTTGTTTTCCTGTTTAAATCTTTAGTTGATTTCATCTAGGTGACTGTTGCTACCCTTCATACTTTTGATTAGCAATCTATTTTCCTGTCAAATTGGTTATGTTTACTGACATAAGTTATAATTCATTTCAGATATCAACAATATGGAAGAATTCCTACAAAGTTGTTGAGTGGAAACCATGTGTCAACAAATCTTCTGAGGGTATGGTACTATAGTATAATATTATTGTACTGATGCACAGTTAATGAAAACATTATTTCTCTCTTTCTCCCTATATATATATATATATATATATATATATATATATTATTTATTTGGCTAGTCCTTGTTGCCAGATTTATTTCAAAGTTTTTACCTAGTCGGGTCTCATGGTAGAGGGGGTAAAATCTTTCAGAAATTTGAGAAATGACTGGCAGCGTAGGATCAACCTTAGTTATAGAGACGTGGTAAACTGACTTTGGTAACAACATTCTAATTAGTTTCTCCACTTATTGTCATGTGTCTTTACCCTTATCTCTGCATCTCTAACTAAATGGAGAGATACACATGGGTCTTCTCTAAAATCTTAAGGATGGTAAGTATTACTTTGTGAGATGGACTTATGTTTGTCTCCATGTGCAAATGGTGGTTTGGGAGAGTCTACCAGAGTGTCAACTGGGCTTACTGTAAAAGTGATTTTGATAATTTTTTGTGGAGAGAAAATTATTGTGGATAAGTGTGGTCGCATGAATATGAAGTTGGTTTTGGTGGTCATGTTGCTAATTTTGTTAAACATTCTGATCAAGTCCCTCGTCGGGGAGCTATGAGTAATCCATGCAGTACTTAAGGGGTGAGATTCTTCTCACAAGCTAGTTTTAGGGGCAGGTTCTCCTTGTGTGTTTAGGTCTCCATCAGTAGGTATTGGTGCTGTGACCAAAAGGGCTACCTGCAAAGGGTGTGACTTGGCGAGCCCACGGAGAAGGTAAAATTTGATGTCCCTAACCTGCTGGTTGGCATGAGCACTCTAGATTGTGGTGAGCCAGCATGAGCACCACCATTTTGTTGGGGCAGTGCTATGATGGAGCCTCAAATTGGGAGGTCATGAGTAATCCATGTGGTACTTATGGGGTAAGGTTCTTCTCCCTTAGAAGCTGGTTTTAAGGGTGGTTTCCCCTTGCTTGCTGAGGTCTCTGTCACATTCTAATGACTCATATGGTATAAAACTCCTTTTTGGTATGTTTTATTTAGAGTTAAAATAGAAGGTTAGTCTTCAGTATGAGCATAATGTTATAGTCTCTAATGAAGTCTATGTTAACTAATTTAATTTTAGGCTGAAATGATGTGGGTTTTAATGTGATTATATATTATAATTCATAGGATGCGGTGGATAAGCTTTGCTAATTGTTAAATTTCCTACAGGGGTTTGAGCCAAATGGAGTAGGCTGATATTGACCAGTGTCTAATATGGCCCTATTAGTTTTATCACCCAAAAAAAATAAAAAATAAAAAAGCCCTCTGTTGCAGAGTATATAGATTCAGGGTGAGTAGTCTCTGTGGGGGAAGTTGAACTGCATATCCTGAGTTGCTTTATTTGGTCAGAGTAGCATTTGCAATGATTTCTTTTCCTTTATGTTCATCTTTATATTTTGGACTCTTACTGGTGCAAGGTGATATTCCATTGGTGATTTAAGCGGGAATGTTGTGGCTTTTTGAAAACTGCTGTCCCATGCTACGTGTGATAAAAAAAAAAATGCTGTGGAAGAACCAATGCTTTTGGACCCAGACTGGACCGGCTGGTTCAACCAATAACCTGGTGAACTGGCCTCTTGTTCGCGATGGACAAATTAATTGACCAGATTAGCTTTTGAACTGCTCAAACCTGCGAGTTTTTCTTTAACCGACTTGAACCAGTTGTTAAACCAGTTATTCCAGTTGATTTGCACTAGAAGCTCTACATTTATAGAGAGGAGAAAAGAACCTCTTGTGTTTTTCTCAGTAATGTGGGACTCAGTATTCAACAAAGCTCCTCTTTCAGGCAACCTGTGTCGTCATCTGACTTTGGATTGCATCTCAGTCATATCACCCTCTATTTTTGTCAACTCTGGCTATTTGTCCTTACCCACACTACTGTTGTGGCTCTGTATCTCTAGGAAGGATTCAATTCCTTTGTTTGTTAGTTTATATTTAGAGACTTCATCACCTTCAGAAACCCGTCAAAGAGTTTCACCTAGCTAACGCTTCTTTTGAAGTTCTGTAGTTAATAATCAGTTTAGATGCAGCGTGATGGCTCTTGAAGAAGAAGAGCTTGAGTTTGAGATTCCTGATAATGAAGCAGACAAGATCAACTCCATCAATCTTTACTTGGACTTCATTGCATCCCATCCTCAAGCAAAGTGAGGAAAATTCAGGATGTCTGGTGTCTAATTTTTCTATTTTTTTCATGAGGAGCTATATTTTTTTTTGCTTTTGTTTGCTAATAAATTTTTTCACTTAAAAAATTCACCAACAGCTTTTCTAACTAAGATTTTTTTGATGAAAATATAATTAAGATTTAAATGAAAATTAATTTCAATATAATTTATACATTAATGTATTAAAAATTTGATTATATCATATTAATATTATATATATATATATATATATATATATATATATATATTAATTTTTTAGTTATAAATAACCGGTTTAAATAGTGACCCAGCGATCAAATCAACAATCTAGTGACCCAGTCTCCTTATTGGTTCAATGTTCAGTCCAGTTCCAAAAACTATGGCAAGAACATTGAAAATACTGTTTGGTACATATCTGGTAAATGTTGCTGTGGATTGCATTATGATTAACAAAAATGTTCGCTACTTATTTTTATAAGCAGCTGAGAGTATCTAAATTACAAAAATGGATATTATAAGGTTAAATAGATGGTTTCAAATTGGGAAAAATAATATATATTTTAACATAACTGAAGGTTTTGAGGTAGTTCATATGTTTGGCAGCAACAGAAGATTTGAAATGCATCCTCTAAGGCGCTTCTCAATAACAATTGTGGCTTTTAAAAAGCAATAACAACGATAACTAAGCCTTTTCTTAATAGGTGGGGTCGATTGCATGGATCAAATGGTGCTACAGTGGCCTATCATGAATAAGATCAATAGATAGGTTATTAACTATTAAATTATTTTTAATAGTTTCACCTATTATTTTCTTTGACCTCTCTCTACCTCTAACTATTGGACTATTCTCTATCTAATCTACTCTTTTCACTAGTGTTTTTGCAGGTCTTCTCCACACATTACAAAACTACCTTAAGCGAGATTTTACCATCTTCTCCATAACAGGTGCTACTCCAACCTTTTCTCTAATACACTCATTTTTAATCATATCTCTTTTGGTGGGTTCACACATTCAGCGCAATATTCTCATCTCTGCAATATTGAGTTTATTTTTATGTTATCTTTTGACCGCCCTACATTTAGTACCATACAATATAACAGGTCTTATAATCGTACGATAGAATTTTCTTTTAACTTTGAACGGTATTTTTTTTATCACAAATGACACTCGAAATTTTTCTCCATTTCATCTATCCTGCTTGAATCCTATAGTTTACGTCCTCTTTTATTTTGTCGTCATTTTGTATAATGGACCCAAGATATTTAAAACTTGTAACTTGTTTTAATATATAGTCTCCAAGTTTTATATCTAAATTCGTATTTGTTCTTCTTTTACTAAAAATACATTCTATATATTCTGTTTTATTTCTACTTATACAAAAATTATGTGTTTCTAAAACTTGCTTCTATGACTCTAATTTTATGTTTATTTCCTCTTTTGATTCACCAACTAAGACTATATCATCTGCAAAAATCATATATTGAGGCTCCAAATCTTGTATATGTTCAGTAACTGCGTTCAAAATCAAGTTAAAAAGATACGGACTCAGAGAAAACCTTTGATGTAGTCCAATAGTTGTAGAAAAATCCTGTGTCCCCATTTTGTGTTCTCACCCAAGTCGTGATGTTGTCGTACATGTCTTTAATTACTCGAATATACACAATATGTACTCTTTTATTCTCTGAAGCTTTCTATAAAATCTCTTTTAGCACTTTGTTATATACCTTTTCTAGATCAATAAAAACTATATGCAAATCTTTCTGTCTACTTTGATACCTTTCTATCAATCTCCGCAGTAAATAAATTACTTTTATAGTTGACCTTCCTGACATAAAATCAAATTGGTTCTCTGTGACGTGAATCTCTTGTCTTAATCTTTGCTCAATGATTTTTTTCTATAACTTCATAGTGTGGCTTATGAACTTAATCCCCTTATAGTTAGAACAGTTATGTATGTTTTCCTTATTTTTATATATAGGGATTAAAGTACTTCTCCTCCTTTCATCCAGCATTTTCTTATATTTCATTATCACATTAAACAACTTAGTGAGCCAACTTATATCTTTCTTTCCTAAACTTTTCCGCACCTCAATAGGCATATTATCGGGTCCTACTGCTTTGCCATTTTCTATTATGTTCAAAGCATTCTCTACTTCAAACTCCTGAATTCTACGATAAAAAATATAATTACGGTCCTCTTCTGCAATATTTAGTCTGTCAGAATCACAGGTCAATTCATGTCTTTTGTTAAAAAGTCTTTGAAAGTAACTCCTCCATCGTGTTTGGATATCTTGTTCTCTTACCAAAACATTACCTTCTTCATATTTAATACATTTCACTTGATCTGGGTCTCTTGTCTTTCTTTCCCTACCCTTCGCAAGCTTGTAAATTTTTCTTTCTCCATTCTTAATTTTTAAATATTGATATAGCCCCTCAAAAGCTCTAGATCTTGCTTCACTCACAGCCTTCTTAGCATTTTTTTTAACCATTTTATATTTATCTCAATTTTTATTATCTTTACATAAGTGCCACTCTTTATAACACTCTCTTTTAACCTTAATTTTATCTCGCACCTCTGCATCCCACCACCAAGATTCTTGACTCTTTGGTCTAACACTTCTTGATTCTCCAAGTATCTCTCTTACTATATTTCTAATCTTTTCGGCCATCTTGTCCCACGTATCATTACCATTTTTTTGGACCTCTCAAAGTCCCTCTTCCTCCACTCTTATTTGAAAATTTTTTCGTTGTTCATTCTTCAAAGACCGCCACCTAATTTTGGGAATTGTTTTCTTACTCTTTCTTTCTACTCTTCTCTTAACTCGTATGTCCAAAACTAAAATTCTGTGATGGGTAGTCAAGCTCTCTCCAGGCATGACTTTGCAATTTGTGCAAAACTTTCTATCTGATTTCCTTACCAAAAAGAAATCTATTTGAGAGCTTGTTCCTCCACTCTTGTATGTGATAAGATGTTTTATCCGCTTTTTAAAAGAAGTGTTTGCTATAGTAAAATTATAGGTTAAAGAAAAATCTAAGATAGTTTTACCCTCTTCATTTGCTTCTCCTAATCCAAAACCTCCATGTATACTCTCGTATCTTTTAGATTTTCTCCCTACATATCCATTCAAATCCTCTCCTAGAAAAATCTTTTCTCCTAGAGGTATTTCTTAAATCAAACCTTCTAAATCCTCCCAAAAAGTTCTCTTGTGATGCTCCTCTAATCCAACTTGAGTGCATATATATTAAACACATTAAAAGTGTCCCACTCAACTATAAGATTTAAAGCTATAATCCTATCTCTAAATCTTTTCACATCTACTACATTGTTCCTCCACTCCTTATCAACTATTATATCTAAACCATTGCTAGTTCTTATCTTGCCGATTTACCAAAGTTTAAAATTTGAAGAATCTAATTCCTTTGCCTTTTCTACTACCTACTTAGTTTCTTGTAGACACATGATATTGATCATTCTCCTAATCATGGTATCAACTATTTCAGTGTGCCTACATTTTAAGTTCCAAAACAGATCCTACCCTCATGAATTAACTTCTTTGTCCACACTCGTTCATTAAAGTGTGGGAACCCTTGTTTATTTTTCACTTCATCCGGGCGCTGATGGAGCAGCCTTTGCTCTTTTTGACACTGCACTTGAGTTATACAGCACGTTGCTTCCGGGCAACGACCTAATTTTAACACTATTGTTTTGTTTATCTGTGTTCATGTAGCTACGATAAAGTTTTACGTTGACTGTTGTACGCCTAATACAACCCTCCTCTTTTATCCGGATTTGGGATTGACTATACGAATATAGGTAGAGTTTGTGGCTTTTAAAAAACATGGGAACCAAAAGCCACAGCATTTCCAAAGGGAGCCTAATTTTTTTTTTTTTTTTTTAATTTTAATAACCATTTGGAGTTTCCTCTTAGTATACATCCTGCTAAAATGGACATTGCCCCATTGTCCGTATCTCAATTGTCAATTTTATTATCCAGAAAAAAAGGAAAAAAAGCTTAAATTCTTTCTTTCCCTATAACATGTTGGGGCATAATTAGTTATAAGGTGACTTCCTTTTAGTGGATTGGATTCATTGGAACAATGTTCTCTCTTATCCAATGAAATCTATGGTGTTATAAGCTTTTCATGTTTGATCAAACTTTTGTGTGGATGACCGGAAATCAAAGATAGACACATGGAACCTCAAATATGCTATGGATATTTAGGTCTTGAAACACTCTATTGGTTGGTTACCATTTGGAGGGTGATTTTGTAGGTTAATAGCATCAGTAAGTAAGTGATTGACTTCACATCTTGAAATGATGATTTGGGTGGTGTTCTTACTTGTCAATATATTTTGGGTAGTCAAATAATGTGAAGTGATTGGACAAGTAAGGACATAAAGAAAAGCCCAAGCTAGGCTTCCTTCTTTTCTACGTGGAAGAGGGTTCCTTGTTTTTATCCAAAAAATTCTGTCTGCCTTGTTACTTTCTTCTTTTGCCTGACCGGTTTGCTTGAGAAATGTAATAACTATGCTCAATTTGATGAAAAGGAAAAGATCACGCAACATACAGACAAGGACTTGATTGTTTTAACATTCCTTGTCTTGTTGTTCCTTTTTAGGCTGTCTTGGTTTTTATCATCTGCATCAGTTTTCTCTTTTTGCTTATTGGATCGTCAGTTATTTATTGCAGTGGGTTGCTTTTTTGTAGTGCGAATGAAATTGATCGGTCAGTGTGTGTGTATTGGAAAGAATATAGTGTTGTTAAACTTCGGTGTATATTTCTCATATTGTTGATAGGCCTACCAGAATCAAATGGTTACATATATATAGAGGCTAATGGTGGCTTAAATCAGCAAAGAACATCGGTTAGCTTCATTTTTCTGTGCATTTCTTGTTTTCATACATACTGTAGTTACTGTGCACCACTCTTGACAATGCTATTTCATGAATGTTGTCAATGCTTCATAGATATGCAATGCTGTTGCAGTGGCTGGCTATCTCAATGCTACACTTTTGATCCCCAACTTCCACTATCATAGCATATGGAAAGATCCTAGGTTTGTCTTTTTTTGTTTCCTTCTGTCTCTTAATTTTAGTTTTTTAGGACTAGAGAGTCTAGTGATTGATGTTGGCATATTATTTTTACTTATATTACTTTTCAACTAATCGTGGTTATATATATTCCATGTAGCTGACCCTACTTAGTGAAAAAAGATTTGGTTGTTTGTTGTTGTTATTGTTGTTGTTATTGTTGTTGGTTATATATATTTCATATACTATTTTCATTTTGGGTTGCTCATTTGGCATCTTTAATTGGTTGTTATATTTTGCAAATTCAAGTTTTGATTTGACAACAATGAATTTGATTAATGTATGGTATATCCAATTATCCAAGTTATATGTAGGACCTTGTTCATTTTGGATGACATTTTCTTTGTTCTTTTCTCCTTTCCTGTTATTCTTTTTTATACAATTGAATTAGATGGCATGGTTATTCTAATGGTTGGTGTTTTCCCCTTGGCTTTTGTAGAAACAATAAGTTTCACCAATCACCACTAATATTACAGGTTTCAGATGTATTTGCACTTAGCAGAATTTTCCTTCAATTTCATTAACTGTAGACAGGAAAATTTTTTCTGCTATTTCTGTGTGTTTTCTGGGAATGTTGGGTCTCTGGGCATATGCATGCTGAAGTTCAAATTAGGAGCAGATGGATCCCAAAGATTTTCAAACTTTGTACACTAACATGTTTTTGTCTGTCTCCTTTTCCTTTTTTGCTTGGTTGGGTCTACAATTTTCTCAAGACTATTAGCTAGACTTTGGCCCTTTTGTTTTGGCTTGAATTAACTGGTTACTGGTTAGAGTACAAGAATTTTGGATTTTGATGTAAACTCAGCCACCCTTATAAATTCCAGTCTTCAAACTGAAAGTCAAAAGTTGTAGAGATTTATAATATTCACGATTTGGGATTTTATAATCTTAATGACTTAAGATTCCTAGTAATTGAGGTTTGGGTGGAAGTAATTCTTGGCATGCCAGTAACTGGGAGATTACCATGTGGATTTTTCTATATAGTATTATTACCTGTATTGATAATACAAGATCTTGTTTTGGTTGATTACTTTCTGAAGTATTTTATAAAAAAAGACAACTATTATCTGAAGTAAGATATGTAACATCCATAAATGATCCCAAATGCATTCTCAGAGAATGGGATCACCAAGATGCCTTAAAAACAAGCAGTTAGATATAATTTATAAGCGGGTGTTCTCTGAACTACCTTTCCAAGTGTTAAATTTATTGTTACTGTTGAGTCAATGTAATATTATTTTAGTGCTTATAGAATTGAACTGTTATTTATAGAGTTCCTTGATATTAATATTGATGGCTATAAAAATATTCTATTTTTTGGGTAAGAATAAAAGTGTTTTATTTTAAACAGACTAAACTGATTCATCATGTCTTGCTTGTCCAGCAAATTCAGAGACATCTATGATGAAGAATATTTTGTCAGTACCTTGAAAAATGATGTACGGGTGGTTGATAAGATTCCTGAGTACCTGATGGAAAGATTTGGCAGCAACTTGACAAACGTTTACAATTTCAGGATAAAGGCATGGTCATCTGTTCAGTATTACAGAGATGTTGTATTGCCAAAGTTACTTGAAGAAAAGTGAGTATATGATATTAACTGTGCGAATGAGTTGCTAATTTTTAGAATATAATAACATTGATCTATAATAGTTGAACAGTTTTGAGTAATTTGTAAATGGGCATGATGTTGGAGGAAGAGGTATAAATTCGTCTCCCAGGTCATTTCTATTACTCACCACTTCAAAAGGAAAGGTCAATGCTTCTTTTTTCTGAAAAATAAAGGTCATTGTTATGGCGCCAACCTGAAAGATATTAACCCCACATGTTGGGGTAGTCTTAGGAAAAATAAATTATTAATATTTCTTGGCTCTCTAACTGGTTAAACTTTTCGAATAGCAGTAATTTTACTCTAGAAAGTAGAAACATTATTAAAGCAAATATTTGCATAATTTCATGGTTATTATTTGAAAAGTGGAAAACTGTTATGTATGTTGTGTTAATTTAAGATTTAGTCAATTGAATCATGCAGGGTTATAAGGATTTCTCCTTTTGCAAATAGATTGTCATTTGATGTGCCTCCAGCTGTGCAGCGGCTCAGATGCTTAGCAAATTATGAGGCTTTACGGTTTTCTAGTCCTATATTGACTTTAGGTGAATCTCTGGTTGCAAGAATGAGAAAACTTAGTAGAACAAATGGTGGCAAATATGTCTCCATACATCTTCGTTTCGAAGAGGTTAGGTTTAATCAGATATGAAAATTTTGTTGCTTTAAGTTTAAATTATGAACTTTGACATTATATGGTAGCTTTCTCTTGTTGCGTTTTTGATGGTTTAATCCCATGTTTTACCATGTTCAGGATATGGTAGCTTTCTCTTGTTGCGTTTTCGATGGTGGAAAACAGGAGAAACATAACATGGATGCAGCAAGAGAAAGAGGTTGGAAAGGGAAATTTACAAAACCTGGACGAGTTATACGTCCTGGAGTAAACAGGATAAATGGGAAGTGTCCTCTCACTCCTTTAGAGGTAATTATCTCCTTGAATTTCTTTTGATCTTCATCTACATGAAGAGGAAGAAATGTCAGGAAACACTTCTTTTCTTCTTGGATTTTTTCTTTGTCTAGCTAGGAGTCTCAAAGGTTGGCTGGAAGGTTCTTTTTTAATTCATTTTATGTCTCTACTGTGCTTATATTGATATCAAATTCTATAAATTTTCTCTTGAGCTGTGCTTTGCTTAAGTCACAGACAATGTGTTCTTCCACCTCTTCAGGTTGGCTTGATGCTTAGGGGAATGGGTTTCACTAAGAACACATCTATCTATTTGGCATCTGGAAAAATATATAACGCTGAAGAAACAATGGCCCCACTGCTGGAAATGTTTCCTAATTTGCAAACAAAGGAAACACTGGCATCGGAAGAGGAACTTACTCCATTTAAGGTACAGATTTATACTTTGCCCCACCCATCAACTCTCAGGCTTGATTCAGTGCTGTGGTTTTGACTTGAGTTATTTCTAGAATTATTCTTCCAGGATGGCTGCCATAGACTACACTGTTTGTCTTCATAGTGAGGTGTTTGTCACAACTCAAGGTGGTAACTTCCCTCATTTTCTGGTGGGCCACAGAAGATACTTGTATGGTGGACACTCAAAGACAATTAAGCCTGATAAGCGAAAGTTAGCATTACTTTTTGATAATCCCAATATTGGGTATGTATCATGTTACCTCACTGCATATTTCTTTTTGTTCATTTTTATGCAGCAGGAGAAATTGAGATTTGAGACTACAATTTTGAAATTTCCAGTAGAAGATGCATGTCCTTTTTGGCTGAAGTTTTTGGCAGTGTTTGGTTTGAGGGAAATGGAGGGGAGGAATTTTTTTAAAATTACCTTGTTTGTTTCAATAAATTGGAGGGGAGGAGAAGGAAAATGGAGGGGTAAAATCCCTTCCCTCCTCTCTGAAAATGGGGAGATTTGGTGGGAAGGAAAATTGTGGGATGGTGAAAAGAAAAAAAATGCCTTAACCAAATTTTTTTAATTCCCAAATTACCCCTCCTCTTTTCTGCTGCCCATTTTTCTAAAACTAAAAAGGTATAATAGTTATTTTTTTTCCTATTCTCCCCTCCCCTCCATTAAAATCTTTTTTCTGCTCTCCCGTCTGTTGAACTAAACACACCCTTTAAGAAAGTAATTTTATCTACTAGTTTTATGAAAAGTGATGTAAATGAAAGTTAGCTTTAAAACCTATCCTAAAAAAGCAGAAGTGGTAGTAGATATTAATTTTATTAAAGGCATTTTATATACTCATTGGACTGGGCGAACATACACACTTTCAACTCAAGATGAATGTGGTTACAGAGGAACATAGCCTAGGCCACCGACGGATACATCATTTATAGAAAAACATGACTACTTGTCTAATTCTTGGATTTACAACTTTGCACAACTGTATAGGTAGTTATTTGAATTTAACAGGAAAAGAATTTTAGTGGGGCTTGCTGAATTGAGAGTCATCTTTACAAAATTTTGATTGCAAGAGCCATGCTCATAACAATGCCCTTTATGGATTAGAGTGTGTTAAGTTTTTCTAGTTTAATTCTTTTTCAGAACTGTGTACCTCATTGTTGTGCTATTCACTTTTAAGACAGTTAAAACAATTCTGAGGAATTCTAGGTTTTTTGAGATGGCAGTATTTTCTTCCTAGTAGAAACTAGAAAATATCTGAAGAGTTCCTCCTCTAATTATTTTCCAGATGGAAAAGTCTCAAGCGTCAACTGCTGAGCATGAGGTCGCATAGTGATTCCAAGGGATTTGAGCTCAAAAGACCAAATGATTCAATATATAGCTTTCCATGTCCTCATTGCATGTGCCGTGCTAATAGAACTGATGATTCAAGATCTTCAACAGCAACTTGAATTAGAGAATTTCATGGGTGTTTCTCGTAGCTAATACTTTGTGACAATGCCTTGCTGCTGACCGGCTTGTTATGGTACTGTGATTATTTCATTGTTTTCCCTTTTCATCTAGTGAGAGGGCATACACTCAATTTTTTGGGCTCGAAGGATTCTGTTGGAGGTCAACTTGATCTGATTATTTCTTGGGTTGGATTTTGAAGTAGTGGCATCTTTTTTGCACGTGATGCCAATTGAAAAGAGTGGAAATCGTTCCTTTGCGGGAATCTTTCCCACGACATTGACTGAGATTTGTTTCATGTATGAATCAGCAGCTGCTGTATCTAACAAGCTGTGAAATGACAAACTCACATTACTTCACACCCTGCCTGTACATTACCTGGAGTTTGATCTCCATTTGTTAAGGTTGTAGCAAGTAGCAACAGATTTTGATCTGTGTAAATTTACCAAATTCAGGGTATCCTTTCACCTTTTCTTGTTATGGTTTTTAGATTCTTTGTTTTTTTTTCCTATTATCAAATTTTGTCTTTTGCTTTTAATTTTTTTAAAATTTGCCTTCATAATTGAGGGTCTCATTGTCAGCTGTAAGCTTGTATCAGAGCTCATTTGTTATTCTTTTACGTTGTTTCCTCATTATTATAGTGATGATATCGGTGAATGTAATCAGTACATTTGCTTTGCATTACAAGCAAATGCAAAAAGCTCTCTAGAGATTCCTTTCATTTTGTCTTTAGATTGCTGTTTTGTGCTGTCAGTGACACCTGCGACTTGTAATCTGAATATTGAAATCAGAATCTAGATATACTTACATTCTTGTCAATTTTCAAATTGTGTTTACTTTGTCCATGCAGATTAAGGGTGAGCATGACCTGACTACTTGATTTAATTTGACTAGTAGAAGTGACTTTTGTTTAGTTTAAATCGGATAAACTGGTTTATCTGAATGAAATTTTTGTTGAAGATGGAGTATTATCTATTAGATCAGATATCAAAAATAATTTTTTTCATATTCAAACTCAATCGAGCAATTCTTATCTAAATCCTTTCATATGTTTTTTTCTTATCTATTTTTTGTGAATATTTTATTATCTTTATGCTTTTTTGTTGGATTCCTCTAAACTCTTGCTTTCTTGTATGATAGAACTCGGCCTTTCCCTCCTATCTTTAATGTATATACAAGGAGGGGGCAATACAAGAAAGGTGAGTAGAACATACGGCAAGGGATGAACCTAAGACAATAGGGCCCAAGCACCTATTGGTATATGAAAGAAGGGAAAATTAGTGGGAAAAAGAGAGTCGGTTATGGAGTGTAGGTGAGGTGGAGAAGAAAGATGATGGATTTTGTTAGGGGGAGTATTAGAAGTTGGATGTTGAAGGAGTAGGGCATCAAGGAAATGAGAAGAAAGTTGGAGCAGTTGGCTGTTTAGTGCCAAGCTTAGTTACTGAATATGCTCTTGCATTGTTGGTTTTTTTTGTTTTTGTTTTTCTCCTTTTTTGTGTTTTCATCTTTCTTAGGAGTCTAATGATTTCTAGTTTATCATACCTTTTTTTTAGCTGTATTTGGTCGATTAATACTATATTAGAAACACCAGTTGATTTCCATCAATTGATTTTTTTCTCCTTTCTTGTGTTTTCTCCTTTTTTAGGAGTCTATTGATTTTTGGTTTATCATACTATTTTTTTAGAGTTGTATTTGGTTGATTCATACTAGATTAGAAACACCAGTTGATTTTCATCAATCGGTATCAAATCAACAACGATTTGGATGATGATAAACACCAAGATGAAAGAAAGAATAGAGGTATTGGAGAAGGAAGTAGGTGTCATTTGGGATTATATGTTGGAGGTGAAGGATACGTTGGTGGAGATAGAAATCAAATAACGAAGGATAAAAGGAGAGCTATGAGGGAAAAATTTGTAGAGGAGTAGAATGACCTTTATAGATCAATGAAGGTTACTAGAGTTGCTTATGAGAAGGAAAGAGCACGCATAAGTGATTAGAGGTGTTCATTTTCTCAGGGGATGATTTGATAGGCATGATTTTCATAATAGAAAGGTACATTACCTTGAAAAGAGTTACAAAATGGAGAAAATGAAGTTCGTAGCTCTATGCTTTGATAGGAAAGCTCTGAACTGGTTACAGTTATTAAATTCTCAAGCATCATTGAGGAACTGGGAGGAGTTCAAACATGAACTAATAGAGAGATTCCAACATTCTCAGTATGGCGATGGATATGAAATGCTTATGTTGTTGAAGCAAGACACAATTGTCATTGAGTACTAGGAAAAATTTGAGCCATCTTAGCACCCTTAAAGGACGCTACTAGTACGATGTTTATGGGTGCTTTCCAAGATGAGTTAAAGGAAGAAATTCCGATGGAGGTGAGGATGAGTCAGGTCAAATCTTAGAAAAAATTAATAGGTTTAGCTTATAAAATTGAAAAGAGGAACTAAGTGTTAGACAAGGCTTGGGAAGTTAGGTGGAGAAAGGGGTCACGACTAGTTGGGCCCAGATCATTTGCAGCACCCATATCTAGTATCTCTAGAGGCCCTAAATTAGGTAAGCCCATGGCATCGATGGCCCTAATGAAGGTTGAGGGGAGTGATGCGAAGGTTACCACAGTATCATTGTCAAGTGCTTTGTTGAGAAATGTGGCCGTTTTATATGACTTTCGAATGTTAAGGCTACAAAGAAGGAGCTTGATCTTTACTATAGGTGTGATGAGTGGTATTTTCTTAGCCACTGCTGTAAGAGTAAACAACTTCAGGTCCGATAGCTAACTGAGGAGGAGGATCCTAAAGGGGAAGATAAATCGAGAATTGAGGAAACTACTAGATATTATTGAATAACCTCCCATAGAGTTGTCCATGAAATCTATAGTAAGAATTTCCACTGATAGAATGATGAAATTACGAAGAAGGATAAATGAGCAGGAGTGATAGTTATGGCTGGTAGTAGGGCATCTCATAATTTCATAACTCACTAGGTGATTTAGGAATTATCCTTTCCTGTGACCAAAACAAAGAGTTTTAGGGTACTAGCTAGCAAGGGGTACACGATGCAAGGTGGGGGAGTTTGTTCAAAAGTAGATTTAGAATTATAGGGACTCCAAATCACTTAGACCTTTTCCCCTTTTAATTTAAGAATTGGAGATATGGTTCTGAGAATGGCTTGGTTAGAATCTTTAAGGGATATGTGTGTTGATTGGGGAAAGCTTATTATAAAATTTAGTCTTAGGAAGAAAAGAATTCAACTACAGGGAGACCCTTCCCTTTTTAAATCTTCGGTATCACTAAGGGCTATGATGAAATCCCTTAAGAGAGCTAAACATGGGTATTTAGTAAAGTTTGGGCAATTGTTAATTCAAAAAGAGTAAGGGTAGCATAAAAAGGTGGAGGAACTATCACAAGACTTTAAGGAGATATTCATTACACCAGAAGGGCTACCTCTACTATGATCCTATAATCATGCCATACAATTGAGGGAAAGGTGCTCTTCCCCAAACATCAGACTCTATCGTTACCCTTACTACTAGAAGAATGAGATTGAGCAATTTGTAATTAAAATGCTCACTACAAGGATAATTAGATCGAGTACTAGCACTTTCTCAAACCTAATACTATTAGTTAGAAAGAAAGATAAAAGTTACTGATTTTGTGTTGACTATCAAGCTCTTAATAAGTTAACATACTTGGCAAATTTTCTATTTTAGCCATTAATGAGTTGTTGGATAAGTTAGATGGATTAACAATATTTGTTAAATTGAATCTAAAGACATGTGGGCTCACCAATGCTCAATCCACTTGGTGTTACGAGTTTATGATGATGTTGTTTGGGCTCACCAATGCTCCATCCACCTTCTAATCACTTATGGATAAACTTTTTAAAGACCATATCTTGAAATTCATCTTAGTATTTTATAATGGCATCCTAATTTATAGTTTACAAAGAAAGCCTTATAGATAATACAACGGCATGGTTTAGCTATTACTAAAAGAAATGTTATTTGCACTATTTCAATTAGAATATTTAGGCACATAATTCTCAAAAGGTGTCCAGGTCGAATTAACCAAAGTTAGAAGCATGCTTGAATGGCCCATTCTCAGTGATTGAAAGGCTTTATAGGGATGTCTTGGAGTGAAGAAGCTCAAAATGTCTTTTAGTAGCTTAAGGAGGTAATAACCTTAGTGCTAGTGTTTACTTTGCCTAATTTTTCATTGCCATTTGAGTTAGAAATAAATGCTTTAGGAAGAGAAGTGGAAGTTGTCCTTATGCAAGAAGGATGATTTATTGCCTATTTTAGACAAGTTCTTTCAAGCTCAACAATCATTTGTATATGAGAAGGAGCTAATGGCTATAGCTTTTGTGATACAAAAGTGAAGGCATTACCTTATGTGACATCACTTTATAATCAAAATCAATAAAAAAGAAGTTTGAAGTTTCTGCTTGAACATAGAGTAATGAGTATAAAGTAGCAAAAATGAGTGTCTAAGTTAATGGGTTTCAACTTTGAGATTCATTATAAGCCAGGGAATGATAATAAAACTACAGATGCCTTGTATCGTTGGGAGGAGAATGTAGAGTATAATGCTTTCTCGTTGTAGCAATCTAAAGAATTAGAAACTTGGATCTTAGAAGCACAAAAAGATGAACAAATTACATATATTATTTAGCAAATAATTTTGGGACAATAGCCTACCTATGACTACAATATTCGAGCTTGATTGTTGTTTTACTAGGGAAGGCTTGTGTTTCCAAGGAAATCATCTAGAATTCCTTTATTGATTTAGGAGTTTCACTTAACGCCAATAGGGAGCTATTTATGGAACTTCATGACTTATAAAGACTTTTAGAGCTGGTTTATGGGGAAAGGATGAAAGGAGATATACAAAGGTATGTAGTAGAATGTGAAGTTTGCAACAAGAATAAATATCTAGCAAGAAGTCCAGCTAGTTTACTTCAACCACTGAAAATACCTCAAAAAGTATAGGAAGCTATCAATATGGATTTGCCTCAATAATAGGGTCATGACATTATCCTAGTAGTGGTGGACATATTGACCAAATATGCCCACTTCTTATTATTTTTCCATAATTTTACAGCCAAGGAAGTAGCAGACATCTTCACTTGAGAGGTTGTTCAATTGCACAGAATCCCTAAGTCTATTGTATTAGACTGAGACATAATTTTTATCAACCAATTCTAGGAGTTGTTCAAACTAGCAAGTACTCAGATTCAATTTAGTTCGATGTATCATCCCCAAATAGATGGACAGACAGAAGTGATAAACTAAAGTCTAGAAACTTATCTATGTTGCTTTGTGGGAGATAAACATAAACAATAGGTTAAGTGGGTTGCATGGGTTGAGTTTTGGTATAATTTTTCATATAATCGATTATTTGGCATGACTCCTTTTAAAGCACTATATGGCTGAGACTCCCCTACTATACTAAGATTCACATATGATAATTCTTGAGTGGAAGGTTTGAATGAGCATTTAAAAGCTAGGAACCTGGTTTTAGATAAACTTAAGCAACATTTGGTGAAAGCACAAGATGACATGAAGCTTATTGTTAATGACAAAAGAGTTGATATGTCCTTTGGAATAGGTTCCTAAGTATATTTAAAAATCAGACCTTAAAGAATAAAGTCCTTGGCCAAGAAGGTGAATGACAAATTAGCTCTTAAGTTTTATAGACTTCACGAAATTTGGAAGAAGTTAGAATAAATGGCTTAAAGGCTGAAACTTCCTTAAACAGAAAAGATCCACCTTGTTTTCCATGTGTCATAGCTAAAAAAGGCACTACATCCAATTATAGAAGTTCAGCATTTTCCTTAATTTTTATTTGAAAGGTTGGAATTGATGGTAGAACTTGAAATAGTGAAATAGACCAAAAATTTGACCAATGGACAAAGAGAAATCTTGATTAAATGGC
Organism: Gleditsia sinensis; assembly: GCA_037074535.1. Taxonomy (NCBI): domain Eukaryota; kingdom Viridiplantae; phylum Streptophyta; class Magnoliopsida; order Fabales; family Fabaceae; genus Gleditsia; species Gleditsia sinensis. The sequence continues at coordinate 48,055,254 of CM073467.1, read as the reverse complement.
AGCATGTACCAAAATGTGATAGTACTTGGGAGGAAGTCAAGATTATCTAGAAACATTTTCCATCCTTTCACCTTAAGGACAAGGTGGATGCCGCAGGTAGAGTATTGATGAAACCTAGACTTTCCCTCTTATCTTTAATGTATATACAAGGATAAGGTAGTGTAAGAAAGGTGAGTAGAACATAAGGTGAAAAGATGAGCCCAACACAACAAGGCCCAAGCCCTTATTGGTATATGAAAGAAAGGAGAAATCATGTAGGGAAAAAGAAGTTAGTTACAAGGAGAGGAGAGTAGGTGAGATGGAGGAAAGAGATGATGGATTCTATTAGGGAGAGAGTATTAGAAGGTGGAGATTGAAGGAGAAGGGCATTAAGTAAATGAGAAGGGAATTAAAGCAGTTGACTGCTAAATGTCAAGCTTGGTTATTGGATATTCTCTTGTATTGTTGGTTTTATGTTTTTCTCCTTTCTAAGGAGTCTATACCAATTTCTAGTTTATCATACCTTTTTTAAGGAGTTGCATTCGGTTGATTAATAATAAAACAGAAACACCAATTGATTTCTATCACCTTATTGCAGTGGACCTATTTTTTCTATCTACATCAAACCTTTTGATTTTCTCACATACGACCTAAATTTTTTACCCCTTCTCTTTCACTTCTTCCAACTATCTCACCTCATTTACTCAGTTTATTGATACTTTAGCATTAAAGGTCCTGGTGGAAGACTCTTTGACTTGATGCTTTGGCCTTTGAAGAAGACCTCCATGGAGTCTTGGTGGAAGACTCATTCATCCTTGACCACTGATGGTTCGAGGAATCCTCTAGAGTTTTGGTGGAAGAATCTCATGGAATTTTTCTCTTGGAGTAAGAGGATATTCAGCTCTTATCTTTTATGCATATTTGAGCTTTTCTCATATGTAATTTTTTTTCCTTGTCTACAATCTTCAACTTTTATCTTATATGCATATTAGAAAAATCAAGTTGTAATTTTTTTTTCTTCATATGTTTTGTATTATTTTCTTTTACACTAAATTTGATCGATCCAACACAAAATTGAATGAATTTGTTAATTTTGAATTATCTAAAAAATGGGTTTGTAGCAAGTGATATTTTTATCACCTAATTGTTGTTTAGTTGGGTTCTCGATCGATCCTCACCCTTAATGTAGACTTTAGAGACGTATACATCAAAGGAGGCATGCTAATGTTGGATCTAGAAATCGATTATTATAGTGATATGAGATACAAGTTGCTTTTTTTATCAATGAAGGAAGGAAATTCATCGTGCAATTAGTTAGATTAGATTTGGTTTTAAAACATTACATTGACACATGATACAACTAATTTTATTTGACTTTTTTCTCTCTCTCTATCAAACTCTAATTTGAGCAATTTGAAGGAAAGTTGTTACAATATATGATACTAGTAAGTGAGGGAGTCAAGTATTATATAACCATTTTAATAAAAAAATTCTATAGCTTTCCCATAAATGGATTGTTAATTTTATAGGATTGTCAATATGAGTAGAGCATAAAAGAAGGATTGGATGAAACTTTATATTGTTCAACTTTGTATTCAATATAGTTTTGTTTGTGAGTGCTCTAACTCTAACTTCACAAAGACCTACAAAAAAAGATCAGTACCTGAAGAAGCCTTAACTCTAATAGGGACTTTAAGTTAGAAAGGGTCAACAATAAGAGTGACAACAGAGAGTACAACTTAGAGAGTACTTGACGGAATGAACATCCTATTTATAAGTAAACCACTTGGGATAAAATTGTCAATGTGAAGGGCATAACAGTTTGATTATTTATTGGTAGAAATCTTGGAGACATTAACAATCATTGATTAAGACGTTATTGAGCATTGATTGGTGTTAATTATGATGTCTCATTCTTAGGATAAGATGGAAAATTAGTCGGTCATCATGCATTCGCTTGATTGGTCCCTATAGAGTCAACTCCTTTTAGTGGTGAGGGTCGGTCAATCATCACAAGTTTGATTGACCAAACCGATCAACCTATCTTAGTCAAATCTTAGGGTGGAATTTATCATCAATTTTCAATTTTTTTCTCTTCTTCCTTTCTTCAATTTTTCCTCCCTTTATCTTTTCATTTTATGCGTTTGACTTTATTAATTGATTTAAGAGTAGTTGATTCACAGCCATGGTAGATTTCACAAGATCTCAAGCTCCTTTGAGAGAAGTGGAAGATTGTCTGCAAGCTATGATGATGCAGTAAACTAATGGACAAGTAGCTAGTGTTCAAGATTTCATCAATGGGTTATCCATTAATGTAACACAAATAATGAATTCATTTCAAAGGGACAACTCACATGTTGCTGCATTGATATCAAGTCTCTGTCAGTAGAATGGTGATTATTAGTTTCCTAGCTACTAATATGATAAAACAATAATTCCCAAAGTTTAATCTAGATGGCGTAGTGGGTTGCACAGCTAAATTTGAATATATTTTTGTAAAGAAAATCTTAATTTCGTCTTGAAATATTGGTGAACTTTTAATTCCTTGTAAATTAGTGTTTTTCAATTTATCACATAGATAAGAGTATTTTTGTACCAAAAAAGAGTAGATAAGAGTGTTTGCAATGTCACCCGTTAAGTTACTGTCTAAAGTTTAATGCTAAAATTACTATTGACATTTTAGTTTTATGCCACATTTATCTAATTTAAGATATGAACTAGCATTGACTTAAAAAGGACTTGACACTTATGTGGCACTAATAGATAGAATTCCTAATTCCTAATCAAATTAATTCTACTAAGTAATTATTCCTATGAGTGCCACATGAGTGTCAAATTGGTGTTAACTAACTGTCAATTCATATGTTAGGTTAGACAAATGTGGCAAAAAACTATAATGTTAATCATGAGTTAGGTTTGACGTCAAACTTTGGATAGAGCTTAATTGAGATGTGACATTGCTAACAATTTTATCTATGAATGAGTAAATTAAAAAAATATTAAATTGTAAAGGACTAAATTAAAATTTTATTTATTTGTCAAGGAGGATTTTTCTCATCTTTCTTTAGTTGGATAGTTCAAGAGGATAATAAGGTTAACGTTGTCAGGTTGGTTTTGGATAAGAAGGCACGTAAGTGCCATCAAAGGTGAAGTTTATAGAATTATGTATTTCTTGGGAAAGCTAAGTAGGGGCCATTTAAAGTCAATTCAAAACAACATATGAACTTCCAATGAAGGAATTGGTGTGGCTTAAACAATAGGGTCAAGTTTCAGAATACCAAGATGCTTTTAACTATTTGGATTGTGTACCTAATAAGTCATAAAGAGTATTTCATCAGTTGCTATATTGCTGGTGTAAGGGAGGAAATAATAGGAAGTATAAGGAATTGTAGACTCTTTACTCTTATGGATGCCATGAAGTTAAAAATTCTAGTGTCAACAAGCGAAGTTTTAGTCTACAGTTGACTAAGAGTAATAATAATGTTTAGGTCCCTATTAAACCCAATTATAAATTCCAAAAATCCCTAACTCTAGCAAAGATCAATGAACATAGAATCAAGAATCTTTTTAACTTCTTCCATGAGAAGTTCACACCTAAACATGACTGTCCACAAAGCAAGAAGGTTTAAATTCATCTTGTGGTTGAGGGGGAGGAAGATATGTACAGTGATTCAATTGAAGTTGAGAATTTAGTAGATAAAAAGAAAGAGGGGGTACCTTACATACATGAGTGAGATAGCCATTTTTCCTACTCACGTTTGATTTCTGTTTTTATGATGTGTGAGTAAATTTGATCTAGGGTTTTGGTAAACCCACTTGTAATATGATGATACTATGTTATTGAGTTAAATGTTGGAACCCTAATTGTGATACTTCTAGATTGATTAGGATTAACTATTATATGCATGAATAAGAGTTGGTAGAATGCCTGATCATCAATCTATCACGTCTTAGGTTTTTAATTGATGAACTAAAAGGTGAAAATTAATACCAGAACTTAATAGTTAATTAGGGATATCTTAATCACAAAAGTAGTTTAAGATTCTCTAGGAATGAATCAATTAGGGGGCAAGAGAAAATTGATTAATTGACTTCTATGGTTGGCATAGAACTTAATGAACCTAGGTTAAGCTAAGAACCACGAAAGTAGGCAATTTGATTAACCTAGGTACGATTAGTAATGCTTGAAAGAGATTGCTAGTTAATTAAGGCTAAACCATCCCCAACTAGTCTAGATAATTGCAATTAGAGGTACGAATTGGATGTTGAATATCATAAGTGTGGTGGACTCTAACCCTAGGCTTTAGTTAATTGAATCCTTAATTTATTTAATTGTGACAAACTCTCCCTTGAATTACATCGATTTATATAGCATATTTCACATCATTCTAGTAATTGACATTGTTTTCTATGGGATACGACCCGTACTCGCCGGATTAGCTACAGCTACACCGTGCGCTTGTGGTAATTAGTAAAATACATAACAAGTTTTTGGCGCTGTTGCCGGGGAACAATTGTCAATATCAGATATATTGTGAAATAGTTAGACTAGATCACTTTCTTTTAATTTTTCTACATTATTTTATCTTGCTGATTTTTGCCTATTTTCTTCCTTTATAAGTGTGTTTCTCTTTTATGTGAAAAGACCGTGAGTTCGTTGCTGAATTTGTTCCAGAAATTAAACGCACACTACGAAGGATAAGAATAAGATAGCAGCAAGAAAATTCTACACCTATCATGGCAAAAAGAGATAACTGATCTCTCAAGGATTTTACCACCCCGGATACTCATGGCTTGAATCCGAGTATCGTAAGACTAGTTGTTGAGGCCAACAATTTTGAGCTAAAGCCTTCTCTTTTGCAGATGGTTCAGCATAATCAATTTGGAGGGTCACCTACTGAAAACCCTAATCTCTATCTTTCAGTGTTTTTGGAGTACTGTGGCACACTGAAGCTGAATGGAGTCTCTTCTGATGCCATCAAACTAAGACTGTTCCTTTTTTCTTTGATGGACAAGGCCCGTGCATGGTTGTATTCTCTTCCATCAGGGTCCATTACCACATGGAAGTAGCTTTCTCAAGCTTTTCTGGCTAAATATTTCCCACCGAGTAAGCCGGCTCATCTTAGGAATCAGATAACTACTTTTGCTCAGAAAGATGGGGAGTCACTATATGAAACTTGGGAGCGATTTAAAGAGCTCCTCAGAGTATGCCCACACCATGGGTTGGAGAAGTGGCTAATAGTCCATACGTTCTACAATGGACTGATTTACAACACCCGTATGTTTGTGGATGCTGCAGCTGGAGGAGCTTTGATGAATAAAACTGTAGATGAGGCCTATGAGCTGATTGAAGATATGGCTCAAAATCACTACTCCTGGTCTAGTGAGAGGCAACCAAAAAAACCATCAGGTATGTATAAAGTATATGCATTTAATCATCTAACTTCTAAATTTGATGCTTTGTTTCAGAAATTAGATAAATTGAGCATCAATGTTATTGGGTCCCTTTCTTCATCTTCATTTTGTGAGATTTGTGGAGGTGTTGGTCATGTGGCCAATGAATGTCAGCTTGGAAACCCTGCACTTTAGGATTGTGAGCAGGAAAATTTTGTGAACAACCAAAGAAACAATCCTTACAGCAATACTTACAATCCAGGCTGGAGAAACCACCTAAATCTTTCATACAAGCTGAATGCAAATCAGCAGCCTCAAAATAACTTTAGACAACCTCTTGGGTTTCAGAATCAGAGGCAATTCAATCTTCCTCCCTAACCAAAATTTGGAGGCTCTAATAGAGAATTTCATATCCACACAGAGTAAAAAGAATGAAGAATTTAGAGCCCAGAATCATTCAATGAATGAGGCTATAAAGGATTTATCTTCTAAAGTTGACTCACTTACTACTTATAACAAAATGCTAGAAACTTAGATAGCATAGCAAGCGAGTTCTTCAAATAGAAACTATGGCAAATTACCTGGCCAGCCTGAGAATCCCAGAGAACATTGCAAGGCTATCACTTTGAGAAGTGGTAAGCAATTGGGTGAGTCAGTGGATAAAGAGGAAGATAAGGAGGAAGAATTGAGAGTTATACCAGAAAAAACAACTAAAGAAGAAGAGCAAGTTCGTGAAAGGAAAGAGGAAGAAAAGCCTAAATATGTGGATCCTGAACCATACAAGCCACCAGTTCCTTTCCCTCAGAGACTAGTTAAAGCCAAATTAGAAAAGCAATATGCAAAATTCCTTGATGTGCTAAAAAAGCTACACATTAATATTCCATTCTTGGAAGCTGTCTCTCATATGCCTTCTTATGCTAAATTTCTGAAGGAAATTCTCACTAACAAGAGGAAGATTGAGGAGTATGCCACTATGGCATTAACTGAAGAGTGTAGTGCATTGATCCAGAATAAATTGCCTTCTAAACTCAAGGACCCTGGAAGCTTCTCTATACCTTGTTCCATTAGAGATGTGCAAATCACTAGAGCCTTATGTGATCTTGGAGCTAGTGTGAGTCTTATGCCATTATCCATATGCAAGAACTCCCGATGGGTGATTTGAAGCCTACTACTATCTCCCTCCAGTTGGTGGACCGATCCGTTACTCTCCTGGTAGGTATAATAGAGGATGTTCCTCTAAAGGTAGGTAAATTTTTCATACCCATTGATTTTGTTGTCCTAGAGATGGAGGAGGATAGCCAAATCTCCATCATTCTTGGAAGGCCTTTCCTAGCCACTGTAGGTGCCATTATCAATGTGAAAGATGGAAAGCTTTCCTTGAATGTAGGGAATGAAAAGATTGAGTTCAATCTAAATGATGCAATGAAGTGCCCATCTTTAGGTGATACTTATTGCATGGTTGATGTAATTGAGCAGAATATTTGCGATAATGCATTAAGCTTTTGTTCTATTGACCCACTTGAGCTTTGCCTTGTGGATAATTCTATTTCTTATGCTGAACAGGTAGAAGCTGATGCATATGCCCAACTGCTTGATGAATGTCCCATGCTCACCTCAAAAGTAAAAGCTGAAAAGATGGAATTGAACCATAATAAAAAATCAGCAACTATTGAGGAAATCAAAGCACCCAAGGTAGAACTAAAACCTCTTCCATCCAATCTGAGGTATGAATTTCTGGATCCTAACTCTTCATATCCAGTAATTGTGAATGCTGATTTGAATGCTGAAGAAACTGGTAAGTTATTGGAGGTTCTTAAAAAGTTTAAAAAAGTGATTGGGTATAACATTGATGACATAAAAGGGATTAGTCCATCTGTTTGCATGCATCGCATTATACTTGATAATAATCATAAACCTTCTAAGGAGCATCAAAGGAGACTAAATCCAAACAGAAAGAGGTAGTTAAGAAGGAGGTGCTCAAATTGCTCGATGCAGGTATTATCTACCCTATTTCAGATAGTAAGTGGGTAAGCCCTGTTCATGTGGTTCTTAAGAAGGGAGGTATGACTGTTATTAAGAATGATCATGATGAATTAATCCCTACTAGAGCTGTTATGAGTTGGCGTATGTGTATTGATTATAGGAAATTAAATAAGGCCACCCATAAAGATCATTTCCCTTTGCCCTTTATTGATCAATTATTGGAAAGGCTGGATAAACATTCATATTTTTGTTATCTAGATGGATACTCAGGATTCTTTCAGATCCCTATCCATCCAGATGACCAAGAAAAGACAACGTTCACATGTCCTTATGGCACCTTTGCATAGAGAAGGATGCCATTCGGATTATGCAACGCACTAGCCACTTTCCAAAGATGTATGATGGCTATTTTCTCAGATTTTATTGAGGATATAATAGAAGTATTTATGGATGATTTTTCTGTCTATGGTACCTCATTTGATAATTGTCTAAGTAATTTGACACAGGTACTTAAAAGATGTGAGGAAGTCAACCTAGTACTAAACTGGGAAAAATGCCACTTTATGGTAAGGGAAGGAATAGTACTTGGACACTTGGTGTTTGAAAGAGGAATAAAGGTGGACAAAGCAAAAATTAAGGCAATTCAAACAATGCCACCACCATCAAATGTTAAGGAAGTGAGGAGTTTTCTTAGGAATGCGGGCTTCTACAAAAGATTTATCCAAGATTTTTCCAAAATTTCTAAACCCTTAACTAATTTGCTTAATAAGGACATTCCATTCATATTTGATAGTGATTGCTTACATGCTTTTTGCAGGTTGAAGGAGGCACTAATATTTACACCTATCATTCAACCTCTTGATTGGAGCCTTCCCTTTGAGATTATGTGTGATGCAAGTGACTATGCTGTGGGAGCTGTACTTGGGTAAAGAAGAGATAAAAAGCCCTATGTCATTTACTATGCCAGCAAGACCATGGATGAAGCCCAAGTCAATTACTCTACCATAGAAATGGAGCTCCTGGCAGTAGTGTTTTCAATTGAAAAATTCCATCAATATTTGTTGGGATCCGAAGTCATTGTATACACGGATCATGCTGCCATCAAATATTTGCTAGCAAGAAGGATGCCAAGCCAAGATTGATCAGATGGATCCTTCTATTGCAGGAGTTTGACCTTGTGATCCGGGATAAGAAAGGAACAAAAAATGTGGTTGCAGACCATCTTTCCAGGCTTAGGCAAGATTCAACGAGAAATGATAAAGATGAGTTGCCTATAGACAACTCTTTTCCCGATGACCAACTCCTTGCAATCACTCATACCAATGCTCCTTGGTATGCAGATTTTGTGAACTATCTTGCATGCAAAATTTTACCTGAAGGGTTGAGCTACCATCAAAGAAAGAAAATTTTCTCTAATATCAAGTCTTATTATTGGGATGATCCTTGTTTATACAAATGGTGTGTAGATGGCATCTTCTGAAGGTGTACTCCAGAGGAAGAAGTATATAGTGTCATATTTCACTTCCATAATTCACCCTGTGGAGGCTATACTAGCACCTAAAAAACTTTAGCTAAAATTCTTCAGGCTGGTTTTTATTGGCCTTCACTTTTCAAAGATATGCATACCTTTGTAAAAGCTTATGATCGGTGCCAAAGAATTGGCAATATATCAAGGAGGAATGAGATGCCCCTAAACAATATTTTAGAACTAGAAATATTTGATATTTGGGGTATTGACTTTATGGGCCCCTTTCTATCCTCATGTGGGAACAAATATATCTTAGTAGCTGTGGATTATATGTCTAAATGGGTAGAAGCAGTAGCATCTCCCATTAATGATGCTAGAGTGGTTGCCAAGCTCTTCAAGAGGGTGATTTTTCCAAGATTTGGAGTACCCCGAGCTGTGATAAGTGATGGAAGTTCCCACTTCACTGAGCAACAATTTCAGAATCTCTTGAAGAAATATGGAGTCACTCACAAAATGGCTCTAGCTTATCACCCTCAAACAAGTGGACAAGTGGAAATATCAAATAGCAAAATCAAAGCAATCTTGGAGAAGACCGTATCGAAGGCAAGAAAAGATTGGTCTTTCAAGCTTGATGATTCACTATGGGCTTATAGAACTGTATATAAGTCACCGATAGGCACCACACCCTTTCGATTAATATATGAAAAACCTTGTCACTTGCCAGTAGAGCTTGAACATAAGGCATATTGGGCAATTAAGACAATTAATTTTGACTTGACAGCTATTGGAAAAAGGAGATGCCTACAATTGAATGAGCTAGATGAGCTGAGACTTGATGCTTATGATAGTGCTAAGTTATACAAAGAAAGAACAAAAAGGTGGCATGATAAGCACATCCTGAGGCGTAAATTTCAAGTAAGAGAATGGGTCCTACTATTTAATTCAAGGCTGAAGCTTTTTCCCAGAAAGCTTTCGTTCCCGTTGGTCCGGTCCATTCTAAGTAAGTCAAGTTTTTCCATATGGAGCAGTGGAAGTATAGAGTGAAGCTACCGGATCCTTCAAAGTTAACGGACAACGCCTCAAGCACTTTGTCACGGGACAACTGGTTGAAAAGAAAGTCAACCAAACTCTCTTAGAGCCCCCATCAATCTAATAAAGTGCAAGGGAGTCGAGCTAATGACTTTAAACAAGCGCTTTGTGGGAGGCAACCCATATTTTAATTTTTAAGTTTCTTTTTGTTTGATTTCTTGCTTTAAGATTTAGTTTTCATCTTTTAATTTAGTTAATTTCTTAGATTAGAAGTCTAATGAGTGTTTTCTTTTGATTTTCAAGTCTATTTCCATGTAGCCAAGGCAATACAAAAGGATTAAAATCAAAGGAAATCAAGAAGAATAAAAAACAGAGGCCAAATTCAAAGAATTAAAGGTTCCAGCCAGCAACACGGGTTACCCGTGTCCTCCACCACGCCTGTGCTGCAAGCATGGGCTAAAATTTGGACAATTGGTGAAACTCGCCAGCAACACGGGCAAGCTATGTCCCAGGATGAAAAAAATGGATGCAACAGAAAAGAGAGGACCTGTCAGAAACACGGGCAATTCGTGTCATGGGACACGGTCGTCCTCTAGGCAAAAATCCTAACCGTGTTGTGCAACACAGGCCAGACCTTGAAGGCTGTAGACTCTAGCTTAAAGCACGGGTTGGCTGTGCTGCATAGCACGACCGTGCTTCGGGCCAGGTAAGCCCCCCTTTTTATTTTCTTCCATTTTCTTTCCCGTGTTTCCCTCTATCCTCCCGTGCCCTAACCCGTGTTCCTTTCCCTCTCCTTCCTCAATCAAACTTCCTCTTCTTCCCTATCATTCTTCAGCCTCAATCTCCCAAACCGTTCCCTAGCCAGACAAACCCAATCCCTCTATCCTCTTCCCTAATCTTCCTCGTCCCTCTCCATCTCACTCACCCTCTTGGCTCCTCCATACCCACGATTTTTTTCCATCCCCTGTTCTGAGCCTTTTCCCATTCCCCTATTCCCCTTCGAAGTTCCTTCTCCCTCTCGTTCTTACTCACCTTATCGGTTTCCACATACCCGAATCCCCTCCCTGAAGACCCAGCCCCTTCTCCCCATCCTTCTCGGTCTCCTCACTCCAAAAATTTCCCCCTCCCCTGGTCTGCGATTTCCCCATTCCCTCTACCCAGCTCCTTCTTTGGCCAACCCCACCTACCTCTGCACCCATAACCCAAAACCTATTCCCCCATTTCCTTACATTACATTGTTTTACTCCACCCTACTGGTTACCAGTTCTACTACATCTCCATCACCCATCATCCAGGTACCTCATATGCTCCCCCAAAGGATCATGATTCCATCTCTTCGCGGCTCAACTGCATTGAGGCAAAGCAACTTTCATAGCAAGCTACCTTGCATGCCATGTAAGATTCCATCCAAAGCATGTAGGGCATAATGCAGGCATGGTATACCTGGCACCTGGGTCAGAACCCACCTGCACCTCCTCCAGATGACCAATGAGCAAGTAAGTTACCTCTCCCTTTGCCTATACTTTCACTTATTCCTGACATTAAGGACAATGTCAAGTTTAAGCATGGGGGAGTATTGATTAGTTATTATTGGCTGAATATCTCATGTGCATTGCAAAATCACATATTTTACTATTTCAGAGATAGATTGATGTAATATAGGTTGATTTTAACTCATGAACATGTGATGCACAATAGGGTATGAAATAGGTAGTTTAAATTTTAATCTCTCTCTTCAAGCATTGAACCTCTAATTTGTTGAAAAATATCTCTCCTATTGTACTTTGAATAGTATGTCTTTGTTGATTTTTAACACTGAGAGTATGAAGGCTGGGAGAGGTGAAAAATGAGGGAATATAACACCCAAAAAGTTTTCACTCTAAGTACCCCTTCAAGGCACTAAAAAGGCCCTAGTATGAGTACCTAGTTGCCTTTACCCTAGTGAGATGGAGTATAAAATGCACTCACTGCATATTTCTATAAAAAAAATAGAGATGAATGAAATAGACAAAAGAGAAAGAAAAAAATGATGATGAGAAATAAAAGACAAAAGAATGAGAAAAATAGAAATAAGGGCAAGGCAACATAGGGAGATCTAAAGGATGAGGTGGCCTACTTAAGTGAGTGAAAACCAATTAGATACATACACTCAATGGTACCAATAGAAGCAGATATATAATAGGAGAATTTTGGTTTAGTTTTAGAAGAATAGAGACTATCTGGTAAATGTTTATTCATATATCTATTGTGTGCACACTGATTGAGTGAAAAATTTCCTGTATTGTATTTATCTATTATTTGAAATTTGATTGTATAATCTCCCTTTTGTTTTGATATGTCATGTTATTTGCTTGAGGACAAGAAAAGGTTTAAGCATGGGAGAGTTGATAAAGAGGAAATTTGAGTGTTTATTGGTTATATTTTATACCCTAATTAGTAGTAAACTTGTGATTATTTCCTTGCATTTGGTTATGCTTTGCTTTGGATACTGCTTTGGTTTGTTTTATGCTTATAGGTGAGCAAAAGAGCTAAGAAGCAAAGGAAAACAATCATGAGAGGAGCCATATAGACTTGGAATATGCTAAGGAGGAAGCAAGGAGGCAACACACCAAAAATTGGCAAGAAAGGAGCATGGCAGCCCCCAACACGGCCAGGCCGTGCTTGGTGTGCATGAAGCACAACCAGGCTGTGCTCTGGGCGAAAGATGCAGAAACTTTCCAGAATCCAGCCCGAAGCACGGCCAGGCCGTGTCCTGGAACACAGTCGTGCTTCGGGTCTATACAACACGTGATTTTTAGGGTTTTTCGCTGCCAAGTTGATACATATGCTTGGGGAAATGCAGAGGAAGATATTCAAACTCAGAGATACACTTTAGACTCAGTTTTTAGGCTTAAAAAACACTCCTAGGTTAGGTTTTTACTTGAATCATTGTTGAATTTATATTCTAGAATATGATTTACACTCATTGAAGGTTGTATTTTCATCTTACTTTTCTGCAAACCAGGTTACATCTTTCTACTTTAATTCTCTACTTTTATTTTTACTCCTTTGTAGATTGTACTGAACTCGAATGAATTATTTAATGAAAATGAGTTTGATTTCTATTTCTATTATGTGTGAGCAAATTTGATCTAGGGGTTTTGTAAACCCACTTGTGATATGATGATACTATGTTATTGAGTTAAATGTTGGAACCCTAATTATGATACTTCTAGATTGATTAGGATTAACTATTATATACATGAATAAGAGTTGGTAGAATGCCTGATCATCAATCTATCACGTCTTAAGTTTTTAATTGATGAACTGAAAGGTAAAAATTAATACCAGAACTTAATAGTTAATTAGGAATATCTTAATCACGAAAGTAGTTTAAGATTATCTAGGAATGAATCAATTAGGGGGCAAGAGAAAACCGATTAATTGACTTCTATGGTTGGCATAGAATTTAATGAACCTAGGTTAAGCTAAGAACCACAAAAGTAGGCAATTTGATTAACCTAGGTACGATTAGTAATGCTTGAAAGAGAATTCTAGTTAATTAAGGCTAAACCATCCCCAACTAGTCTAGATAATTGCAATTAGAGGTACAAATTGGATGTTGAATATCATAAGTGTGGTGGATCCTAACCCTAGGTTTTAGTTAATTGAATCCTTAATTTATTTAATTGTGACAAACTCTCTCTTGAATTACATCGATTTAGATAGCATATTTCACATCATTCTAGTAATTGACATTGTTCTCTGTGGGATACGACCTGTACTTGCCGGATTAGCTATAGCTACACCGTGCACTTGCGGTAATTAGTAAAATACACACAACAGTTGCATCAATTTTTTTTCTCTTGCTCTAATGGTTCATGTTCCTCTTTGTCTGGTATTGCAACTTCCCTATCACTCCTTAATATGATGGTGCTGACATTTTCCTTTAGATTAACCACCATTTAAAAGGGCAAATCATCTGAATTCTAGCCTTCTAGTCGACTAATTGTTATAATCAATTGACCCATTTAGTTTTCTATATGTTTAATGCTAGTCCTTGTCTCTTGTTGAAATTGCCTTGAGTCCTGTTGCAGTTGCACAATGGAGTTAGCAAGGGATTTAATCGTCTCCTTTAAAGATATACTTAACTTAGAGCCCTATGCTATAGGCAATCCAAAAGGATAAGGCAATTTGTTTTATTGAAAATTTGTAATATTTTAACTTACAGGCTTACTTTGTGCATTCCCATATCTAAAATTGGGTTGATCCCTCCATCTAGGATTATAGGTATTGGAATAGGGATCATACCTTCTTGTTTGTTTAAGAAAACCACATACTACATTGGCTTGCTCCATGGATTCTCCTTGCAATGTTGGGCACATGTTAGTTAGATAGCCCACTACTGTGCAAATACCACATACTTTAGCTGGTTGGATTGCTTTTGCAACAAATTGATGCACAAGAGGTAAATTCAGTAATCTTATGTTCAATGGAAGAAGTACATACCTCATAAGCATGCTTGATTGGGTGGTCATGCCTAATGCCAAACTATTGAGAGTTAATGCCATATTTGGTATTAGAATTGTAGCTGCTTCAGAAGTTTTGTCCACTAGTGTACATCCACTATCTACATCTATGATGCTCTTATCACCTTGCAGAAGACCCTTATAAAAGTATTGAATTAGTAGCTACTCACTAATTTGATTATGTGGGAAGCTTTCACAAATCTTTTTAAAATTTTTCCAATATTCATAAAGGGTCTCTCCATGTTGTTGCCTCATGTTGCATATTATTTTTCTTTTATTTGCAGCTCTAGATATAAGAAAATATCTTTTTAAAAATAAATTTTTCATATCATTCCAAGTAGTAATGGTTCTAGATGGTAAATAATATAAACAATCTTTGGCTAAATCTCTTAAAGAAAAAGGAAAAGTCATAAGTTTAATTTGTTCTTCAATTACTTCAGGGGACTTCATACTGGTACACACCATGTGGAATTCCTTTAAATGCTTGTATGGATTTTTGCCTACAAGACCATGAAAATTAGGTAAGAGATGTATCAATCCATATTTCAATTCAAAATTAACATTCTCATCAAGATTGGGGAAAGTAATGCATAAGGCATGTTGAAGCAAACCTGAAGTTGCGCGTTTCTTCATAGTAGGATTTCTAGCCATGACTACTTCCTCCTTCTCTTGATCAATATCTTATTAAACTTCTCTTATATGCATGTATACATATTTTCCAATTTTTGGATTGTACTACAATTCTTAAGAGTTAGTAGAACGAGTAACATTTATAAATAAAATTCACAATGGGTAATTAGACGTAGTCCCCGGCAACAGTGCCAAAATATGGTATGTATTGTAGCAGGTACACCAAATGTAATAAATACCTTACTTTAGAACTACCTATAATAGTGGGAGTATGAGTTAATCCTATAGAGACTAGTATTATCTTTTGTGAATATAAAAAGTGGGATTTTGAAAGTTGTAAAAAAACTATTAGATACATAAAGAAAAAATCATAATAAACTAAATGTCAGTGTAAATCAATGATGAAAGCATTGATCTTGGTTGATATCCACCATCAAGAATTGTATTGATCATCAATAATATAATCAATTCTCTATTAAATATCTACTATTGGGATGCTAACCATGTTTCTCCTTAGGTTTAGTTAATTGATAACAATTGCTTCAACTAACCCTAATTAATAAGAAACCTTGACCAATTGGTAAAGTTTAACTTCGCGTCAGGAATTAAAGAAATTGATAGAGCTAAACAATACAGATATATCAGTTACATTTAATTTAGTCAATTATTCATCATAGGATAACAATTCATAATCATACAATCATTAATCCTATTTGCCTTTTGAATCAAATTGATCAAAAAATTGTTGATGTATGATTTAGTAGTAGATTAAAACAACTAAACCACTAGTGTGCACCCTAGCTATCAATAGAAAAGTCATGAACTAAAGAGTAGATGAATAATCAATACTCAAATAAAATTGAATAATCAAACATTAATCAAATCTCACACTGTATATAATCCTTGAGGTTTCGATCTTCCTCAACCAAGAAAAGAGAATTAACCATGTAAGGACATAAGAAAATCTAAGAGAAGATGAGAAAAGACGAAAAAACGATTTCTCAATGATAGGATTCTCTTTTTTATGATTTCTTGAGATATTGTTTATAGATTTTTACATCCCTAATGATTTAGGATTTATTTAGGTCGAGTATTAGGTCATTGGGCTGCGTTTCAAGATCATTTTAGGGAAATTTCATCACTTTTACGGATCCCTATTGAAAAGCAGCATCGTGGCACTCCGTAACTGTTGTTACGAGAACCACGCCGCTCTCTTTGTTGGGCTATTGCACATGACAGTGCCATGGTGCTAATTTCTAAGCACCACGGCATTAAGATTTCTGTATACTTTGAAAATGTGTTTAACACAAAAGTAATAGCTCTCTATCTTAAATTTTGATATCCATTAGAATCACCTCCATCGAAGCTAATATGACAGTGTTATACTCCAATTAGTAATAAAAGGTAAAGATTCACTACAATTTAGCATTTTTCATGATATTTCATCTTTTTCTCCTTTTTTCTTCTTCCTTTGATCCTACAACATATAATATAAAACTAAGCTAATTACTAATCATATTTTACTTAAATCAAACAAAAATTGAGTTTAAAGGCATTAAAATCATGCTTAATTATGCACACATTAACATGAGTATATTTCACTAGGCTTGATTCACTTTAAATTTGGGAAAGATATGTGAATGATTGCATATGCTTTATGTTTTATAAGTTTTATGAATATGTCCCATGGTGTCCTTCATGGTTTTCCATTTGCTAAGTCAAAATATCTTGTTTAGCCTCCTTGCCAATACATCATGCTAAATACCTAAGCTCCATTAAACCACCTTTTTCAAATATTAAAATTAATCCTTCTCTATTTCATGATATTATGTACGCTGCATTAAACGTTTTGTCATATTATCTCTTTCACATTGGTCCTTTAACCTCATTTTCCCACCAATGTTATGAGTATACTTGCTACCTCCTTTGGTTTTTTTAAGAATAAGACCTTTGAATGCTCCTTAAAGAAAGCGCCAACCTAATTTTGTTTTTGCATAATTTACATGTTCACAAAAACAAAATTCTCACTTTCCAAACTTTCTCCATGACTTCATCATCCAAGCCCAAGATTAAGAGAATGAGAAGTGGCAAGTCAGTATCTCCAATTAATAAGTGTCAAAGACCTAATAAGGCGAAGAAAATCTTTGTCAATACCACGACAAAGAAAGCTTATGAAAAGTACTTCAAGCAAAGAAAGTGCATTGTCCCTCAAAAGGTAAATCTAAATTTCCTTATTATTGAGAAATTTTCTTGCCTTGAATGGATTAAAGGCTTAGGGTGGTTTGAGTTTTTGAAAGTCAATGAAGAATTCTTTCTTGAGCTTATTCAAAATTTTCACTCAAATTTTTCTGTGGAAGAAAAATGGTTTTCATGTAAATTAGGATTAAAGGGAAAGGATGTAACAACTTTTATTATTATTATTATTATACAATATAGAGTTCACATACATGTCATTAATCAAAAAGTACGTACAACATATCAAATACATAAATATCTATATCTTATTTATTCTGGTTGACCAATTTCAGAGATACAGGTGCGGGTGGTTACACCTTCACCGTGATTTGAGCTAAATCGACCACAAACATTTTATTTGATTCTGGAATCTGCCTAACATAAAGTAACTCAATCCAACGTGTACTAAAAGCCAGAGCCATAGAAAAATCTGCATAACTAATTTTCTGAACATGACATGGAAATATAGTGAGAATTAAATCTCAGTAAGTTCAACAATAAATCATCATCAATATAGTTCATCACGTCATGTTCATCTGTATAAACTATAGTAAATATCTTTGGTCACATGAATGCACTATATCTATGCACATGAGAATTGTACAATAATGACATGTATGACTATTTTTAGAATATCATATGATGAGTATTTTCTACTCTTCGGTATAGGCTTTTCTCGCACCGTCCGACATGGCACACTTTCTCTTTCTTTTCTCAATAGCATAATCATAACCATTGGTAGGGCGTCCCCTACTGGTGCACCACATGGATTGCCATGTGATCGTGCTCATTTCTTTTCTTTTCACAATAATAGCAAAAAATATGCTTTCAATAACAAGTATGTTCATCAAAATATAATTATTACCGAAAATCATTGGTCATTATGCCATGAACATAACCATTTCAAATATCACTTTATAAATATTTTCATGTCAAAATTTCACACTTAAGATGGTAAGAAGTTCATATAATGGCAATGACTATGGCATATACTAATAATTTATTATTTTAATTTATAAGATTCTTTTTTTTTAAATATTAGTTTTATTTCTTTATTTTCTTGATGCGGGTTTTCACACTATCTGACCTTCTCTTACTAATCAGAGCATAATCAACTAATTTAACTTCGATGTAGGTTATCTTGGTGTCAATTTAAAGATAAAACAATTATCTAAAACAATTATGTTGAACAGTGTAGCGAAATATTAAGAAATCAAGGTGATATTACTCTCTCAAAGTACAGGTTATTTCTTCTCGGGTAGGTTCTGACCTCTACCTACTAATCTGTCCATATCTCTCTCATAAGACTTCCAAATTAAGTGATTCTAGTGGCTAAAAATTCATGACACATATAGCAATAATTTTTATGTTAATAATTTATTTTAATTCCCTATAGAATGTTCCCAAAAATTGAAACACAGAAGCTATCCTGAAATATTCTTCCTTAATTAACCAATTTCTGATCACTACTTACTAATCAGACCATATCTGCCTCATACGGAATCTAAATTGAGTTATTCCAGTGGCTAAAAAGTCATGATACATATATCTAAAATTCTTATGTTAACCATTTATTTTAATTCCCTACAAAATGTTCCCAGAAATTAAAATACAGAAGCTATCATAACATATTCTTCCCTGACTAACCATTTTCTGACCACTGCTTACTAATTGGACCATATCTACCTCATATGGACTCCAAATTGAGTGATTTTAGTGGGTAAAAATCAGTGAGACATAGATCTATATTGTTCATGTTAACCATTTATTTTAATGCCTTACTGATTCTTTCCAGAATTTTAAAAATAGAAGCTTAAAATTTTGCCACCCATAGGCATACCTCTGCAAAACTATCTACACCAGCCTAAGTATTTTAACATACATAATATGTAACATGATATAGCAACATCCATGACCAATCATCAAAGTTCTAAGATCAAAATCTTCTATAAATATTACAAGTTTCAAACCTTTTCTTCAAAAAGAAATATTATTAAATTTACCTTGAGTACTTAGTCCTCTAGACTTCTCCTTCCTATTTCTTCCTTTCTTCCTCTTCTTTCCTCACTCTACCTTGCTTCTATTTTTCCTCTCCCTCACTTGGACGAAAATTCTAATGTTATAAGGGTGGGTTTTGCTTATATAGACTATCAAATAATTCACCTTTCATAATCATGGGTCTACCTTATCACAATTAGGATGCACTTGGTTGAATTTTTGGAAAACAAACAACTCATGTTCTTGTCTTTCTCTTCCTTAGTCAAGATATGCATAGGAAAATGAGATTTGTATTTTAAAAATTATGATAATATGTTCTTAAGATAAGGGACAAGGTCCCTTTGATTTAGGGATTCATTTCCTTTTTCTTTTGTCTTAATCAATTATGATAGGTTTGCCTTTTTAGGTGGCAAATTTCCAACCCTTGAATCTTCCTTGCTTAGCTAAAATTATTTGTGTAGGATAATGATGTTTTGTCATAATGCTATGTATTATTACCCACTTGCTAAAATTATGAGTGTAGGATATAGATGTTTTGTCCTAATGCCATGTATTATCATACTACTTGCTAAAATTATGAATGTAGGATATCACACCACTTGCTAAATTTTTGTCTTAATGCCATGTCACCTAATCTTGATTACACCATTATTTCATCACTTTATTTTATTTTTATTTTTATTTTTAATTTTCCTCTTGAGCTTGGGCTTATTCTTGCCCATGTTATTTACTTTGGTTAAAATTTTACCTTTCATAATGGGATTAGTCACATTTTCATGATTTTTGGGCTACCGGTCCAATTTCTATATCCTAGTCCAAGTCTATGTTTTATTTCTTCCTTGGGCTATCTTATTGGCTTGCTAAAAATTCATGTGAAGTATAAAAACTCTATATGAAGTGTCCATAGGTGAAAGCCCAATTTATGGGTGGAGATACTAAACTTAGTAACTTTAACTCTTAAATTAGGAAAAATTACCCTAATCCAATCTTCTTGAAATTTTAATACCTTTACATACTTCACAAAAAATTATCTTCCTTACCCAAGAATTTCACCTTTCTTTAGTATATTTATTTCTAATTTTTCCTCTTCGGTTTTCTCTCTTTACCTATTTTATTAATGTTAGAACATTTCTATGCATACACGTAAGGTGAAGAATTTCTAAGGATTATATTTCCTTAGATATCTAAAAATTGTCTAATAAATTTTATTTCCTTAATTAAATATTTATGTACCTTTATCAATAAAAGAAACGAAATTAAAGATGTTACTTTGAATACATGAAACGAAATTAGGTTTCTCTCCCCTTAAAAGAAATTTTGTCTTCAAAATTTCAGAAATTACCTAAGAATAATTTCGGATATTTCTTCCTCATGACTTCTTCTAGCTCCCAAGTTGCTTCTTCCGAAGTCAAACCTTCCCATAACACCTTAACCATGGGAATAGTTTTGTTCCACAATTGCTTCACGTCAGTGTCCAATATAGATTCTGGTACTACCTAGTATGTGATGTTCTCCTTTATTTGGATTGGTTCATCTCATATCACATGTGTGGAGTCTGGAAGATACTTCCAGAGCTGTAATACATTGAAAACATTATGCAAGTTGGACAAATTAGGTGGGAAAGCAACTTAATATGCTGACGTCCCTACTTTCTTTAGAATTTGGTAGGGTCCAAATATCGCAGATTTAAGTTTTTGGTCTTGAGAGACCTACCAACTCCAGTGGTCGGGGAAAGTTTTAGAAATACATGGTCCCCTTCCTCAAACTCCAGAGATCTATGTCTCTTGTCATAGTAACTCTTTTGCCGACTCTAAGCTGTGAGCATTTTGTCTCGTATAATTCTGATTTGTTCAGTGGTTTGTTGAACTAGATCAGGACCCAACAAGTTCTTTTCTCCTACCTCAAACCAGCATAGTGGAGATCGGCACTTTCTATTGTATAAAGCTTCATAGGCGGCCATCTTAATACTAGCGTGATAACTATTATTATAAGCAAATTCTACTAAAGGTAGGTATTTATCCCATCCTTTACCTTGCTCTATCACACAGGCCCTCAACATATCTTCTAGGGTTTAAATGGTTCGTTCTGTCTGCCCATCAGTCTGAGGATGGTACGCAGTACTGAACCGCAACTGGGTTCCAAAAGCTTCCTGCAACGCCTTCCAAAACCTTGACGTAAACATCGGATCTCTATCTAAAACGATATTTAAGGGAATCCCATGTAGTCTAACTATTTCCTGGATGTACAACTGGGCTAATTTGTCCAGTGAATAGTTAATCTTTATGGGCAAAAAGTGAGTAGATTTAGTTAATCTGTCAACTATTACCCAGATAGAGTTATGTCCAACTAAAGTCTTAGGTAAGCCCATGACAAAATCCATTGAAATACTATCCCATTTCCATTTAGGGATCTCAAGAGGTTGTAAAAATCCCGCTGGCTTTTGATGCTCTACCTTTACCTTCTGACAAATTTGATATTTCACCACAAACTCAGCAATGTCCTTTTTAATCCTGGCCACTAATACATCATCTTTAAGTCCTGGTACATTTTAGTGGATCTAGGATGGACTGAGTATTTACTCTTATGCGCTTCCTGTAGGATCTTAGTCTTTAACTCTCGGTCTTGAGGAACACAGACCCTTCCTTGGTACATGAATACTCCATCTTCTGAAACAGAAAAATCATCCTGATCATTATGATCCCGTAAGTATTGGTCGTGGCCTTGAGCCTCTTTAATCTGGGCTTTAAGGTCACACTTTATACTTAACCCATGGATGATTAGCTTCTTTGGAGCAAGAGTAGTGGCTAGCTTCAAATTTTGAAACTCCTCTAGCATCTGCATCTCATACACCATCATCTAACCCATGTGTAGAGATTTTCAACTCAAAGCATCTGCTACAACATTCGCCTTTCCTGGATGATACTTTATCTCAAACTTGTAGTCATTGAGGATTTCTACCCATCTTCGTTGCCTCATATTTAACTCATTCTGATCAAAGAGGTATTTAAGACTCTTATGATCACAATATACTTTAAAGGTTGCCCTGTACAAATAGTGTCGCCAAATCTTTAAGGCAAACACCACTGCTGCCAATTCAAGATCATGGGTTGGATAGTTTCCTTCATGGGGTCTCAGTTGCCTAGAGGCGTAAGCAACTACTCTCTTATCTTGCATTAGCACACACCCTAGCCCTTTCTTTGAAGCGTCACTATACACTTCAAAATGTCCTGTAGAGTTTGGAATAATTAAAACAAGAGCAGTGGTCAGTCTTGTCTTAAACTCCTGGAAACTAGCTTCACATTGAACAGTCCATTTGAAAGGACTTCCCTTCCTGGTCAATTTAGTCAATGGAAAGGCTATACGAGAGAAGTTTTGTATAAACCTCCTGTAGTATCCTGCCAAACCCAGGAAACTTCTAACTTCTGTAACCGTCTTTGGTCTCTCCCATTGAATCACTGCTTCCATCTTGCTAGGGTCTACGGCTACCCCTCTATTAGAGATGACATGTCCGAGAAACTTTACCTCTAACAGCCAAAATTCACACTTCTCCAATTTGGCATACAATTTTTTCTCTTTCAGCACTTGCAGCACGATTCAGAAATGTTGTTCATGTTCTTTCTTATAAGTAGAATATATCAAGATGTCATCAATGAACACTACCACAATTTCATCTAGGAAGGGTCGAAAAATGTGATTCATGTAATCCATGAAAATTGCAAGTGCATTTGTCAACCCGAAAGGCATTACGAGAAACTCATAGTGCCCATACCTAGTCCTGAAGGCAGTTTTTGGTACATCCTCCTCCTTGATCCTAATTTGATGATATCCCGACCTCAAGTCAATCTTAGAAAAGATAGAGGCTCCCTTCAGTTGAGGATGAAAACATGCATCAAGAAAAGTAAATTGAGGGAGTTATGCTCTGATTAGTAAGAGAATGTCAGATAGAAGTTCATAAATTGAGGGAGTTATGCTCTGGTTAGTGAGAGAAGGTCAGATAGGATGAAAACATGCATCGAGAAAATAAAGAAATAAAATTAATATTTAAAAAAGAAGAAGAACCTTATAAATGAAAATAATAAATGACTAGTATATGCCATAGCCATTGCCATTGTATGAACTTCTTACCATCTTAAGTGTGAAATTTTGACATGGAAATATTTTATAAAGTGATATTTGAAATGGTTATGTTCATGGCATGCTTACCAATGATTTTTGGTGATAATTATATTTTGATGAACATACTTGTTATTGAAAGCATATTTTTTGCTATTATTGTGAAAAGAAAAGTGAGCACGGTCACATGGAAATCCGTGTGGTGCATCGGTAGGGGACGCCCTACCAACGGTTATGATTATGCTAATGAGAAAAGAAAGAGAAAGTGTGCCATGTTGGACGGAGCGAGAAAAGTCCGTACCGGAGAGTAGAAAATACTCACCTTGACTGGGGTAGCTTGATATGAGAATAAATTGATAGTCTTCAAATGATATTCTAAAAATAGTTAATCTTGTCATACATGTCATTATTGTACGATTCTCATGTGCATAGATATAGTGCATTAATGTGACCAAAGATATTTACTGTAGTTTATACAGATGAACATGACGTGATGAGCTATATGATGATGATTTATTGTTGAACTTACTGGGATTTAATTCCCACTATATTTCCATGTCATGTTCAGAAGAATAATTATGCAGATTTTCTCTATGGCACTGGCTTTTAGCATATGTTGGATTGAGTTACTCTATTTTGAGCTTATCCTAGTAATATATATGGTGTTTATGGTCGAGTTGACTAAGATCCCGGTGAAGGTGCAACCACCTGCACCTGTATCTCCAGAACTGGTGAACAGGGATGAATAAGATGTAATTATATATGTGTTAGACTTTTGTACGGATGTTATTGATTAATGATATGTATGTAAACTCTATATTGTATAAATTAAATAAATGTTATTTTGAGTTAAGTTGTAACGACGTAATAACTTCATGGTATTTTAAAAAAAATTGTTACTTAAATGGAGTTCTTACAGGTATAGTCACATTTTCATGATTTTTGGGTTACCAGTTTAATTTCTATATCCTAGTTCAAGTCTATGTTTTATTTCTTCCTTGGGCTATCCTATTAGCTTGCTAAAAATTTATGTGAAGTAGAAAAACTCTATATGAAGTGTCCATAGGTGAAAGCCCAATTTATGGGTGGAGATACTAAACTTAGTAACTTTAACACTTAAATTAGGAAAAATTACCCTAATCCAATCTTCTTGAAATTTTAATACATTTACTTACTTCACAAAAATTTATCTTCCTTACCCAAGAATTTCACCTTTCTTTAGTATATTTATTTCTAATTTTTCCTCTTAGATTTTCTCTCTTTACCTATTTCATTAATGTTAGAACATTTCTATGCATACACATAAGGTGAAGAATTTCTAAGGATTATATTTCCTTAGATATCTAAAAATTATCTAATAAATTTTATTTTCTTAATTAAATATTTATGTACCTTTATCAATAAAAGAAACGAAATTAGGGATGTTACTTTGAATACATGAAACGAAATTAGGGATATTACAAAGGACATTATTATTTTTATTTGGAATCCATTAGTACTATTATTGGATGCAAAAATAGGGGAATTAAGAGGTACACAAATTATGAAGAAATAGAATATAAGGGATAAGATCAAAATGATTCCCTTAAGGAAATAACAAATTCTAAGTTCAATACTCTTTGTAACAACATTTTTTTATTTATTTATTATACAATATAGAGTTCACATACACATCATTAATCAAAATGTATGTACAACAAAAATCAAACACATAAATAACTACATCTTATTTATTCTGGTTGATCAATTCCGGAGATATAGGTGAGGGTGGTTGCACCTTCACCGGGATCTAAACCAACTCGACCACAAACATATTATTTGATTTTGGGATTTGCCCAACATAAAGTAACTCGATCCAACGTACACTAAATGCCAGAGCCATAGAAAAATCTGCATAACTAATTTTCTGAATATGACATGGAAATATAGTGAGAATTAAATCTCAGTAAGTTCAACAATAAATCATCATCAATATAGCTCATCACGTCATGTTCAGCTGTATAAACTAAAGTAAATATCTTTGGTCACATGAATGCACTATATCTATGCACATGAGAATCGTACATTAATGAAATGTATGACATGATTAATTATTTTCAGAATATCATATGATGACTATCAATTTATTCTCATATCAAGTTACCCCGGTCAGGGTGAGTATTTTCTACTCTCCAGTACGGACTTTTCTCGCTCCGTCCGACATGGCACACTTTCTCTTTCTTTTCTCATTAACATATTCATAACCGTTGGTAGGGCGTCCCTTACTGGTGCACCACACGGATTGCCATATGACCGTGCTCATTTCTTTTCTTTTCACAATGATAGCAAAAAATATGCTTTCAATAACAAGTATGTTCATCAAAATATAAGTATTACCAAAAATCATTGGTAATCATACCATGAACATAACCATTTCAAATATCACTTTATAAAATATTTTCATGTCAAAATTTCACATTTAAGATGGTAAGAAGTTCATACAATGGCAATGGCTATGTCATATACTAGTCATTTATTTATATTTATAAGATTCTTTTTTTTTAAATATTAATTTTATTTCTTTATTTTCTTTATACATGTTTT
This sequence comes from Gleditsia sinensis, assembly GCA_037074535.1. Taxonomy (NCBI): domain Eukaryota; kingdom Viridiplantae; phylum Streptophyta; class Magnoliopsida; order Fabales; family Fabaceae; genus Gleditsia; species Gleditsia sinensis. The sequence continues at coordinate 48,029,334 of CM073467.1, read as the reverse complement.
CATCCTATCTATCCTTCTCTTACTAATTAGAGAATAACTCCCTCAATTTAACTCCGATGTAGGTGATTTTAGTGTCAATTTCAAGATAAAACAATTATCTAAAACTATTATGTTGAACAGTTTAGCGAAATATTAAGAAATCAAGGTGATATTACTCCCTCAATGTATAGGTTATTTCTTCTCGGATAGGTTCTGACCTCTGCCTACTAATCGATCCATATCTCCCTCATAAAAATTCCAAATTAAGTGATTCCAGTGGCTAAAAATCCGTGACACAAAATGCCATGTCACCTAATCTTGATTACACCATTATTTTATCACTTTATTTTATTTTTGTTTTTATTTTTCCTCTTGGGTTTGGGCTCATTCTTGCCCATTTTCTTTACTTTGGTTAAAATTCTACCTTTCATACTGGGCTTAGTCACATTTTCATGATTTTTGGGCTACCGGTCCAATTTCTATATCCTAGTCCAAGTCTATGTTTTATTTCTTCCTTGGGCTATCCTATTGGCTTGCTAAAAATTCATGTGAAGTAAAAAAATTCTATATGAAGTGTCCATAGGTAAAAGCCCAATTTATGGGTGGAGATACTATACTTAGTAACTTTAACTCTTAAATTAGGAAAAATTATCCTAATCCAATCTTCTTGAAATTTTAATTCCTTTACTGACTTCACAAAAATCTATCTTTCTTACCCAAGAATTTCACCTTTCTTTAGTATATTTATTTTTAATATTTCCTCTTAAGTTTTCTCTCTTTACCTATTCCATTAATGTTAGAATATTTCTATGGATATATGTAAGGTAAAAAATTTGTAAGGATTATATTTCCTTAGATATCTAAAAATTGTTTAATAAATTTTATTTTCTTACGGGATGTTACACTCTTGATGTTGAAATTCTTGACCTAAACATGAAACTATTTCTACATATGATATGCAACTTGTTCATATCCTGAGTAGCAAAATCTAACTTAGGAAATTATTTAGAAACATTCTACATATGTTGTAGTTTGTATTCTATATAACTAAACTTGCCTTATATCATGATATGTCACTTGAAAGCTACACTAAGAAGGACAAAAGCTGAACTTCTTTATGGAATGGTCATTAAAAAATTGGCTAAAATGGTTGAATTCTAGCTTGAAGGAGTTTTGAAAGTATCCTTAATTGAAAAAGTAGATTATGATTGAAGACTCCTAGGAAGCTTGGGGGATAAATAAAAAAGATAACTAATGGTTATGTGTGACTAAACCTAGCTTGGTCATAAAATAAGAAAAAGGTTCATATGAAAATAAGGGAAAAAAGAAAGTCAATGGAACTTGCAAGGAAGATAGTAGAGAAATGAAGGAGTATAATAAATAGGAAAAATGGTAAATGAAGGAATCGAAGAAGGAGAAGTTATTTGGAGAAGGTATGACAAATGTTAAAGATGAACTTGAAACCCCTCTAATTGTTAAAGGTTAAAACATTATTTATGCTTCTAGGAGAAATCTTCATGCATTAAAAACTCCATAATGAAAATAATAGCTAAGATGATAGAAGAAGTAGAATCCATTGAGATCTCTAAAGAATCTAAAAAATGCTTAAGCATGAAAAGAAGTGCATTTGAGAAGAAATAAAGAAAAATGAATAAAAAATCAATGAAGATGTAAGTTAGCACTCACTTAGAGATTCTATAGAAATTCTGACTAATAATCTTTTTTAAGGACTTTTTTATGATAATCAAGAGGAAATCTCTAGAAATCAGAAGGATATTAAGGAAGCAAAGACTAAAGAAAATGTGGTGCATGAAAATAAGGATGAATAAGCTGGTACGAGAACAAATGAAGATGAAAAATTCACACAAGCTTTACATGATTCCTTGAACCAGTTAATGTAGAAAATAGATACCATGATAGTGGATGACAGTACTTTAGATATTGAAATACAATCTATGAATGAAAATTTGAGTGGTGATATTAAACGACTGAAGAAATGGATGGAAAATTAGAGGAGTTAGATGGAAAATCTAGTGGATGCTAAATTGGCTTGTTGGACTAATGATTTGATGAAGAATGCTAAACCAAATCTATCGCCTGATTTCTCATTCCCTCTAAAAGATGCAAGTGTGAATCTTAACCTTGATATTAAACCATTTGACCTTGCACTTCAATGATACAATATTCACCTTGCGTCTTTATTTTGGATACTAGACCTTATGATCCTTAAATAAATTAGGCTCTGGTTTTACTATTTTTGTGACCATGTGTTGATTTTTAGGACACTTTTATACTCTATTTGTATCTATGGATATTACTTTGGTTGCCTTGCTTCTTTAGGAGCTTTTATTATGAAATCTATATTTTTATGGATAGTTATGGTTGTGCACTTCTTTACAGGTTATTCTCCCCTCATTATTTTTTATTATGGCAAAAGGGGAGAGAAAAGTAATTCTTACCAATTGTATTTCTGATCCAACCAAAAATTCCTTTACTTTTTTTAATTGGAAGAGTTTGTTTTCTTTCTTCGGTAGAACCTTTACTAAAAAAAAGATCAAACAAAGATTCCCTCTCTTATATAACCTATAGAAAAGTGGGCTAATCCAACAAATCTTGCTATCACAATGGAAAGAGCCACTGGTTTATCTCTCCATCTAATCAAATTAGCCAAAGGTGTGCATTCATAAGATGATGCTAAAGTTTAATCAATTCTTGCTAATATCCACGCCAGGAGATTAAGAAAATAAATCTAGTAGCCCAAACAAGATGTCCAAATAAGAACATCCATGCCCAGAATGATAAACTATTCATACCAAAAGGGTTTTATCCATTGATAAGTTGTGAAGAGTTTAACCATAGATAATCTCTTAACCATATGATAAAATAGGTAGAAGATTCATTCAACTATGAAACGTCACCTTACCATAATGTAATGTTCTTCCAATGCCAATAGAAAGTAACCCATCCAATGGTATTTAACATCTAGAAAACTGCCAAATAAAATGCGTCCCAAGCTGAAATATCACAAGTACCACCTCGTCCCAGACCATTGCAAGGAAAACTATAACCAAAATATTTTTTATCTTGTTTCCTATGTTATACATTATTTTTATTTTCCTTATTATTAATTTTTACTTTAATTTAAAACTATAAAACAACTTATTTTCTTGATTATATAAAAGAAAATCCAAAGAATGAAATGGGAATAAATAGATCCATTTATTCACAATCGGATTATATTTGTTTGATACACTGTTGTCAATATTAATGTTGAAAAAAGAATACAATAGGAACATATTTGATAAATACTAATAACTCTCAGATAGAGTATTAGAATGGAAAACTCTATTAGATAATGAACTACTGGTTCTAAGCCATCACATTGAATCCACAATTGTCTGTATTTTTGAGTTTCATCTAGATCATTAGAACTTTTTCTTCTAGTTAAATCACTATCACTGGTATCATTCGTGCTAGCAAACATTGGAATAATATGAATTAGCTGAACTCAAAGAATAGTCTAATTTCGTTTATTTTATTTTTCTTTTATTTCATTTTTCTTTTTATTGTATATAATTAAAAATGAGATATAAGTAATAATTTATATTTTCTAATGTTTTGAATTGTTCAATATAAAATTGAACCTATTTTACTCTTATGATATGCAGAATAATAATTATTTTGTCTACTGAATTGTAAAATTAAACTCCAAGTGTGCTTGTTCCCCCTTCTTCCTTACCATGGCAAATCTTTGTGAAATAACTCCGATGAGAAGAAAAAAGAAGGCGTTAAGAGACCCTCCTGATCTAACCGTAGACACTCTAAGATCCTTTTTCAAACCTGCTTCCATTTCAAGTCAAGATATAGATAAAAGACACATCCCATTGCACTGATCGGGGGAATTCATAGTGACTGAGGGGGTCGAAGATCAAGAATTGAGTTATTTATCAGCCAAGCATTCTATTCTTCTTATGGCTAGATCTGATGAAATATAATTTTGTTTAATCTATATGTGCTAAGTGATGAATGGCTAAATCCATGTTCATAATTTCTTGAAATGATATGGTTTGATAAAATTATGATGATAAATACATGTCTATATTTGCTTGGTTCATTTTCTGCTTTAGTTGAATTAAGATGAAAATGGTTAAATTTAAGGATAAAAGAAATGGAAAAATCATGTTTTGTTAAGAATCATCATATTCACACATTTCTTAGCAAGAATGACATCTTTTGTCCATCTTTATTTCTGTGTTGAAAATATTTGAGAAAACGGAAAGTAGAGACAAAAAATGATGAAGAAAAAAAAGGTAAACAATGAACCTAAAAAGCAAAGTAAAGCATGAACTTGAAGAGAAAAGGATATATCAAGTATGAATGTGTTGAGGGAGAGCTTTCAAAAAAAATTGGCACATATTAAGGAGGAGCTTCTTAACACTCTTAGCTCTTATTACTTAATTTAAGTGAACATTTTTCATTAAGGGCTAGTGCTAAAATGGAACATTAAACATATAACTTGCCATCATAAAAATGGGAAAGATTGTTGAAACAAAGCAAGGTTAATATTTTTAATTAAATTTCCCTTAAGAAAATTATTTGCCTTCATGATTTTGATTATAACAACTCAATGTTGTGATTGAATAGAATTGAATTTAAGGAGTAAAACCATCTCTTAAGCGATAATTTGGAATTCTGAATCAAGTAATTACTCCATCAAGATTTAAGTTAAAATAATAACTACAATATATGCCTAAAACATGAAGCATGATATATTTAGAGCCATTACATAAAAGGAAAATTCTATTAGGCCATGTTTATATTCTATAGACTATTACTTAGGTGTTTTATGTGGCAACCTATGTATAAGTTGAATCCCAATGGAAAAAGAAGCTAAAATAAGCTTAAAAAGGAAGATTAAGTAACATCTACAAGCCTAAAGAGCAGCCTTTCAAAACTTTAACCTAACTTAGCTTTAATCCTAAGTAGACAACTTCTAGAATAAATGCTACTTGGCTATGCAAGCTATATAAACTTATCTTTCACACCACAATTGTTCTTGCTTATATACAATACAAATCTAGAAGGAAAATATGAAGTAAGAAGCTATCAACTTGGAGCTAAAATTTGATTTTCAAAAAGCTATAGAGTTAAGTTGTAATATCCTGTAATTTAAAATACCACGTTTTGCTCTATGACCATGTTTTATGATAAATATTTATGTTTTCCTTTAAAAGAAAATATGCTTCTTTTGAATCTTGTCCCTAGGCAAGTGGTGCTATAGGTATTGATACGTATGTTTTGAGAGGTGCTTCTTTTGTGTAGACTATTAGTCCAAACTTCTGAATCGATTATGATAAGCAGGGATGAATGTGACCTTTCTAAACATGAGGAGGAGAATTTGCTTATGTCAAAAGAAGCTATATTCGAATATTATTGCAAAGGTCTATATGAAGGTAAAAGGATTCACCCAACATGAAGAAAATGGTTTATCTAAATATGAGAAAGGTATGAATTTGTTATATCATGAATGGTCAGTACAAAATTTATGGTAAGTTATGATTTGGATGATGGGTTGTTGACTCTAAGTTAACGATTTGTGACAAAGTGTGTGCATTGGAAATAGTTTTAAATTTTATTAGGTGGATGAGTTAGAACTTTATATATATATATATATATATATAGGCAAGTTGTAGGGGGAGTAGAATTCGAAAGTAGGAGACTTATAAAGATTATGTTTTAAAATGGTGAATTTTTGTTCATGTTAAGGATTCGGAGGAGGTTAGCTTTCAAAAGTTTAACGGTAGATATAGGCCTTACAATATTTAAGGAAAGGATTAACCTCGAATGTTAAGAATTCTGATAAAAAGTCTAGTTCCCTTTGTAGTGTACATGATAATGTATAAGCAACATAGGGTAATGTTCAAGATGATGCCCTTGAGGAAGAAATAGTGTCCCCTTTTACAACACAAGCAAGAACTATGGTTGATATAGCTACTAGCAAACATAATTTGCGAAGATATGTAAACATGCTAATGGATATAGTAATGGAGAAAAGTAAAAGTGATTGTCCATAGTTAGGACATATCAAGAGGGATTGTCTGCAACCTTATAGTTTGAGCTAGAGAACAAAGTAAATTTCTTTATTGCCTATAACCATAAAGGACCCATAGTGTGAAAATGAATATTGGTGCATATCTAAATGTGCTTTGTGAAAAGAAATTTTTGTAAATGTGTTTTGGGCTTTTAAAATTTAGGGACCGAATTTCTAAAGAGGTAAAGAATGTGATATCCCATAATTTTAAAATGACATATTGTGCTCTATGACCATGTTTATGAACAATATATATATTTTCATTTAAAAGCAAATATGTTTTACTTATATGATCATGCTTTGTTTTAATATAAAAAACATGTTTTATTTATAATAATTTTATGGTTTAAAAATGTAAGTGAAGCTACTTGAAATTTTCCAGCATTTTTTGTGTGTTTTACTCCTTCCATCTTGGGCCTCTTCACCCTTCCCCTTGTGCTTTTGATTCTCAAAAGTTAAGCCCAATCAAACCTTCATTCAAGAAGCCATGAGTATCACCAAAACCCTGAATGAAGTGTAGATGATTACAGCAAAAAAATTTCATGAGGATACAGCAAAATTGAAGCTTCGACTAGTTAGGTAGGGTTCCTAAAATCCTTGTTTTTTTTACTTTTTTAGAAACTTTTGGTAATAGATTCTTGTTTAGGAGGTAGAATATCCCTTTTATACCAATTTTTCTTACCATATAACATGAATGTTGGCTAAAAATCACGATTTGTTCTTCGGTGAATAGTGATATGAATAGTGCACACGCCTTGAAATATGGTATTTAAGTAATACAATTAATTTTAGAATGGAATTGTTTAGGGTCAAATGTTAGAAAGTCTCATTAGTTAAAGTATTTAATAAGTAGGGTAGGGATGGGTTGTTCTTTAAATATTTGGAAGCTGAGAAATGATTATGGCATGATAAGTAGAGATGTTGTGGGAGTTAAGGGATATATACTTGAGGAATATCTTTGTTAAACAAGTTAGGAGACTATATATGTATTATAGCAAATGCTTGAGTTTTCTTACAAATTTGGAAGTATCAAGAATGCCTTTAGGAGAACATTCAATTACAATGTAAGTAGTTAAGGACATGTCAGGAAAGCATTGGTTGGAGACTGGAAGAAATATGGTTTTTGTTGGTGGGTACTATCGCAGGTACACTAAATACAATAAATTTCTTACCTCAAAACTAACTTGTAGGAGTGGGAACAAGGGTTGATCCCATAAGACTAACTATAGTTGTTCCCATAAGGACTAACAATAGTTGTTTTGAATCTAAAAGGGGGGAATAAGTTGATAAAATATAATTATGAATATAAGGAAAATCAATTGCAAAAAGTAAATATGAGAATTAATTAATGATGAGAGTGTTGGTCTTAGTTGAAATCCACCATCAAGGATTGCATTGATAATTGATAATATAATTCTATATTGAATATCTATCATTAGGATGTGATCCTGTTCCTCTTTAGGTTTAGTTAATTGAAACAATTACTTCAACTAACCCTAATTAATAAGCAACTTTAGCAAGTCGATAAAATTTAACTTACTAATCATATGAAGAACTAGAGAAATTGATAAAGTACAACAACATAGATAAAAATTCATAATTATAAAATCATTAATCCTATTTACCTCTTAAATCACAGAGATGAAAACTTTGTTCGATATATGATTCAGCAGTAGATTGAAACAAACAATATACTAGTACACCTCCTAGCAATCATATGAAGCAATCATGAACATGAAAAACAGATGAATAATTAATACCTAAATAGAATTGAAACAATTAAACCTTAATCAAATCTCGCAGTGCATAGAATCCTTGTTGTTTCAATCTTCCTTAACAAACAAAAAGTGTTTAGCCATGCAAGGTCATAAGAAAATCGGAGAGAGATAAAAGGAGGAGAAAGATAGAGATCTTAATTAATAGGTATTTTTTGCTTCCTCCTTGGCCTCCTGTTTATAGATTTTGGTAACTCTAATGAATTAGCATTACTTCTGGTCAGTTTTCAGCCCATTAGCCTACATTTTAAGATCAAAATAAAACTTTTTCATGACTTTTTCCTTTTCCTGCTAGGGCCAGCATCGCGATGCTAATGTGATGCTAATGTAGAGCATCGCAGCACTATGATATATACAGAATGTACAAAAAAGTAAAACAAAAGTTAGAGCTCTTCGTCTTAGATTTCCATAGCCACTTGAATAACCTAAATAAGAGTTTATAAGAGAGAGTTCTAGCTTAATTAGTGACAAAAAGGTCAAACTTCTCTGCAATTCAACATTTTTCATGAATTTCTTCTCTTTCTCTCCTCTTTTCTTCTTCCTTTGTTCTTACAATTCAAAACACAAAAATAAGCTAATTTCTAATCATATTTTACTTAAATCAAACAAAACATAAGTTTAAAGATATTAAAACCATGCTTAATTATGCACATAGAAGTCATCAATTAGAATTGATTATTTGGATATTAGAGATATAAGGGGATTTGTGTCATGTTTAGATAAATTTAAAATTTGTACATATATATCTAGTGGCTTGATTTACTATAAGATGAGAGTGAATTTTGAGAGTTAAGACTTTCTTGAGGGTTAACCATCCTAGTATAAAGGATTTGATCAAAATTGAGTCTTTTCTTTATCTCTAATAAGGGATGACTTGTATTAGCTATTAACTTATCATAGGTCATGTGAATCTTGCATAAGTATAGTAGAGTATCTATAAGACAGTGGTGTTCTCAAAGCATTTAATCCATGTATAACAAGTAGCTTGTTGAATTTTGACCTTTGGAAATTTATTAGATTTACATGAAGTATAAACATATAAAGTGTTTTAAAAGTTCTTAGGTATGGGTATATGTATGAGAAATTTTGGAGTGAAAAAAACGGTGGTATGAAATTTAAAGGATGTCAAATTGAACATTTTAAGTATATTTAAGTATATAAGTGAATATATATACACACATATATATATGCCTATGTTTGTATTAAGAATATGGTTATTTGACCCCTAATTAATGTAATGTTGAGTATAAGTGGTTGTAAATGAATATTGATTTTTAGATTGAATGAAGTAATCTATAAATAATTTTCTAAGTTCTCACATATAGACTATATGCATAATACTCAATTTAAAGAGTATGATTTCCTAAGTGGTATAATGTTTGACAATGTAACAACTCCATTTTTTTACACACACACACACACACACACACATATATATATATATATATATATATATATATATATATATATTTCTAAAATTTCATGAAGTCATTACCTTTTTACTTCTAACTATTTAACTCATAATAATATTCAATTAAATTAACCAAACATAATTAAGGTTTTAGACATACCATTAACACTTATACAATTCTAGGTTCATATACACATTATTAATGAAAACATCTGTACAAAAATCATACACATATATGTCTACATTTTATTCATCCATATTGACCAATTTTGGATATACGGGAGCGGGTGGTTGTACCTTCACCGGGATCTTAGCTAACTCAACCCAATGTACGCTAAAAGTCAGTTATAGATAATATTTAGTTTTATGAACATGGAATGGAAATATAGTGAGAATTAAATCCCAGTAAGTTCAATAATAAATCATAATCATCATCAATAATGCTTGTCACGTTATGTTCATCTATATAAGCTACAACAATTATTTTAGGTCACATGAATGCACTTATCTAAGCACATGAACATCGTACAGTAATGACATGTATGACATAAATAACTATTTTCAGAATATCATGATGGCTATCAACTTATTTTCATATCAAGCTACTTCGGTCAAGGTAAGTACTTTCTACTCTCTGGAACAGGCTTTTATCACTTCGTCTAACATGGCACACTTTCTCTTTCTTTTTTCATTAACATAATCGTAGTCATTAGTAAGGCGTCCCCTATTGGTGCACCACACGGACTGCCATGTGACCATGCTCATTTCTTTTCTTTTCACATTAATAGCCAAAAATATGATTTCAATAACAAGTATGTTCATTATATTCACATGCCATAATTTTTCATCAAAATATAATCATTACCAAAAATCATTGGTAATCATGTCATGAACATAATTGTTTCAAATATCACTTTAAAATATTTCCATGTCAAAATGACACACTTAAGATGGTAAGGAGTTCATGCAATGACAATGGCTATGGCATACACTAGTCATTTATTATTTTTATTTATAAGATTATTCTTCTTTTTAAATATTATTTTCCTCTCTCACTAAACAGAGAATAACATCCTCATTTTAAATCTGATTGAGGTGATCTTGGTGTCAATTCAAAGATAAGACAATCTTCTAAAACCCTTAAGTTCAACATTTTAATGAAATCGTAAGTAATAATGGTGTTACTACTCCTTCAAATTCAATGTTATTTCTTCTCGGGTAGGTTCAGACCTCTACTTACTAATATGATCATATCTCCCTCATACAAACTACAATTGAGGTGATTCACAAACCTATAAATAGCTAAGACACTTATATATAACTTTCATGTTCATCATTTCTTCATATTCCTTAATAATTACTCCCAACAAATCGAAACAAAAAACGCTTACATTTACCAACTGAGATTCACTAATTCTGACCTTAAATTATTAATCAGCCATATCTCCTTCATATGGACTCCAAATTAAGTGATTTAAGAGCTTATAGATCCGAGATACATATATCTATATTTATTATGTTAACAAATTCCTTTAATTTCCTATAGATTTTTCCCAAAAATTCAAACACAGAAGCATACTTAACATATTCTTCCCTGGTTAACTATTTTTTGACCACTGCTTACAAATCAAGCAATATCTCCCTCATCTGGACCCCAAATTAAGTGATTCCAGTGGATAACAATCTGTGAGACATAGATCTACATTTTTTATATTAACTATTTCTTTTAATTCCTAACTATTTCTTCTTATAATTTTAAAAACAGAAACTTCTCTGGTTACTCTGAAATCCAACTTCCTAACCAAACCTTTTTTAAGGTTTTAGTTCATCATTATATTACATACTCTTCTATTTCCTTCCTAATTTACATATAATCATATTCCATCAATTTTTCACCACATTCAAATATACAAAATAGCAACATAAAAATTATAAAATTTTTACTACCCATAGCCATACTTATGCAAAACTTTCCACATCAACCGAAATGTTCAAAATATCCATCATATGCAAACTAACATATAACATTATATAGCAACATCCATGACCAATCATCAAAGTAGCAAATATTGTAAATTTTATCAAAGTTCTAAGATCAAAATCCCATATAAATGTTACAAATTTCCAAAATTTTCTTCAAAAAGAGATATTGTTAAACCTACCTAAAGATCTCCCTAGCTCACTTGGTGAATTCTTTTTCTTGTTTTCTCTTGAAAGAAGTAGCAAGATTCCTTCCTTCCCTTAACTTTTCTAGCAACTTAAATAAGAGAAGGAGGGCGAGTTTTGAATCCCAAGTGTAACATCCCTGATTTTTTCCTAAAATACTAATGGGTATTTATGTATTCTTTAATGTAAGGGTTGTATTATAATGCTTTTAGAGAGTGACAATTGTGTAATTTCAATAGACTAGTAATGTTGTAAATACTTTAAAGTGGTATTTTGGTATTTATACGATTTTTGGTAGAATGACATTTTGGTAATTCCAACCAAGTAGCTTGGAAGTGTTTCTAAAACACTTGAGTGGTAGGCTAGAAGAATTTTTAAAACACTTGAGTGGTAGGCTAGAAGTAATTCTAAAACACTTGAGTGGTGATGATGATCTTGACTATCAAAGGGGAGGGGGAGTGATCAGAAAAAATTCAGAAAGGAGAGAAGAAGAAGAAGAAGAGAGAGAAAGTGCAAGAGGAGAAAATCAAGGTAGGTTTTCTTGATCCAAATTCTTCTATAATAATCTTTTCTTCAATGGATTTCCTAATTCAAGGTATGGATGTAGGTTTTGGTGGTGAGAAATTTGTATACAAAGTTTAGGAAGCTTGTTAAGGTAGGCTTAACACTTACTCTCCACAAATTTTGATGCAATTTCTATGTTTTACAAGTGATTAAATGTGAAATTGTGCAACATGTGGGCTGTATATTATGTGGATTTTTCTGTTTTAGTTATTTTGAATTTCTGGGCAAAATCAGTAATGATTTTAAAGAAAGTATCAACATACGAATTGTAGATATGTGTTTCACGAATTTATAGGCTCTGAGATCACCTAATTTGGAGTTTAAATGAGAGAGTTATATCCTGATTAGTGAGGGAAGATCATAGAACACGAAGAGTCGAGAGTCTAGGATTATAAATATGAGTGCTTTAGTTTTCGAATTTCTGGGACTAATCTGTAAGGAATTTGAAAATATGGTAAATATAAAAGTTGTAGGTAATTGTCTTAGCTTTACATAGACATTGGAATCATCTTAATTAGAGTTTATATGAGATAGTTATGTTCTGATTAGTGAGGGAAGGTCATAGAACACGAAGAGTCTGAAATCTAGGATTGTAAATATGAGTGCTTTAGTATTCGAATTTCTGGGACTAATCTGTAAGGTATTTGAAACTATGGTAAACATGAAATTGTAGGTAATTGTCTTAGCTTTTCATAGAGACCGAAATCCCCTTAATCAAAGTTGAAATGAGAGAGTTATGGTCTGATTAGTGATGGAAGGTCCCAGAACACGGTCCAACTGTGTTTTGATTTTCAAGGCCGTGTTTAGGGCTGGGAAAACTTATTTTTTACTGTTTTCTATAGGAAAAAGAACCTTATTTGTTGAAGGGATTTTAGAAACCAATTGACCAAGAGAAAAACTTCTAAAGTGATGGTTTTATATCACCAAAACATTATTTTCTTTACTTGATTTCAAAGGGCTTACATTGAATATTGATTTGAGATATTTTGAAAGAGTGATATAGATGGAAATACCTATTGAACATATGATTTGAAATATGCTCATGGTAAGAGTTGTGATGTATATTTATATAACTCATTGAGCATGAAAATGATGTTTTTTCATTGCATTTATTATTGATTGACAAGCGTAAAGCTCGTGGTGAGTTGCTTGATGCATATGCATTGCATTTGACTTGAGTGGACATCGATGAATATCAGTGGGTTGTATGGCTGTGACGGTACCGGGTAGGGGACGCCCTACTAGCTTGAGTGAGTCGATGAGGCCACCCAACCAAATGAGAATAAAAGAGAAGCAATGAGTGAAAATGTGTGTTTTTATAGCTATGGCATGCGATGAGCATTGCGCAATATGAAGAGCTATGTTTTTCATGCATTGAGTGTACCAGATCGCCAAGTGAGGCAGGTGTATTAAAAATTATGATTTTATCATTAAAGCTTGATATTTTCTATACTTTATATAGCTAAACATAATATCTATTTTTTACACATTTTATTATAAATGGTTGAGTCTACTGGAAACCCTGTTCTCACTATTTTGTGGTGTTATATTCAGATAAAAGGAAGTGAGATGCTTCCATGGACGGCGTTGCCGATAAAGATCCTGATGTCAGCACCACCTCTTCACCCTTTGTGTTTCAAGGGTGGTGTGTTGTATGGGGACTCTTGTATTTGTATTGTAATTATGACTTGTATTGTATCATAAATAATTATGCGGGATTTGTAATATACATATATGGGTATTTATGCATATATATATATATATATATATATATATATATATATATATATATATATATATATATTGTTATGAGAAATGTGATGAAAAGGAAAAAAATGGTGTTACACCAAGGATGAAGAAAAAAGATGGATTCAAGTAGAGATTAAGCTAACTTACCTTGAGTACTTAGTCCTCTAGACTTCTCCTTCTTCTTCCTTTCTCTCTTTCTATCTTTTCCTTACTCTACCTTGCTTCTGTTTTTCCTCTCCCTCACTTGGACAAAATTATAATGTTACAAGGATGGGTTTTGTTTAAATAAACTATTAAGTGGTTCACCTTTCATAATCATGGGTCTTCCTTATCACAATTAGGATGCACTTGGTTGTTTTTTGGGGAAAAAAACTCATGTTCTTGTTTTCCTCTCCATTAGTCAATATATGTATAAGAAAATGAGATTTGCATTTTGAAAATTATGAAAAAATGTTCTTAAGACAAGGGACAAGGTCCTTTTGATTTATGGATTCATTTCCTTTTTCTTTTGTCTTAATTAAGTATGATTGGTTTACCTTTCTAAGTGGCTAATTTTCAGCCCTTGAATCTCGCTTGCTTGGCTAAAATTATTTGTGTAGGATAAATATATTTTGTCATAATGCTATGTATTATTACCCACTTGTTGAAATTATGAATGTATGATATAGATGTTTTGTCCTAATGCCATGTATTATTACCTACTTGTTGAAATTATGAATGTATGATATAGATATTTTGTTCTAATTCCATGTGACCTAATCTTGATTATTATTACACTACTATTTTCTCACATGATTCTTTTTTTGTTCTCTTGGATTTGGGCTCATTCTTACCTATTTCCTTTCCTTTGGCTAAAATTCTACCTTTCATGGAGGGTTTGGTCACATTTTCATAATTTTTGGCCTATCGGTCCAACTTCTATATCCTAGTCCAAGTCTATGTTTTATTTCTTGCTTGGGCTATCCAATTGAATTGCTAGAAACTTAGGTGAAGTGGAAAAAACTCTATATGAAGTGTTCATAGGTGAAAGCCCAATGTATGGGTAGAGATGTTAAACTTAGGAACTCTAACTCTTGAATTAGGAAAAATGACCATAATCTAATCTTCTTGAAATTTTATGACCTTTACTTCACAAAAATTTGTCTTCCTTACCGAAGAATTTCTCCTCTCTTTAGTACGTTATTTCTAATTTTTCCTATTAGGTTTTCTCTCTTTACCTATTCCCTTAATGTTAGAAACATTTTCTATGCATACACATAAGGTAAAGAATTTCTAAGGATTATATTTTCTTAGATATCTAAAAATTGTCTAATAAATTTTATTTTCTTAAATAAATATTTATGTAGCTTTATTAATAAAAGAAATGAAATTAGAGATGTTACATTAAATATTTATGTACCTTTATTAATAAATAAAACGAAATTAGGGATGTTACAGAAAATGGTATGTTTATGATGAGTATGAATATGGATATGATCATATGTAGCCTACATATACGAATTGAGTAAAGAATAAAAATTTAATTTGTGATTCAGCTTTGATTGAATATAGAAATTTATGAACTTAAGACTTTACTTAATTCATGAATTTGTTGGCATGTGTGGCAACCATTTTGATATGTTTGGAAATTATGGTATACTGTTGACCAGAGCTGTATCTACATTTAGGTAATAAAGAATATATTAAACGAAATTACCTTTCTTTAATACTTAAGTCATAAGTAGTAAAAAAAATTGCATAATGCTCAGAAAGGATTATTGTTAGAACCACTGCTAGCTGACAGTGACAAATGTTAGCTTTGATGCACCTTGAATGAGGGACTGCGAGCTTATACCTAATGCATTACAAGCTAATGCCTAATGGGTTGTAGGCTGTTGCCTAATAAATAACAGATTATGTGTCTGATGGAATGGTGATTTACCCTTACAAAGTGGGTGTCTAATATAATGGTGATTTATCCTTACAAACCTTGTGTTTAATGGAACAGTGACTTACCTTGCTGTGTACTTGAGAGAGATTTATATGGTTTTGATATGTGATCTTATTATCAAAACTAAGAATAAAATAAGGAAAAAAATAGATAAATAAAGTAAAAAAAAACATAAACTAAAATAAATTAAAATTTAATCTTAATTCATATAATTATAGTAAATACACAACTTAGTCCTTGAATTTACTAAATCATTATACTTTAATCTTTGATTTAAGTCATTGCACAGTTTAATCCCGAATTTATCAAACGTCAAACAATTTAGTCCATTCATTATCCATACATTAACTGATTGCTAATGTGGCCATTTAAGTGCTTATGTGGTCCATTAAATATCAATTAATCATGCCACATCAACGTTGACTCAGCCTAAAAGAAGGAATAAATATATAATTTAGTCTTTGAATTTATTAGGTCCCTATAATTTAGTCCTTGAATTAAGTTATTGTACAATTTAATCTCCAAACTTACCAAGGGTCAAATAACTTAGTCATTCTATTATTTTCACACTAACTCCTTGTAATGTAGCCCATTATATCAATGTTGACTCAGTTTAAAAAAACTTCAAAATCTTTCGTTTTCCACTTTATTTTCCCCCTTCTCATATGAAAAATCTCATTTTCTGTCTTCAACTAACAACGCCGTGAAACACCCCTTTACTACAAAATTATTCTAATAAGTTTCTGATGACTAAAAATAAGAAATTTATTCTACAATTTGTGATATTAACAACTATGGGTGGTTAACTTGACACTTTACACATTTTGGGCTATAAGAAGAGGTCATGATTTTAACATTCTTAATATCTTCTTATTTATTGTTATGCTAGCTTTTATAATTTTTTTTCTCTAATTCATGTATTTTAATACTGAAAGATTTCTAGTTGATATTTATTAGTTAGCCTTCATGATCGTGTTTGAATGTTGTTGTGTACTTTAATAAGATACTTCTTTCCTTGTAGATCTTTTTGCTTGAGATATATCATTTTTTTCCTTTGGGGACAAGGAAAAAGGTGTTTTAAATTACGGAATATATTATCATTCTGCTGCTAAATAGTTGATAGAATGAAGAAATTTTGCATTGAATTATAAATACATTTACGATGGCCTCCCTTTTATTTGAATGCTTTTATGATTTCCATTACCCTCCAAAACGAATGCAATAGTTAGTTCAACAACTTAAAGCAAACAACATTGTATGAGGTTGAGTGAACAATTTCATTTCAAAATTTTATGGGTGAGTCAATGCCGATGTGGCATGATTAGTTAATATTTAACTTATCACATAAGCACTTAACATGTCACATTATCAAACAATTACGATAAACATAACAGAAGGAATAAATTATTTGATATTTGATAAATTCAAAGAGTAAATTATGTAATGACTTGAATTTAGCGACTAAATTGTAGGGGCATAGTAAATTCAAGGACTAAATTGTTCAGGCCTAAAAAATTCAAAGACTAAATTGTGTATTTACTCTTTTTTTAAACTGAATCAGTGCTGATGTGGTATGATTAATTGGCATTTAATATGCATGTAAACACTTAACGGGCCACGTCAGTAAGCAGTTTGTAAAACTTTTATATTTTTAATATCATTAAATTTCAATATTAACTATCATATATATATATATATAATAGTTTGGAAAGATAATTATAAAATGGATATTAGTTTAAAACATTCTCATAGTAAATTAAGATAATTATGATAAAGGCAAAGATATAGTGAAGTGCAACTTAAACTGAACGTGATTCTACATAGGAAGCTTTATTCTATGAAGGAAATCCTTGATATATATAACTTTCCAACGGTAGGAAAAGATATTTCTTAAGGTGCATAAAAATGATTGGTCTTGAAAGACTTATTCTTACCCTAATTGATTGTAAAACTTTTAGGGAAAGGATTGTAACAAGGCAACATATAATTAATTATATTCTCAATTTGATTATTTTTTCCTAATTCGTTTCCAGTAATGTATCGGAGGGTGTTATTGAAATTATACATATAGTGTTGTTATAAAGATAATAATGGATTATAACTTGTAAATATTGTATATGGAATTTGAATCTTGAGTTTTGAGTATAGTAAAGTTGAGTAAGTGGACTAAATTTGGATGTACGGTTTTTGGCGAAGTACAATATGTTATGATGATATATTCTATATGTTATAATTGTATTGTTTGCTCATTGAATTACAAAACTCATGCCTTTTTCTTGTATATGTTTTTCAATTAGAGGCCAAGTGGCGTAGCAAAATTCTTTAAGAGATAAGAATTTTCTGGTGAGCCCAAAGTTGGTCCTCGGGCCTTATTTTGATGATTACGTGTCGGTTTGTTGGAAAAAACATCTAAAGTCACTCCATTATCATTAGCAAGGTCTACATTTCTATTGTGTTCTATTATAGTTATTGTGTATGAGATATGTTGAATTTATTGATATTGGATACTTGGTTGTATCTAATAATGAATTTGAACAAAATGGTGAATGATCTCATTAATACATGGGGAATAGTTATATTTATGTTTATTATTCTTGAAGCTAGATCTTTATTTATAGTTCAAACAAGCATAAAATTTTAATTAAAGGCTTGACTATTTTAAGAAATTAAAACTTATGTTGCTTGGTATTAATAGTGTGTCTATTAGGTAGGTTTACGGAGTGAGGGAAACCTCTTATTTCATGTTAGTCATGTGCTTAAAAATTTGAGCTATGAAATGAAAGTTAAGGGCTGTGTAAACCTTAAGTTGGACATTCAGACAACTATAATGAAGATGGATATAAAAGCTTAAGGTTTGCTACATGGAGAATGACATTTAGGGAAAATAAGAGAATAATTTTTCACTTGAAAGTTCTCCAAAAAAAAATAGAAGCTTTATGCTCTATCTTTGCATATCAAGTTCCATTAGCTTGTTAAAAGTGTTATTGCTATCTTTGTGATATATTTGCTTATCCAAAAGTGTGTACTCTTCACTACCATCTTCATATTGAGTTTTAGAAGCTTATCAAAACTTAAGATTTAAAGGTTTCTCAAAGTGGTGTAAAGGCTAGTTTGGCCTCCCTGTTGCTGAAGTTTTGGTGGGTTCTTGTTAGTGAAAATCTTAGTGGTTTGAAGGTTACCTAGGTATGGTGTAAAATCAACTCTACCTGTAACATCCCCCAATTCTTATTTCCAATAAATAGCAAAATAAATTTTAATGGTGAAGGGAAGGAAAGAGAATGAAATGGAACATTGAAGAAAACCTAGAAAATTATAAAGTAACTAAGTGGAAAAAGGGAAAGCTAGGAGGGGAAAAAGTGTAATATTCTAATTCCTTGAGGCTAAAACCGAACATCAAGAAATGAGTTAGAGATATGCTTTCAGTGTAATCCCAAAGCCTGTGGCATCTTATTAAAAGATGAATTAAACCATTTGGAGAATTGGAGGAAGCCAAACTAGGCCTTAGTCTAAGGGTTAGTTACATTCTAATGGAGTGGTAAACTTGTAAATATTTTTTGGTTTGGAGATATAGTTGGAAGAGGGCTTGGCCTTTTAGAAGATACAATGTTTTATTAATATCCTAGGGATAAGATGCAAGGTGGTCGACCAAAGGAGGAGAGGTAGAGAAAAGCATAGCCAAGAAGAAGAATAAGGAAGGAGAGAGAGAGAGAGGCAATAAGAAGGAAGATCTAAGGTGATTTCTCCATGGATCAGCCCCTAAATCATCCCTCATCTTTATTCTAAGCTTCTAATAGGTGGTTTTGATGGTGATTATGCAGGATTGTGGGAGGAAGGAGAAGAGAAGAAAGTGTAACAAAAGAAGGAAATCAAGGAACTCTTAGGGTAGGTTTAACATTATTCTACTATAAAGATTAAAATCTTGATGAGATATGTGTATATATATGTGTAAGTATACTTGTAAGTTGTTGTTGTTGGAGGTAGCTTATGCATATATTGTAATGATCATATGAATAGCCATGTAGAACAAATATTTGAATACATATGTGATACATGTTTTGTGCTGAAATTTGGCTTTGGATGGATGAAATTCGATGCTTTGAATGGATGTGTATAGATTTCATGGTTTGTATCGAATTAGAAGATGTATTCGACATAAAAGTTGTATACCTATGTCTTATCATTAAAACCCCTATGGAATCACTTCAATCGGACCTAATATGAGTTATGCCATAATGAGTGGAGCAAGGTCAGATCTAACGCGCATAATCACGATATTGATTTTGAGACACTTTTATACTTAATTATGATTGTAATTTGTTAAAGTGGTAAACATAAAAGTTGTAGATAATCATCGTAACTTTCTACAAACACTGGAATCACATTAATTGGAGATGAAATGAGGTAGTTATGGCCTAAATAGTGATAAAAGGTTAGGCTATTGCGAGTCTACAACACAAAACACAACCATGTTTCAAGGCATGGCAAGGCCGTGTTTCAAGCTATTTTGAGATCTTGTAGCATGTTTTGCATGAATTTAAGCATGGCCATGCTTTTGACATGGCCAAGCTGTGCTTAAGGTTGAAATTCCTTTGTTTTATTTTTTGAAGATTCTAAATAAACTCCAATGAATGGATGATGATAAAAGGAATCAAAATACAAATAAATATCTTTTTAATGATGCATTGTATTGTTAATTCCATCATTTCATTATAAGAAATTAAATCACGTATTGCATATTAATGAGATGTATGTTTAATGTATGGATAAAAATATATATCGATGAGACATATGTAAGTGAATTGCATTTGAGAAGTTGATGTGGTGCCTATGCTAGTATATCAATTCATGAGGATTAGAAGATATGATGCATGCATTATCACATGATGATAAGTGTATTAATACATATTTGTTAAATGATGTGGTGATAATGACATTCATGATTATTAGATGAATGATGTATACATTGTTACACGATTGGTAAATGATTTGATGAATATGGCAAGCATGATATTAGTAATACTTAATATATTGATGAGATGTATACTTAATATATTGATAAGATAAATGCTTGAGATGTTGATGAGATGCATACTTGATATGTATATATATATGAGATGTATGTGAGATGTATGCATGGTGCATTGATAATATACATGTAGATGGGATGTGTGAGGTGTATGCATGATGCATTGTTGAGATATGTACATAGAGATGAGATGTGTGTGAGATGTATGCAGGATGCATTGATGAGATGCATATAGATGAGATGTGTGTGAGATGTATGCAGGATGCATTGATGAGATGCATATAGATGAGATGTGTGTGAGATATATGTATGATGCATTGATGAGGCATATGTAACTGAATTGCATATGAGGTATATGTATGATGCATTGATGAGACACATGTAGATGAATTGCATATGAGATGTTGATGAGATGCATGCTTGAGATGATGATGAGACGGAATTACATATTGTATTGATGATAAAGAGGATGATGTTATGCATGTGGCTAAATATGTGAAATAGACAAATACTTGTGGCACCTTATAGTGCCAAGGTCGAAAAGTATTGAGATAACCCTTACCTCAGTAAGGTAGCATGGTGACATACTATACCTTGTAGCAATAAGGTGACTTGATAGGTCATATGGCTGTGAGACGGTACCGAATAGGGGACTCCCTATTAGCCTTGAGTAAGTCAAGGGGGATTATGGCCACTCCGACCGTAGTGGGTGAGCAGCGAGGGGGAATGGCTCACTTATATGTGATAGTGGAGTGTGAGTAGCAGGGGGAATGACTCACACCTCTCGATTGCGAGAGACACAGATGATCAACCACCATGCATGATGTTCTACATATTGCAATTGTGATTATCATATATGTGTATAATATAGTATATTATACTGTTTATGAATATTTGCAAAGATGTATGAGAGGTTAGAATGATCCTTCCTGAAGTAAGGTGACTCGCCGACATGCAGCGTCTTGCTATGTTAAGGTGACTGACAGATAATTGAAAAAGGGTATGAGAAATAGACTATGTGTGTCTATATATATATATATATGCTTGTTATCTATGATATTAATGTTTAACTTGTTTATTGTGAATGCATGATATTGATACATGTTTTGTGCTGAAATTTGGCTTTGGATAGATGAAATTCGATGCTTTGAATGGATGTGTATAGATTTCATTATTTGTATCGAATTAGAAGATGTATTCAACATAAAAGTTGTATACCTATGTCTTATCATTAAAACCCCTTTGGAATCACTTCAATCGGACCTAATATGAGAGAGTTATGCCATAATGAGTGGAGCAAGGTCAGATCTAACGCGCATAATCACGATATTGATTTTGAGACCCTTTTATACTTAATTATGATTGTAATTTGTTAAAGTGGTAAACATAAAAGTTGTAGATAATTGTCTTAACTTTCTACAAACACTGGAATCACATTAATTGGAGTTGAAATGAGGTAGTTATGGCCTAAATAGTGATAAAAGGTTAGGCTATTGCGAGTCTACAACACAAAACACAACCATGTTTCAAGGCATAGCAAGGCCGTGTTTCGGGCTATTTTGAGATCTTGCAGCACGTTTTGCATGACTTCAAGCATGGGCATGCTTTGTGACACAGCCAAGCCGTGCTTAAGGTTGAAATTGCTTTGTTTTGCTTTTTGAAGATTCTAAATGAACTCCAATGAATGGATGATGATAAAGGGAATCAAAATACAAATAAATACCTTTTTAATGATGCATTGTATTGTTAATTCCATCATTTCATTATGAGAAATTAAATCACGTATTGCATATTAATGAGATGTATGTTTAATGTATGGATAAAAATATATATTGATGAGACATATGTAAGTGAATTGCATTTGAGAAGTTGATGTGGTGCCTATGCTAGTATATCAATTCATGAGGATTAGAAGATATGATGCATGCATTATCACATGATGATAAGTGTATTAATACATATTTGTTAGATGATGTGGTGAGAATGACATGCATGATGATTAGATGAATGATGTATACATTGTTACACAATTGGTAAATGATTTGATGAATATGGTAAGCATGATATTAGTAATACTTAATATATTGATGAGATACATTCTTAATATATTGATAAGATAAATGCTTGAGATGTTGATGAGATGCATACTTGATATGTATATATATATGAGATGTATGCATGGTGCATTGATAATATACATGTAGATGGGATGTGTGAGGTGTATGCATGATGCATTGTTGAGATATGTACATAGAGATGAGATGTGTGTGAGATGTATGCAGGATGCATTGATGAGATGCATATAGATGAGATGTGTGTGAGATATATGTATGATGCATTGATGAGGCATATGTAACTGAATTGCATATGAGGTATATGTATGATGCATTGATGAGACACATGTAGATGAATTGCATATGAGATGTTGATGAGATGCATGCTTGAGATGATGATGAGACAGAATTACATATTGTATTGATGATAAAGAGGATGATGTTATGCATGTGGCTAAATATGTGAAATAGACAAATACTTGTGGCACCTTATGGTGCCAAGGTCAAAAAGTATTGAGATAACCCTTACCTCAGCAAGGTAGCATGGTGACATATTATACCTTGTAGCAGTAAGGTGACTTGATAGGTCGTATGGCTGTGAGACGGTACCAGATAGGGGACACCCTATTAGCCTTGAGTAAGTCAAGGGGGATTATGGCCACTCCGACCGTAGTGGGTGAGCAGCGAGGGGGAATAGCTCACTTATATGTGATAGTGGAGTGTGAGTAGCAGGGGGAATGACTCACACCTCTCGGTTGCGAGAGAGTTAGATGATCAGCCACCATGCATGATGTTCTGCATATTGCAATTGTGATTATCATATATGTGTATAATATAGTATATTATACTGCTTATGAATATTTGCAAAGATGTATGAGAGGTTAGAATGATCCTTCCTGAAGTAAGGTGACTCGTCGACATGCAGCGTCTTGCTATGTTAAAGTGACTGACGGATAATTGAAAAGGGTATGAGAAATAGACTATGTGTGTGTGTGTGTGTGTGTGTGTGTGTGTATATATATATATACCTGTTATCTATATAACATACTAAAGAGAGGTGAAATTCTTGGGTAAGAAAGATAAATTTTTAGGAAGTAAGTAAAGGTTTTAAAATTTCAAGAAGATTGGATTAAGGTAATTTTTCCTAATTCAAGAACTAGAGTTCTTAAGTTTAACATCTCCAACCATATATTGGGCTTTCACCTATGGACACTTCATTTAAATTTTTTCCATTTCACATGAGTTTCTAGCAAGCCAATTGGATAGCCCAAACAAGAAATAAAACATAGACTTAGACTAGGATGTAGAAGTTGGACTAATAGCCCAAAAATCATGAAAATGTGACCAAGCCCTTCATAAAAGGTAAAATTTCAGCCAAAGCAAAGGAAATGGGTAAGAATGAGCCTAAATCCAAGAGAAAAAAATAAGAACCATGTGAAGAAATAGTAGTGTAATAATAATCAAGATTAGGTCACATGAGATTAGGACAAAACATCTATATCCTACATTCATAATTTTAGAAAGTAGGTAATAATACATGGCATTAGGGCAAAATATCTATATCCTACATTCATAATTTCAAAAAGTAGATAATAATACATAGCATTATGACAAAACATTCTTATCCTACATAAATAATTTCAGTCAAGCAAGTGAGACTCAAGGGCTGAAAATTTTTCATCTAGAAAGGCAAACGTATCACACTTGAGTGAGACAAAAGAAAAAGGAAACAAATCTCTAAATCAAAGGGACCTTGTCCCTTGTCTTAAGAACATTTTATCATGAATTTCAAAATACAAATCTCCTTTTGCTATGCATATCTTGACTAAGGGAGAGGAAGACAAGAACATGAGTTGTCTTTCCCAAAAAAACAACCAAGTGTATCCTAATTTTGATAAGGTAGACCCATGATTATGAGAGATGAACCACTTGATAGTTTATTTAACAAAAACCCACCCTTATAACATTATAATTTTATCCAATTAAGGGAGAAGAAAAATAGAAGCAAGGTAGAGTGAGTTATGGAGAGAAAGAGAGGAGAAGAGAGGAAGGAAGAAGAAGAAGTCTAGAGGACTAAGTATTCAATGTAAGTTAATTTAATCTCTACTTCAATCCATCTTTTCTCTTCATCCTTGGGGTTCAAAACTCACCCTCCTTCTCTTATTTAAGCTGCTGAAAAAGCTAAGGTAAGGGAGGAATCTTGCTACTTCCTTTAAGAGGAAACAAGAAAAAGAATTCACTAAGTGAGCTAGAGAGATCTTTAGGTAGGTTTAACAATATCTCTTTTTGAAGAAAAGTTTTGAAATTTGTAGCATTTATATAGGATTTTGATCTTAGAACTTTAATGAAATTTACACTATTTGCTACTTTGATGATTAGTCATGGATGTTGCTATATCATGTTACATGTTGATCTTGCATGTGATGGATGTTTTGAATACTTCGGTTGGTATGGAAAGTTCTGCATAAATATAGCTATAGGTGGCAAAAATTTAGAGCTTTTATGCTGTTGTTATGTATATTTGAATATGGTAAAAATGGATGAAAGATGGTTAGGTTGGTAAATTAACTATAGCCTTAAACACCTAGGGGAAGATCATGAGAAATTTATGTTGAGAAACACCTTTAGTGATGCATGATTTGATTCTGTTTTTCTTTTGAAGTGGATGATGGAATATGTTAAATTAAGTAGAAAATATAATTAAATATTTAAATGATTAATTCTATGGTTAAGTGGAAATTTGGAAGAAAAATGGAAGATGAATTAATAAAAGGATGAATTAGAACTTCAGGAAAGTCTAGGCTAAGAAAACCTGATTTCAGAGTAACCAGGGAAGCTTCCATTTTTGAAATTTTGGGAAGAGTCGGTTTGGAATTAAAAGCAATGGTTAATATGAAAAATGTAGATATATGTCTCATAGATTTTTATAGTTATTGTATCATGGCATAGCAAGTACCAAAATTCTAGAAAAAAACACATTGAGATTAAACATCATTTTCTAGGAGATCATGTGCAAAGAGAGGAAATTAAATTAAAATTTATCTCAACTAAAAAATGGTTGGTACTTTTACAAAGACTTCTTTGTGAAGAAAATTTTAGTTCAATTAGAAGAGAATTAGGAATGTCTAATCCAATGTGATTTGATTCTAAAATATGCTAAGGTTTTGAGATAGAAGATGCATATTACATTGTGCTTAATCTATTTTTAATTTGGAAAAGTTTTTGTGAAATATTGTCTATGCTCCATAGTTTATTATTTGTGCTTGTTGTTTTCCACTAGGTCATCATTTCTCCTTATGCATAAGGGCTAGATATTTTAAATTAAAATAAATTAGAACACTTTTTAAACTATGTGATCACACCTTTGGGCTATATTTGAAGTATGTGGGTTGATGTTCAGCAACCTATTTATGGCTAGAACTAGAAAATCAAAAATTGGAAAATTTCTTTTATATATGGTGTACTTTGCATAAGCTTCCATTAAATCTACGCTACATTATTATTTGCCACGTGAAAGTTATTCTAGGAAGAAAGAAGGCTGAGTCATCTTATGAGATAATTATCATTGTGTTGATGACCTAGAAGGCTAATGTGAAGCTGGATAATATTAAGAAGGAAATCTCCACTAACATAGGAGATTACAACAAAAGGATTTGTATGAGCATGAAGATTAAGAAGCATGATGGCAAGTGGATTTGTATGACTAAGGGCAATGTAATTGAAGAATAAGAAAAGGAGTATAACAAATTGTACAAAGCCAAAGAAAAGAAAGAAAAGCAACAGGTGGAAAATGAGAAGAAAGGAAAGAAAGTTGTGAAAGAGAGCCAAAAACTCGTGTATGAAAAAAGGAAGTAGAAAAGCTTTCTTTTGCTCCTAGCAAAAAGTTCTTAAGACTTAGTTTCATGATGAAAAAGTTGGTTAATTTTATGGAAAATGAGGAACTAATTGGTGTTTCTGATGGGTTATAGAAAAGTTCAAGCAAAAGCAGTAAAAAGAAAAAAAAATCTAACAAATAATCTAGCATTCAATACACTATAACAACTAGAAATGTTAAAGGTGCTAGTGAAAGTGAGAGAAAATATGCACCTAAAATGAGTTCCTAAGTTGTTTCCACTAAAAAGTTTAAAAGTGAATTTAAGTAATTCTCTAAAAAAGCCTCTAGAGAGGAAATGCAAGGAAACTCTAGTACGGATAGTTTAGAATTAGAAATAAAGGAGGAACACTTTGAGACGGGAACAAATGAAGGAGAATATGTCCCTCAGTTTCTTCATAACACTCTCAATCAACTTATGGAGAAAATGGAAGCAATGATCATGGATAGCATCACCTTGAAAGTGAATATGAATGTTATGAATGAGAGTTTTGAGGTCTAATATCAAATAGCAAAAGGAATGGATGGAAAACTATAAAGCTTGGGTTGAAGGATTAATAAAGAACACTTAGCCTAGAAATTCTTCTCCATACCTATCTCTACATCCATACAATCTTCCTCCAACCCTCTTGATTATCAATCTAGAAGCCTTAACCTTGATGAAACATCTCCTACAATCTTTGACAACCAAAAACTTGACCCTACACATCTATGAACTCACTACTGTCTTGAAATTCTATTTTATTTTAATTTAAGAATCCATTAGCCCTTATTAACCGAAGTTAAATTTAGTCCCAGTTAGCTCTGCTTCGTGCCTATGTGATTAGGATTATTAACCATATATTGACAATTTATTTATGGTTATTTGCTTCTGTGCATGATTGGTTATTGGCTTTGCTGTGAGCTTTTCTTGACTACGGATGCTTCTATAAATTATATGTCTCTTGGCTAGATACCCTTCTTTATTTATAGGTATTCTTCTCCCATTTTTTTCATTATAGCAAAGGGAAAGAGAAAATATGAATGTTTGATGTTATGATGAATGGTTGGATATATGATTGCTTGGAATTAATATGGATATGGTTTACATGAAAATTTGGAAATATGAATGATAAAGCTGTGATAATGGACACATGTTTTCTTGCTTGAGCTGTTATCTTAGTTTAATAACCTTGCAAGTGGTTGAATATGATGATACAAGAAATTGAAAAAAGACGACTTATTGACAATTATCATATTCACACTATTCTTGAAAATGAATGTATCTTTTGTCTATCTTTGTTCTATTTTGACAACACTTGAGAAAAAGGAAAACATATATAGGCAAATGATATAGTAGAAAGGAATTTGAACCAAAAAATTAAAAGCAAAGCATGAACTAGAGATGCACATATTGAGGGGTAGCGTTCTTAAAAGAAACTGTCATACATTAAGGGGGAGCTTCGTAATTCTTTTAGCTCGTGTTCTTAATTTTCAGTTAATATTTTCATTAAGAGTTAGAACTAAAATGAAACATTAAACATATAAATTGCCATCATAAAAAATGGGGAGATTTTTGGAACAAGGTAAGGTTCATAATTTTAATTATATCTCCCTTGAAAAAATTAATGAGTGCCTTAGAAATTTTGGTGACAACAATTTTGATCATAGAAACTCATATGTTGTGATTAAATGAAACTTGTTTATATGGAGTAAAATCAATATTTAATTTAAAATCTAAAATTATGAATAATTTAATTACTCCATCATGTTTTGAGCTAAAATGGAAATTATAATATATGCTTGAAACATGAAGGGCATTGTATTTGGGGACTTTATGTAGAAGAAAATTTTGTTGCATCATTTATTTATTTTGGAGATTACTACTCTTATGATTTTATGTGGCAGCCCAATGAAAGGTTGAAAGAAGCTTAAAGAGAAATCTTGAATAATATCTATATGCCTAAAGAATAGCCTTTTGAAAAGTCTACCTAACTTTGCTTAAAAGCTAAGTAGATAGCTTATAAAAGGAATGCAAGATGGCCATGCAAGTTGTCAAAGCTTGTGTTTCACACTATATATCTTCTTGCCTAAAAACAATGTTGAACTAAAAGAAAAATATGACATGGTATGCTGTCAACTTGGAATCAAAACTTGAAATTTATTAAAGTTGCCAATTAGAATGTTGAAAACCTACATGAAGTTGAAGCTAAGGACTCCAACGGCTATATTTTAAAGAACAAGTCTTCTAGAAGCGATAAAGAGATAGTTGCTACCTTTTCACTTTGGACATGCAAAAAGAATCAAAGTTGGAACATTTTATCAGAGTTAGAACAAAAATATGAAGCATAACAGCTAGAGCTTTGGAGCCAAAATTCAAAATAGTTGAAGCTAAGGACTCCAACGGCTATATTTTAAAGAACAAGTCTTCTAGAAGCGATAAAGAGATAGTTGCTACCTTTTCACTTTGGACATGCAAAAAGAATCAAAGTTGAAACATTTTATCAGAGTTAGAACAAAATATGAAGCAGAACAGCTAAAGCTTTGGAGCCAAAATTCAAAATAGTTGAAGCTAAGGACTCCAACGGCTATATTTTAAAGAACAAGTCTTCTAGAAGCGATAAAGAGATAGTTGCTACCTTTTCACTTTGGACATGCAAAAAAAAATCAAATTTGATACATTTTATCAGAGTTAGAACAAAATATGAAGCAGAACAGCTAAAGCTTTGGAGCCAAAATTCAAAATAGTTTAAGCTAAGGACTCCAACGGCTATATTTTAAAGAACAAGTCTTCTAGAAGCGATAAAAAGATAGTTGCTGCCTTTTCACTCTAGACATGCAAAAAGAATCAAAGTTGAAACATTTTATCAGAGTTAGAACAAAATATGAAGCAGAACTGCTGGAGCTTTGGAGCCAAAATTCAAAATAGTAGAAGCTTCCATTTATGAACATTGCAACCTGCGTAAACCTAAAGCTAAGTGCTCAAATGGCTATATTTTGAAAAGGAATATATATCTACTAGTTAGCAACATTAAAGTTAATTTTTTTAGAGAGAGAAAAAGAGAGGACGCACTTGAGAATCATCCAAAAACCAGAAGCTTACCTTTTTATATTAAGTTATATCTACTTATCAAAAAGTGTGTTCTCTTCATTGTTATCATCATTTAAGTTCTAGGATCTTACCAAAACATAAGGAAGTTGAAAGTTACTTGAGTGTGGTATGAAAGAAACTATACCTCCCTATTTGTAAGGTTACTAGTGTGGTGTAAAAGCTTGAAAGTTAATCCTATTTGTAAGGTTTTTTGGAGAGGTTGTAAAGGTAGTTTTGCTTGCTTGCTTTGTTGGAGTTTTGCTAGGTTCTTGAGGGAAAAATTCAATAAGTTGTGACTATAGATAAGTTGCCCAGGTTGGGTTGTAAATGCTAAGAGTTAAACTAATACATTTGGTGATTCCCTTGATTAATAAAAATACGCTTCCTATGTGATTGGGAAGCAGATATAGGATCATTGCACAAAGATCGAAATCATTATAAATATCGTGTTGTTTTTCTTTCCTCTCCTACTCTTTTACTTTCTTACTTGCATCATATTTTTGCTTCATTGTGATAAACAAACTAGTTCATTAAATTTTTTTTAAACACATCGTGTTTTAAGAAAGTGTTTGAAAGAAGAGCTTTTTAAATTGATTCTTGTTGAAAGATTTCAAAGCTAAATTGGCTTGTCACTTTCACACTTAAAGGACCTTGACCTTGATTTCCTTGATAAGATCATTTCTTATTGAAGTTTCTTTGTTGAAAATACTTTTGAGATAATTTATTTTTATGTTTAAAGAACCATATGTATATTTGCTTTGATAAAGTTGAAAACAAGTGTTCATATATTAAAATGACTTATGCCTCATTATTTATAGAGTTTGCCTTATATTTCCGAGTCTACTTCATATTTTATAAAAATGTTTTATAACTTGGTACACCCAATTCCACTCTCCTTTGTTGAGTATTTCCTTACCTAATTTTTTTGGACATATCAAAGATCATTATATTCAATAACCAAACAAGAGCCTGAAACTTACAGAAGTTTTAGCAAGGCACAAAAATAAAATAAAATAAAGATCAAGCCTGCATTTCTAAAGAAAATATAAAAATTTCAAATCAAAAAGTAACACACCTTCTAATAGTAACTAACCAAATATTACAAAAAATATATAACAACATTAACCAAACTATAACCTAGTAGACATTTTCTAGGAAGAAAAAGAAACCATTCATGAAGAGGCAACACACCTCTCAATCTTCTCTGAAGATCAAGATTTCTACATACCATTTTTCTTTCGCACTTGAAATATTATAGATCTAAAAAGTAAGTTGTAAATCTTCCACAATCTTAATTAGCACTGGATTTCCTTTAATAAGACGAGAAAAACTTCCCTAAGAATAAATTTTTCTACAAACAAGAAAAAAATTCTCTAATAGAAAGAGAAAACTTCACTAAATGAAGAAATATATTTAGAAAAACTTATATTCAAACACACACACACACACACACAAAGGAAGGGGGGAAGGGAGGGGGATGGCTGCCATTGGCAGCCACCTCCAAAGCTTCAGCAGCTACGGTTTACACTTGTGCAATGTTGGTGGGAGCAAACTTCAGTGTCATAAAGTTATAAATCGTTTAGCAAACTGGAAGGCTACTTTTTCTTTTGCAGGAATAGTCACCCTTGCATCTTCAATTATTAGTGCGTTGCCCGTGTATATAATGCAGGTTCCCTATGTCCAAAAAAAAAATGCAGGTTCCTACTTTTTTTCTTTTTTTCTTTTTGGACAGGCTATAATGTAGGTTCTAAAATTAGCAAAATCTATCTGCCATGAGATAGGCAGACTCTATCGGCCTTTTATTTAGGGCCATGATACTGCAATTCGTAAGACACATCTTGTTAGCCGGTAAAAAATTTGTCAACCCAACAATCTTGGAGGGTTGGGTGTTCGTAAATTACACACCATTATTTAGGGCCATGATGCTGCAAATTGTAAGACCCATCTTGTTAGCTGGCATAAAATTTATCAACCCGACAATTCTGTAGGGTTGGGTGTTCGAAAATGAGACACCGTGAATGATGCGTGTCTACTAAAAAGTCACTGAGGATAAAAAAGAGATTCGCAAGGAGGTCCTTTATTTTTTTTGGACAAGTGGAAGGAGGTCTTGAACAAGAAATATGGCTATTAAAATTTAGAAAGCACAGTCACTCATTTTTGGAAATGGGTTTTGAAGCAATGGAAGGACAGCAAGTTATTTTGGTGCATAATGACTCAGTTTCAGTCTTGGTCTACTGGGAATGGGCATACCACAAAGTTACTAATATGCCTTTTCTTCAGGATATTGTCGTGGTGGATTTGACTGAGGACCTGTCCCAAAAAAAAAAAAAAAAAACCAGAGGCAAACACGAGACTTTCCATCAGAGCTTTTATTACAGAAGGAGAGTGGCATCCCAATCCCATTAAAGGAGCTGTCTAACGGGATTATGACACATGTTTTCATGCTACTTTGCCTCCAAGAGATGACCTGGGCTCGGATATATGGGTGTGGATAGATAATAAAGGAAATTCCTTCACGGTAAAAAGGGCTTAGTTGACTTAATGGGTTACAACCATAGCTATATTGCTGTGTGGAAGGCTATATGGCAATGGCCTCGGCCAGAGAGAAGATTTTTTCTTTAGCTTGTGGCCCATAATTGTTTCCTTACCATTGATGCTAGAAGTCGATGGAGTGGTGCTGACTCGAGAAGATGTAATAGACGGACAGACGATGATGCACGTCCGAAGATACTGTTGTGATGTTGCTATGCTTTGGATTGGGTTTATTAAACCTAAAAGAAGGGAAACTTTCTTCAGGTATTCAGACTTTGAGTGGATGGAGTTCAACCTCTCAAATGGCATGCAGATTTCTGGGCTACAATGATTTGGTTTATTTGGAAGTGGACAAATTAGTCCATTTTTTAGCCTAACAAACTGATGCCTACCCAACCTATCTCCACGACCTCTTTTCGCAGAAGCTTTACCAACGCGTTGGCGTTGGAGAAGGCTATTACCTATATGCAGCATAAATCCACATCGTTCATAAGGTGAGTTCCTCCCCCCAAGGTTGGAGGATCATGGGGCATAGGGACAAAGATTCGAAGGGGAATCCAAAGGCTGCAGCTTGTTGGGGGCTTAATTAGTAATAGTGATAGAGTTTAACTGTTCAAGATTTTGGACGGGAGAGAAAGGAAAATAGAGCTCTAAAATTCACTCATCTCTCAATTTCTCTCGTCCAAAAAAGAGATTTGGAGGGAAGAAAAAATTTGTGATGAAAATACTATATCTTGTCATTTTGTCACCGAAAAATGAAAAATAAAAATTTAAATATACTTTAACAATTTAACTTGTTTCTCCTTTTTTTATTTTACGTGATTTTTTAAATTAAAAATATTAAAATAAATTAAAAATTAAAGAATCGCTTATTTTATATTAATATATTTTTAAATTTTATTTTTTATTGATTAAACAGTTTTTTTTCTTTTATTTAATATATTTTATTTTTTTTATATTTATATTAATTTTAATAATTATATATATTATTTTTATATTATGATTTCACTATTAATTAAATAATTAAATAAAAAATAAATTTTATTATAATTTTTAAATTTGATAAAATATTTTAATATAAATTTATTAGTTAACATATTCATGCATAAATTAAATGAGTTTTGCTATATAAAAATTATAATTATAATTATTTATTTTTATTTATTTATATTTAAAATTCATAAATAAATTTATTTTTAATAAAAAATATATATAATAATTATTTTATTTTATTTTTTTCTTATAAATCAAATATAAAAAAAATTTCTCTCTTTTTCTTCCATATTAAACCAAATAAAAAAAAAATTATCTCCTTTTCCCTCCTTTGAACCAAACTGCCCCTAAGAGGCTTTTTGAGAAATCTGGGTTGTGCCATTTCCATTAGGACTGAAGTTTGGTGCAGGTATGGTCTTCAAAATGCTTGTAGTATGGGGTTAAAACAAGTTATTATGGAGGTTAATTCTCCTGTGATAGATAGTGCATGCTATTAATAATCGATAGGCTGTGGGTGGCAATAATCATGGTCTCTATTTCCATCTTCGACCTCCTTCCTCGTGGATGGACTGTGGAGATTAATCATATTTATCGGGAGGCTAATAGAAGTGCTGATATGTTGGCTAACTGGGGATTAAAGCAAGCTCTAGGTCGAAGCACTTGGAAGCATATGCCAGTTGCTTTGAGTTATTTTATGTTTGCTGATATAATTGGGGTCTATAAAAAATTATATCCACAATAATCAATTCCTTGTCTATGTTGTGACTCCAAATTTATGTTTTCAATCATCGTTTTTAAAGCTTATCTTACCATACTCTAGTTACCAGGAGAACTTAACAAGGTTTCAATGAGATGAGCTTGAATGAAAAAGATGAAGGATGAAGTATTGTCAGCAAAGCCTTAAAATTGAATATAAAAATAAATTAAAAGATAAATAGGAAAGTAACTAAAAACAAACAACAACAATAACAACTAAACATTTTCCCACCAGGTGGGATCGATTACATGAATTAAACGGTGCTACAGTGGCCTATCATAAATGAGATCAATAGATAAATTATTAACTATTAAATTATTTTTAATAGTTTCACCTATTATTTTCTTTGACCTCCCTTTATCTCTAACTATCGGACTATTCTCCATCTGATCTACTCTTCTCACTAGAGCTTCTGCAGGTCTTCTCTACACATGACCAGACTATCTTAAGTAAGATTCCACCATCTTCTCCACAATAAGTGCTACCCCAACATTCTCTCTAATGTACTCATTTCTAATCATATCTCTTATGGTATGTCCACACATCCAGCGCAACATTCTCATATCTGCAACGTTGAGTTTATCTTCATATTGTCTTTTGACAACCCAACATTCAGTACCATACAATATAGTAAGTCTTATAGCCGTACGGTAGAATTTTCTTTTAATTTTGAGCGGCACTTTTTTTTTCACAAATGACACTCGAAACTTTTCTCTATTTCATCCATTCAGCTTGAATCCTATGGTTTACGTCCTCCTTTACTTCACTGTCATTTTGTATAATAGATTCAAGATATTTAAAACTTGTAACTTGTTTTAGTATATAGTCTCTAAATTTTACATTTAAATTCGTATTTGTTCGTCTTTTACTAAAAATACATTTCATATATTCTATTTTATTTCTACTTATATGAAAATCATGTGTTTCCAAAATTTGTCTCCATGACTCTAACTTCATGTTTATTTCTTCTTTTGATTCACTAACTAAAACTATATCATCTGCAAACATTATACATTGAGGCCCCAAGTCTTATATATGTTCAGTAATTGCATCCAAAATCAAGTTAAAAAGATACGGACTCAGAGAAGACCCTTGATGTAGTCTAATAGTTGTGGAAAAATCTTTTGTGTTTTCATTTTGTGTTCTCACACAAGTCGTGATCCTGTCATACATGTCTTTAATTGCTTGAATATACGCAATACGTACTCTTTACTTCCCTAAAACCTTCCATAAAATCTCTATTAGTACTCTGTCATATGCTTTTTCCAAATCAATAAAAACTATATGTAAATCTTTCTGTCTTCTTTGATACCTTTCCATCAATCTCCGTAGTAAATAAATTGCTTCCATAATTGACCTTCCTAGTATAAAACCAAATTAGTTCTCTGTAACTTGAGTCTCTTGTCTTAATCTTTGCTCAATGATCTTCTCCCATAACTTCATAATGTGGCTTATGAACTTAATCTCCCGATAGTTAAAACAATTTTGTATGTCTCCCTTATTTTTATAGATAGGGATTAAAGTACTTCTCCTCCATTCATTCGACATTTTCTTAGATTTCATTATCACATTAAACAACTTAGTGAGCCAACTTATACTTTTTCTAAACTTTTCCACACCTCAATAAATATATTATTGGGTCCTACTGCTTTTCCATTATTCATTCTCTTCAAAACCTTCTCTACTTCAAGCTCTTGAGTTCTACACTAAAAAGTATAATTACAGTCTTCTTCTGCAATATTTAGTCTGTCAGAGTCACAGGTCAACTCATGTCCTTCATTAAAAAGTCCTTGAAAGTAACTACTCTATCGTGCTTGGATATCTTGCTCCCTTACCAAAACATTACCCTCTTCATCTTTAATATATTTCACTTTATCTAGGTCTTTTGTCTTTCTTTCCCTACCCTTCGTAAGCTTATAGATTTTTCTTTCTCCATCCTTAGTTCTTAAAAATTGATATAACCCCTCAAAAGCTCTAAATTTTGCTTTACTCACAGCCTTCTTAGCGTCTTTTTTAGCCACTTTATATTTATCTCAATTTTTATTATCTTTACATAAGTGCTACTCCTTATAACACTCTTTTAACATTAATCTTATCTTACACCTCTGCATCCCACCACCAAGATTCTTTACCCTCGGGTCCAACGCTTGTTGATTCTCCAAGTATTTCTCTTGCTATGTTCCTAATCCCTTTGGCCATTTTGTCCCACATATTATTAACATTTTCTTGGACCTTCCAAAACCCCTCTTTCTCCACTCTTCTTTATTGTTCATTCTTTAAAGACCACCACTTAATTCTGGGAATTATTTTCTTACTCTTTTTTTCTACTCTTCTCTTAACTTGTACGTCCAAAACTAAAACTCTGTGTTGGGTAGCCAAGCTCTTTCTTGGTATGACTTTACAATTTGTGCAAAACTTTCTATCTGATTTCCTTATCAAGAAAAAATCTATTTGAGAACTTGCTCCTTCACTCTTGTATGTGATAAGATGTTCTATCAGTTTTTTAAAGCAAGTATTTGCTATAGTAAAATTATTGGTTAAAGAAAAATCCAAGATAATTTTACCCTCTTCATTTGCTTCTCCTAATCCAAAACCTCCATGTATACCCTCGTATCCTTTAGATTCCCTCCCTATATATCCATTCAAATCCCCTCCTAGGAAAATCTTTTCTCCCAGAGGTATTTCTTGAATCAAACCTTCTAAATTCTCCTAAAAAGTTCTCTTATGATGCTCTTCTAATCCAACTTGGGGTGCATATACACTAAGCACATTAAAAGTGTCCCACTCAACTACAAGCTTTAAAGATACTCTTAATCTTTTCATATCTACTACATTGTTCCTCCACTCCTTATTAACTATTATACCTACACTATTACTAGTTCTTGTCTTGCTAGTATACTAAAGTTTAAAACTTGAAGAATCTAACTTGTTTGCCTTTTCTCCTATCCACTTAATTTCTTGTAGACACATGATATTGATCCTTCTCCTAATCAACAAAAAGATCTAGTGTACCAAATTTTGTAGATAAAAGGAAATAAAGAATAGTCACATGCACACATTAGAATTTGAGAAAAACTTAGTTGGAGTTTGCTACGAGATTCTACAACAAACAACAAAAATATGATAAGTAGAAGAAATTTTTAAAAGAGTCAATCATGTAATTCTAAATGGTAAAAAATATTAACATATTATATTTTTATTAAAGAACTTAATAACAAATATCTTAAAAACTGCATCTAAGTGTAATATCTCACAAAAGATAAGTCAGAATGCAAATAAAGGATATTAAATGAAAAAATATCTATACAAGGGAAAGAAGTAGGAAAAAAACTGACAAGATAATTCAATGTGTTAATTTATAATATGACATTGAAACTCAATTAAATATGAAAAAAAATTAAAAGAGTGGAAACAGAACTAATAAAACTACACTGCAATTCAGCAGAGTAAGGGAATGAAAAGTAATAGAGTAGAAACGAGTACGTAGCTTCTCATAGATCAACAGGGACATTATCTGGTTCCGAAGCAAGCAAGATTGAACTGTTCAAGAGAAAGTCTTGTAGAAACTCCTCTCCAAAATATAGAGAAGAATGCTTATGCAAAAATCCACCCACCCTTTACTAAGCGCTCTCAAGAAAAATTGGAATGCTTATGAATAATGTAATAACCTCAACAAAAAAACCCTAAATAAATGAAAATTTGGAATGAAAGTGAGGATTATGGGAAATGGAGATAAATACCATTGAAAATATATTTATTTATCATATTGTTTGAGAAATTGTGGAGCTAATATGAGAATTTAAGTTTTGAGCCAAAATGTAATTTCTTAAAAGTTTAGGGGTTAAAATATAAATAACGAAAATTGCAATGACACCCCTCAACAATTGAAATTTTGCTAATAGATCCCTTAGATGATTTAAGAGAAATCAGATGCAAAAGTGGCGTAGGAATTTTCTGCACTTTCTCTCCCAAATTCACTTTCTCTCTCTAAAAGCTCTAAAACTTCTCTCTAGATTTCTAGCACTTCTAGACTTTGGATTTCATCACCGTCACCTCCTACGAATTCAAAAAGAGGAGGACTACAATTCTATCCGATTGGTTTCTAAAAATTTGGCCGAAAATCTGTTAAAAAGTGGAGAAGAAACCCTATGAAGGTAAGTTTTAAATCTCCTACTTAGGGTTTTTAAATTAGAAATCTAACACCATAGATGGGTTTAGAAGGTACAAAAACCTTAGGATAGGAAATTTTGCTACCATCTGAAAACTTTTGTATGTCGTGAATAGTAAATTCGACCATCATGAATAGTAATTTTCAGCAGTGAATAGTGCCCTCACAGTTAACCAGCATTGACTAAACTACCGGAGGCCAAATTTCATAAATTAGGAGTCATTTTCAAGGTTTTTGGACCCTCTGGACTCAATTTTGTGATTTATTTTGCCAAATTCATACTAGAAACGTGTATTTTGGGGTTGTCCAACTTGGTACCCTAATTTTGTGAGTAGATAATTTTTCCTATAACTTGCCCTATACTCTTCTTGATCTTTGAGCATGGATATGAATATACTTTTATAAAATTATGAAATGTATTGAAATTATCTGAAATTATTTACAATTTAAAATATAGTTCAAGAAGAGTATAGTTTTGAAACTAGTTATCTAAAATCATGGTATAGCTAATTTCTTATATATTTTTCATTGAACAGTGAAATGAATACTTATGCATATGGCATTAATTTATAAAGTTATATGATTGACTTGAGAAAGAGCTTGCATATGTGATAAATCCTGAATGGGTAATTTATGACAGATGAGCTGTCTTGAAATTGAGATTCTGAAAGCTCTGTTTTAAATAATATAAAATATATGCATATGATAACATTGTAGATGAATCCTATTAGAAACACTGTCTGCTAACAATAGGTGATGTTAGTCTTCGTGCATCTTGATAACCCAGCGAGCAGGGGGTGGTGCTAGTCTCGTGTGTCGGCCAACACACGTGATATGATATGTGATGGAGAGCAGGATACCTCCTATTTGGGCAAGATGCCATATGAGATGTGATTTACTTTCCCTTACTTTGTGCTTGGGGAAATAGTCCATATTAGAGTCCCTTCGCATGTCCTCTTGAATGGTGGTAGGGCAAACCTTGGCTGAGATGCTAAGTATAGGAAAATCCTACACCAACAAAGTATGGAAGGGGTTGAACTCTGATATGGTGGTTCTGATCTGAGGTCCTCCTAAGATTTTTATAAAAAATGTTTTAAATGTATATAACCATTTGATTCATGATCATATTATATCATATATGGATACAGATATTTGAACTGATTTAAATTGAGAATATTTAAAAATGCGAGTCCCATATGGATGCACTTCTGAATTGTACTTTTCTAATATGATAAATTTTAACTAATGAGTACATCCATATGTTGACCTAAGAGGTCATAGGGGGTTTTATTTGTTCACTGAGTTGTCAAATTCACTACACGATATTTCCACCTTTTACAGATAAAGATACAGAGATTGGCCTACAAATACGTGATCAGCTAGATGTTATATTATTTGGGTGAGCCTTCGTTGTTTCTAAGGCTCGAAATGTTTAAATGTTATGTCATTGTAATCTAGAGTATGCTCTAAACGCCACAGGCAGGATCTTTGCTTCCATTGTGATATTGTTAAGTGTAGCTTTGGCATGTATAGTTATCTATATTGGAAACTTGTATCGTATGATATTTTCTGAATATATGGTAATTTGAAGCCGTATTCAAATATATATAAGGGTAAAGTTATCTTTTAATGGTGTTTTCACATTTCATTAGATTGGGGTGTGACAAGTTGGTACCAAAGCATTAAGTTTCCTTGTGGCTATCAGAGCAAAGGATTATTTAGTAGGACCTTTAGTATGGATATGAGTCAAATATATTTATACTTCAGGTGCTGCTGAGGGATTCTATAGGATATTAACTTTCTTTCTATTTGAAGTTTGCTTAAGTTTCTAGCGTAAGATTTGATTAAATAGTATGGTACCCTAAAAAGGTGTTTTGTTTTGTATAGTCGATGATGCCGCCAAGAACTAGAGCGGTTACTATAGAAGCTGTAGATCGTGCACCCTCTACAGAAGAGTCTGCACAATCTACAATTCAAATATAAAGAGATCGTGGTAGAGGTCGACCTAGAGGAAGAGGAAGAGATAGAGGTCGAGGGCGTGCATGGGGAATGAGAACCCCAATACAAGATGAACCGACCTATGTATCTGATAGAGTTCTTGAGGAAAGAGTAGAACAGGGCAGAAGGGAAGGCCAGCCACCAGAAAATAGTTAATATGATTGCTGGTATACATAGAAATCTAGAGACATTGGTTGGATTTATAGTGGAATAGGGCAGAAGGGAAGGCCAGCCACCAGAAAATGTTCCTAAAGCGCAAGAACTGGGAAGAACAGCTGAGTAAGAGGACAAGCTTACAGGGATTGAGGTGTCATTACCGCAATTCCTTATGTTGAAACCTCTGACTTTTTTTAGGTCAAATGTTCAGGAAGACCCACAAATATTTATTGATGTTGTGGAACGAGTCTTAAGAACTTTGGGGTGTTCTAGTAGGAGATCTGTTGAACTGGTGTCTTTTCAACTATCTGATGTGGCCCAAGTTTGGTTTGAGACACTTGTACAAGGACGAGCGGTTATTTTACCACCAATGGAGTGGGAAGAATTTAAGGAAGCATTTATGAATTGCTTCCTGCCAATGAGTGAAAGAGACAAGAGGGCTAGAGAATTTGAGGAATTAAGACAGACATCGAACATGACAGTGTCTGAATATGACATCCGTTTTACCCGGTTGTCCAGATATGCACTATATCTAGTTCCTACTGAAAAGGATAGGATTAAGAGGTTTATTTCGGAATTAATATGTCCATTGTTTAAATCGGTAGGTCCTTAAATGAATCATTTTCCAACTTATTCAACAGTTGTGGACTGTGCTAGAATGATGGAAACACGAGAGCAATCAGACATAGAAGGTCTAAAGAGAAGAAAAAGAGAGCGAGATAGTAATGTTCAGACAAATTATAATCCTAATGTAGAGGATCAAGATTTCAAAATCCACAGCGCTTCACTCAAACAGGAACTGGTAGCTTTAACCAAACATCAGTGAATATCAACAAGTAGAGAATGAATCAAAGAGATATGAGACCTATTAGCCAACAAGATTCAAGATCAATTGCACCATGTTCTATTTGTGGGAGGCCTTATACTGGATAGTGTTGCAAAGAAACTGGTGCATGTTTTAAGTGTGGACAAATGGGTCATTTGATGAAGAATTGTCCACAGCTACGAAGTTTTAGTCAAGCATCGATACAACCAACTTCACCCCCTACATCAGTGCCAGCACGACCAAATAGAGCAGCTTAGTTCAAGCAAGGAGTGGTGGTACTGGTAGAGGATTAGGAAGTCAAGGCTGAGAACAAGCTCGAGTTTTTGCCTTGACACGACAGGATGCTCAAGCTTCAAATGCAGTTATGACACGTACATTATCAATATGTTCCCATAAAGCATATGTCTTATTCAATCCTAGTTCTATTCATTCTTATATATCACCATGCTTTGCTAAGAAATTGGATAGAGATCCTGTAACGCCCCTAATTTACGTTACCTAAAATAAACATTTTTTATTTATTTTCTGCAATCAGATATTTTCTATAAAGATACATAATTCAATTCTTTATCATGGAAACAGATACATATAGGATCTCTCATGTATACACAATATACAGACCAAGTCTATAAACATCAAAGTACAGCAGAAACGGGGATCCTGCCTGTAGCGTTAACAACATACTCTAGAATACAAAAATGATATAATTCAAAAACTGTGAGCCTTGGAAGCAACGTAGACTCACCTA
The DNA here is from genome assembly GCA_037074535.1 of Gleditsia sinensis. Lineage (NCBI taxonomy): Eukaryota > Viridiplantae > Streptophyta > Magnoliopsida > Fabales > Fabaceae > Gleditsia > Gleditsia sinensis. The sequence continues at coordinate 47,987,470 of CM073467.1, read as the reverse complement.
CAGAATATCTCACCTATCTGCCGAATAAGACTCTGATATTCTTATCTGAAAAATGTCGAAATATTGTGTAGTGAGTTTGACAGCTCAGTGAGCAAATAATTCCTCCTATGACCTCTTAGGTCAGCATATAGATGTACTTATGTTTTAAAATATGTCATATAGAAAATATAGTTCAAAAGTACATTCATATGAGACCCGTATTTCAAATATTCTCAAATCAAAAGCTATTTAGATATCCAAAACCATATGCTGCACGGTATGATCATTAAACAAATGTTGTTATACTAAGCTGTATAAGCTATAGTACAATATTAAGATTTGGAGATAAAATCATCACTTTTAATGCATCTGCCTCACTCGAAAATCTGGTCAATGCAATGAAAATATAACTCATTTGCTATACGCATAATGACCTCGACCCCAGTCACAATAAGTGATCAGGGAATGTGAGTACATCACCCTCCTGCCCCCTCATATTACCACGGTCACCCGGTTGGAGCGGCCCTCCCCCAGCTCACTCAGGCTAATAGGGCGTCCCCTATTCGGTACCATCACAAGCCATACAACCAGCCGATATTCATCAATACATATAATTACATGTAAAATTATCAAGCAATTCGCCATGAGCTTTACGCTTGTCATATTTATCAAACAACTCATCATGAGCTTTACGCTTGTCATTCAATCTCATTTATAATATGACTTGCATCACTTTCACAAGTATGTAGCTTTAAAAATCAATGCATCGTGCACATAATATTCACTTTATCAAATAATGATAAATACATTTATAACCACATATTCAATGAGTTCCAAAATTCATTTCTAAAACCATACTCTTCTTGAACTATGTGCCAGTTCGTAAGTATAACAAATATTTTAAAACATTTTAAAAACTTATGATAGTATAAATAATTTAAAAACAGAAACAATAATACATTTATAGTTCAAGAAGAGCATGGGGCAAGTCATAGAAAGAATTATCTACTCACAGGGTAGGGTTCCTGGTTGGACATCCCTAAAATGTACTTTTCCAAGCTGAATTTGACCAATTAGATCTCAAAAACATGTTCGGAGGGTCTAAAGACTTAGAAAATGACTCCAGGAGCTTGGTCACTATTCATCGCCGGAAAATACTATTCACTCGCTGGAAAACACTAATCTTCTGTCGAAAATCACTATTCACAATGAACAAAAAGTTGTTAGATGGCAAAAAATATACATATCCTAAGGTTTATTTAGCTCCTGAATCTATCTACGGTGTCAGAATTTCAATTGGAGGCCTCTAAGTAAACATTTTAAAATTTACCTTTTTTTGAGATTTTTTACTTCAGATCTACGGCGATTCAACGGCTGATTTGAAAAATTGATCGGTCAAAATTGTAGTATTCTTTGTCTTGAATCTAATAACACTCTCAGTTTTGAGATTGGAAGCCAATAGGCACTCCATATCTAGAGAGAAAGTTGAAGGTTACTATTTATTCACTATTCATGCACTATTCATTAAGTCAGTTTGTTTTTTCAGAAAGTTCAGTCGTTGTTCCCCTACGTTCCCTTCCCCTTTTATTTGTTATATTTAATAATAATAATAATTATTTAATAATTGAATAATAAGATTTTCTTTATATAAATTCATATAAATTCCGTTTTTCATCCTAAAATATCACAAAAAATTTCTAAAAATTTACATTCTCATAAACCTTTAGTTAAACTCTTAATCATGATTTTTTCTTGATAAAAATCATAAAACAAATCTCAAAATAAATATCTTTATACATATTAAAAGAAAGAATATTTTTAAAAATACAACAAAAATTCATTAAAGACCAATATAATTATTTCAAGCAAAACAATAATTATTTTAATTAAAAATAAACTTAGTTTTAGCAAAACATAATCATTTTTAAACAAATAAAAATATATTTGTTTATAACAAAACATTATTATTTAAAAATAAAAATTACGGGATGTTACATTCTTCCCCCCTTAAAAAATTTGGTTCCCGAATTTCAGCTCATCCTACCACATGTAGGGAATAAAATCAAGGCATAATTCAGAATTACCAACCTTATGACTCAAATAATTGGGGATATCTTTTTTTTTTGTATAACATCTTTACTTTTTAATATGTTTCTTCACTTGAGTGATTTTTCCATATAACTTAACCATAGGAATTTCTTTTATCCATAAGTTCTTCACTTGTTGATCAACAATAAACATTAATTGTACCCATGGTTAAGTCAAATTTTTGTCTAATTGAATTTCTTGGAATTAGGTAACATAAGAAGAATCTAATATGTACTTCTTTCTAATCCTCATTATCTCTTTCATTGATGATTCATTCAAAAATATGTGGTCACCAACTGATAATTTCTAGTGCTCAATATGCATGATTCCTTTAAACTTTTGGCCTGTATTGAAGTATTTGTATTCCTTTTCTAATCAATTTCACTTTATATCCTCAAACTCACATTGATATATCTATGGGTCGATATTAGAAACTACACTTATAAAAGAACATATTCACATCCATATTGGGGTAACTATCTTTTCTTATTTCAGACTTCTATTAAGTGATCTTTGATTCTTACATGTCAACATCATCCCATGGATATCATCATCTTAATCTATCATCTATTTTTTTTTAAATCCATTAATCAATATGTGAAACATACGTAGTAATAATTCCACCAAACCTTTTATAACGTTTATGTACTATTGGCACATGTCTAATAATTTTACTTACCTCATTACAGTAACTCTATATCCTCTTATTAACACCAATAAATTCATTATCAAAAATTTCAAGCCTTTCTCTATCATATCCAAAAGCACCTCATTTTAACTTATGTTAATCCCATTTAATTCACTCAATCATTTCAAGAAGATTTTTTTCCAACAATTATTCATACATGAATTCTCAATTTCAACATAATTCACTTCTTAGATACTAGACACAAATATCTTAATCACTTACATTATTTTTGGACATGATTCTCATAGTATTCTCCATATTTCCAAATTAAGAGTTCAAAGATTAACTTAAATCCTACTTCCCATATTTTATTCCTCAAGAACTTCAACACTACTAAGTCTCTTGATTACATTCGTCAAAACACCATAAGGTCATCATCTGTCCACTCCTTTCAAAATCTCTATTACTTTAACCTACTAATCAATTGGACACCATAATAACTGATTTTCAAAGAAAAGAAATTAATTTTCCTTATAATATAAGAATCTTGCATTTAATACTAAATATTAATGTAGGACAATGCAGCAGAAAATGTGGAATACTTAATAGAGCATGGTGCCAAAATAGGAAGTTAGAAATTTGGACAAAGCATTGAAATTAAATTAAAATCGGTGGACGTAAATCTTGAAAATCTGTAAACAAAAATTTAGCTGTTATGTCGGCAAAAATCGGTGGCCGCAAAGTTTGAATATACATGCCAAAATCTACTTTAAATCTGTTGGTATTCAGTGGAAAGATAGCACATGAAAAAATATATATTTCTGAGCTTATAAAAGCCTGTGAAAATCAAAGAATATGTAGTAACTGGTAGGATGCAGTTGATTGCTTCAAAATAGATGTAATCAATCAACTGTAAAATAACCAGTTCAAATTAAAATTTCTCAAAATAGCTAGTCGACTTAATAATACCGATAGTCGACTGGTAAGAACATTGGGAAAACAAAAGAAATAATTTGATTGTCCTTCTTCAACAACTAACTTGTTTGCATTTTAACTCTTTTTTTTTTTACAATTACACCTATTACTTACAACTTCTCTACAAGAATCAAAACATCAATGCTTCATCAAGAACAACAAAGAAAAGACAAATTTATGGTGATATCTTAACCTTATTCTCTTTATATGCCTAATATGAGCGATTATCATAACTACTGTACATATACATACTTGCCGTCATTTTTGAAAATTTCAGCTTCAATTTAACTTATATCCACTAATCACTCACATAATTGTTATAATTATACTTATTCTATTTGTATATCTATCATAAGTATGCCCTTCTCTAACCTCTATAAATACACACATTAGTATCTTTATCTTTTCATACTCAAAGTTAGGGTGTGTGCAGCTATGGAGGGAATTGCATTCCGTCAATTTCGAAATATTTCTGTCTTTTGTGGTTCCAGTCCTAGAAAAGATGGAAAGTATGTGAAAGCTGCACAAAACCTAGGTATGGTATTGGCCAGGAGAAAAATTCATTTAATCTATGGTGGAGGTAACCGTGGATTAATGGGGTGTGTGTCTACGGCTGCTCATGTAGGAGGATGCTAAGTTCTAGGTATTAGTCGTACAGCTCTAGCTGCATCTAACATCGTAGGAAAGATAATTGGGGAAGAATTTAGGGTAGCTTCCATGCATGAGCGCATGGCTAAAATGATGAGCAATGCTGATGCCTTCATTGCCTTATCAGGGGGTTTTGGTACTTTAGAAGAAATTTTCCAAATAGTCTCTTGGGCACAACTAAATATGCATCACAAACCGATAGGTTTGTTAAATGTTAACCACTTCTTTGATGGTTTGTTGTCTTTCCTTCATCATACTGTGGAACAAAGGTTCATCTCACACTCAGCACGACGAATTCTTATCTCGGCTTCAAATGCTGAGGAGTTGATTGATGCTTTACAAGCATATGTTCATGTACTTGATCCAACTATGACTCAAATAGAATGGACGACAGACAACTGCAGGAAGCGCAAATTGGATTTGGATTTTCATCTTTAGATGTAGTAAAACGTAGCTATTATTGTACTACTTTTACTTTCTTAGAGTCTACTTGGATACCATATTTACCAACCATACTCCCTTAGAGTTGGTAAAACTATCTTTGAATGTTGGTTATGATCCTCTGAACTTTTGAAATATTCTAATATATCATCAATAAATATAATAACAAGTTGATCCAGGGACCTAATTACTATTCATTAAATCTATGAATGCAGCTAGGTTAGTTGTCAAATTAAATAACATAACTAAGGACTCATAATGCCCATAATGAGTCCTAAAAGAATATTTTCGTACATCCTCTTCTCTTATCCTCAATTAATGTTTCTCATATCTCAAATCAATTTTTGAAAAATATTGAGCACCTTGTAACTGATCAAACATATCATCTATACGAGGTAATGGGTATTTATTCCACACTGTCACCTTATTCAACTGTCTATAATTTATGCATAGTTATAGTGATCCATCTTTCTTTTTCACAGATAGAACTGGAGCACTACAAATAAAAGTACTAGGGCATTTAAATCCCTTATCTAACAAATCTTGTAACTATTTTTTTTTAAATTTCAATCGATATCATTCTATATAGGGATATAGATACTAGTTGGGTTTCAAGAAGTAAATCAATATCAAATTATATTTTTCGTTTCGGGAGTAATCTAGACAATTCTTCTGAAAACACATCAGGAAATTTCCTAACTACTGGACCCTGATCTACATTAGTATACTTTAGCACCTCTTTTTTTTTTGTAATAACTTATGGTCACTAAAGGTGAAATTAAATTACTGGGTACTTGCTTCCATGATTGCTTACTATTTGCAACTCCTTTACTAACATTTTCTGCTATTGATGACATCTTCATACTGTATTATCTAGATCACACTTCAAAACATTTAAACAAATTCAACCTATTGTGACTTTATTCTTTAACATACTTATGCAATATCTTAACAATCAATCATGGAAAACTTATGTCTATCCAAGAGCCCTTCACATGAATTACCCATTTTGCATACCTTAAATTTTAAATTTCCACAAGTAAGCCTTCCTTAATCATAATGCTTATACATAGTATTATTGAAAACCAAATTGTCTTCGAATTCCTTATATCAACAAAATATATCATTGAAAATATTATCTTCATAGATTCTCCGCTCTCAAATTCAATCCAACCCACAACTTACCAAATCCATTTATATATATAGATTCCAACTCATCTATCCAAAAAGAGATTTAACTTTATTTTCAAAACACTCACTTTATTTTAAATCATTATCTTAGAGTTAACAATCTTGATCACATCATAACCCACCATCAATAGGTTCGGATAGAATTTTTTTATTTTTAGCTAATTTCCCAAGAGGATTCTCTTTATCACTTTTCGTCAAAACAAGTTCAAAAGTTAAACTAGTAGTCCACACACAAAAAGTACCATCTACGACATACGTATAGATGTTTAAACCTCACATATCTAAGGAAAAGAGTTAGAAGGAAGAAAAGGATGACACCCTATAGAATTCCACAACAACACCGTGAGTACAAATATGTCTGCAGTTACATACCCATACTCAAAGTCCTACTACAGAATTCTTTGCCCTATTAGCCAAAGGGAAACCTAATCCTCTGATACCAACTTGTAACGCCCCTAATTTACGTTACGTAAAATAAACATTTTTATTATTATTTTCCGCAATCAGATATTTTTCATAAAGATACATAATTTAATTCTTTACCATGGGAACAGATACATATAAGATTTCTCGTGTATACACAATATACAGACCAAGTCTATAAACATCAAAGTACAACAGAAACGGGGATTCTGCCTGTAGCGTTCACAGCATACTCTAGAATACAAAAATGGTATAATTCAAAAACTGTGAGCCTTGGAAGCAACGTAGACTCACCCACATAATATCTCACCTATCTGCCGAATAAGACTCTGATATTCTTATTTGAAAAATGTGGAAATATTGTGTAGTGAGTTTGATAGCTCAGTGAGCAAATAATTCCTCCTATGACCTCTTAGGTCTGCATATAGATGTACTTATGTTTCAAAATATGTCATATAGAAAATATAGTTCAGAAGTACATTCATATGAGACCCGTATTTCAAATATTCTCAAATCAAAGGATATTCGGATATCCAAAACCATATGCTGCACGGCATGATCATTAAACAAATGTTGTTATGCTCAGTTGTATAAGCTATATTAAGATTTGGAGATAAAATCATCACTTTTAATGCACTTGCCTCACTCGGCAATCTGGTCAATGCAATGAAAATATAACTCATTTGCTATACGTATAGTGACCTCGACCCCAGTCACAATAAGTGATCAGGGAATGTGAGTACATCACCCTCTTGCCCCCTCACATTACCATTGTCACCCAATTGGAGCGGCCCTCCCCCGGCTCACTCAGGCTAATAGGGCGTCCCCTATTCGATACCGTCACAAGCCATACAACCAGCTGATATTCATCAATACATATAATTACATGTAAAATTATCAAGAAACTTGCCATGAGCTTTACGCTTGTCATATTTATCAAGCAACTCGTCATGAGCTTTACGCTTGTCATTCAATCTCATTTATAATATGACATGCATCATTTTCACAAGTATATAGCTTTACAAATCAATGCATCATGCACATAATATTCACTTTATCAAAATAATGATAAATACATTTAGAACCACATATTCAATGAGTTCCAAAATTCATTTTTAAAACCATACTCTTCTTGAACTATGTGCCAGTTCGTAAGTATAACAGATATTTTAACACATTTTAGAAACTTATGATAGTATAAATAATTTAAAAACAGAAACAATAATACATTTATAGTTCAAGAAGAGCATGGGGCAAGTCATAGAAAGAATTATCTACTCACAGGGTAGGGCTCCTGGTTGGACAGCTCTAAAATGTACTTTTCCAAGCTAAATTTGACCAATTAGACCTCAAAAACATGTCCGGAGGGTTCAAAGACTTAGAAAATGACTCTGAGAGCTTGGTCACTATTTATTGTCGAAAATACTATTCATCTGTAGGAAAACACTATTTATCTGCCGAAAATCACTATTTACGACGAACAAAAAGTTGTTAGATGGCCAAAAATATACATATTCTAAGGTTTATCTAGTTTCTGAATCTATCTACGGTGTCAGAATTTCAATTGGAGGTCTCTAAGTAAAAGTTTCAAAATTTACCTTTTTCTGAGATTTTCTACTTCAGATCTACGGCGATTCAACGACTGATTTGAAAAATTGATCGGTCAAAATTGTAGTATTCTTTATCCTGAATCCAGTAACACCCTCAGTTTTGAGATCAGAAGCCAATAGGCACTCCAAATCTAGAGAGAAAGTTGAAGATTACTATTCACTCACTATTCAAGCACTATTCATTAAATCTGTTTGTTTTTTTAGAAAGCTCGGCCGTTGTTTCCTTATGTTCCCTTTCCCTTTTATTTATTATATTTAATAATTATTATTATTATTTAATAATTGAATAATAAGATTTTCTTTATATAAATTCATATAAATTCTGTTTTCTTCCTAAATTATACCAAAAAATTTCTAAAAAATTTACATTCTCATAAATCTTTAGTTAAACTCTTAAATCATGATTTTTTTTCTTGATTATAATAAAAAAAACTCAAAATAAATATCTTTATACATATTAAAAGAAAGAATATTTCTAAAAATACAACAAAAATACAACAAAAATAGACTTACTTTTAGTAGAACATAATCATTTTTAAACAAATAAAAATATATTTATTTATAATAAATACATTATTATTTATATCATATATGGATACAAATATTTGAAATGATTTAAATTGAGAACATTTTAAAATGCGGGTCCTATATGGATGCACTTCTGAATTGTACTTTTCTGATATTATAAATTTTAACTAATTAGTACATCCATATATTGACCTGAGAGGTCATAGGGGGTTTTATTTGCTCACTGAGTTGTCAAACTCACTATACGATATTTTCAACTTTTACAGATAAAGATACAGAAGTTGATCCAGCAAATACGTGATCAGCTAGCTGTTATATTATCTGGATGAGCCTTCGTTGTTTCTAAGACTCGAAATGTTTAAATGTTATGTCATTGTAATCTAGAGTATACTCTGAACGCCACAGGCAGTGTAACATCCCTAATTTCGTTTCATGTATTAATAAAAGTATAAAAGTATTCAAAGTAACATTCCTAATTTCATTTTTTTTATTGATAAAGGTACATAAAAATTTAATTCAGAAAATAAAATTTATTAGACAATTTTTGGATATCTAAGAAAACATAATCCCTAGAAATTCTTCACCTTACGTGTATGCATAGAAATGTCTTAACATTAATGAAATAGGTAAAGAGAGAAAATCTAAGAGGAAATATTAGAAATAAACACGCTAAAGAAAGGTGAAATTCTTGGGTAAGGAAGATAAATTTTTGTGAAGTAAATAAAGGTATTAAAATTTCAAGAAGATTATATTAGGGTAATTTTTTCTAATTTAAGAGTTAAAGTTACTAAGTTTTGTATCTCCACCCATAAATTGAGCTTTCACTTATGGACACCTCATATAGAGTTTTTCTACTTCACATGAATTTTTAGCAAGCCAATAGGATAGCCCAAGGAAGAATAAAACATAGACCTGGACTAGGATATAGAAATTGGACCGGTAGCTCAAAAATCATGAAAATGTGACTAAGACCATTATGAAAGGTAGAATTTTAACCAAAGTAAAGAAAATGGGCAAGAATGAGCCCAAACTCAAGAGGAAAAATAAAATAAATTGATGAAATAATGGTGTAATCAAGATTAGGTGACATGGCATTAAGACAAAAATTTAGCAAGTGGTGTGATATCCTACATTCATAATTTTAGCAAGTGGTATGATAATACATGGTATTAGGACAAAACATCTATCTCCTACACTCATAATTTTAGTAAGTGGGTAATAATACATAACATTATGACAAAACATCATTATCCTACACAAATAATTTTAGCTAAGTAAGGAAGATTCAAGGGTTGGAAATTTGCCACCTAAAAAGGCAAACCTATCATAATTGATTAAGACAAAAGAAAAAAGAAATGAATCCCTATATCAAAGGGACCTTGTTCCTTATCTTAAGAACATATTATCATAATTTTTAAAATACAAATCTCCTTTTCCAATGTATATCTTGACTAAGGAAGAGGAAGACAAGAACATGAGTTATTTGTTTTCCAAAAATTCAACCAAGTGCATCCTAATTGTGATATGGTAGACCCATGATTATGAAAGGTGAATTATTTGATAGTCTATATAAGCATAACCCACCCTTATAGTATTAGAATTTCATCCAAGTGAGGGAGAGAAAAATAGAAGCAAGGTAGAGTGAGGAAAGAAGATGAAGAAAGGAAAAAAGAGGAAGGAAAAGTCTAGAAGACTAAGTGCTCTAGGTAAGTTTAACAATATTTCTTTTTGAAGAAAAGTTTTGAAACTTATAATATTTTTATGAGATTTTGATTTTAGAACTTTAATGATTGGTCATGGATGTTGCTATATCAAGTTACATATTATGTATGTTTGAATACTTAAGCTGGTGTAGATAGTTCTGCATAGGTATGGCTATGGGTGGCAAACTTTTGAGCTTCTATTTTTAAAATTTTGGAAAGAATCAGTAAGGAATTAAAACAAATGGTTAACATAACAAATGTAGATCTATGTCTCACGGATTTTTAGCCACTTGAATCATTCAATTTAGAGTCAATATGAGGTAGATATATTCTTATTAGTAGGCAAACGTCAGAAAATGGTTAATCAGGGAAGAATATGTTAGAATAGCTTATGTGTTTTAATTTCTGAGAACATTCTATAGGGAATTAAAATTAATGGTTAACATAACTAATGTAGATCTGTGTCTCACGAAATTTTAGTCACTGGAATCATTCAATTTAGAGTATATGAGGTGGATATGGTCCGATTAGTCTGTAAATGTTAGAAAATGGATAATCAGGGAAGAATATGTTAGGATAACTACTGTGTTTTAATTTTTGGGAACATTCTATAAGGTATTAAAATAAATGGTTAATATAAAAATTATAGTTATATATGTCACGGAATTTTAGCCACTGGAATCAATCAATTTGGAATTCTCATGAGGGAGATATGGACAGATTAGTAGGTAGAGGTCAGAACTTATCCGAGAAGAAATAACTTGTACTTTGATGGAGTAATATCACCACGATATCTTAATTTTTCGCTAAACTACTCAACATAATAGTTTTAGATAATTGTTGTATCTTTAAATTGACACAAATATTACTTAAATCGGAGTTAAATTGAGAGAATTATGCTCTGATTAGTAAGAGAATGTTATATAAGATGAAAACCCTCATCAAGAAAATAAAAGAATAAAATTAATATTTAAAAAAAAAATCTTATAAATGAAAATAATAAATGACTAGAAGATGCTATAGCCATTGCCAATGCATGAACTTCTTACCATTCTAAGTGTGTAATTTTGACATGAAATTTTTTTTGATGAAACATTATGGTATGTGAGTATAATGAACATACTTGTTATTGAAATCATATTTTTGGCTATTACTGTAGAAAGAAAAGAAATAAGCATGGTCACATGGCGATCCGTGTGGTGCACCAGTAGGGGACGCCTTACCAACGATTATGATTATGCTAATGAGAAAAGAAAGAGAAAGTGTGCCATGTGGGACGGAGCAAAAAAAGCCCGTACCAGAGAATAGAAAATACTCACCCTGACTGAGGTAGCTTGCTATGAAAATAAATTGATAGTCATCATATGATATTTTGAAATTAGTAAATCTTGCCATACATGTCATTACTATACGATTCTCATGTATATAGATAAAGTACATTCATATGACCAAAGATATTTGCTGTAGTTTATACAGATGAACATAACGTGATGAGCTATATTGATGATGATTTATTGTTGAACTTACTGGGATTTAAGTCTCACTATATTTCCATGTCATGTTCAGAAAATTAGTTATGCAGATTTTTCTATGGCTATGGCTTTTAGTGCACGTTGGATTGAGTTACTCTATGATGGGCAGATCCTGTATAAAATGTTTGTGAGCGAGTTAGCTCAGATCTCGGTGAAGGTGCAACCACCCGCACCTGTATCTCCGGAATTGGTCAACCAGAATAAATAAGATGTAGATATTTATGTGTTGAAATATTGTACGTACGTTTTGATTAATGATGTATATGTGAACTTTATATTGTATAATAATAAATAAATAAAAAAAGTTGTTACATAATTGGTATCAGAGCAAGTCGATCCTAGATGGACAGTGGGTGGATGGTTATATGAATCGATCGTATAGTGTCTTGAGTATGTTGTGGTTGTGCTGTGTAGGGGATCAAAGATTTCATATAGGTAAGAAATTACTAGTGTTTCTTATCTATATGCCGAGGTAGTGTTATAACTGCTGTTAAATATTTTTGAAACTAACTATTAGGCTTGATCACCTCAATAGCAGCATAACTTTGTTTTTGCCACAGTGGGAAATGGCACCACCAAGGAGGAATCCAACAAACAATGCAGAGGAAACCCTGCACAACATTGCCACAGCAATTCGAGACCAGGTCACGATCACCAATCAAATTCTACAATACTTCCAAAATGCTAATAACCCGAATAGTGAGAATGGTGTTAATAACTGGATGGCAGGGAATGATAATGGCATATATGAGTTCCTAAGGACTAGACATCCTTGTTTTCAAGGCGGCTTTGACCCAATTGTAGCTGAAATGTGGATAAGGGAACTAGAGAAAATCTTTGAAGTGATGGGTTGTACTGAGGAGCAGCAAGTTATCTTCGTTGTATATATGCTGAAAGATGAAGCAGAATACTGGTGGCGTAGAACTAGAGAACTTTTAGCTCATCAGAGAAGGCAGATCACCTGGCAGGTGTTCAAAGACACCTTCTTGGAAAAGTACTTTCTAAGTACTGTGTGAGCGGAGAAGGAGATTGAATTTCTCCAACTTAGACAAGGCAGCATGATCGTAGACCAGTACATCGCGAAGTTTGAGGAGTTGTCTAAGTTCTTCTCTTATCTGCGATTTAACCTCGATGAAACATGGAAGGCTATTAAGTTCGAATCGGGTTTGAATCCAGAAATAAAGAATGCTGTTGTAGCTATGGAGATAAGGGAGTTTGTACCTCTGATAAAAAAATGCAGACTCTTGGAGAAGAGCTTGAGGGCAGTGGAAGATGAGAAACAAAGACGAAATTTCTGGAAAAGGAAGAACGGTTCACAAAACTCTGGCAAAAATGTTAGAGGAAAAGGAAAGGGTACTGGCTGGAGGCCAATGACTGCAGGTCCCCGACCTTTCCAGTAAGACCTCACCCCAGTTAAGTGCACTAAGTGCGGACGCATGCATGGAAATCGGCCATGCTACATGGGACAATATGTTTGCTTCAATTGCGGATAGAAGGATCATTTTGCGAGGAACTGCCCACAAAATTTGGGAAAGCAGCCAGAACAGAAGCCTCAAGTGAAAGGGAGGGTTTTCACCCTGAACGACCAAGAGGCAACTCAATCCCCTGAAATGATCCAAAGTACATGTTATATCTATGGATTTGTTCTTATGGTGTTGTTTGACTCTGGTGCTAATCATTCATTTATATCGGAAGAATGTATTAAGGAGCTTCAGTATCCTATTTCTGAAACCCCCTATGAGCTATCTGTAGTAACTCTCACAGGGGAAAGGGTCTTAACTTCCTCTGTACGTAAGGACTGTCAAGTCACTATTCAGGAAAAAAAAATTCTTGTGGACCTCGTCTGTTTACCTTTAAAAGGTATTGATGTCATTCTAGAGTTAGAATGGATGTCTAGAAATCGAGTCTTGCTGAATTGTTGCAACAAGACCATTGAATTGCTGCCTCCTACTTTCAAAGAGGAGATGCAGTTATTGATGCTTAATGCCAATCAAGTCAATAGGGAGTTGAAGAATAGAGTACTTGGATACATTCTCTTGCACTTATCAAATTTAGAAGTTAAATCGAAACTTGATGAAATCCCAATAGCCAACGAGTTTCCTAAAGTATTTCCATCAGATATTCCAGGCTTACCTCCCAAGAGAGAGATAGAGTTTTCTACTGATCTCTTACCTGGAACAGGGCCTATCTCTATTGCACCTTATAGAATGGCCTCGAAAGAACTACAGGAACTCAAGAAACAGTTAGAGGAACTGTTAGATAAGCAATTCGTTAGACCAAGTGTATCACCTTGGGGAGCTCCTGTGTTATTTGTTAAAAAGAAAGATGGGAGCTTGAAATTATGCATAGACTATAGACAGCTGAATAAAGTGACTATCAAAAATAAATACCCTCTCCCTAGGATATATGACTTATTGGATCAACTGAAAGGAGCCTCCATCTTTTCTAAAATTGACTTGAGATCGAGATACCATCAAATTAGGATCAAGGAGGAGGATGTACCTAAAACAGCCTTCAGGACTATGTATGGGTACTATGAGTTTCTCGTAATGCCCTTCAGGTTGACAAATGCACCTGCAATTTTCATGGATTACATGAATTGCATTTTTTGACCCTACCTAGATCAATTTGTGGTAGTATTTATTGATGACATCTTAATATATTCTAAGAGTGAGAAAGAACATGAACAACATCTCCGAATCGTGCTGCAAGTGTTGCAAAAGAAAATGTTGTATGCTAAATTAGAGAAGTGTGAATTTTGGTTGTCAGAGGTAAAATTTCTCGGACATGTCATTTCCAATAAAAGGATAGCTGTAGACCCTAGCAAGACGGAAGTAGTGATTCAATGGGAAAAACCAAAGACGGTTACAGAAGTCAGAAGTTTCTTAGGTTTGACAGGATACTAGAGGAGGTTTATACAAAACTTTTCTCGTATAGCCTTACCATTGACTAAATTGACCAGGAAGGGAAGTCCTTTCAAATAGACTGATCAATGTGAAGCTAGTTTCTAAGAGCTTAAAACAAAATTGACCACTCCTCCTATTTTAATTATTCCAGACCCCACAGGACATTTTGAAGTGTATAGTGAAGCTTCAAAGAAAGGGCCAGGGTGTGTGCTAATACAAGATAAGAGAGTAGTTGCTTACGCCTCTTGACAACTAAGACCCCACGAAGGAAACTATCCAACCCATGATCTTGAATTGGCGGCGGTGGTGTTTGCTTTAAAGATTTGGCGACACTACTTATATGGAGCAACCTTTGAAGTATATTGCGATTACAAGAGTCTTAAATATCTCTTTGATCAAAAGGAGTTAAATATGAGGCAATGAAGATAGGTGGAATTTCTCAATGACTATAAATTTGAGATAAAGTATCATCTAGGAAAAGCAAATGTTGTAGCTTATGCTCTGAGTCGAAAATCTCTACACATGGGGTCAGATGATGATGTATGAGATGCAGATGCTAGAGGAGTTTCGGAATTTGAAGCTGAACACTACTTTTTCCTCAAAGAAGCTAATCATTAATGGTTTAAGTATAGGGTGTAACCTTAGAGCCTAGATCAAAGAGGCTCAAGCTCACGACCAATACTTACAAGATCATAAAGATCAAGGCAATTTTTCTATCATGGAAGATGGAGCAATCATGTATCAAGGAAGGAGTTGTATCCCTCAAGAACGAGAGTTGAGGACTAAGATCTTGTAGGAAGCGCATCAGAGTAAATATACTGTCCATCCTGGATGCACTAAAATGTACCAGGACTTAAAGAGGATGTATTGGTGGCTAGGGATGAAAAAGGATATTGCTGAGTTCATGGAAAAATGTGTCATTTGTCAAAAGATGAAGATAGAGCATAAAAAACCAGCGGGATTTCTACAACCTCTTGAGATCCCTAAATGGAAATGGGATAGTATCTCGATGGACTTTGTTGTAGGTTTACCTAAGACTTCAATGGGACATGACTCTATCTGGTAATAGTTGACAGATTAACCAAATCTGCTCACTTTCTGCCCATAAAAATTAACTTTTCACTGGACAAATTGGCCCAGTTGTACGTCCAGGAAATAGTTAGACTACATAGCATTCCCTTAAATATCGTTTCTGATAGAGATCCAAGGTTTACATCGAGGTTTTGGAAGGCATTGCAGGAAGCTTTTGGAACCCAGTTATAGTTCAGTACTGCCTATCATCCTCAGACTGATGGGTAGACAGAACGGACCATTCAAACTCTAGAAGACATGTTAAGGGCCTGTGTAATAGAGCTAGGTAAAGGATGGGATAAGTACCTACCTTTAGTAGAGTTTTCTTATAATAATAGTTATCACTCCAGTATTAAGATGGCCCCCTACGAAGCTTTATACGGTAGGAAGTGCCGATCTCCATTATGTTGGTTTGAGGTAGGAGAAAAGAACTTGTTGGGTCCTGATTTAGTTCAACAAACCACTGAACAAATCAGGATTATATGAGACAAAATGCTCACAGCTCAGAGTCGGCAAAAGAGTTACTATGATAAGAAATATAGACCTCTGGAGTTTGAGGAAAGAGACCATATATTTCTAAAACTTTCCTCGACCACTGGAGTTGTTAGGTCTCTCAAGACCAAAAAGTTAAATTCGCGATTTTTGGGACCCTACCAAATTCTGAAAAAAGTAGGGACGTTGGCATATCAAGTTGCTCTCCCCCCTAATTTGTCCAACTTGCATAATGTCTTCCATGTATCACAGCTCCGGAAGTATCTTCCGGACTCCTCACATGTGATACGAGATGAACCAATCCAAATAAAGGAAAACATGACATACCGGCTAGTACTAGCATCTATATTGGACATTGACGTAAAGCAATTGCAGAACAAAACTATTCCCCTAATTAAGGTGTTATGGGAAGGTTTGACTCCAGAAGAAGCAACTTGGGAGTTAGAAGAAGTCATGAGGTAGAAATATCCGAAATTGTTCTTATTAGGTAATTTATGAAATTTTGAGAACAAAATTTCTTTTAGGGGAAGGGAAATGTAACATCCTTAATTTCGTTTCAAGTATTAATAAAAGTACAAAAGTATTCAAAGTAACATTCTTAATTTTATTTTTTTATTGATAAAGGTACATAAATATTTAATTCAGAAAATAAAATTTATTAAGACAATTTTTAGATATTTTAGGAAATATAATCTTTAGAAATTCTTCACCTTATGTGTATGCATAGAAATGTTTTAACATTAATGGAATAGGTAAAGAGAGAAAACATAAGAGAAAATATTAGAAATAAACATGCTAAAGAAATGTGAAATTCTTGGGTAAGGAAGATAAATTTTTGTGAAGTAAGTAAATGTATTAAAATTTCAAGAAGATTGTATTAGGGTAATTTTTCTTAATTTAAGAGTTAAAGTTACTAAGTTTAGTATCTCCACCCATAAATTGGGCTTTCACTTATGGACACTTCATATAGAGTTTTTCTACTTCACATGAATTTTTAGTAAGCCAATAGGATAGCCCAAGGAAGAAATAAAACATAGACCTGGACTAGGATATAGAAATTGGACCGGGAGCCCAAAAATCATAAAAATGTGACTAAGCCCATTATGAAAGGTAGAATTTTAAGCAAAGTAAAAAAAATGGGCAAGAATGAGCCCAAACCCAAGAGGAAAAATAAAAATAAAAATAAAAATAAAGTGATGAAATAATGGTGTAATCAAGATTAGGTGACATGGCATTAAAACAAAAATGTAGCAAGTGGTGTGATATCCTAAATTCATAATTTTAACAAGTGGTATGATAATACATGTCATTAAGACAAAACATCTATATCCTATACTCATAATTTTAGCAAGTGGGTAATAATACATAGCGTTATAACAAAACATCCTTATCCTACACAAATAATTTTAGCTAAGAAAGGAAGATTCAAAGGTTGGAAATTTGCCACCTAAAAAGGCAAACCTATCATAATTGATTAAGACAAAAGAAAAAGGAAATGAATCCCTAAATTAAAGGGACTTTGTTCCTTATCTTAAGAACATATTATCATAATTTTCAAAATACAAATCTCCTTTTCCTATGCATATCTCGATTAAGGAAGATGAAGACAAAAATATGAGTTGTTTGTTTTCCAAAAATTTAACCAAGTGTATTCTAATTGTGATAAGGTAGACCCATGATTATGAAAGGTGAATTATTTGATAGTCTATATAAGTAAAACTCACCCTTATAGTATTAGAATTTCGTTCAAGTGAGGGAGAGAAAAATAGAAGCAAGGTAGAGTGAGGAAAGGAGAGGAAGAAAGAAAGAAAGAGGAAGGAGAAGTCTAGAGGACTAAGTGCTCCAGGTAATTTTAACAATATTTCTTTTTGAAGAAAAGTTTTGAAACTTGTAATATTTATATGAGATTTTGATTTTAGAACTTTAATGATTTTTCATGGATGTTGCTATATCATGTTACATATTATGTATGTTTGAATACTTAGGCTGGTATAGATAGTTCTACATAAGTATGGCTATGGGTGGCAAACTTTTGAGCTTCTATTTTTAAAATTCTGGGAAGAATCAGTAAGAAATTAAAACAAATGGTTAACATAACAAATGTAGATCTATGTCTCACGGATTTTGTAGCTACTGAAATCATTCAATTTAGAGTCCATATGAGGTAGATATGTTCTGATTAGTAAGTAAAGATCAGAAAATGGTTAATCAGGGAAGAATATGTTAGGAAAGTTTTTGTGTTTTAATTTCTGGGAACATTCTATAGGGAATTAAAACAAATGGTTAACATAACAAATGTAGATCTATGTCTCACGGAATTTTAGCCACTGGATTCATTCAATTTAGAGTGCATATGATGTGGATATGGTCTGACTAGTAAGTAAAGGTCAGACAATGGATAATCAGGGAATAATATGTTAGGATAGCTTCTGTGTTTTAATTTCTGAGAACATTCCATAGGGAATTAAAATAAATAGTTAACATAAAAATTATAGTTATATGTGTCACGAAATTTTAGCCACTGGAATCAATCAATTTTAAATTCTCATGAGGGAGATATGGACAGATTAGTAAGTAGAGGTCAGAACTTACCCGAGAAGAAATAACCTGTACTTTGAGAGAGTAATATCATCATGATATCTTAATTTTTCGCTAAACTACTTAACATAATAGTTTTAGATAATTGTTGTAACTTTAAATTGACACCAATATCACCTAAATTAGAGTTAAATTGAGAGAGTTATACTTTGCTTAGTAAGAGAATGTCATATAAGATGAAAACCTGCATCAAGAAAATAAAGAAATAAAATTAATATTTAAAATAAAAAAGAATCTTATAAATGAAAATAATAAATTACTAGAAGATGCTATAGCCATTGCCAATGCATGAATTCTTACCATTCTAAGTGTGTAATTTTGACATGGAAATTTTTTTGATGAAACATTATGGTGTGTGAGTATAATGAACATACTTGTTATTGAAATCATATTTTTGGCTATTAATGTAAAAAGAAAAGAAATAAGCACGGTCACAAGGTGATCCGTGTGGTGCACCAGTAGTGGACGCCCTACCAACGGTTATGATTATGCTAATGAGAAAAGAAAGAGAAAGTGTGCCATGTCGGACGGAGCGAGAAAAGCCCGTACCGGAGAATAGAAAATACTCACCCTGACCGGGATAGCTTGTTATGAGAATAAATTGATAGTCATCATATGATATTCTGAAATTAGTAAATCTTGTCATACATGTCATTACTGTATGATTCTCATGTACATAGATAAAGTACATTCATATGACCAAAGATATTTGCTGTAGTTTATACAAATGAAAATGACGTGATGAGCTATATTGATGATGATTTATTGTTGAACTTACTGGGATTTAAATCTCACTATATTTCCATGTCATGTTTAGAAAATTAGTTATGCAAATTTTTCTATGGCTATGGCTTTTAGTGCACGTTGGATCGATTTACTCTATGATGGACAGATCGTAAATAAAATGTTTGTGGGCGAGGTGGCTCAGATCCCGGTGAAGGTGCAACCATCCGCACCTGTATCTCCGAAATTGGTCAACCAGAATAAATAAGATGTAGATATTTATGTGTTGAAATGTTGTAGGTACGTTTTGATTATTGACGTGTATGTGAACTCTATATTGTATAATAATAAATAATAATAAAAAGTTGTTACAGGCAGAATCTTTGCTTCCGTTGTAATATTGTTAAGTGTAGCTTTAGCATATATAATTATCTATATTGGAAAATTGTATCGTATGATATTTTCCGACTATATGGTAATTTGGAGCCATATTTAAATATATATATATATAAGGGTAAAATTATCTTTTAATGGTGTTTTCACGTTTCATTAAATTGGGGTGTGACAAATAATGCTTGATAAAATACCCTACGGTGTAAGAGTGAGAGACACTGTGGCTAATCTATATTATTAATCAGTTATTCTCCTCGGAGGGAATAGACGGTCTAAAGCTAAAATTTCATAAGGTTATGAGTACCCACTCGTTCAATCACCTTCATTAAATCCTATTCTCAACAAAAATGGTAAGGCTAGTTATGCTTCAATTAGTTGTTGTAGCTGGTTGTGTTCTAGAGAGTTTGTTGTTGTTCTTGGCCCCTTAATATTTTGTATTCCATGTACTCTTAAGTCTAAATAAGTTTTGAATTAAGCTCCAAACTTATAGAAGAACTAAATGCTACAAATTAATATTAAAGGGTCATGCGCCACAAAGATTTCTATGCGAGAAAAGTTAACATTGACCAAGATTTTAATTATGGGTTTATGTCAAATGGAAATACAAGTAACGCTAAAAATGATAGAGAGAAAGAGAAGAAAGTAATTGAATCACATCAGAGTTATTTCTTATTACTGAACGTATTGTACAATGCCTTTATATAAGCATAGTATTAACTACATTCAGTTATGTATGGTTAACAACTGATAACAGTCTACATGGATTTATCACGTGCTGAGTCTGCATGGATTTACCACGTGCTTGCATCTCGTGCTAAATCCCTTTCATTCCCCCTCAAACTCAGAGAGGAGTCTTCAACTCTAAGTTTTCTTCGAAATTTATGAAAAAGGGTGCTAGATACTGCTTTCGTAAAAATATCTGCTGGTTGTTCTGTAGATGAGATAAGGTGCACAGAAAACTCTTGAGCTTGGACCTTTTCTCTGACAAAGTGCAGATCCAACTCAATGTGCTTTATTCTGGCATGGAGTATAGGGTTTGCTGTGAGCATGACAGTGGAGAGATTATCACAATAAATGATTGGTTTGACTGGCAAGAGAATTTGAAGTTCATGAAGTAGGGACTTTATCCACATGAGCTCAATCATCGTGAGAGCTAAACTTCTGTATTCAGCTTCAGTGGTGGATTGAAAGACTACAGCTTGTTTCTTCGATGACCACGAGATTAGATTAGAGTCAAGGAAAATTGCAGAACTAGATGTAGACCAGCAATCATTAACATCACTGCCCCAGTCAGCATCACAATAGCCAAATAGTTGTAATGTGGGAGATTTAGTTAATACTAAACCAAAGGACAGAGAACCTTGAACATACCGCAATATTCTCTTTACTGCATGCCAGTGGGTGTCAAGGGGTTGAGACATGAACTGACACACTTTATTAACACAGTAAGCTAATTCAGACCTTGTGATGGTGAGATATTGGAGTCCACCAACAATAGATCGATACAGATGTGGATCAAACATAGGGTTTCCTTCTTTGGTAGATAACTTCAAGCCAAAAGTCATTGGGGTGGGGAAGCTTTTGCAATCTTCCATTCCAGCCTTTCTTAACAGATCTTGAGCATATTTCGTTTGTGACAGATGTAGAGATCCATCTGCTTGATGTTTCACTTCTATCCCAAGGAAAACATTTAGATCACCCAAATCTTTAAGAGAGAAGGTGGTGTGAAGGTCACTAATCAATTTGGTGATGGTCGCTGTTGAAGAACCCGTAATTATAATATCATCCACGTAAATCAAAAGATAGGTGGTATAATGAGGTGTGACTCTAATCATTAGAGAACTATCGCATCTGCTAGCCGTAAAGCAAAGTGAAAACAAGGTATGTGTCAATGTCTCAAACCAAGCCCAAAGGGCTTGTTTCAGACCAAAGAGTGATTTATGTAATTGACATACAAGCTGTGGGTTGGAGTGATCTTCAAACCCCGGTGGCTGCTTCATAAAAACTTGTTCCTCTATGGTTCCATTGAGAAATGCGTTATCAACATCAATCTGTTGTATCTTCCATCCCTTTTGTAAAGCTAACGTGAGTATAACCCGGATTGTTGCTGGCTTCACAACTGGACTGAAAGTTTCTTTATATTCAAAGCCTTCCCATTGATTGAAGCCTTTGGCCACCAATCTTGCTTTAAATTTCTAAACTGTCCCGTTTGCATGCTTCTTAATCTTAAACATCCATTTGCAGCCAATGGGTTATCTATTTGCAGGTAACTCAACTAGTTTCCAGGTGCAATTTTTCATTAGAGCTGTATATTCAGCGTTCATAGCAGCTTTCCATCTTGGATCAGTAAGTGTTGCTTTAACGGAGGTGGGTTTTAATTCTGCGAGGAAGACTTTTGGCTTAAATATGCCTGCCAGCCCCCTTGTGGTCATACAATGTGTGGGAGCATAGTTACGAAGGTGGAGTTGTCTTTGCAGATTACTAGTTGATCTTGCAGATGTAGAAGATGAACTATCCAAGATTGGTTGCTGAGGGACTGCTATAGGCGAGTGTGAAGATGCTGATGTTAGCTGATCAGATACTGGCAAGAAATCATTAGGTATAGTAGAAACACAATTATCACCAATGGAGCCAGGTGATGAGTAATGATCAGAAATAGTATGTGTAGCAGAAGTAACAGGCAATTGTACATGTGGCAATGGTAGGGATTTATTCAGTAAAGGTGGAATGGCAGAAGGTAAAGTATCAGAAACTTGCTGCGATAATACAGGAAATAAAGTGTCATAGGGAAACATATGTTTATGAAATACAACATGCCTAGAAATGTAGTTATTGCCTTTTGAATCAAGGCACTTATAGCCTTTGTGGGAGTCACTGTAACCCACGAAAATGCAAGGTGAGGACTTGATATCAAATTTGGATTTACTATAAGGTATAAGATAAGGAAAACACTCACAGCCAAAGGTTTTGAATAGAGAATATGTAGGCTTGGTGTGAAAAAGTGCTTCAAAAGGAGATTTGTTTTGTAACAGGGGAGTGGGAAGTTTGTTGATTAGATAGGTTTCCGTGTGGAAAGCTTCAGCTCAAAACTTTAATGGCATTTTGGCATTAGCTAGAAGGGTAAGGCCAACCTCTACTATGTGCCTATTCTTTCTTTCGGCTTTGCCATTTTGCTGAGGGGTGTAGGGACAACTAACTTGATGGAGGATGCCTTGTGATGCTAGATATTTGGAGAGAGCTTGATACTCTCCTCCTTAATTTGATTGAACTTTCTTTATTTGTATACTAAATTGGAGTTCAGCCATTTGTTTGAATTGAATAAAAATATTAGGAACCTCAGACTTTTGTTTTAGCAGAAAAATCTACGTTAAGTTAGTGGCGGCATCTATAAAATGGACGAAGTACCTATGCCCTTGTGATGAAGGAAGTGGAGAAGGTCTCCACACATATGTGTATACGAGGCTAAGTGGCTGAGAATAAGTGGTGGTTGAGTAAGAAAATGGAAACTTGTGTAATTTTCCCAAACAACAAGTTCTGTAGGAATCAAATTGACTTTTATTAAAACTTGATGGTATATTACAATCTTTGAGGACATGATTTATAATCTTAGATGATGGGTGGCCAAGCCTATTATGCCACAAAGTAAAGGTATTAAAGGCAACAGAAAAATTGACAATTGTTACTCGAACTAGGACCAGTGGACGAAAGCTGTGAGGTAGTCTTGTGAGTGGAGGTACACTGAGCAAGATGTGATAGTGCAAAGTTATCAAATGTGTATGCCAACAATCAAATGCCCACAACAAAGGGCATGCTTAGCTTAACAGAATCAGCAACAACTAGGAGTAACTAGAAACTGAATTCAAGTGGTATGTTCACATCGATCCAACCCGCTATATACAAATCTCTTTTGCCATTTGAGAGCTAAGGATGTACCTTCATCAAGTTTTATTAAAATACAATAACTAAAAAAGGCAACATGAAAGTTCACAAAGAAGATGAAAACCAGGATATATATTACATAAATGGTAAACATACCAATTGGAATCAACCCGAACCCGATGCCCTACTAGCTGAAGCCGTTGCTCTCTTCTTCCTTTCCGCCTCATATTCCTGGTCATCCGTGGGCAGCTCAAACCTGCATACTGGGCAAGAATTTCTGGAACCCAACCAGGGAATTATGCAATCCCCATGATAATGATGCCCACAAGGCATTGTCTTTGCCATATCTCCAACACCGACCAAATCCTTACATATTGCGCAAACCAGAGCTTCATTCTCCGACACAATCTCCACTGTTGGTAATGCCTCTATTGAAGACTTCGCAGCCGGCGGGGCTCCTCTCCTCCCTCCTCCGTCGCCCTCTGCCAAGGTCTGCAGCAACGCTTCATACTCAGCTGCATCCGCGTAATCTTCCGGGCTGCCAATTAACCAATCCGATTCCGGAACATGAACCTGAAACTCGATGGAATTGTCTTCCAGACCCATCAATACCTCAGCCCAATCCAAGATTCGGCTCCTCATACTTCTCGTGCGAGTCGCCAATTCTCTGATACGTAGTTGAAGCACATCACGCCTCCTTCGCTGCAGATCTTCGTCGTCTCCATGTGGATCATCATGAGTATGAAGCGTTGCTTGGTGCTCTTCACTAACTTCGTGCTCTTCTCCATCGTCCTGAAACTCCACTCGGTCGTCTTCGTTGTGCTCCTCATCGTTATCCCACCCATCGATCTCAATCCTGAGAAAATCATCATCCGACGAACGATCTGGAGGTGGCGGAGGAGACACGTCGTCGTCGTGCGCAGTTTGGGTGATTAGGCGGAGCACCTGCATAAATTGAGACCCGAAATAGATATCGTTGACCTGATCGGAAGACCCAGATGGTGGAGCCGACGGCGGCCGAGATGGCAGAAGTATTGATTCGATGAAGCCGTTATTGCACTCCCGACAGGTAATGTCAGGGAGGTTAGCTAGTGTTGCTACGGACACCCGTTTATCGCAGTGGTAGCACCAGTACTGCGGAGTATCTATCTCGGGAAAGGGTTGCCCCGGTTGCTGAGACGGAGTCTCTGCCATGTTTTGCCGGTTAGAAGATAGGGGAATACGACCCGGCAGGGGAAGGACTCACCTGCTGCTTGGGAGACGGAGGAAGGAGCAAAGCGAGCAAAGAGAGGGCTCTTAATGTTGAGTTTTATTTTATTTTAACTAATGAGTGAGTTTTATTTAAAGTTTGACTCGGAGTATAAAGCAACAAAGAAATAAAAGGAGGAGTTCTTGGTGCCCATTCTATGTAGATTACTGAGTGGCCCACATGTGACTACTGGTGGAACCCACAAACTTTAATTTGTTTTAAGCAACTAATTAATAGTTTAAAGAAATTATAATCTAACCTCTCATAAATTATAATATAACCATCTAAAAATCTAAAAATATAAACTAACCCCAAATAATTTCTCTCTCAAAATAAAACATCACGGCATCTCAAAGGCGCGCCACTTTCAACTAGCCACCACTCACCGCCATTGACCCCACCAAGCACGATAAACCACACACTAATCTTCAAAATGCTTGACCTGAATGAGACACCCACGTAATAGAATTTCCAATATACGAACCTCCATCTTCTTACTTGGCCGCCGTTGAACATCCCTATCGCATGGCGAAGGTTAGTGCCTCTTGCATGAGATTGGAATAATTTAGTTCACAATAAATGCTGCAAATATATTTCAGTTGTTGAAATCTAGAAAAAATTTAAAAGAAGATAAAACTAAGCCACGATGGATTAATATTTCAAACTAGCTATATTTGCTTATTTATGTCTTGTTGAGAAATTCACAAATCATTATGAAATTGTATGTGTACTATATAGGTGAATATTGATTACCACAGTCCTTTATCAGCCGTCGGAAGTGAGTTTTGAAGTTGGTGGCTCTTGCACAATATCAAATTATCAATGGATTGTGAAGGCAATATCAAATTACCACAGTCCTTTATCAGCCGTCGGAAGTGAGTTTTGAAGTTGGTGGCTCTTGCACAATATCAAATTATCAATGGATTGTGAAGGCAACGAAGTATTTTATGACTTAAAGTGAACATGATAATATATCGCATGGCATATCTTTAGAGACTAAGAATGAAAAGGACAATGAAGTCACTGACAACAGAACATTGAAAAGTATTTTAGACCTTAAAACGGATGACATATACCAAATGAAATTTGAAAGTGAGGCAGATTCATGAGGTTTCTACATGAGATATGAAAAGTGTATTGGATTTAGGGTAAGGTAGCATAACGTTGGTAGCAATACTAAAGTCAAAGTAACATGGCGCTAAATTGTGTGTAGTCATAGAGGAGTTCAAGCCATAAAGCACTGTGACAAGGTGGACAGAAAAAAAGATCCCAAAGTTGAGACAAGAACAAATTGTATGGCATTGTTGCTAGTACAAGAAAACAAGACATCGAAATGGAAAATCAATCAATTTGTTGAAAATCACAATCACAAGCTAACAACAGCCAAGTTTGTCCACGTGATTCCATGGCTTCAACTAATGATATATGCAGACATTGGATAAGTGGATAGAACACATTCTTGTAGTGTCAAACCTACCCACACAATGGGGTTTATGTCTAGTCAACCCAAGGCTTACACTAGTGCCAAGTTTACCAAGAAGGACCTCTACAATCACATTGAAAGATAGAGACAACCAGTGGTCACCGATAGTGATGCACTTTTCGTGCTATGTAAGGGCGTGCATAACTTAAAACCTTGCCTAAACCCACCTAAACCCACACAAAAAATCATTTCGGTCTAATTGAATGAATAACGAGCTTAAATGAGTATTTTTTTTTTCAAAAATTCAAGTTTATGCAGTGGGTCACGTTTGAGGTATTAAAACTCGATATAACCTAACCTAATTGATATGTTATAAAACGTTGTCTGTGCTCTCTTAATACTATGTCGTTTAAAGTTTTATACCTAAAGTTACTCAGTCACTCAATAGTCATTATATATGAGTGTGAGACTGAGGTGAGAGTTACACTTAACAAAGTTTCTCCCCTTTTTTCTTCAATCTCACTCTACTTACTCACCATCTTCTTCCTTTCACAACGTGTTCTCCATGGCCAGATCATCTTCATTAAGGGCCAAGGTGTTTATATATGATTTTTCTTTCTCTTTCACCAATTTTTTCTTTCCATTGTTTGGATTTCATTGGTTTAACCCTAAATTAGTGGTATTTAAGACAAAATTGCACATCTTTTTTGGTCCCTAATTTCCTTGAATGTGCTTGAAGTGCATTCTTTTTGCTTAATGGCTTAATGTCGAAGTGTGTTATCATCTTGAAGTGTGTGATCTTCTTAACTTATCTACTTAGTCACACTTCCGAGTCAATTTTTTTTCCTATGTATTCCATTTGCTACTACAAAATTGAGTAGCAAATGGAAGTGTTTACTACTTAATAACATGTAGTACCAAATTTATGTGGAATAGTAAATCACTTCCTTAAATTCAATGTTGTTAGACATTATTATTTAGTTACAGGGAAAAATGACTCCCCATCAAAAATAGAAATCTAGGTTTGCTATAGCCTTAGAATGTGATTTATCAATGTTATTTGCTTTCTTTTTTTGGAGTGAGCATGTGCTTTATAGGTCATTTCCTTATGGTTGTCATTCTTCCTCATGTGATATTTCTTATGAACAAGAAATGCAATGCTACTTTGTCTTTTTTTTTCGTGGGATCTAAGTAGTTTAGGTTAGTTTCCAAATGTACTAACTTGTTAATAATAAAATTTCATGAAGAAAAAGGTTAGGTAAGTGTAACCATTTTCTTTTGGATTCTAACGCACAAAGCACTATATAGATAATGTGTATTAAGAAAATTTTATCCAACAAAAAATATTGATATGATAATACAAGATTAGAATCCATCTTACTCTAAATTAATAATGTTAAAAAAATTTATTCTAGAATCAATTATTTGACCTTCTTCATTTGCTACAACTTTTGGAGCAATTATTTGAATTGTTTGCTACAACTTTTTCAACTATGCTTATTGTTTTGTTTTTTGCTTCACAATCCTTGTCTAATTTGATAGGTTGTGATGGATATGGATCTCCCGAAAGAACAAGAGCTAGCAACTTTTGTGAGAAAACCACCTAAAAAGTGACAAAAAAAGGAAGCCTCCTATTGGTGGACCTCAAAAAACTTTAGTGGCATGGGATCACTTTACTAGATAATGAGGTATCCAAAGTTGCTGCTTAGTGTAAACATTTTGGAAAGAGATATATTTGTGATCCTAAGACACATGGGACTTCAAATTTAGTCAATCACTTGTACAGATGCCCTATGCATCCATATGATTTGTTGACTAATTCTAAACAACAAGTTATTAGCTTTGAACCTAAAAAAGAGGGTGGGGGAAATACCATGATTAAAGCACCACAAGTTTATGATCTAGAAGAATGTTGAAAAACTTTATTGGTTTTTGTTATTAGTGATGAAAAATTATTTAAGATAGTTGAAAGGTATAGGGGTAAGTATGTTTGCAATAGGTTATAGCCATAATTTCCTATTCCTTCTCATTATACTATGGTTAGAGATTGCTATCAACTATACTTGGATGAGAAATTAAGGTTGAAAATTTTACAATAAAATTATGTTAGGGTATGTCTCACAACTTATTACTGGCCTTCAATTCAAAATTTTATCTATATGTCATTCAGTGCAAATTTTGTGGATAATGACTGGAAATTTCAAAAAGATAATTATAAAATTTTGCCTTATTTCTAATCACAAGAGGGACACTATTAGAAAGCATGTTGAGTTTTGCTTGAAGAATGGGACTTGAAAGGGTGTTAATAGTAACTATGGATAATGCTAGTTCTAATAATGTTTCAAGAGGATATTTAAAGAAAAAAATAAAGATGAAAAATGGTTTAGTCTTGGATGGTGGCTTTATGAATTTTAGGTGTTGTAGCCACATTCTATCCTTAATTGTTAATGAGGGATTAAAAGATATACATTCAACTATTGCATCTATTTGTAATGTTGTAAGATGCATTAGATCTTCTCCCTTTAGACTTGCAAATTTTAAATGGTGTACTAAATAAGTAAAGATTGCATATTAAGGCCTTGTATGTTTAGATGTTCTAACTAGATAAAACTCAGCTTATTTAATGTTAGAAGCTGCTAAAAAGTTTCAAGAGTCATTTATGTCATAACCCCAAATCAAGGATTTGTAATCAATACAAGTGTTGAGAATAATTTTATCTCATAAGCCTTTGACTTGATATAAATATAAATCGCATATCTCATATAACATAATAACATACCATGTAGCAAAATCCATATACATATATACATTTGAGAGCTCTACCTTTTATATTGTATTAATCCAATTATCATAACTCGACACATTCATATACAAAAGGAAGCAGGGATGATGCTTGTGGTGAATGGAGCACTTCTAAAGTACAAATTTACAATATAGATAGACAATAAAATAAAGTCTATTAGAATAAGGTTAGGCTCACTAAGAAATAGCCTAACTTCTTACTTAGTTGTTGAAGACAGATAAAATTATATACCTTTATATGAGAAACATGAATAGTAAATGAATGAATTTTACAACATAGTGAGTACATAACACACGAATTGAGGTAAGCCAACAACATGAGTTTTTCATAATTAAATTATAAATCCAAGAACAAAATTACAAAAAAAAACATAAAATTAACTACAACAATCTACCAAATTTTAAATGAATCAAGAATTAAAAAATTTGAAAATAAAATAACAAAACAATTGTCATAGAATATTAAATAAGTTTCCAAGAAAATTTTTATCATAGTTAGAAATAAATAGATTAATTTAAATCAAAAGTATTTAGGAGGATTCTACGTTATAACTATAATCTAATCACAAGCAAAGAGTAATAGTGGGTAATCACCAATCCATCAAGCAAATAGATTGTAATTCATTAGGCGTCACACCTGTAATTTCCATTCAATCAACATTACAAGTGGGAAGAATAGTTAGTGCTTACCATTATCCTTATTCACTACAGGCAAGAATTATAGTCTTTCGTTTCTTACCACCATCTTTACTTACAAGTAGGAATCACACCATCTCTGCTCATAAGCGGGAATCACAACCTTTCACTGCTTACCACCATCCATGCTCGTAAGCGGGAATCACAACCTTTCACTATTTACCATAATCCCTACTCACAAGTTTGAATCACGATCTTTCAGTGCTTTCCACCATCTCTGCTAGCTAATGTTTCAAGGTGCACCAAAGCTAGAATCAACTGTTGCTAGCTAATAGTGTTTCTGACAAAGTCTCCTCATAACAGAAAACAATATATGAAATTTGAATTTATATTTCAATAAAAATAAGGAAATTTTTATTTAACAGTCTCTCTATCAGTTAGACTTATAGTAAGTCTGTAACATGGTTTATAAAACATCATTCCATAGGCCATACTTTATGTCAAATCTATCAACCAAAATAATATTTCTTGCCATCATACACAAGATTCCTCATTTTAGTCAAATAGCATTTTTAGTAAAATTTCTCACTTTACTGGATAATTCCAAAATTTTCAAGTATGTTTCCTTAAAATCATAAACGTATAAAATGTCAACAACATTTCAAATCAAACATTGTGTATATATATATATCCAAATCTAACTTCAATAGCTAACATCAAAATACCAATTTCAAAACATATTCAAAATCTAAATACTAATTTAGTTCATGCCTTTCATAATGTGACATAGAGTATAAACATTAATCCAATTCCAAAAGTTCCAAAACAATTACAATAGCATATGATATGTCAAATGCAATATAGAAATAAGGAAAGTGGTAAAACATATCACAATATGTATTATCTACTAGAATATTCAATTCAAAGTTTCTTAGTTCTCTAGGACACTTTCCCAAGAAAAATTAGCCAAAAGAAACCTAAAAATGCATATGAAAGGTCTGAAAACACAGGAGATGTGTCACGCCTCTACTTTTAAGGGCACGTGAAACACATACTTTATGAACATATTTTCTCCATAACATGTATAATACACTCCTTTACAGATAGGTATTTTCATGTATACACAATATACAAATCAAATTTATAAAAATCGGAGTAACAACAGAAGCAAGGATCCTACTTGTGGCGTTCAGAGCATACGCTAGAGTACAAGTGCATTATAAATCAAAATCTACGAGCCTTAAAAACAAAATAGGCTCACCAGAGAATATGTCGCCAAGATAATCAACTATCTGAAAGGAAAAGACCAAACTTTGTATTCGTATCTAAAATAAATGTAGATATCGTGTAGTGAGTTTGACAACTCAATGAGCAGATAATGCCTCGTATGACCTCTTAAGTCAACATATGATGTACTCATATATTAAAATTTATCACATAGAAAATTATAGTTTAGAAGTACATCCATATGGGACCCGCATTTCAAATTTATCAGTTTAAATTACATTCAGATATTTAAAATCATATGCAATACGGTATGATCATTATTCAAATATTGTGATGCATCAAAATATTTCTCATAAAAACATTAGGAACATCCCATATCAGAATCACCATATTAGAGTTTAAGCCATTCCGAACTTTGGTGGTGTAGGATTTGCCTATACTTAGCATCCCAGCTAAAGTTTGCCCTACTACCATTCAAGAAGACATGTGAAGGGATTTTAATATAGGCAATTTCCCAAACACACAGCAAGGGAGGGAAAATCACATATCATATAGTTTGCATCTCGCCTAGATAGGAGGCATCCCGCTCTCCTTCACATATCATATCCCGTGTGTTGGCTGTCACACGAGGCTAACACCACTCCTACTAACTAAGGTATCAAGGTGCACTAGGGCTAACATTGCCTGCTGTTAGCAAACAGTGTTTTCAAAAGGATTCTTCCACAAAAATTATATTTGCATATATGCTATATCGTTCAAAATAGAGGTTTTAGCATAATGCAGAATTTTCAATTTCAGTACAATTCCTCTGTCAAAAACTTTCTAATCAGGGTAATCACATATACATGATCATTTCCAAAGTAATCTTATAGCTTTACATATCAATGCCACATGCACAATATATTTCCTTTACCATATAATGAGAAATACAATTTAAAATCACATATTCAATGAGTTCAAAAACCCATTTTCAAAACCATACTCTTCTTGAACTATATACCAGACTGTAACAATTTAAATAATTAAATCCATTTTAGAGACATATAAAAGTATAAATAACTTGTAAACATAATCAATTATCTAGTTAAAGTTCAAGAAGAGTATAGGGTAAGTCATAGAAAGAGTTATCTACTCACAAGGTAAGGGTCCAGGTTAAACATTCCTAAAATGTATTTTTTCAATCTAAATTTGACCAAATAGACTTCAAAATCAAGTTCGGAGGGTTTAAAAACCTAGAAAATAATTCCAGAATTGCAAAATCTAGCCTTTAGAAGTTTGGTCAACACTGGTTAACTAATGGGTACTATTTACCATTGAAAATAACTATTCATACCGGTTGGATTTACTGTTCACGATGCACAAAGTTGTTAGATAGCTAAAAAGTTTTAGATTGTAAGGTTTATCTATCTTTTGAATCCATCTACGTTGTTAGATTTTCAATTTCAAGTATATAAATAGGAGTTTTAAAGTTTACCTTTTTCTAAAAAATTTTATTTCCGATTTACGGCGATTCTAGGGTTGATTTGAAAAATTGTTCGGTCAAAATCGTAATACTTTTCATCCGGAATCCAGTGGTACCTTTAGTTTTGAGATCAAAGGCCTGTAGACACTCCAAATCTAGAGAAAAAAATATGGAGGAGAGAAAAATATTATTCATAATATTCATCAGTTACGTGATTTCGCAGATTCCTCTTCACGCTTCGTCTCCCCCCTTTTCTTTCTTTTTCTTAAATATTATTTAATTATTGAATAGTTAAAAAAATTTTATATACATAATAATATTATTTTTCATCCTAAAGTATTCAAAAAATTTTAAAAAATTTATATTATTGCAAAAATTTAGTTGCACTCTTAAATCATGACTTTTCTTAATAAAAATTTTAATAAAACAAATCACAAAATAAAATATCTTTATGCATAATAAAAGAAAGAGTACTTCTAAAAATAAAAGAAAAATTCATTAAAGGAAAATATAATTATTTTAAGCTAAACAAAAATCATTTTAATTAAAAGTATATTTACTTTTAGCAAAACATAATCATTTAAAATAAAAATATATTTGTTTATAGCAAAAAATTATTATTTAAAAATTACGGGGTATTATATTCTTCCCCCTTAAGAAATTTGGTTCCTGAATTTCAAACAATCCTATCACAAATAAGGAATGAAGTCAATGCATAAATTATAGTTATTAACCTCATTACTCCAAGTATTGGGGATATCTCTTTTGTATATCATATTTACTTTAAAAAAAAATACTCTTCACTTGAGTGATTTTTCCATATAACCTTAACTATAGAGATTCCTTTCTACCATAATTTTTTCACTTGTCAATCAACAATAATCATAGGTTTTTTCTCATAATTAAGCCAAGTTCTTGTTCAATTGAATTTCTTAGATTTAGATAACATGAGAAGAATCTAATAGGTATTTCCTTAGCATTAATGCAAGAAAGATTGTACCAACATCACTTAATCCTGATGGCAAGGCTAGGCGATATACTACTATGCCTACTTTGTTCAATGTTTCAAAAGAGACTATATATTAGAGCTTAACTTTTCCTTCTTTACAAATTTCATTACCTCTTTCATGGGTGAGTCCTTTAAGAATATTTAGTCATCAGCTAATAATTTTTAATGCTCAATATTCCTGGTCCTTATAGATTTTTGACCTTAATTGAGTTTTTTCTATTCTTTTTCTAATCAATTTCACTTTATCAACAACATCTTACAATAAGTCTAACTCCATTGAGTCATTTAATAGAAAGTTTGTAGCACCTCTTACATAAGGCTTTACGTCATCCAATATCATTTTATTATAGGCAAATTCTGCTAAGGGATCTTCCACCAAACTCGAAAACGTATGGTTGAAGCATGCTTTCCAAACTAGCATCATTAATATAGGTTAGTCATATTCTATCTATTGTATGTTATTCCAAATTAGATTCCAAAAACTTAACTTTACTCAACTTATCCACCTATTAAGAGACCTACGATGTTTGTAAAACCTCAAATAGTGCCATTTGTATGTTGGCCTAATAATTACTGATAGGGGTAAGTTCAACTAAGGATAAATGATTTTCTCCAAATTTTCACCAAAATTATATAAAGATACCCAAAGCATAACTTTTAATGTGTAAACACATCATTTAAATTTACTATCAGATATACTATAATCTAGTTAAGATCCTAAAGTTTCCTGAATAACTCTCTTGAAACAATATATTCAATTTTTACTTGCTGACACACCAAACAACGAAAAAAATATCACTTATATCTTATTTTTACCATTATACTGGTACAATTATTTCAAATCTTAGTATATCCCATCAATATTCAAAATCTATTGTTTCTTCTAAAATCTCATCTCCCTACTCAGCTACATTAGATAAATTTGGATGTCCCCCACACTTAGTACTCAATCAATATATACAGTAAACTCATTATTCTTTCTAATTTTACATATGGTTTACCAACTTACTTAATTATACATATTTGATATACAGATTTTTTTTCCAAGTACGATCTTTGGTAAAGAAATTCTATCAAAATCTTCATTACTTTAACCTATTAATCACTTAAACATTATAATAACTGAGTTTCAAAGAAAAAAATTAACTCTCATTGTAATAAGGAAAAGAACCTTGTATTTAATGCCAATCATTAATCAAGGATGATGCAGCAAAAAATGAGAAATACTTACTAGAGTGTAACATCCCTAATTTTGTTTCATGAATTAATAAAAATACAAAAATATTCAAAATAACATCCTTAATTTCGTTTCTTTTTAAGGTATATAAATATTTAATTAAGGAAATAAAAATTTATTAGACAATTTTTAGATATCTAAAGAAATATAATCCTTAGAAATTCTTTACCTTACATGTATGCATAGAAATGTTCTAATATTAATGGAATAGGTAAAGAGAGAAAACCTAAGAGGAAAAATTAGAAATAATATACTAAAGAAAGGTGAAATTCTTGGGTAAGGAAGATAAATTTTTGGAAATAAGTAAAGGTCTTAAAATTTCAAGAAAACATTGGATTAGGGTAATTTTTCTTAATTCAAGAACTAAAGTTACTAAATTTAACATATTCACCCATCCATTGGGCTTTCACCTATGGACACTTCATATAGAGTTTTTCCACTTTACATAAGTTTTTAGCAAGCCCATTGGATAACCTAAACAGGAAATAAAACATAGACTTGGACTCAGATATAGAAATTGGATCGATAGCCCAAAAATTATGAAAATGTGTCCAAACCCTCCAAGAAAGGTAGAATTTTATCCAAAGCAAAGGAAATGGGTAGGAATAAGCCCAAATCCAAGAGGAAAAATAAAATAAAATAAATCATGTGATAATACAATAAATATTAGGTTACATGGCTTTAAGACAAAAATTTAGCAAGTGGTATGATAATAGAAGGCTTTAGGACAAAACATCTATATCTTACACTCATCATTTTAGCAAGTGGTATGATAATACAAAGCTTTAGGATAAAACAACTATATCCTCCACTCATAATTTTAGTAAGTGGTATGATAATACATGACATTAGGACAAAACATTCATATCCCACACAAATAATTTCAACCAAATAATGGAGATTCAAGGGCTAGAAATTTACCACCTAAAAAGGCAAACCTATCATAATTGATTAAGACAAAAGAAAAAGGAAATGAATCCTTAAATCAAAGGGACCTTGTCCCTTATCTTAAGAACATATTATCATAATTTTCCAAATACAAATCTCCTTTTTCTATGCATATCTTGACTAAGGAAGAGGAAGACAAGAACATGAGTTGTTTGTTTTCCAAAAATTCAACCAAGTGTATCCATTAAGTGATAAGGTAGACCCATGATCATGAAAGGTAAATTATTTGGTGGTCTATTTAAGTAAAACCCACACCTACAATATTAGAATTTTCCTCCAAGTAAGGGAGAGGAAAAATAGAAGCAAAGTAGAGTGAGGAAAGGAGAGGAAGAAAGAGGAAGGAGAAGTCTAGCGGACTAAGTGCTCAAGGTAAGTTTAACAATATTTCTTTTTGAAGAAAATTTTGAAACTTGTAATATTTATATGAGATTTTAATCTTAAAACTTTGATGATCGGTCAAGGATGTTGCTATATCATGTTACATAATATGTATGTTTGAAGACTTAGGCTGGTGTAGATAGTTCTGCATAGGTATGGCTATGGTTGGCAAAATTTTAAACTTCTGTTTTTTAAATTCTGAGAAGAATCGGTAAGGAATTTAAAGAAATGATTAACATAAAAAATGTAGATCTATGTCTCAAGGATTTGTAGCCACTCGAATCATTCAATTTGGAGTCCGTATGAGGTAGATATGGTCCGATTAGTAAGAAGTAGACAGAAAATGATTAATCAGGGAAGAATATGTAGGGATAGCTTCTGTCTTTTAATTTCTAGGAACATTCTGTAGGGAATTAAAAGAAATGGTTAACATAAGAATTATAGATATATCTATCATGGATTTTTAACTACTGGAATCACTCAATTTAGAGTTCGTATGAGGCAGATATGGTCCGATTAGTATGCAGTGGTCATAAATTGGTTAATCAGGGAAGAATATATTAGGATAGCTTCTACATTTTAATTTCTGGGAACATTCTGTAAGACATTAAAATAAATGGTTAATATAGTAATTATAGATATATGTGTCACGGATTTTTAGCCACTGGAATCACTCAATTTGGAGTCTATATGAGGCAGATATGGTCCGATTAGTATGCAGTGGTAAAAAATTTGGTTAATTTAGGAAGAATATTTTGGGATAGCTTCTGTGTTTTAATTTCTGGGAACATTCTGTAGAGAATTAAAATAAATGATTAACATAAAAATTATTGCTATATGTGTCACGGATAGTTAGCCATTGGAATAAATTAATTTGGAATTCGTATGAGGGGAGATATGAATAGATTAGTAGGTAGAGGTTAGAACCTACACGAGAAGAAATAATCTATACATTACAGGTGTAATATGACCTTGATTTCTTAATATTGCGCTAAATTTTTCAACATAATAGTTTTAGATAATTGTTTTATCTTTAAATTGAAACCAAGATCACCTAGATCGGAGTTAAATTGAGGGAGTTATGCTCTGATTAATAAGAGAAGGTCAGATAGGATGAAGACCTACATCAAGAAAATAAAGAAATAAAATTAATATTTAAAAAAGAAGAAGAATCTTATAGATGAAAATAATAAATTACTAGTATATGCCATAGTCATTGCCATTGTATGAACTTCTTACCATCTTAAGTGTAAAATTTTGACAATGAAATATTTTATAAAGTGATATTTGAAATGGTTATATTCATGGCATAATTACCAATGATTTTTGGTAATAATTATATTTTGATGAACATACTTGTTATTGAAATCATATTTTTGGCTATTATTGTGAAAAGAAAAGAAATGAGCACGATCACATGGCAATCTGTATGGTGTACCAGTAGGGGTCGCCCTACCAATAGTTATGATCATGTTAATGAGAAAAGAAAGAGAAAGTGGGCCATGTCGGACGGAGCGAGAAAAGCCCGTACCGGAGAGTAACAAATACTCACCCTGATCGAGGTAGCTTGATATGAGAATAAATTGATAGTCATCATATGATATTCTGAAAATAGTTAATCCTATCATACATGTCATTATTGTACGATTCTCATGTGCATAAATATAGTGCATTCATGTGACCAACGATATTTGCTATAGTTTATACAGATGAACATGACGTGATGAGCTTTATTGATAATGAATTATTGTTGAATTTACTGGGATTTAATTCTCACTAGATTTTTCTCTATGGCACTGGTTTTTAGCGTATGTTGGACCGAGTTACTCTATTTTGAGCTGATCCCAGTAATATATATGGTGAAAGTGCAACCACCCGCACCCATGTCTCCAGAACTAGTCAACAGGGATGAATAAGATGTAATTATATATGTGTTAGACTTTTGTACGGATGTTATTGATTAATGATATGTATGTAAGCTCTGTATTGTATAAATTAAATAAATGTTATTTTGAGTTAAGTTGTAACGAGGTAATAACTTCATGTTTTTTTTTTTAAATATTTTTACTTAAATGGAGTTGTTACATAGAGCATGGTGCCAAAATTGAAAGTCAGAAATTTGGACAAAACTTTGAAAGAAAATTAAAATTGGTGGCCGTAATTCTTGAAAATCTATAAACAAAACCTAACTGCTATTTCGGCAAAAATCGGTGGCCACAAATTTTTAATATATGTGCAAAAATTTAATTCAAAGCTACTATTATTCGATGGAAGAATAGCACATGGAAGAAAAGAATTTCTAAGCTTATAAAAGTTAGTGAAGAACAAAAAGCATGTAGTTAACTAGTAGGATGTAGTTGGTTGCTTCAAAATAGAAGTAATCAATCGACTGTAAAATAAATTAGTCTAAAATTAAAAATTCTCAAAGTAGCTAGTTGACTTAATAATATCGATAGTCGAATGGTAAGAACATTGAGAAAACAAGATAAATCATTTGATTTTTCTATTTCAACAATTAACTGGTTTGTATTTTCACTTTTCTTTTCAATAACGCCTATCACCCACAACTTTCCTACAAGAATCAAGACATCAATGCTTCATCAAGGACAACAAGGAAAAGAAAAATTTCTGGTGATACCTTAATCTTATTCTCTTTATATACTTAATATGAGCCACAGTTATAACTAATGTACCTATGCATGCGTGTCGTCATTTTTGAAATTCACCTTCAATTTAGTTGTTATCCACCAGTCACTCACATAGTTGTTCTAATAATGCCCAGCCTATTCGCATAACTATTGTAAGTATGCTCTTCTCTGAGTTCTATAAATGCATACATTAGTATCTTTACTTTCACACTCAAAGTTAGGGTGAGTGTAGTTATGGAGGGAATCACATTTCATCAGTTTTGAAATATTTGTATCTTTTGTGGTTCCAATCCTAGAAAAGATGGAAAGTATGTGAAAGCAGCACAAAATCTAGGTATGGTACTGACCAGGAGAAAATTTTATTTAGTCTATGGTGGAGGTAATCGTAGGTTAATAGGGTGTGTGTCTACAACTGCACATATAGGAGGATGTCAATTTTTAAGTATTATTTCTACAGCTTTAGCTACATCAAACATCATAGGGAAGACAATTGGGGAAGAATTTAGGGTAGTTTCCATGAATGAGTACATGGCTAGAATGATGAGCAATGATGATGCCTTCATTGCTTTACCAAGTGGTTTTGGTACTTTAGAGGAGATTTTTCAAATAGTCTTTTGAGCACAACTGAATATGCATCACAAACCGATATGTTTGTTAAATGTTAATCACTTCTTTGATGGTTTGTTATTTTTCCTTGATCATGTTGTGGAATAAAGGTTTATCTCACACATAGCACAACGAACGGTGAGGAGTTGATTGATGTTGTACAAGCGTTTGTTCATGTACCAGATCCAACTGTAACTCAAATAGATTGGACGGCAGACAACCACAGGAAATACAAATTGGACTTGGATCTTCATCTATAACTGTAGTAGTATGTAGCCATTGCTGTACCACTTTTATTTTCTTAGGATCTACTTGAATATTATTTTTGTTAACCACATGCCCTAAGAAAGTAACACAAGTAAGTTAGAATTCACATTTTGAATGCTTAGCATATAGCTAATGTTCCCTTTGAGTTTGTAAAACTATCCGCAAATGTTGCTTATGATCTTTTGAATTTGGAATATACTAGTATATCATCAATAAATAGAATAACAAGTTGATCCAAGAATGGCATAAGTAGTCTATTCATAAAGTCCATAAATGAAGTTAGGGCATTTGTCAAATAAAAAAATATCACTAAGAACTCATAGTGCTCATACTGTGTCTTGAAAGCTATTTTCAGAATATGCTCTTCACTTATCCTTAATTGATGATATCTAGATATCAAATCAAATCAATTTTTTTTTGAAAAATATTGAGAACACTATAGTTGGTCAAACAAATAATCTATACGAGGTAATGGGTATTTATTACTCACTGTCACTTTATTAAATTATTTGTAATCTATGCATAATCATAGTGATCCATCTTTCTTTTTCCCAAATAAAACTGGAGTACCCCAAGGAGAAGCACTAAGGCATATAAATCCTTGGTCTAATAAGTCTTGCAACAGATTCTTCAACTCCTTGAGTTTATTCGGTGTCATTCTATATGGAGATATAGACACCGGTTGGGTTCCAAGAAGTAAATCAATACCAAACTTAATTTCTCGTTCTGGGGTAACCCTGGCAGTTCTTCAGAGAATACATTAGAAAATTCTCTAACCACTGGAACTTAATTTACACTGGTATACTTTATATCAGCATATCTCACCACTGCCAATTATCCTTGGTGTAACAGCTCCATTTATGTAACAATTTTTTTATTATTTAACATCATGAAGTTATTACCTCATCTTAACTCACAATAAAATTTATTTAATTATACAATACTAAGTTTACACTCACATCATTAATACAAACATTTGTACAAGACATACATGTACATATAAGCCCTAATCATCCACACAGACTATTTCCGGGGCCACTGGTGCAGGTGGCGGCACCTCCGCCGGAATCTCAGTCACTTCAACAACTGATATGTCTGCAATAATAAGTATTTGCCCAAGATAGGGCACCTCGATCATACGTACGGCAATAACAAGTCTCATTAAAAACAACTGCATAGCTAATTTTCTGAACATGATATGGAAATATAGTGAGAATTAAATCCCAGTATGTTCAACAATAATTCATCATCAATATAGTTCATCACGTCATGTTCAGCTGTATAAACTACAAAAAATATCTTTAGGTCACATGAATGCACTTTATCATGCACATTAAAATTGTACAGTTATGACATGTATGGCATGAATAACTATTTTTCGAATTTCATATGATGGCTATCAACTTATTCTTCCTTCCAGCTACCCCGGTCAGGGTGAGTATTCTCTACTTTTCGGTACGGGCTTATCTCGCTCCGTCCGACATGGCACACTTTCTCTTTCTTTTCTCATGAACATAATCATAATCGTTGGTAGGGCGTCCCCTACTGGTGCACCACACGGATTGCCATGTGACTGTGCTCATTTCTTTTCTTTTCATATTAATAGCCGAAAATATGATTCCAATAACAAGTATGTTCATTATATTCTCATGCCATAATTTATCAAAACATAATCATTCTCAAAAATTCATTGGTAAACTGAAATTATGCCATGAATATAATCATTTTCTAATTTTTACTTTATAAAATATGTCCATGTCAAAATTCCACACTAATACCTCGATAATTGGATAGTAATTGTAGTCTGTAAACAGCGCACCAGGAAAGTTCTCAGGAAAGAGAGGTGGGTCACTAATGGACACGCTTAAGTACCAAGTCTTTCCTTGCTAGAGCTTTCCTTAGACATGCACTTTTCACAAATCACAATTTTTTTTCCAGTAACTAGAATAATTCTTTTCTGATGTGGAAATACTACAACCACGGAGCATACTAAGATTTTTTAAATAAAACCGGCACTTTCAAAACTTCTTGGAAATTTTATATGAGTACTAGGGTAAATTCCATGTTAAAAATTACACACTTAAAATGGTAGTAAGTTCATGCAATGGCAATAGCTAGGGCATACACTAGGCATTTATTATTTTTATTTATAAAATTCCTCTTATTTCTTGAATATTATTTTCATCTTTTCATTTTCTTTATGTCTAGGCATTTAGTCATTTTATGTTTACTTATATCATTTTCAACACATGTTCTTACAAATTTTATAGAGCATTTTTTCTCAAATTGATTTCTACTATTACCCTATAGTTTAAAAAAATTCATCTAGGGTAGAAAAAATATAGAAAATAGGTTTTACTAACTTTTAACACAGCCTTTGCTTACAAATCAGAGCATAACTCTCTCATTTTAACTCCGATTACGATGATCTTAGTGTCTATGAAAAGTTAAGACAATTATCTAAAACTATTATGTTAATCATATCAACAAAATAGTACGATATCATGGTGTTATTACTCCTTTAAATTTAGTATTATTTCTTCTCGTGTAGGTTCTGACCTATACTGACTAATTAGACCATATCTCCCAAATTTGAACTCCAAATTGAGTTATTCCAGTTGATAAAAATCCATGAGCCATATATCTATAATTGTTATGTTGGCGCACTATTTTAATTCCCTACAGAATATTCCCATACATTCAAAAACTAAAGCTTTAATAACATACTCTTCCCTGAATAAACATTTTCTGACCTCTGCGTACTAATCGGATCATATCTACCTCATATGAACTCCAAATTACATAATTCTAGTAGGTAAATTTCCATGAGACATAGATCTATAACTTTCATGTTAACCATTTATTTTAATTCCTTACCGATTTTTTCCATAATCTTAAAAACAGAAGCTAAAAGTTTTACCGCCCATAGCCATACCTATGCAGAACTATCTAAACCAGCCTAAGTATTCAAACATACATCACATGCATGATCAATATGTAACATGATGAAGCAACATTCATGACCAATAATCAAAGTGCTAAGATCAAAATCCCATATAAATATTACAAATTTCAAAACTTTTCTTCAAAAAGAAATATTGTTAAACTTACCTAAAAATCTCTCTAGCTCACTTAGTGAATTGGTTTTCTTGTTTGCTCTTGAAATAAGTAGCAAGACTCCTCCCTTCCCTTAGCTTTTCTAGCAGCTTAGGTAAGAGAAGGAGGGTGAGTTTTTGATCCTCAAAGATAAAGAAGAAAAAATGGATTCAAGTGGGGATTAAGGTAACTTACCTTGAGTATTTAGCCTTCTAAACTTCTCCTTCTTTTTCCTTCCTTTCTTCTCCTCTCTTTCTCTCCTTTCCTCACTCTACCTTGCTTCTATTTCTCTCTCTTCCTCACTTGGACAAAATTAAGATGTTATGGGGTGGGTTTTGCTTATATAGACCACCAAATAATTCACCTTTCATGATCATGGATCTACCTTATCACAATTAAGATACACTTTGTTGAATTTTTGGAAAACAAAAAACTTATGTTCTTGTCTTCCTCTTCCTTAGTCAAGATATGCATAGGAAAAGGAGATTTGCAATTTGAAATTTATGATGATATGTTCTTAAGATAAGGGACAAGGTCCCTTTGATTTATGGATTCATTTCCATTTTCTTTTGTCTTAAACAAGTATGATAGGTTTGCATTTAGGTGGCAAATTTCTAGCCCTTAAATTTCCATTATTTGGTTGATATTTTTTGTGTGGGATAGGAATGTTTTGTCCTAATGCCAAGTATTATCATACCACTTGCTAAAATTAAGAGTGTAGGATATAAATGTTTTTGTCCTAAAGCCTTGTATTATCATGCCACTTGGCAAAATTATGAATGTAGAATCATACAACTTACTAAATTTTTGTCTTAATCCCATGTAACCTAATCTTTATTATTATTACATTATTATATCATCACCTAATTTATTTTATTTTATTTTTCCTCTTGGGTTTGGGCTTATTCCTACCCATTATGGGCTTATTCCTACCCATTTTCTTTGCTTTGAATAAAATTTTACCTTTCTTGGAGGGCTTGAACACATTATCATAATTTTTTGGGCTATTGGTCCAATTTCTATATCCTAATCCAAGTCTATGTTTTATTTCTTGTTTAGGTTATCC
Organism: Gleditsia sinensis; assembly: GCA_037074535.1. Lineage (NCBI taxonomy): Eukaryota > Viridiplantae > Streptophyta > Magnoliopsida > Fabales > Fabaceae > Gleditsia > Gleditsia sinensis. The sequence goes on along the minus strand of CM073467.1, from coordinate 47,943,608 downwards.
AATGGGCTTGCTAGAAACTTATGTGAAGTGGAAAAATTCTATATGAAGTGTCCATAGGTAAAAGCCCAATGTATGGGTGAAGATATTAAACTTAATAATTCTAGTTCTTGAATTAGGAAAAATTACCCTAATACAATGTTCTTGAAATTTTAAGACCTTTACTTGTTTCTAAAAATTTATCTTCCTTATCCAAGAATTTTACATCTCTTTAATATGTTATTTCTAATTTTTTTTCCTATTAGGTTTTTCCTCTTTATTTGTTTTCTTAATGTTAGAAACATTTTCTATGCATATACATAAGGTGAAGAATTTCTAAGGATTATATTTTCCTTAGATATCTAAAATATTGTCTAATAAATTTTATTTCGTTAATGTACTTTTAACGAAATTAAGGATGTTACACTTGGCACCTTTTTGTAATAGCTTATGTGTAACATCCCTAATTTTGTTTCATGTATTAATAAAAGTACAAGAGTATTCAAAGTAACATCCCTAATTTCATTTTTTTTTATTGATAAAGGTACAAAAATATTTAATTAAGGAAATAAAATTTATTAGACAATTTTTAGATATCTAAGGAAATATCATCCTTAGAAATTCTTCACCTTACGTGTATGCATAGAAATGTTCTAATATTAATGGAATAGGTAAAGAAATAAAACCTAAGAGGAAATATTAGAAATAAGCATGCTAAAGAAAGGTGAAATTCTTAGGCAAGGAAGATAAATTTTTGTGAAGTAAGTAAAGGTCTTAAAATTTCAAGAAGATTGGATTAGGGTAATTTTTCTTAATTTAAGAGCAAAAGTTACTAAATTTAGTATTTCCACCCATAAATTGGGCTTTCACCTATGGACACTTCATATAGAGTTTTTCTACTTCACATGAAGTTTTAGCAACCTAATAGGATAGCCCAATGAAGAAATAAAACATAAATTTGGACTATGATATAGGAATTGGATGGGAAGCCCAAAAATCATGAAAATGTGACCAAACCCATTATAAAAGGTAGAATTTTAAGCAAAGTAAAGAAAATGGGCAAGAATGAGCCCAAACCCAAGAGGAAAAATAAAAAATAAAAATAAAAGTAAAGTGATGAAATAATGGTATAATCAAGATTAGGTGACATGGCATTAAGACAAAAATTTAACAAGTGGTGTGATATCCTACATTCATAATTTTAGCAAGTGGTATGATAATACAAGGTTTTAGGACAAAACATCTATATCCTACACTCATAATTTTAGTAAGTGGTATGATAATACATGGCATTAGGACAAAACATTCCTATCCCACACAAATAATTTCAACCAAATAATGGAGATTCAAGGGCTAGAAATTTGCCACCTAAAAAGGCAAACCTATCATACTTGATTAAGACAAAAGAAAAAGGAAATGAATCCCTAAATCAAAGGGACCTTGTCCCTTATCTTAGAAACATATTATAATAATTTTCAAAATACAAATCTCCTTTTGCTATGCATATCTTGACTAAGGAAGAGGAAGACAAGAACATAAGTTGTTTGTTTTCCAAAAAATGCAACCAAGTGTATCCTAATTGTGATAAGGTAGACCCATGATCATGAAAGGTGAATTATTTGATGGTCTATTTAAGCAAAACCCACCCTTACAACATTAGAATTTTTTTCCAAGTGAGGGAGAGGAAAAATAGAAGCAAGGTAGAGTGAGGAAAGGAGAGGAAGAAATGAAGAAAGAGGAAGGAGAAGTCTAGAGGATTAAGTGCTCCAGGTAAGTTTAATAATATTTCTTTTTGAAGAAAAGTTTTGAAACTTGTAATATTTATATTAGATTTTGATCTTAGAACTTTAATGATTGGTCATGGATGTTGCTATATCATGTTACATATTATGTATGTTTGAATACTTAGGTTGGTGTAGATAGTTCTACATAGGTATGGCTATGGGTGGCAAACTTTTATGCTTCTATTTTAAAAATTCGGGGAAGCATTGGTAAGGAACTAAAACAAATGGTTAACATAAAAAATGTAGATGTATGTCTCACGGATTTTTATCCACTGGAATCACTCATTTTGGAGTCCATATGAGGTAGATATGTTTCGATTAGTAAGCAAAGGTCAGAAAATGGTTAATCAGGGAAGAATATGTTAGGATTGCTTCTGTGTTTTAATTTATAGGAACATTCTATAGGGAATTAAAATAAATCGTTACTATAAGAATTGTAGCTATATGTGTCACAGATTTTTAGCCACTGGAATCACTCAATTTGGAGTCCATATGAGGTAGGTATGGTCCGATTAGTAAGCAATGGTCAGAAAATGGTTAATCAGAGAAGAATATGTTAGGATAGCTTCTGTGTTTTCATTTCTGGGAACATTTTGTAGGGAACTAAAATAAATGGTAAACATAAGAATTATAGCTATATGTGTGGCGGAGTTTTACCTACTAGAATCACTTAATTTGGAATTATTATGAGGGAGATATGGACAGATTAGTAGGTATAGGTCAGAACCTACCCGAGAAGAAATAACTTGTTCTTTGAGAGAGTAATATCACCATTATTTTTTAATATTTTGTTCAACTGTTCGACATAAGAGTTTTTGATAATTGTTTTTTCTTTAAATTGAAACCAAGATCACCTAAATCGGAGTTAAATTGAGATAGTTATTCTCTGATTAGTAAGAGAAGGTCAGATAGGATGAAAACCTGCATCAAGAAAATAAAGAAATAAAATTAATATTTAAAAAAGAGGAAGAATCTTATAAATGAAAATAATAAATGACTATTATATGCCATAGCCATTGCCATTGTATGAACTTCTTACCATCTTAAGTGTGAAATTTTGACATGGAAATATTTTATAAAGTGATATTTGAAATGGTTATGTTCATGGCATGATTACTAATGATTTTTGATAATAGTTATATACTTATTATTGAAAGCATATTTTTGGCTATCATTATGAAAAGAAAAGAAATGAGCACGGTCACATAGCAATCTGTGTGGTGCACTAGTAAGGGACGCCCTACCAACGGTTATGATCATGTTAATGAGAAAAGAAAGAGAAAGTGGAGAGTAAAAAATACTCACCTTGACCGGGGTAGTTTGATATGAGAATAAATTGATAGTCATCATATGATATTCTAGAAATAGTTAAGCCTGTCATACATGTTATTATTGTATGATTCTCATGTGCATAGATATAGTGCATTCATGTGACCAATGATATTTGCTGTAGTTTATACAGCTGAACATGACATGATGAGCTATATTGATGATGATTTATTGTTGAACTTACTGGGATTTAATTCTCACTATATTTTCATATCATGTTCAGAAAATTTGTTATGCAGATTTTTCTATGACTTTGGCTTTTAGTGCACGTTGGATCGAGTACTTTATGTTGGGCAGATCCCAGAAGCAAATAAAATGTTTGTGGTCGAGTTGGATTAGATCCTGGTGAAGGTGCAACCACCCGCACCTGTATCTCTGGAATTGGTCAATCAGAATAAATAAGATGTAGATTTTTATGTGTTTGATATGTTGTACGTATGTTTTGATTAATGACATGTATGTAAACTCTATATTGTATAATAATAATAAATAAAATTTTTTTTTTACATTATGAGCTATTAAAGTGGAAATTAAATTATTTGGTACTTCACTACAATTACCTCGTTTCATGAAAGAAGATTGTCTAAGAATATTGAATTTAATTATCTTAAGATGACATTCTAAAATGGCATGACATGATGCCAACCAATCTATTCCCAATGTCACATCAAAGTCTACCATATCTAGACAATCGGGTACAATGGATAACACATTTAGAAATAATCATATTTGGCATTTGTCTCAATTCTTTAAATCCTCTAGGACGACTATCCTTTTCACTTTCAGGCAGTAATTGACCCATAGATACCTCTTAAGATGTCAGAATATTCAATCAACTTTATACTAGAAAATTTAACAACTTGGAATACAAAGGAAATTGAAACCCTATAGAATCTCTTAGTAGCACCTGAAGTATAAATATGTCTGGCTCATATCCATACCAAAAGTCATACTAAAGAATCTTTTGCTTTGATGGCCATAGGAAAACCTAATGCTCTAATACCAACTTATCATGTCCCTACTTTTAAGGGCACGTGAAACACATACTTTATGAATATATTTTCTCCATAACATGTATAATACACTCCTTTACATATAAGTATTTCCATGTATACACAATATACAAACCAAATTTATAAATATCAAAGTAACAACAGAAGTAAGTTTAGTTGATCAAAATCTAAGAATTGCATTATAAAAATGTAGATATCGTGTAGTGAGTTTGACAAAATCAAAATTTACAAGCCTTGTAAACAAAATAGGTTCACTAGAGAATATGTAGCTTAGTTGATCAACTATTTGAAAGGGAAAGACCAAATTCTGTATTCTTATAAAAAAATGTAGATATCGTGTAGTGAGTTTGACAACTCAGTGAGTAGATAATACCTCTTATAACCTCTTAGGTCAAAATATGGATGCACTCATATATTAAAATTTATAATATAGAAAATTATATGTCAGAAGTACATCCATATAGGACCCATATTTCAAATATTCTCAGTTTAAATCACATTCAAATATCTAAAATCATATGCAATACGATCTGATCATTATTCAAATATTATTATGCATCAAAATATTTCTCATAAAAACATTAGGAGGATCCCATATCAAAACCATTGTATCAGAGTTCAAGCTCTTCCGTACTTTGGTGGTGTAGGATTTGCCTATACTTAGCATCCCAACTAAGGTTTGTCCTACCACCATTCAAGAAGACACGCGAAGGGACTCTAATATGGGCAATTTCCTAAACACAAAACAAGGGAGGGCAAATAATATATCATATAGTCGGCATCTTGCCTAGATAAGAGGCATCCCACTCTTCTTTACATATCATATCCCATGTATTGGCCATCACACGAGGCTAGCACCATTCCTGCTAGCTGAGATATCAAGGTATACCAGGGCTAACATCGCCTGCTATTAGCAAACAATGTTTCCAAAATGATTCTTTCACAAAAATCATATTTGCATATATGTCATATCGTTCAAAATAGAGGTTTTAGTATAATACATAATTTTCAATCTCAATACAATTCCTTTGTCAGAAACTTCCCAATTAGGGTAATCACATATACATGTCTATTTTTAAGGCAATCTTATAGCTTTACATATCAATGCCACATGCACAATATATTTCCTTTACCATATAATGAGAAATACAATTTAAAATCACATATTCAATGAGTTCAAAAACTTATTTTCAAAACCATACTCTTCTTGAACTATATACTAGATTGTAATAATTCAAATAATTTAATCAATTTCAAAAACATATAAAAGTATAAATAACTTATAAATATAATCAATTATCTATTTAAAATTCAAGAAGAGCATAGGGTAAGTCATAGAAAGAATTATCTACTCACATGGTAAGGTTCCAGGTTGGACAGTCTTAAAATACACTTTTTCAATTTAAATTTGACCAAATAGACTTCAAAATTGAGTTCAAAGGGTCCAAAAACCTAAAAAATGACTCAAGAATCGTGAAATTTAACCTCTGGGAGCTTGGTCAACATTGGTCAATTGATGGGTACTATTGACGATCAAATTTACTATTCACCGCCAAAAATCACTATTCATATCGGGCGAATTTACTATTCACGATGCACAAAAAATTGTTAGATGGCTGAAAAATTTCATATTCTAAGGTTTATCTATCTCCTGAATCCATCTATGGTATCCGATTTTCAATTTGAATTCTCTAAATAGGAGTTTCAAAATTTACCTTTTTCTAAGATTTTTTACTTCCGATTTGCGGATGATTTGAAAAATTATTTCGTCGAAATCGTAGTACTCTTCATTTTGAATCTAGTGATACCTTTAGTTTTGAGATCAGAGACCAAGAGACACTCCAGATCTAGAAAGAAAATATAAAGGAGAAAAAAAATACTATTCATACTATTAATCGATTACGGGATTTTGCTTATTCTGCTTCACGCTTCATCTCCTCTCCCTTTCTTTCTTTTTTTAAATATTATTAAATTATTGAATAGTTAAATTTTTTTATATACATAATAATATTATTTTTCATCCTAAAGTATCTAAAAAATTTATATTATTACAAAACTTTAGTTGCACTCTTAAATCATGACTTTTCTTGATAAAAATTTAATAAAACAAATCACAAAATAAAATATCTTTATGCATAACAAAAAAAAGCATATGTCTAAAAATAAAAAAAATTATTAGAGGCAAATATAATTATTTTAAGCAAAAAAAAATCATTTTAATTAAAAGTATATTTGCTTTTAGCATAACATAATTATTTAAAATAAAAATATATTTGTTTATAGCAAAACTTTGTTATTTAAAAATTACAGGATATTACAAGATGACTCTAAAATTACGAAACTCAAGCTCTGAGAGATCATTAATGTTGATAAATGAAATAGGATAATGTTCACAAATTGCATGTGCTGAGAAACCACCTACTAATGGACCTTATACGCCAACAAGAAAGGTGATGCATGTTGCAGTTGTAGGTGTTGTCATGACCCAAAATTTTGAACACATGACTAGCATGAAACAATGGTTTCCTCATTTTGTAAGCCTAGCTAATGGAAACATATTCTTAGAAATCAAGGGCGTTATGAATAAAAAAAATAACTAGTCTATTATTTAAACTTTTACTTTACTTAGAACATAAATAAAGATATAGTTTTAGAGAACCATAAATTTGAATATCACAACTAACCACACAGGCAAAAATAATCCAGCACTTTTACTCTATATTTATCAATTAATATAAACACCTTATATAAACATTATACATATGCACATCCCAAACACAAACCCTGCTTATGGCAATAGAGCAAAGCTAGACTCTTCCGCAAACAAATTATAACTCAATAAAAAGGGAACCCAAAATTAATTTCTTTAGGCTCACCAACAACAATATTTTTTTCAGAAACTTTTGGCACAGGTCCTTTTCATCTGAAAAAAATATAAAAGAAAGGTATGAGTCTTACGATTCAGTGAGCAATTAACAAAAATATAGCATGAAGAATAATGTTATATGTAAAATTCATAGCATGGAATATATGGTTACTAAAAAATAAAGTCAATCTTCCTCAATTCATCATATCACGTTATAAGGCCTAACCCTTTTTTATGAAACAGAGACTAAATATAATCTGCTATGGACACCAAAGTTCATGGTATATCATTTAGATAAGCAAGATCAAAACCACTTGCTTAATTATTTAGGCTATTTCACATTAGTGATACATTTCAAATAATAAAAGTATATTCTAAATCCTTAGAATTTGGCTCTTTAAACTCAAATTTCTAACATACAATTTAAGAGATCTTCTTTTACCAATTACTTGCATAAATATGTCTTCCATAATTCCATTTACTATGCCTATGAGTAGATATTCATATCTACTATACCTAGTATGACTTAATGTGTTGATTTTCTTTCTGCTTATGTAGTAGCTTCTAATTATAATCACCTTATTGGTTACAAGGATGTTTTTAATTCAAATCTTAAATAGAATTTTTCTTCCTAATTACTAATCTTATACATATTTTGGCATGTATCCTATCTAGAAGTAACCACACTTCAAAACCTAAATGTATGAGTATATATTAAGTATTATTAGGATTTATTTATAACATTCTTAATTATCGTTGGTATAGATTGAAAATTAGATTTTTACTTTTATTTTATTTTATTTTATCATATTTTACCTTCCTTTATTTAATTTTAACTTAAATTTATTCATTTTATCTTAACTTATATGGTAATTTAAATTATTTTAATTAAGTGGATTCCACATTAGAAACATATTAATTTTCTCCCTATATCAAAGCTCTAAAATTCTCTTGTGCTTTACTGATGTGGGATTCATCTAGACTCAACATCCTTGTTGAGGATTGTCCTACTACCGATTAAGAGGACATGTGGAGTGGCTTTAATATGGTTTGTTTGAAGTATACAGTAAGGGATGGGTAAATCACCTTTGATCAAAGGAGGAGCATTCACTCTACTATTTACATATTCATGTCTTATTTCTAGGACGATACCTCGTATTAACTCCCCACATATATATACACATCATACAAACACATGCATAATAACTTAAACATCCATGTTAGCTTTGTCCATGGATATGGGTGTGGGTGACAGCACCTCCACCAAAATCTCAGCTAGATCAACCATAGTTACATCTTGGATTACTGGGATTTACTCAAAATACGACAGTTCAATCTAACGAACACTAAATACTAGTGTCATAGAAAATATCTGCATGATGTCTCTACTCATCTAAAGATAATAGAAAATATAGTGAGAATTTATAATCCCAGTAGGTTCAACAATAAATCATAATCATCACATATATAATTCATTATGTCATGTTCAGTTGTATAAACTACATAATCCATCATGACCATAATTATATATTGTATATCTTTGTACATGAAATCATGTAGTCATGACAATTATGACATAAGTAACTATATCATAATATCTCAGGCATATATAAAAAATATATCATGTAGTCATGTTATGTCTATTGATCTTTCTAGATATTTTCATTCGTGAGCATGCTTTTCTCACTCTGCCCAGACATGGCAAAATCTATTACTTTATCATAGCCGTGAATAGAGTGTCCCCTATATGGTATACTAAACACGGAAAGCCATATGACATTTCTCTTTTCTTTTCTTTTTTGTTCACAATAGCCATGATATGATATCAATACATAGCAAGATAATATGCCCATGCACCATGCACTAATAGAATACTCATTTCATGATCATTTCAAACATTCAATATCATTTATGTGCATGCACCAGTATAACATTCCTTTTTGCCACAAAAATGTATATTAAAATCATCAGTATTGTATTTGGCATCCATAATGTCATACTAAACAATATGCTTTGAATAGTAAAGAATTTATGTTATGGCTATGTCTTTGACATAATTTATACTTAAATTGAAATTCAACATTTATGATTATATTTTCCTATAATCATCATTTCAGCCAACCTAGGGGAAATATTTCATCTTGGAAATTTCTTATAAATTATACTTACTTAATAATATTTAATATCATTTTTATCCATTTATTTCTTTACTCTCTTTCATTTTCAACCACTAATTAGTTTCATCTAAAACTAATCCCACTTAATTCTCTTCTCCAATATATGCTCTTAAAATACATATTTTTATACTTATTTTCAATTTATCAACATAACTACCTTAAAATTTTATCCAACCGAGTTTACTACTTATGAACATCATACTCCATGATATAATTTCAACATTTTATTTGCTCCTCAACCACATATTCATAACTAGTCATCTCATTTATTTTCTTACCAAATCAAATATTTATTTCTTACATTTTTCTAGCAATTTCTCTACATGATATACTTATTATTTCCTATAGCTATCTTTAAGCATTTTGCTTCAAAATTTCGGCCACTTAGAACCTAAATGCCTAATTAATTGCTTCTTCCATCTATTCAACTTTTATACTCTATTCTAATATGTATTATTTTTATTAATCATCTTTTTAGTGACATATATTTAATTTATCAACTAATTTAAAACATCAAGATATTTCTTCATAGTGAGTCCAGACCTTTCATCACTAATCATGTCACAACCCTCTTATATGAACCATAATTAAAGTGATTCAAGTTCTTATAGAAAGTTAAGACAATAATAAAAAATTTTGATGTTCAAACTTTGACAAATTCTAAAGATAACAAGGTGTTGTGGTGCCTACAAATCAGCATAGTGATGCACAAACGGAATCTTGACCTCTCACCACTAATTAGGGTGCAACTCTCTCATATGAAGTCTGATTGAGGTAATTCCAAAAGATTTAGAAAGTTAAGACATAGGGATACAAATTTTGGATTGAACACCTTTTTAGATTTCATAGAAATCATGGCCCCAAATTCACGCCTTCCTATAGCCATACCATGCAAAAATTGAAAATCAAACCAAACATATTTACAAGCATCAAATGCAAGATTCACATATAGCAACATATAGTCATCCATGGCCATCATCAAGAGTACTAATTATTACAAATTTCTTCATATTACTAGGGTTAAAAACCCTATCTTAAACTTACAAATTTCATAAATTTCTTCAAAGAGAAATATTGTTAAACCTACCTAAGTTAACCTCCTACACTTGCTAACTAGTTTCTTCTTCCTTTCTTCCTTGGAATGGCATGAAATTCCACCTTTGTTCCTACTGTTCCAGCAAGATTTCCAAGGGAAGATGAGATCTAGGTCCTAAAAATAGAAAGAAAATAACAAATTAGGGTAGAGATATCCTACATTACCTTGCACTTCCACTTTCCCTACACTTTCTTCTTCCTTTTCTCTCTTCCTTCTCTTTTTTTTTTCTCATGCCAAGCTTAGGTTTTCTCTCCTTTCTATCTTGGCTAAAGCATGCTCCCAAGAAATATGCAGTCAATTGCTTAAGATCATGTGGTCAATTGCTTTAAGTCATGTGGTCAATTCCCTTACTTATTGGGCACTAAAATGAGGTGTCATTATAACTCACTATTCCTTCATGTGAGGTGTCCACTCTATGTCAAGGTTTTGTTTTCTCCTCCATCTAGCTTGGCCAAAGCTTAGTGAAGGGAATGTGATAATTTCCTATAAAATAATGTGATCAAATCCTTGTCTTGTTGGACACTTAATGAGGTGTCCCTAAACTCACTATTCATTGATGTAAGGTGGCTTCTCTACATTAATAAGTAATAATAAACTTGGTTAGGTGTCCCATGATGTGTTTAACCTATATTGAGAGTTAATAATGGGGTGTATGGTAATGTGTTTTGCTAATAAAAATTGGTTCTTAAATTAAGATAATTCATTTAATTTACTTTTCTTGAAATTTCGAGACTTACACAATTGTTCTTGAATTTGTTTTCCTTCCCTGAAATTTTGCTCCAATCAAGAAAAATAACTCCAATTTTTCCTTTTAGAAATATTCCTTCCTTTTCCTAATTTTATACATATTTTTTTATGCTTACACATTAACTTATAATATTCTAATGTACATATTTTCTTTAAATATTTCTCTTAAATTTTTTTTTTATCAATTTCTTTTCCTTATTTTTCTTCTTTTCCTCATTCTTTTAAATTAATATTTTTCATGCCTTTTTTATAAGAAAATTTGGGGATGTTACACGACATCTAGACAATAAGTTCTAAATCTTCTACCCATATCTCACTCATTTATAGTCTTAAATACATAATTTACGATATTACTAGAAACTTGTACGCATGATTCCCCCTAAACCTAAACCATTTACAAAAAAAAAAAAACCATAACTCTTAAACGTTTAAACAAGATGTTTTAACTTTCCTAATCTAGCATGTCCCTTGTTTATGCTCTTAACTATTTATAACATCTATAAATATTATTCTAAAGCCTCTTCTTATACCCTCATGCTTCTAAGCTGAGCTTAGCCCATTCAAAACTTACTCACTAAATAATATCTCTTAAAAACCTTTTAATAAGTAAACTAAGAAACTCCACTCTAATTTCATTGCACACCAAAGCACTAAATGTATCAAATAGTTTGCCCTTAATTAAAATTTAGGATGCCTATTGCAATATTATAAGAAGCCAAAGTAATCACCTTACACCTATATACTCTTGACCTTACTTAACCTTACCTGTATACATACTTATTTCTAAAACCCTAACTCACTCAATTAGAATAGATCCTAATTCATATCTTCTAAATTTCACAATGATCATAAAACTATCTCCTTTTTAAGGTTATTTCCAACTCCCCAAAATATTCAAGTATCCACCAATCATATTTCCATTTACTGTCCATTACAACCTGTGCATTTCAGCAAACATCAACAATGGGAACTCCCATTCCTAGTCACCCTCTAAAACACATGTCTACCTTCATAAAAAAAATTTCTTCCTTAAATACTCCTAGCTCACATTATTCTAATTTATGAGGGGGTCTTGAAGCCTCTATCTAACTACATATTTACTACTTAAGTTTTGTGTTCCAAGATCTATACCCAATGCTTTACTAACAAATATTTAATTTCCAATATGTCCTATGAATTTCCAGCAATCTTCACAAAAGAACCTTGCTTCCATTCACATGAAAAATCTAACTTCTAATTCACCATAACAATAACATTTAATGCATACCAATAGCACCGTTTGAACCCCAAAATTGTGCTCTACAACTTGTTATATCTGAATCCCAAATTTAATGTATACATGCACTGTTCATTACACAAGGGTTAAATGGTCATTTTATTGGGTAATTAAGTGTAAAACGGCAGTTTCACATTTTAGAAAGTATTTTATGAAGTTTGAATATATAGATAAAATTTCTAAGACAAAAATTAAGATTAAAGACATACTTATATTTCTTGCAATTTTATTTACCTCTTTATAACCTTAAAATTTTAACCTTGTAAGCAATAAACACATCCATACACACACACACACACACACACACACACACACACACACACACTTGGATATTTTAAAACAAACCTAGTCACATAAATAAATCTCATTCACATATAGAGAAAACATGAACGTACTTTTCACCACACAGGCATTGGGACTAAAAATATGTTGTATCCAAAATTAAGGGGTGTCATAGATGTGATCTAACCACGAAATTTTGTCTCCCATAGTTTTTCCACCTCTTGATTCCATATATGGTGTTATTTTTGCATTTTGAGCACTCTAAATAGGAGTTGAGACTCAACCTTTCTAGAGTTTTTCTCCTCCAATTTCTAGCAATTTTCAACTAGTTTAGGTGAAATTGATAAACCAAACTTGTAGTTTTGGTCATTCTAAATCTGATGGTGTTACATCCCTAATTTCATTTCATGTATTAATAAAAGTACAAAAGTATTCAAAGTAACATCCCTAATTTCGTTTCCTTTATGGATAAACATACATAAATATTTAAGGAAATAAAATTTATTAGACAATTTTTAGATACCTAAGGAAATATAATCCTTAGAAATTCTTCAATTTACGTATATGCATAGAAATGTTCTAACATTAATGGAATAGGTAAAGAGAGAAAACCTAAGAGGAGGAATAGGTAAAGAGAGAAAACCTAAGAGGAAATATTAGAAATAAACATGCCAAAGAAAGTTGAAATTCTTGGATAAGGAAGATAAATTTTTGTGAAGTAAGTAAAGGTCTTAAAATTTCAAGAAGATTGGATTAGGGTAATTTTTCCTGATTTATCTCCACCCATAAATTGGGCTTTCACTTATGGACAATTCATATTGAGGTTTTCCACTTAACATAATGTTTTTTATCAAGTCCATTGGATAACCTAAGCAAGAAATAAAACATAGACTTGGACTAGGATATAGAAATTGGACCGGTAGCCCAAAAATCATGAAAATATGACCAAGCCCATTATGAAATGTAGAATTTTAACCAAACTAAAGAAAATGGACAAGAGTGAGCCCAAATCAATTAGGAAAAATAAAAATAAAAATAAAAATAAAAATATATATACCATTAGGTGATAAGGGTGTAATCAAGATTAGGTGAAATGGCATTAAGACAAAAATTTAGCAAGTGGTATGATAATACAAGGCTTTAGGACAAAATATCTATATCCTACACTCATAATTTTAGCAAGTGGTATGATAATATATACCATTAGGACAAAACATTTCTATTCAACACAAATAATTTCAACCAAATAATGGAGATTGAAGGGCTAGAAATTTGCCACTTAAAAAGGCAAACCTATCATAATTGATTAAGACAAAAGAAAAAGTAAATGAATCCCTAAATCAAAGGGACCTTGTCCCATATCTTAAGAACATATTATCATAATTTTCAAAATACAAATCTTCTTTTCCTATACATATCTTGACTAAGGAGGAGGAAGACAAGAACATAAGTTGTTTGTTTTCCAAAAATTCAACCAAGTGTAACCTAATTGTGATAAGGTAGACCCATGATCATGAAAGGTGAATTATTTGGTGGTCTATATAAGAAAACCCAACCTTACAACATTAGAATTTTGTCCAAGTGAGGAAGAGGAAAAATAGAAGCAAGGTAGAGGGAGAAAAGGAGAGGAAGAAAGGAAGAAAGAGGAAGGAGAAGTCTAGGGGACTAAGTGTTCTAAGTAAGTTTAACAATATTTCTTTTTGAAGAAAAGTTTTGAAACTTGTAATATTTATATGGGATTTTGATCTTAGAACTTTGATGATTGGTCATGGATTTTGCTATATCATGTTACATATTATGTATGTTTGAATACTTAGGATGGTGTAGATAGTTCTGCATGGGTATGGCTATGGGTGGCAGAATTTTAAGCTTCTGTGTTTTAATTTTTGGGAACATTTTATAAGGAATTAAAATAAATGGTTAAGATATGAATTATAGATATATGTGTCACAGATTTTTAGCCACTGGAATCATTCCATTTAGAGTTCATATGAGGTAGATATGTTTCGATTAGTAAACAAAGGTCAGAAAATGGTTAATCAGGGAAGAATATGTTAGGATAGTTTCGGTGTTTTAATTTCTGGGAACATTCTATAAGGAATTAAAATTACAGAACAAAACTATTCCTCTAGTTAAGGTGTTATGGGAAGGTTTGACTCCAGAAGAAGCAACTTGGGAGCTAGAAGAAGTCATGAGGAAGAAATATCCGAAATTATTCTTACTAGGTAATTTTTGAAATTTTGAGGACAAAATTTCTTTTAGGGGGAGGGAAATGTAACGTCCCTAATTTCGTTTCATATATTAATAAAAGTACAAAAGTATTCAAAGTAACATCCCTAATTTCGTTTCATGTATGGATAAACATACATAAATATTTAAGGAAATAAAATTTATTAGACAATTTTTAGATACCTAAGGAAATATAATCCTTAGAAATTCTTCAACTTACGTATATGCATAGAAATGTTCTAACATTAATGGAATAGGTAAAGAGAGAAAAACTAAGAGGAGGAATAGGTAAAGAGAGAAAACCTAAGAGGAAATATTAGAAATAAACATGCCAAAGAAAGTTGAAATTTTGTGATAAGGAAGATAAATTTTTGTGAAATAAGTAAAGGTCTTAAAATTTCAAGCAGATTGGATTAGGGTAATTTTTCCTTATTTATCTCCACCTATAAATTGGGCTTTCACTTATGGACAATTCATATTGAGGTTTTCCACTTAACATAGTTTTTTTTAGCAAGCCCATTGGATAACCTAAGCAAGAAATAAAACATAGACTTGGACTAGGATATAGAAATTGGACCGGTAGCCCAAAAATCATGAAAATATGACCAAGCTCATTATGAAATGTAGAATTTTAACCAAAGTAAAGAAAATGGACAAGAGTGAGCCCAAATCCAATAGGAAAAAGTAAAAATAAAAATAAAAATAAAGTGATAAAATAATGGTGTAATCAAGATTAGTTGAAATGGCATTAAGACAAAAATTTAGCAAGTGGTATGATAATACACAGCATTAGGACAAAACATTTCTATTCCACACAAATAATTTCAACCAAATAATGGAGATTGAAGGGCTAGAAATTTGTCACTTAAAAAGGCAAACCTATCATAATTGATTAAGACAAAAGAAAAAGTAAATGAATCCCTAAATCAAAGGGACCTTGTCCTATATCTTAAGAACATATTATCATAATTTTCAAAATAAAAATCTCCTTTTCCTATACATATCTTGATTAAGGAAGAGGAAGACAAGAACATAAGTTGTTTGTTTTCCAAAAATTCAACCAAGTGTAACCTAATTGTGATAAGGTAGACCCATGATCATGAAAGGTCAATTATTTGGTGGTCTATTTAAGCAAAACCCACCCTTACAACATTAGAATTTTGTCCAAGTGAGGAAGAGGAAAAATAGAAGAAAGGTAGAGTGAGGAAAGGAGAGGAAGAAAGGAAGAAAGAGGAACGAGAAGTCTAGGGGACTAAGTGCTCCAAGTAAGTTTAACAATATTTCTTTTTGAAGAAAAGTTTTGAAACTTGTAATATTTATATGGGATTTTGAGCTTAGAACTTTGATGATTGGTCATGGATGTTGCTATATCATGTTACATATTATGTATGTTTGAATACTTAGGATGGTATTGATAGTTCTGCATGGGTATGGGTATGGGTGGCAGAATTTTAAACTTCTGTGTTTTAATTTATGGGAACATTTTATAAGGAATTAAAATAAATGGTTAAGATACGAATTATAGATATATGTGTCACGGATTTGTAGTCACTGGAATCATTCCATTTAGAGTTCATATGAGGTAGATATGTTCCGATTAGTAAACAAAGTTCAGAAAATGGTTAATCAAGGAAGAATATGTTAGGATAGCTTCGGCGTTTTAATTTTTGGGAACATTCTATAAGGAATTAATATAAATGGTTAACATATGAATTATAGATATATGTGTCTCGGATTTGTAGCCATTGGAATCACTTAATTTGGAATTGTTATGACGGAGATATGGACAGATTAGTAGGTAGAGGTCAAAACCTATCCGAGAAGAAATAACCTGTACATTGAGGGAGTAATATTACCTTGATTTCTTAATATTTTGCTACAATGTTCAACATAATAGTTTTACATAAGTGTTTTATCTTGAAATTGACACCAAGATCACATACATTGGAGTTAAAGGGAGGGAGTTATGCTCTGATTAGTAAGAGAAGGTTAGATAGGGTGAAAACCTGCATCAAGAAAACAAATAAATAAAATTAATATTTAAAAAAGAAGATGAATCTTATAAATGAAAATAATAAATTACTAGTATAACCATAGCCATTGCCATTGTATGAACTTCTTACCATCTTAAGTGTGAAATTTTGACATGGAAATATTTTATAAAGTGATATTTGAAATGGTTATGTTCATGGCATGATTACCAATTATTTTTGGTAATAGTTATATTTTGATGAACATACTTGTTATTGAAAACATATTTTTGGCTATCATTGTGAAAAGAAAAGAAATGAGCACGGTCACATGGCAATCCGTGTGGTGCACCAGTAGGGGACGCCCTACCAACGGTTATGATCATGTTAATGGGAAAAGAAAGAGAAAGTGGGCCATGTCAGACGGAGCGAGAAAAGCCCGTACTGGAGAGTAGAAAATACTCACCCTGACCGGGATAGCTTGATATGTGAATAAATTGATAGTCATCATATGATATTCTAAAAATAATTAATCCTGTCATACATGTCATTACTGTACGATTCTCATGTGCATAGATATAGTGCATTCATGTGACCAAAGTTATTTACTGTAGTTTATACAGCTAAACATGACGTGATGAGCTAGATTGATAATGATTTATTGTTGAACTTACTGGGATTTAATTCTCACTATATTTCCATGTCATGTTCAGAAAATTAGTTATGCAGATTTTTCTATAGTTTTGGCTTTTAGTGCACGTTGGATCGATTTATTCCATGATGGGCGGATCCTAAATAAAATGTTTGTGGGCGAGTTGGCACTGATCCCAGTGAAGGTGCAACCACCTGCACCCGAATCTTCGGAATTGGTCAACCAGAATAAATAAGATGTAGATATTTATGTGTTTGAAATGTTGTACGTACGTTTTGATTAATGATGTGTATGTGAACTTTATATTGTATAATAATAAATAAATAAAAAAGTTGTTATAGATGGTACCAGTGGTGTCTTAAGGAAAAGACCAAAGGTTCTTAAATCAACAATTCCTTCATAGGTTTTAGAGAGAGAAAGTGAAGGTTTCAATGAGATATAGTGAATAGTGACCTGCAAAATTTTCTATTGGAGGGTAGATTTTTATGTGATGAAGGACTAAAAATAATTCTAATTGTTGGAAGACATTCTTCAATATTTAGTTATTTTCACTATGGCCCAATATCCTTAAAACCTTTCAATTTCACCCCTAATCCTTTAACACTATCCTAAAACATGTGAATTCTTATAATAAGTTTAGGGTTGTTACAATTTTATATATTATAGGATAATGAAACTAATGTTGTTGATTATTTTGATGAAAAAATAATTGGTCCTCCTTCTCTTGATGATTGGAAAAATGCTAGAGTTTTCATTCAATTTTTTAAATTTTTTTATGATGAGACTTTAGAATTGTCTTGGTCTTTATATGTTACCTTAAATTTAGCCTTCCCTCAACTTGCTTTAGTTCAAATTGAGTTATTCAAATAGGGCTCAAGTAATGAATCACTATTAAATGAGATTACAACTAAAATGAAGAAAATAAAATGATAAGTATTTGGGGAAAGTGGACAATATCAAACCCTTGTTGTTAATTGCTAGTGTTCTTGACCCGAGGTATAAGTTTGCCTACTTGAAATGGTCATTTAATGATATCTATGTGCTATTGTGTCTTATAATATGGTTTCCAAGATTAAGGTTGATTAGTAAAAGTTTTATGGGTGGTATTATTGGTTGTATGAACCTAAAGGTACTTTAAGTGTATAAGATCACTCTTCAATGTTCATGGGCACTATAGACAAAGATGGTGTAAGGGAAAAGCTAGCTCAAAATGCTAGAGAAGCTTTTTTTAAAATCCTATTTAAGGTAAAAAGATTCCATTGAAGTGAAGAATGATGTGAAAAGATATTTAACTAAAGCTTGTGTAGATGCAGGTCATTCTTTGATGTTTTGAATTGGTGGAAATTTAATGTATCTAGATTTTGTATTCTTTCTATCATTGCTCGAGATCTATTGGTTGTTCTTATGTTAATGGTAGCTTTTGAGTCACATTCAATAGTAGTACGTGTGTATTGTGTAACATCCCTAAGATTTAGAAATTTTCATTTATGTATGGATTATTAAAGAAATAAAGGAGTAGGGATGTAATTGAAAGGTTTTAGGGATGAAAATGAGAACTTAATATTTTTGGGGTTAAAGTGTAATTTTCTAATTGTTTAGGGGTCAAAATGTAAATAATAAAATTTAAAGGACTTCCTACAACAATTAGCAAATTGCTATTTGGTCTCTCCATCATTTTTTTTAAAATCTTCCGTAGGTTTATCGGGAGATCACTATTTACTCTCTCTCCTCTATTTTCTCTCTCTAAATCTAGAGTACTTTCGAGCATCCGATCTCACAACTAAGGGTACCACTGGATTCAAGACAGAGAATACTACAATATTGGCTAAACAAATTTTCAAATGGGCCGAAGAATCATTGCAGATCGGAAGTAGAGAACCATAAAAAAGGTAAACTCTAAATACTGTAGATGGAATTAGGAGATAGATAAACTATAAGATATAAAATTTTTCAGCCATTAGATAACTTTTTGTGTCATGAACAGTAAATTCGACTAGCTTGAATAGTAATTCTGGTAGGTGTAAACAGGAACTCCGCCAAATGAGTAGTGATTTTAACTAATGTAAATAGTATTTTCAGCCATGAATAGTGACCATCGGTTGACCGGCGTTGACCGATCTCTCGGAGTCATTTTCTAACTTTTTTGGTGCTCTAGACTCACTTCTGAGGTTTATTTGGATTGGAAAAGTGTATTTTGAGGTTGTCCAACCTAGAGCTTTATTCTGTGAGTAGATAATTCTTTCTATGGCTCCCCCCATGATCTTCTTGAACTTTAAATGTATAATTGGTTCTGTTTACAAATTATTTATGCTATCATAAGTTTCTGAAATGTGTTAAAATATCTGCTTTGCTTACTAATTGGCATATAGTTCAAGAAGAGTATGTTTTTGCAAATAGATTTTGAAACTCATTGAATATGTGGTTCTAAATGTATATCATTATTTGGTAAAGTTAATATTATGTGCACAAACCATTGATCTATAAAGCTATAAAGTTGTCGAATATAATTGAATGGCAAGCGTAAAGCTCATGGTGAGTTGCTTGATAATTATAGATTATATTTGATGAATATGCATATATATATATATATATATATATATATATATATATATTTATATGTATGGATGAATATCGACGGGTTATATAACTTGAGAGAGTATCGAGTAGGGGACGTCTTATTAGCCTAAGTGAGCTAAAGAGAGGGCCACTACAACCAGGTGATAGTGGTAATGTGAGGAGGCAAATAGGTGATGAACTGACATTCCTTAATCACTTATTGCGACTATAGTCCATCAGTCCCTATGCTTATAGCAAATGAGTGAATTGAGTATATTGAGAGCTGTGACATGCTTGAGCATTATGTAAAAAAATGGATTCTTAATGCATATATAGTATATTAATTATGCATCAACAAAAGTTATGATTTTATCTTAAAAACTTGATATTTCTCTGTAGCTTATACAACTAAACATATCATCAAACCTTGATGTGTGCTTAGGATTATTTGATGGTTCTGATATAGGATTCTCCTACTGTCTTCATGTGAAATATTTTGATGCATAATAATATTTGTTTAATGATCATATCGTGCTGAATATGATTTTGCATCTCTGAATATCTTTTGATTTGTGAATATTTGAAATACAGGTTCCATATGGATGTACTTCCGAACTGTATTTTCTATGTGACAAATTTTAAAATATAAGTACGTCCATATACTAACTTAAGAGGTCATAGGAAGTATTATCTGCTCACTAAATCGTCAAACTCACTACACGATATTTCCACACTTTTCAGATAAGAATACAGATTTTGGTCTTTTTCCTTTAGACAAGTGATCAGCTAGGCAACATATTCTCTGGTGAGCCTATTTTGTTTCCAAGGCTCATAGATTTTTGGTTATATTGTACTTGTACTCTAGAGTATGCTCTGAACACTTCAAGTAGAATCTCTGCTTCTGCTATTACTTTGATATTTATAGACTTGGTCTGTATATTGGGTATACATGGGAATACCTATATGTAACTATTTTCAATGATAAAGAAGTGTATTATGCATATTATGGCAATGTTTGTAAAGTATGTGTTTCACGTGCCCTTAAATTAAGGGTGTGACAAGTTGGTATCAGAGGATTATATTTCTTTGTAGCTATCGGAGCAAAGGATTCTTTAGTAGGGCCTTTAGTTTGGATATAAGCTGGACATATTTATACTTTAGGTGCTATTGTGGGATTCTATAGGGTGTCATTCTCTTCTTCCTATTCCAAGTTTGCTAAATTTCTTATTATAAATTTGATTGAATATTGTGGCATCTTAAGAAGTATCTATGGGTCAATTACTGCCCAAAAGTGAAAGGGATAGGCATGCTAGAGAATTTAAAGAATTAAGACAAATGCCAAATATGATTGTTTTTTAATATAATATTCATTTTACCCTGTTGTCTTGATATAGTAGACTTTGATGTGATATTAGGAATTGATTGGTTGGGATCATGTCATGCCATTTTAGAATGTCATCTTAAGATGATTAAATTCAATATTCCTGGAGGATCTTCTTTCTAGATACAAGGAGACCGTAGTGAGGTACATAGTAATCTAATCTATGCTTTAGTAGCCCATATGTTATTACAAAAAGGTGCCAAGAATATTTGGTAATGGTGAGAGATGTTTATATAAAGTATACCAATATAAATCAAGTTCCAGTGGTAAGGAAATTTCCTAATGTGTTCCCAGGAGAATTGGTTGGATTACCCCTGAAACGAGAAATATAATTTAATATTGATTTACTTCTTGGAACCCAACTAGTATCTATATTCCAATATAGAATAATATCGACTGAACTTAAGGAACTAAAAAAATTAATTACAAGACTTGTTAGACAAGGGATTTATACGTCCTAGTACTCTCCTTGATGTGCTCTAGTCCTATTTGTGAAAAAGAAGGATGGATCACTGCGGTTATGCACAGATTACAAATAATTAGATAAAGTGACAGTGAGTAATAAATACCCATTATCTTGTTTAAATGATTTGTTTAACCAATTATAGTGTAATTAATATTTTTTTAAAAAAATTGATTTGAGATTTAGATATCTTTAATTAAGGATAAAGGAAGAGGATATTCTAAAAATTGCTTTCAGGAGTCGGTATGAGCACTATGAATTCTTAGTGATTTCATTTAGTTTAACAAATACCCCAGCTGCATTTATAGACTTTTTGAATATAGTACTTAAGCCATTCTTGGATCAAATTGTAAATATATTTATTGATAATATATTAATATGTTCTAATAGTTTAGAGGATCATAAGTAACATTTGAGGATAATTTTACAAACTCAAAGAGAGTATCAGCTATATGGTAAGTTCTCAAAATATGAATTCTATTTTAGTAGTGTTACTTTCTCAGGGCATGTGGTTAGTAAAGATGGTATTCAAGTATACTCTAAGAAAGTAGAAGTGGTACAGCAATGACCATGTCCTATTACAACTACAGATGAAGATCTAAATCCAATTTGTGCTTCTTGCAGTTGTCTACCGTCTAATCTATTTGAGCCATAGTTTGATCAAGTATATGAACAAATACTTGTAAGGCATCAATCAACTCCTCAACATTTGAAGCTAAGATGAGAATTCATCATGCTGAGTGTGAGATAAGCCTTTGTTCTACAGCTTGATCAAGAAAAGACAACAGACCATCAAAGAAATGGTTAACATTTAACAACCATATCAGTTTGTGATGCATATTCAGTTATGCCCAAGAGACTATGTCAAAAATTTCTTCTAAAGTACCAAAACCCCCTGGTAAGCTAATGAAGGCATCAGCATTACTCATCATTCTAGCCATGCGCTCATGTATGGAAGCTACTCTAAATTCTTTCCCAATTGTCTTTCTTATGATGTTGGATGTAGCTAGAGCTATGGGAATAATACCTAGAACTTGACATCCTCCTACATGTACAGCTGTAGACACACACCCTATTAACCCATGGTTACCTCCACCATAGACTAAATAAAATTTTCTCCTGGCCAGCACTATACCTATATTTTTTGCTGCTTTCACACACTATCTTTTCCAGGATTGAAACCATAAAAGACACAAATATTTTAAAACTGACAAAATGTAGTTTCCTCCATAATTGCATTCACCCTAACTTTGAGTATGAAGGTAAAGATACTAATGTATGCATTTATAGAACTCAGAGAAGGTCATACTTATAATAGCTAGTTATTATAAGTATGCCCTTCTCTGAGTATGACGACTAGTTATTTTGGAAATTTTTAATTTAGATTGATTTATTTTACAGTTGATTGATTACATCTGTTTTGAAGCAACCAACTGCATTCTATCAGTTAACTATGTGCTCTTTGTTCTTCACAAACTTTTATAAGTTCATAAATATTCTTTTTTATGTGTTATTCTTCCACCGAATAATAGTAACTTTAAATTAGATTTTGGCACATATATTTAAAACTTGCAGCCACCAATTTTTGCCGAAATAGCAGTTAAGTTATGTTTACAGCTTTTGAAGAATTATAGCTCCTGATTTTCATTTTTTTCAATGCTTTGTCCAAACTTCTGACTCTCTATCTTGGCACCATGCTCTATTAAGTATTCCTCTTTTTCTACTGCATCATCCTTGATTAATGTTTGACATTAAATGCAAACTTCTTTTCCCTCATTACAAGGAAGGTTAATTTCTTTTCTTTGAAACTTAGTTATTATGGTGTTTAAGTGGTTAGTAGGTTAAAGTAATAGAGAATATTTTGAGAACTATATATGAAAATAATGTAAAGCGATTAAGGTATTAGTGTTAAGGGTTTATATCATGCTAAGTTGAGTCTAGTATCTAGGATGTGAATTATGTTGAGATTGAAAATTCACATGTGAATAATTGTTGAGAAAGGAGATTTCAAAAGAAACCATAGATCGTGAATATGGATAACCCCAAGGCAATAAGGATATACTAAGATATGAAATAATTGTACTAGTATAATGGTAAAAAGAAGACACAAGTGAAATATTTTTCGTTGTTTGGTATGTCAGCAAGTAAGAATTGAATATTTTGTTTCAGCATAGCTATTCAAGAAGCCTTAGGATCTTAGTTAGATTATATTGTAGCTAATAGTAAATGTAAATGATGTGTTTACTCGTTAAAAGTTATGCTTCAGGTATCTTTATATAATTTTAGTGAAAGTTGAGAGAAATTATTTGTCTTTGGTTGAAGTTGCCCATATCAGTAGTTATCATGCCGATGTACGAATGGCACCATTTGAGGTTTCATAAGAAAAAAATTGTAGGCCTTTTAATAAGTGATTGAGTTGAGTAAAGTTAAGCTTTTGGAATCTAATTTGAAATAACATACAATAGATAGAATATGACTAAACTAAATTGATGATGCTAGTTTGGAGAGCATGCTTCAAGCATGTCTTCAAGTTTGGTAAGAGATCTCTTAGTAGAATACGCTTATAATAAAATGATATCAGGTGACTTAAAGCCTTATGTAAGAGTGTTACTATTTTTTCTGTTAAATGATTTAGTGGAGTCAGACTTGTTATAAGATGTCGTTGATAAAGTGAAATTGATTAGGAAAATAATACAAGCAACTCAATACAGGTCAAAAGTTTATAAGGACCATGAATATTGAGCATTAGAAATTATCAGTTAGTGACCAAATATTTTTGAATGACTCACCCATGAAAGAGGTAATGAGGTTTGGAAAGAAGAAAAAAATTCAGTTCTAGTATATAGGCTCTTTTGAAATCTTGAACAAAGTAGGCATAGTAGTATATTTCTTTGCCATGCTATCAGGATTAACTGATGTTGATACATTCTTTCTTGTATCAATGCTAAGGAAGTACCTATCAGATTCTTCTCATATTATCTAATTCCAAGAAAATCAATTGGACAAGAATTTGGCTTAATTATGAGGAAAAACCAATGTCTATTGTTGATCGAAAAGTGAAGAAATTATGGTTAAAGGAAATCCCTATAGTTAAGGTTATATGGAAAAACCAATCAAGTAAAGAGATTTCTTAGAAAGTAAAGATGATATACAAAAGAGATATCCCTAATAGCTTGAGTAGTGAGATTAATAACTGTAATTTATGCCTTTGCTTTATTCCCTAGTTATGATAAGATGGTTTAAAATTTGGGGATTTAATTTCTTAAGGGGGAAAGAATGTTACATCTCTGAGATTTAGAAATTTTCATTTATGTATGGATTATTAAAAGAAATAGAAGAGTAGGGATGTAATTGAAAGGTTTTAAGGATAAAAATGAGAACTTAATAATATTTTTGGGGTCAAAGTGTAATTTTCTAAAAATTTAGGGGTCAAAATGTAAATGATAAAATTTAAAGGACTTCCTCCAACAATTAGCAAATTGTTATTTGGTCTCTCTATCATTTTTTAAAAAATCTTCCATAGATTTATTGGGATATCACTATTCACTCTCTCTAAATCTGGAGTACTTTCAAGCATATGATCTCAAAACTAAGGGTACCACTGGGTTCAGTCGGAGAGTACTATGATATTGGCAGAACAATTTTTCAAATCGGCCGAACAATCGTCGCAGATTGGAAGTAGAAAATCTTAATAAAAGATAAACTCTGAAACTCCTATTTAGATATCTCAAATTAAAAATCTAATACCATAGATGGATTCAGGAGATAGAAAAATTTTAGGATATGAAATTTTTCTGCCATTTGACAACTTTTGGTGTCATGAACAGTAAATCTAACTAGCATAAATAGTGATTTTGATATGTATGAATAGTAACTTTGACCTGATATGAATAGTGATTTTGGCCAATGTGAATAGTTTTCTGGCCATAAACAGTGACCATCGGTTGACCGGTGTTAATTGAACTCCCAAAGTCATTTTCTAAGTTTTTTGACCTTCTGGACTCTCTTCTGAGGTCTATTTGGATTATAAAAGTACATTTTGGGGTTGTCCAACTTGGAACTTTATCCTATGAGTAGATAATTCTTTCTATGACTTACCCCATGCTTTTCTTGAACTTTAAATGTATAATTGGTTCTGTTTATTTATGTTATCATAAGTTTTTGAAATATGTTAAAATATCTGCTTTGCTTACTAATTGGCATATAATTCAAGACAAGTATGGTTTTGCAAATAGATTTTGAAACTTATTGAATATATGGTTCTAAATGTATTTATCATTATTTGGTAAAGTGAATATTATATGCATGAGGCATTGATCTGTAAAGCTATAAAGTTGTCAAATATGATTGAATGGCAAGTGTAAAGCTCTTGGTGAGTTACTTGATAATTATACATTGCATTTAATGAATACACATACACACACACACACACACACACATATATATATATATGGGTTGTATGGCTTAAGATGGGATCGAGTAGGGGACGACCTATTAGCATGAGTGAGCCAAGGGGAGAGTCACTCCAACGGGGTGATAGTGGTAATGTGACGAGATAGATGGGTGGTGAACTCACATTCACTGATCACTTATTGTGATTATAGTCGATCGATCACTATGCATATAGCAAATGAGTGAATTGAGTATATTGAGAGTTGTGACATTCTTGAGCATTACGTAAAAAAAGTGGATTCTTAGTGCATATATAGTATGTTAATTATGCATCAACAAAAAGTTATGATTTTATCTCAAAAACTTGATATTTCTCTATAGCTTATATAGCTGAACATATCACCAACCCTTTCTGTGTGCTTACGATTATTTGACGATTTTGATATGGGATTCTCCTAATGTTTTCATGTGAAATATTTTGATGAATAACAACATTTGTTTAATGATCATACCGTGCCGACTATGGTTTTGGATATTTCAATGTCCTTTAATTTGTGAGTATTTGAAATGCGGGTCCCATATTGTTGTGTGTGTTTTATAAATAACCGCAAGTGCACGGCGTAGCTGTAGCTAGTCCGACGAGTACGGGTCATATCTTACAGAGAACAATTATCAATTACTAGAATTTACAAAGAATGCTATCTAAATCAATGCAACGCGATGAGAGAGTGTCTCACAATTAAGTAAATAAGTAATTTAATTAAAAAAAGCCTAGGGTTAGGGTTTACCACACTTACGATATTCAACAATCAATATGTACATCTAATTACAATTATCTAGGTAATTGGGGATGGTTTAACCTTAATTAACTAATAACCTCTTTCAAGCGTTACTAATCGTACTTATGTTAATCCAATTGTCTACTTTCGTGGTTCTTAGTTCAACCTAAGTCCATTAAGTTCTATGCCAACCATGGAATTCAATTAATCGATTTTCTCGTGCCCACTAATGGATTCAATTGCTAGAGAACCTTAAACTACTTTCGTGATTAAGATATCTCTAATTAACTATTAGGTTTTGGTATTAACTTTCACCTTTCAGTTCATCAGTTAATATCCTAAGACATAATAAATATTGGTCAGACATTCTTCAACTCATATAATTAATGCATAATAGTCAATCCTAATTAACCCTGGATAATACAATTAGGGTTCCAACAGTTTAATTAGCACAGTGTATCAACACATCATAAGTGGGTTTACTGAAACCTTAGATCAAATCTACTCAAGCATAATAGAAACAGAAATCAAAATCATATTTATTAAGTAAATCATAATAGTTCAATATAAACCAAGATAGAAGAGTAGAATTAGAGATAGAAGTAAAGTAGAAAGATAAAACCTGGTTTGCAGAATGTAAAGATGAAATACAATGCTTGAATGACTGTAAATTCTACTCTAAGAACATGAATTAATCATTAATCCTACTTTAAACCTAATCTAATGGTGTTTCCTAAGCCTAAAACTGAGTAAAAGAAAGTCTGAATGTGTCTAGATAGACTTGGCTGCGCTTCCCCTTGTATTTATATCCCTTTGGCTACTCAAAACCCTAAAAATTATGGAGTGTGACACAGCTTGGCCGTGCTTCGAGCTAGAAATTAGGAGAAAATACATTATTTGCACAAAGCATGGCCTGACCATGTTTGAGGCTGCCAGGTTCTTTTCTTATCAATTTCTTCAGGGTTGCCTCCTTGCTTCTTCCTTAGCATGTTTCAAGTCCATATGGCTCCTCACATGAGTGTTTTTCCTTGCTTCTTGGCCTCTTTGGCTCACCTACGAACATAAAACAAATCAAAGTAGTATCCAAAGCAAAACATAACCAAAAGTAGGGAAATAATCACAAGTTTACTATTAATTATGGGATAAAATATAACTATTAAGCACTCAATTTTTCCCTTTATCAACTCCTCTATGCTTAAACCTTTGCTTGTCCTCAAGCAAATAACATGACATATCAAAAGGAAGGGAGATGATGCATATGAATTTCTGATGACAGAAAAATGTAATACATGTAATTCTTCACTCAATCAATATGAATACAACAGATATATGAATAGATATTTATCAATTAGTCTCCATTCTTCTAAAACTAAACCCAAATTCTCTTATTATGCATCTACTTTCATTGTTACCATTGATTGTACGCATCAAATTAATTTTTAAATACTCAAGTAGGTCACCTCATCCTTTAGATATCCCTAGGTTGCCGTACCCTTATTTCTATTTTCAATAATTTTCTCACTCAAATTCTTTTACTTCTAATTTTTTTCTTTATTTCATTCATCATCATTTTTTTAGAAATATACAATGAATGCATTTTATGTTCCATCTCACTAAGGTAAAGACAGTTAGGTACTCATACTAAGGTCTTATTGGTGCCTTGAAAGGGTAATCAAAGTGAGAACTTTTTGGGATACATATTCCCTCATTTTTTAGCTTTCCCTACCTTCATACTCTCATAGTGTTAAAATCAAATAAGGCATACAATTCACAGCACAATATGATAGATACTTTTAAAAAAAATTAGAGGTTCAATACTAAAAAAGAGAGACTAAGATGATAATTACCTATTTTATATCTTATTGTGCATCACATGTTCATGAGTTAAAATTAACCTACAATACATCAATCTATCTCTAAAATAGAAAACTATGTGATTTTGCAATGAAACAAGAGAGATGCAATATATACAGTATATACATGCAAGAGACAACTAAATCAGCTAGTGAAAATTAGCTAGTGAGAATCAAAAGTTTTGCCAATGCAAACCATAAATTCTAAAACAACTCCATTTTTTTTACATATATACATATATATAATTTTTTTTAAAGTCTCATGAAGTCATTACCTTTATTTAACTCATAATTGTAACAAACTTTTATTTATTTATTATTATACAATATAGAGTTCACATACACGTCATTAATCAAAACATACGTACAACATATCAAACACATAAATATCTACATCTTATTTATTCTGGTTGACCAATTTCAGAGATACAGGTGCGGGTGGTTGTACCTTTACCAGTATCTGAGCCAACTCGACCACAAACATTTTATTTGATTCTGGGATCTGCCCTACATAAAGTAAGTCGATTCAACGTGCATTAAAAGCCAGAGCCATAGAAAAATCTGCATAACTAATTTTCTGAACATGACATGGAAATATAGTGAGAATTAAATCCTAGTAAGTTCAACAATAAATCATCATCAATATAGCTCATCACGTCATGTTCATCTGTATAAACTACAACAAATATCTTTGGTCACATAAATACACTATATCTATGCACATGAGAATCGTACAATAATGACATGTATGACAAGATTAACTATTTTCAGAATATCATATGATGTTTATCAATTTATTCTCATATCAAGCTACCCCGGTCAAGGTGAGTATTTTCTACTCTCTGGTACTGGCTTTTCTCGCGCCGTCCGACATGGCACACTGTCTCTTTCTTTTCTCATTAGCATAATCATAACCGTTGGTAGGGTGTCCCCTACTGGTGCACCACACGGATTGCCATGTGTCCGTGCTCATTTCTTATCTTTTCACAATAATAGCCAAAAATATGCTTTCAATAACAAGTATGTTCAACAAAATATAATTATTACCAAAAATCATTGGTAATCATGACATGAACATAACCATTTTAAATATCACTTTATAAAATATTTCTATGTCAAAATTTCACACTTAAGATGGTAAGAAGTTCATACAATGGCAATGGCAATGGATATGGCATATACTAGTCATTTATTATTTTCATTTGTAAGATCCTTCTTCTTTTTTAAATATTAATTTTATTTCTTTATTTTCTTGATGTAGGTTTTCATCCTATCTGACATTCTCTTACTAATCAAAGTATAACTCTCTCAATTTAACTCCGATGTAGTTGATCTTGGTGTCAATGTAAAAATAAAACAATTATAAAAAACTATTATGTTGAACAGTTTAGCGAAATATTAAGAAATCAAGGTGATATTACTCCCTCAAATTACAGGTAATTTCTTTTCAGGTAGGTTCTGACCTCTACTTACTAATCTGTCCATATCTCCCTCGTAAAAAGTCCAAATTAAATTATTCCAGTGGCTAACTATCCGTGACGAATATAGAAATAATTTTTATGTTAATAATTTATTTTAATTACCTACAGAATGTTCTCAGAAATTGAAACACAGAAGCTATCCTAAAATATTCTTCCCTGATTAACCAATTTCTGACCACACTAATCAAACCATATCTGCCTCATACAGACTCTGAATTGAGTGATTCTAGTGGTTAAAAATCAGTGACACATATATCTATAATTCTTATGTTAACAATTTATTTTAATTCCCTACAGAATGTTCCCAGAAATTAAAACACAGAAGCTATCCCAACATATTCTTCCCTGATTAACCATTTTCTGACCACTGCTTACAAATCGGATCATATCTACTTTATATGGACTCCAAATTGAGTGATTTCAGTGGATAAAAATCCATGACACATATATCTATAATTCTTATCTTAACCATTTATTTTAATTCCCTACATAATATTTCCAAAAATTAAAACACATAAGCTATCCTAACATATTCTTCCCTGATTAACCATTTTCTGACCACTGCTTACAAATCGAACCATATCTACCTCATAGGGACTCCAAATTGAGTGATTCCAGTGGTTTAAAATCCGTGAGGCATAGATCTATATTTTTCATGTTAGCCATTTGTTTTAATTCCTTACTGATTCTTCCTAAAATTTTAAAAATAGAAGCTTAAAATTTTGCCACCCATAGCCATACCTATGTAGAACTATCTACACCAGCCTAAGTATTCAAATATACATAATATGTAACATGATATAGCAACATCCATGACCAATCATCAAAATTCTAAGATCAAAATTTCATATAAATATTACAAGTTTCAAAATTTTTCTTCAAAAAGAAATATTGTTAAACTTACCTTGAGCACTTAGTCCTCTAGACTTTTCCTTCCTCTTTCTTCCTTTCTTCCTCTCCTTTCCTCGCTCTACCTTGCTTCTATTTTTCCTCTCCCTCACTTGGATGAAATTCTAATGTTAAAAGGGTGGGGTTTGCTTATATAGACTATCAAATAATTCACCTTTCATAATAATGGGTCTACCTTATCACAATTAGGATGCACTTGGTTGAATTTTTGGAAAACAAACAACTCATGTTCTTGTCTTCCTCTTCCTTAGTCAAGATATGCATAGGAAAAGGAGATTTGTATTTTGAAAATTATGATAATATGTTCTTAAGATAAGGGACAAGGTCCCTTTGATTTAGGGATTCAATTCCTTTTTCTTTTATCCTAATCAATTATGATAGGTTTGCCTTTTTAGGTGGCAAATTTCCAAACCTTGAATCTTCCTTGCTTAGCTAAAATTATTTGTGTAGAATAAGGATGTTTTGTCATAATGCTATGTATTATTACCCACTTGCTAAAATTATGAGTGTAAGATATAGATGTTTTGTCCTAATGCCATGTATTATCATACCACTTGCTAAATTTTTGTCTTAATGCCATGTCACCTAATCTTGATTACACCATTATTTCATCACTTTATTTTATTTTTATTTTTCCCCTTGGGTTTGGGCTTATTCTTGCCCATTTTCTTTATTGTGGTTAAAATTCTACCTTTCATAATGGGCTTAGTCACATTTTCAAGATTTTTGGACTACTGGTCCAATTTCTATATCCTAGTCCAAGTCTATGTTTTATTTCTTCCTTGGGATATCCTATTGGCTTGCTAAAAATCCATGTGAAGTAGAAAAACTCTATATAAAGTGTCCATAGGTGAAAGCCCAATTTATGGGTGGAGATACTAAACTTAGTAACTTTAACTATTAAATTAAGAAAAATTACCCTAATCCAATCTTCTTGAAATTATAATACCTTTACTTACTTCACAAAAAATTATCTTCCTTACCCAAGAATTTCACCTTTCTATAGTATATTTATGTCTAATTTTTTCTCTTAGGTTTTCTCTCTTTACCTATTCCATTAATGTTATAACATTTCTATGCATACGCGTAAGGTGAAGAATTTCTGAGGATAATATTTCCTTAGATATCTAAAAATTGTCTAATAAATTTTATTTCCTTAATTAAATATTTATGTACCTTTATCAATAAACGATACGGAATTAGGGATGTTACTTTGAATACCTGAAACAAAATTAGGAATGTTACATTTCTCTCCGCCTAAAAGAAATTTTGTCTTCAAAATTTTAGAAATTTCCTAAGAATAATTTCGGATATTTCTTCCTCATGACTTCTTCTTACTCCCAAGTTGCTTCTTCCGGAGTCAAACCTTCCCATAACACCTTAACCAGAGGAATAGTTTTGTTCTACAATTGCTTTATGTCAGTGGCCAATATAGATGTTGGCACTAACTAGTATGTCATGTTCTCCTTTATTTAGATTGGTTCATCTCGTATCACATGTGAGGATTCTGGAATATATTTTCGGAGCTGTGATACATGAAAAACATTATGCAAGATGGACAAATTGGGTGGGAGAGCAACTTGATATGCTGACGTCCATACTTTCTTCAGAATTTGGTAGGGTACCAAAAATTGCGGATTTAGATTTTTAATCTTGAGAGACCTACTAACTCCAGTGGTCGGGGAAAGTTTTAGAAATACATGGTCCCCTTCCTCAAACTCCAGAGGTCTATGTCTCTTATCATAGTAATTATTTTGCCAACTTTGAGCTGTGAGCATTTTGTCTCGTATAATCCTAATTTGTTCAGTGGTTTGTTGAACTAGATCATGACCCAACAAGTTCTTTTCTCCTACCTCAAACCAACATAGTGGAGATCGGCACTTTCTATTGTATAAAGCTTAATAGAGGGCTATCTTAATACTAGAGTGATAGCTATTATTATAAGCAAACTCCACTAAAGGTTGGTATTTATCTCATCCTTTACCTTGCTCTTTTAGGGTTTGAATGGTTCATTCTGTCTGCCCATCAGTCTGAGTATGGTAGGCAGTACTGAACTGCAACTGGGTTCAAAAAGCTTCCTGCAACGCCTTCCAAAATCTTGACGTAAATCTCGGATCTCTATCTGAAACAATATTTAATAGAATCCCATGTAGTCTAACTATTTCCTGGACGTACAACTGGGCCAATTTTTCCAGTAAATAGTTAATCTTTAAGGACAAAAAGTGAGTAGATTTGGTTAATCTGTCAAATATTACCCAGATAGAGTCATGTCCAACTGAAGTCTTAGGTAAGCCCATGAAAAAGTCCATTGAAATACTATCCCATTTCAACTTAGGGATCTTAAGAGGTTGTAAAAATCTTGCTGGCTTTTGATGCTCTACCTTCACCTTCTGACAAAATAGACATTTCGCCACAAACTCAGCAATGTCCTTTTTCATCCCTGGCCACCAATACATCCTCTTTAAGTCCTGGTACATTTTAGTGGATCCAGGATGGACTGAGTATTTACTCTGATGCTCTTCCTGTAGGATCTTAGTCTTCAACTCTCGGTCTTGAGGAACACAGACCCTTCCTTGGTACATGAATACTCTATCTTCCGAAACAGAAAAATCATCCTGATCATTATGATCCTGTAAGTATTGGTTGTGGGCTTGAGCCTCTTTAATCTAGGCTCTAAGGTCACTCTCTATACTTGACCCATGGATGATAAGCTTCTTTGGAGTAAGAGTAGTGGCTAGCTTTAAATTTTGAAACTCTTCTAGCATCTGCATCTCATACATCATCATCTGACCCATGTGCAGAGATTTTTGACTCAAGGCATCTGCTACAACATGTGCAGAGATTTAATAATATACAATATAGAGTTCACATACACGTCATTAATTAAAACGTATGTACAACATATCAAACACATAAATATCTACATCTTATTTATTCTGGTTGACCAATTCCGGAGATACAGGTGCGGGTAGTTGCACCTTCACCAGGATCTGAGTCAACTCGACCACAAGCATTTTATTTGATTCTGGGATCTGCCCAACATAAAGTAAGTCGATCCAACATGCACTAAAAGCCAGAGCCATAGAAAAATCTGCATAACTAATTTTCTGAACATGATATGGAAATATAGTGAGAATCAAATCCCAGTAAGTTCAACAATAAATCATCATCAATATAGCTCATCACGTCATGTTCATCTGTATAAACTACAACAAATATCTTTGGTCGCATGAATGCACTATATCTATGCACATGAGAATCGTACAATAATGACATGTATGACAGAATTAACTATTTTCAAAATATCATATGATGATTATCAATTTATTCTCATATCAAGCTACTCCAGTCAAGGTGAGTATTTTCTACTCTCCGGTACGGGCTTTTTTCGCTCCATTTGTCATGGCACACTTTCTCTTTCTTTCCTCATTAGAATAATCATAACTGTTGGTAGGGCGTCCCCTACTGGTGCACCACACGGATTACCATGTGGCCGTGCTCATTTCTTTTCTTTTCACAATAATAGCCAAAAAATACTTTCAATAACAAGTATGTTCATCAAAATATAATTATTACCAAAAATCATTGGAAATCATGCCATGAACATAACCATTTTAAATATCACTTTATAAAATATTTCTATAACAAAATTTCACACTTAAGATGGTAAGAAGTTCATACAATGGCAATGGCTATGGTATATACTAGTCATTTATTATTTTCATTTATAAAATTCTTCTTCTTTTTTAAATATTAATTTTATTTCTTTATTTTCTTGATGTAGGTTTTCATCCTATCTGACCTTCTCTTACTAATCAAAGCATAAATCTCTCCATTTAACTCTGATGTAGGTGATCTTGGTGTAAATGTAAAAATAAAACAATTATCTAAAACTATTATGTTGAATAGTTTAGCGAAATATTAAGAAATAATGGTGATATTACTCCCTCAAAGTACAAATTATTTCTTCTCGGGTTGGTTCTGACCTCTACCTACTAATCTGTCCATATCTCCCTCATAAGAAGTCCAAATTAAGTGATTCCAGTGGCTAACTATCCATGACACATATAATAATAATTTTTTTGTTAATAATTTATTTTAATTCCCTACAGAATATTCTCAGAAATTGAAACACAAAAGCTATCCTAAAATATTCTTCCTTGATTAACCAATTTCTAACCACTACATACTAATCAAACCATATATGCCTCATACGGACTCCAAATTGAGTGATTTCAGTGGTTAAAAATCTGCGACACATATATCTATAATTCTTATGTTAACTAATTATTTTAATTCCCTACAGAATGTTCCCAGAAATTAAAACACAGTAGCTATGCCAACATATTCTTCCCTGATTAACCATTTTCTGACCATTGCTTACTAATCAGACCATATCTACTTCATATGGACTCCAAATTGAGTGATTTTAGTGGCTTCAAATCCATGACACATATATCTATAATTCTTATCTTAACCATTTATTTTAATTCCCTACAGAATGTTCCCAGAAAGTAAAACACAGAAGCTATCCTAACATATTCTTAAAGCCTTGTATTATCATACCACTTGCTAAAATGATGAGTGTAGGATATAGATGTTTTGTCCTAAAGCCTTGTATTATCATACCACTTGCTAAATTTTTGTCTTAAAGCCATGTAACATAATCTTTATTATATTATTACATGATTTATTTTATTTTATTTTTCCTCTTGGATTTGGGCTTATTCCTACCCATTTCCTTTGCTTTGGATAAAATTCTACCTTTCTTGGAGGGCTTGGACACATTTTCATAATTTTTGGGCTATCAGTTCAATTTCTATATCCTAGTCCAAGTCTATGTTTTATTTCTTATTTACGTTATCCAATGGGGTTGCTAGAAACTTATGTAAAGTGGAAAAACTCTATATGAAGTGTCCATAGGTGAAAGCCCAATGTATGGGTGAATATGTTAAACTTAGTAACTTTAATTCTTGAATTAGAAAAAATTACCCTAAAAGAAATTTTGTCCTCAAAATTTCAGAAATTACCTAATAAGAACAATTTCAGATATTTCTTCCTCATGACTTCTTGTAGCTCTTAAGTTGCTTCTTCTGGAGTCAAACCTTCCCATAACACCTTAACAAAGGGAATAGTTTTGTTCTGCAATTACTTCACGTCAGTGTCCAATATAGATGCTGGTACTGGCAGGTATGTCATGTTCTCCTTTATTTGAATTGGTTCATCTCGTATCACATGTGAGGAGTCTGGAAGATACTTTTGGAGCTGTGATACATGGAAAACATTATGCAAGTTGGACAAATTAGGTGGGAGAGCAACTTGATATGCTGACGTCCCTACTTTCTTCAGAATTTGGTAGGGTCCCAAAAATCGCGGATTTAGCTTTTTGATCTTGAGAAACCTACCAACTCCAGTGGTCGGGGAAAGTTTTAGAAATACATGGTTCCCTTCCTCAAACTCCAGAGGTCTATGTCTCTTATCATAGTAAATTTTTTGCCGACTCTGAGCTGTGAGCATTTTGTTTCGTATAATCCTAATTTCTTCAGTGGTTTGTTGAACTAGATCAGGACCTAACAAGTTCTTTTCTCCTACCTCAAACCAACATAGTGGAGATCAGGACTTTCTACCGTATAAAGCTTCATAAGGGGCCATCTTAATACTAGAGTGATAGCTATTATTATAAGCAAACTCCACTAAAAGTAGGTATTTATCCCATCCTTTACCTTGCTCTATCACACAGGCCCTTAACATATCTTCTAGGGTTTGAATGGTCCGTTCTGTCTGCCCGTCAGTCTGAGGATGGTAGGCAGTATTGAACTGCAATTGAGTACCAAAAGCTTCCAGCAATGCCTTCCAAAACCTCAATGTGAACCTCGGATCTCTATCTAAAACGATATTTAAGGGAATACCATGTAGTCTAACTATTTCCTGAACGTACAACTGGGCCAATTTGTCTAGTGAATAGTTAATCTTTATGGGCAGAAAGTGAGCATATTTGGTTAATCTGTCAACTATTACCCAAATAGAGTCATGTCCAACTGAAGTTTTAGGTAAGCCCATGACAAAGTCCATTGAAATACTATCCCATTTCCATTTAGCGATCTCAAGAGGTTGTAAAAATCCCGCTGGCTTTTGATGCTCTACCTTCACCTTCTGACAAGTTAGACATTTCGCCACAAACTCAGCAATGTTCTTTTTCATCCCTGGCCACCAATACATCCTCTTTAAGTCCTGGTACATTTTAGTGGATCCAGGATGGATTGAGTATTTACTCTGATGCGCTTCCTGTAGGATCTTCGTCTTTAACTCTCGGTCTTGAGGAACATAGACCCTTCCTTGGTACATGAATACTCCATCTTCCGAAATAGAAAAATCATCCTAATCATTATGATCCCGTAAGTATTAGTCGTGGCCTTGAGCCTCTTTAATCTGGGCTCTAAGGTCACTCTCTATACTTATCCCATGGATGATTAGCTTTTTTGGAGTAAGAGTAGTGGCTAGCTTCAAATTTTGAAACTCCTCTAGCATCTGCATCTCATACACCATCATCTGTCCCATGTGCAGAGATTTTCGACTCAAGGCATCTGCTACAACATTTGCCTTTCCTGGATGATACTTTATCTCAAACTTGTAGTCATTGAGAAATTCTATCCATCTTCGTTGCCTCATATTTAACTCCTTTTGATCAAATAGGTATTTAAGACTCTTATGATCACAATATACTTCAAAGGTTGCCCCATACAAATAGTGTCACCAAATCTTTAAGGCAAACACCACTGACGCCAATTCAAGATCATGGGTTGGATAATTTCCGTCGTGGGGTCTCTGTTGCCTAAAGGTGTAAGCAACTACTCTCTTATCTTGCATTAGCACACACCCTAGCCCTTTCTTTGAAGCGTCATTGTACACTTCAAAATGTCCTGTAGGGTCTGGAATAATTAAAACAAGAGGAGTGGTCAGTCATGTCTTAAGCTCTTGGAAACTAGCTTCACATTGATCAGTCCATTTGAAAGGACTTCCCTTCCCGATCAATTTAGTTAATGGCAAGGCTATACGAGAGAAGTTTTATATAAACCTCCTGTAGTATTGGTGCGCACTGTCGCAGGTACACCCAAATTAATACCTTACCTCAAAACTAACCTGTAGTAGTGGGAGTAAGGGTCGATCCCACAGAGACTGAAATTACCTTATATGATTAAGAAAGGGGGGGTTTGAAAATTGTGAATAAAGTAAATCAAACAAAAATAAAAATAGTGAAAAGAGTAATTAATGAGAAAAGTGTTGGTTTCAGTCGATATTCACCATCAAGGGATTGCATCGATCATTGACAAAATTATCAATCTTAAACCAAATATCTATCATTGGGACTCTATCCCAGTTCCTCCTTAAGCCTAGTGAATTGATAACAATCGTACCAATTAAACTCTAATTGATAAAAAAATCCTTTAACACATCGGCAAAGTCTAACTTATCAACTGCATTAAGAACGAGAGAAACTGATAGAGCTAAATAAATATAAGCAAATTGATTATATTTAATTTAGTTGATCATTCATCATAGGGTTAATGATTTATAATCCAAAATCCTTAATCCTATTTGCTTCATGAATCAAGTAATAAAAACTTTGTTCAAAACCTAATTCAGCAGTAGACTTAGACATACAATATACTAGTAGGCCTCCTAGCAATCACATGAAAAATCATTTAGAAAAGAAAAGCAGATGAATAAACAATACCTAGTTAAGATTGACCTATTGAAAACAATTCCAAATCTCACAATGCATAAGGGTCCCTTGAGGTTTCAATCTACCTCAACCAACTAAAAAGAACTAGCCACGCAGGGCCATAAGAAAATCTAAAGAAGAATTGAAGAACTTGGATGAAGAATTGGATCCCCTCTCTACTTGTTTTGCTCTGTTTTTATAGATTAACTCCTCCTAATCGAAGTAGGATTGTATTTAGGTCAAATCCCCATCCATCAGCCTTCAATTTGAGTGAAAACGACTTAAAATCGTGAAAACAGCAAGCCTGAACAGCGCGCGGGCGTCGCGGTGCTATGGAGAACATGCCACGGGGCACTGTGGCAACCTCAGTCAGCGCCGCGGCGGGCTGTGTCGAAGGTGCTCTGGCGCCGCGGCACTCCCTCCTGGGTAGCTCCGCGCCGCGGCGCTCCAGACTTTCCTTAACGTGGCGCCACGACGCTATATTGTGAGCGCAGCAGTGTGCAGAGTCTTCTCGATTTTTGCCAAAGTGCCGAACATGAAAGTTGTAGTTCTATGTCTCTTCTTTCCATAGCCGCTGAAATCACCTTAGTCGGAGTCCAAATGAGTGAGATATGCTTCAATTAGTGACGAAAGGTCAGAAATCAGCATTTTTCTATGATTTTCTCTCTATTTTCCTCTTCCTTTCTTCTTTATTATTCCTAAAACACAAAACACAACACTCAATTAATTCATATCTATTTTCTACTAAAATTAAATAAAAAGCAACTTAAAACATGTCAAAAACATGCTTATTTTATAGCATGTCAAATACCCCCACACTTACTCTTTTGCTTGTCCTCAAGCAAATATTGATTCATGTAAACAGAATTCAATATATGAAATGAGTGAATGGCGTACCAATATGCTGCCTCATAGTGAAAATTGTATGCTCTTGAAGAAATTTTAGAAAATTTTCATGCCCATGTGCAAAATTTAATTCAAATGCAATTTCTAATTTTATTCTCTAAAATCCATAGTGTGTGTGTGTCTTTGAATAATTTAATTTTCTTTTACCAAAATGAGTTTATACATCTCAAGAATTATAGCATGGCTCTCTATTTAAAATTTCCATAGACTTATTTTTCATGCTACTTTTCACTAATGTAGGCTAAAACTACTTCTTATAATCAAAAGGACTAAACTCAGCTTGTAATGTGGCTAGGCTATGGGGTGAGATATAAGATATAATTTAAAGCTCAATCTCCCAACATCACATGATTAACTCTGATCTATTTGAGCTAATTCTCAAGATTGGGGATTTTTTCCCCCACACTTATTTCCTTGCTTTTTTGCATTCTACTTTTCTTTGATTCTCTATTTCTTCTTTTTCAATCACTGGATAGACTTTCATTAGTCTTCTAAGATTATTTTTTTGAATGTCCTTGCTCCACCCTTCCACCCTTTCATTAATGTAGATCTATAAAACAAGATTTCAGAAATTAATCATGGAGTGAGTGAATCAGGTAGAAAAAATAAAGGTATTAATCACAAAATTTGGTTTTGGCTATTTTGTGGGTATAGAATAACATGTTAATTAAGCTCAAAATAGAGGTTCTAAAGATATTTACTTGTTTGGGTTAAGCTTGAAAGGCTTAATCTCATAAAAAAAATGCCTAAATCATCTCCTAGTTGTTAGTATTAGCCTAGGATTTCGCTTCAAGTAGCATTTAAATAAGTTCTAGAAATTTAAATGAGATTATAAAATATTTTTGAGTTATATAATCTTTTTCTAAGTAAAAGACAAATTAAATATCCAAAATTACTGTGCAAAAGAATTTCAGGATTTTTAGAAAATAGGTAATCATAAATTGAAAAGAGATTAAAATTACACATAATTATGACTTTCCTACGTCTCCCAAGAGCTATAAGCAATTTAAACAGTTATATCATTGGCTATTGGTTCAGCTAACACAAACTCATAAATTGAAATTTTGTTCACATGCTCACCTCATGACAGGATTAAAAGTGCACATATCATAAAATTATAGTTATGCATCAAAGTAGGAAAGTGCACAAGTGTATGATTTATTATACAGTCATCCAGCTAAATCATAAAGTGACCCCCCACACTTAAAAACATACATTGTCCCCAATGTAAGAATATAAAAGAGAATATAATAGGGACAAGTAATAACATAAGGAGGGGTTAAGTGAAACTTCCCTGATTAGTGATCACCATCCGTCTCATCATGCTCAAGTACAGGCCTAAAGGGTGGTTCAGGAGGTGCTGGGAAAGCAATTGGGAGGTTCAGGGCATGAGCTAACTGGCTAAAACATGCATGATGATGCTGTGCAATAGAGTACTAGTAGAGGGCCAGATCGTTCATTTGATGGCTCAGACACTCTGTGCGCTCCCATAAATCTTCAATGGTATGCTGGGATGGTGATGGAGCTGAGCTGCTGCCCGGTTCCTCTGTAGGTACTGGCTAAATCCCTAGCTCCTCCTCTGCTGCTTCTTCATGGCCTTTGTATTTTTGTATGTTTGCATAGGAAATAGGTCTCATTTGGTGAATGAGAGCCTCAGTGGAATCCCAACTTACTCCTGCCTTCTGACATAGACCAGTAATTAAATTAGGGGCAAAGAGGGATCCGCCTCTAGCACTAATACATCTGAGCATCT
Source organism: Gleditsia sinensis (assembly GCA_037074535.1). Taxonomy (NCBI): domain Eukaryota; kingdom Viridiplantae; phylum Streptophyta; class Magnoliopsida; order Fabales; family Fabaceae; genus Gleditsia; species Gleditsia sinensis. The sequence goes on along the minus strand of CM073467.1, from coordinate 47,902,015 downwards.
GCCTATGAATAATCTTGCCTACATCAATAGAAAGGCCCTTTAGTATTGCATAAAGCAAAATGGCCCTGTCCCTTCTGACTTGACTCATGTTGAAGCTGGGCATGAATCTTGCTGACACGAAATAGTGCCATGCTTTAGCCACTTTATTCATATTAGCCCTAGCAAAGTATATCGGATGGCCATTGCTATCCAATTTCCAGGAGGCCCCCCTATAGCATAGAGTGCATATAACGTCTTCAAAGTCAATGTATGATTGAAGAAGCGTCATATATTCATCATCCTCAATATCAGGCAGTGAATAGAATTCATTAATGGCATGCGGAGTGAATGGCACCATCTTGCCTCTAACCCGTACTTTATGACGTTCATGAACTGTGGCATTGGAGTAGAACTCCTGTACCACTGGAATAACTCCTGGTTCTGGGTTCCTACAGAAAATCTCCCAATGCCTATGGAGGATATTGCCTCTGTGAGGTAGCCCTTCGGTGATAATAAATCCACGTTCTGGAACGATAGGCTTATGCACCACTACTTTGATGTGGTGTTGATAAACCTCTTCAGTCACAAATGCCACAGTGTCAAATGCTGGAGGGTCCTCAGCTCTGTTCTTCCTTTTTGAGAGGCCTAATTTGGAAGTTTTTGGGGCCATTGCATTTGGCAAATTCACTGGGGCGTTTTATCAAACACCTAATGTGCGCTCTTGAAAAATTGAGAGAATAAATGGTAGATTCGTAGCTTGAAGTCCCAATGCAGTGAAAACCAGTAGCAATGAAGTATAGAGATCAACTTCAGCAGGATAAACAAAGTAAATCATACCCAATTCATCATGATTTGTGGCTGGAAAGTGTGAGATCAAAATTGCTTGAGAGCCCTAGAAAATTTCCATTGAATCCAAGCCAAAAGCTGAAAGAATTATTTAATCCTACAAAAGAAGATGAAAAATCATGTAATGTAAGCAAGATAACATAATGGGAGGTGGGTATGGTTGATTTAAGGCAAGAAAATGGATTTGGAGGTGAAAAGGAGGCAAAAACGGAGGGGGGAGGACTAAGAGCTCGCGATGCTCTTATAGAGAGCGTCGCGGCGCTATGGGTGAGCGCCACGGCGCTCACCCATTCTGGGTTTGTAGCGTTGCGGCGCTCGCCCAGTCTGGGCGACGAGCGCCGCGACTCTCGGTTTGGGCATCGTGGCGCATGTGCGTCTGCAGGTCTGCAAAATTTTTTTATATATATATAAAGAAAAATTAAACTATGAATAGAAAAATTAAGAAGAAGAAGAATGGTTGTTGGGTTGCCTCCCAACCAGTGCCTTTGTTTTACGTCGTTGGCTCGACTCAGCTCCCTATCTTTGTTCATGGAGGCTCTTTGATGTTCACTTTAAATTTTTGGGACTGATTCAATCCTTGAAATTCAACTGCATAATCAGAAGCCACATTAGTAATAACAAGTGGTCCTAACCAAGGGAGAGATTTCTTACCTTTAAAGGGTTTAACCCCTTTCATTTCTAGAACTTGATGCAACTCTATAGTCGGGTGTATGCCTTTAAGATTTGCAATTGTTTTTATAATGGTATTTCTTTTTTCTTGAAGAATATGCATCAATTCATCTTCTTTTTTAACACCCAAATTCTTGACAACTAAAATAGGTGATGCATCTCCTACTTCCAAGTATTTCAAGTGATTGGGAAGAGGTGACAAATTAGACCCAGGATCCTGCAAAATAGAAGGTGCATTTGCATTAGAATTTGGTGCTGAGGTAAAGGGATCCTTACCTATTTGCTGCACTTTTGGAGCTTCTACATTATTCTCCTGCAAGTGAACACTCAAGGCTGATTTCTCAACCTTTGTCTCTAAAGGCTCAACATCCTGTGCTATAGAATTTACCATATTAATAGCATAGGTAGTGAGATCTTTCATGGCACTGCAATTACTGAATTTCATAATTTTTCCTTCAAACTCCATTGTCAGTGTGCCCCTATGAACATCTATTATGGCCTTGGATGTTTTTAAGAATGGTCTCCCTAACAAAATTGGAGTTGTTTGATCACCACTCTCCATGTTAAGTACATAAAAATCAGTAGAAAAAATCAGATCACCAACTTGTACTAAAACATCCTCAACTACACCCTCAGGGAGGGTGTTAGATTTGTCAGCCAATTGTATTATAACACTAGTTTCTTTTAGAGGTCCTAGTGCTAAAGATGCATAGATAGAGTATGGCATGACATTAATAGATGCTCCTAGATCTAGCATGGCCTTATCAAATGTATTGTTGCCTATAGAGCAGGGAATAGAAAACATACCTGGGTCCTTACATTTTGTAGGGAATTTTCTCTGAATAATTGCAGAAACATGCTCACCTACTTTTACTTTCTCAGCTCCTTTCAACTTCTGCTTCCTCTGTTGGGTGTGTAATTCCCTTAAGAAATTGGCATGGTGAGGTTCCTAACTGATTGCATCCAAAAGAGGAAGATTTACCTTGCACTTTCTAAAGGTATCATATAGTTCAGAAGTTCTCTCATTCATCCTATTTTCCTTCAAAGCTTTAGGAAAGGGAGGTTTAGATTTATGATCAGAAAAAGGTTCATATTTACCTTTTGGATGCTTACCTACCATAGTTGCATCATTCTTATCTTCCTCTTGCTCAGTTGGTGCATGTAACTCTTGCATTGGGGTCTCAATTTCTTTATTACCTTGTTTTCCCTTGGGTTTACCACAGTTTGTGAAGGTAACTTACCTGAGTTTTGAGCATCCAATCGACTCACTGTGGTTGCTAACTGACCTACTTGAGTTGTCAGGTTCTGAATGCTAGCTCTTGTCTCTTGCGGAAATTGATGAGAGTTATGTACAAGAGTTTTCACAATGTCTTCCAACGGATTACTTACCTGTTGATCTTGGGGTGCATTCTGTCTAGGATAATAGGCTTACTGATTTTGTTGAAAATTTTGTCCTGCAGGCCTATTTTGTCCATTCCCATATCTGAAATTGGGATGATCCTTCCATCCAGGGTTGTATGTATTGGCATATGGATCATACCTTTTTGGTTGGCCAAGAAAACCTCCTACAACATTCGCTTGTTCTGTGGATTCCTCTTGAAGTGTAGGACACATGTCAGTTGGGTGCCTTGTGGCTGAGCATATTCCACATACTTTAACTTGCTGTAGTGTACCTGTAGCCATTTGGCGCATAAGAGAAGTAAGTTCAGAAATTTGATTATGAAGAGAAGTAGTACTTACCTCATGGGCATGCCTAACAGGAGGATCATGCCTAATGCCAAATTGTTGTGAATTGGCAGCCATATTTGATATCAGGATTTTGGCTTCTTCAGGAGTTTTATCTACTAGTGCTCCTCCACTAGCTGCATCTATCATGCTCCTATCTCCCTGCAAAAGACCTACATAAAAATATTGGATTAGTAGCTGCTCACTAATCTGATGATGTGGGTAGCTTGCACAAAGTTTCTTAAACCTCTCACAATATTCATAAAGCGTTTCACCATGCAATTGCCTAATGCCGTATATTTCTTTCCTAATAGTAGTGGCTCTAGACGCAGGAAAATAACGTTCTAAAAACATTCTCTTCATCTCATTCCAGGTAGTGATAGTACCACAGGGAAAATAATACAACCAATCTTTGGCTGAATCTTTTAAGGAAAAAGGAAAAGTCTTGAGTTTTATTTGTTCCTCAGTTACTCCAAGGGGCTTCATACTGGTACATACCACATGGAACTCCTTCAGATGTTTATGCAGGTCTTCAACTGCAAGACCATGAAAACTTGGTAAGAGATGAATTAATCCAGATTTCAACTCAAAATTAACATTGTCATCAAGATTAGGAAAAGTAATGCATAAGGGTTGCTGATGCAAATCAGGAGCTGCAAGCTCCTTCAGAGTGTGGTGACTGGCCATGATCACTTCCTCCCTATCCTGATCAACGTTTTCTTGAATTTCTCTTTTGTGACTGTATACAGATTTTCCAATATCTCGATTGAACTGTAAATCTTGAGAATTAGAAGAACGAATTACAGGCATAAATAAAAAAAATCACAAAAAAGTAATGACGCAGTCCCCGGCAACGGCGCCAAAATTTGGTGCGCACTGTCGCAGGTACACCCAAATTAAGACCTTACCTCAAAACTAACCTGTAGTAGTGGGCGTAAGGGTCGATCCCACAGAGACTGTAATTACCTTATGTGATTAAGAAAGGGGGGTTTGATAATTGTGAATAAAGTAAATTAAACAATAATGAAAATAGTGAAAAGAGTAATTAATGAGAAAAGCGTTGGTTTCAGTCGGTATTCACCATCAAGGGATTGCATCGATCATTAACAAAATTATCAATCTTAAACCAAATATCTATCATTGGGACTCTATCCCAGTTCCTCCTTAAGCCTAGTGAATTGATAACAATCGTACCAATTAAACTCTAATTGATAAAAAAAATCCTTTAACACATCAGCAAAGTCTAACTTATCAACTGTATTAAGAACGAGAGAAACTGATAGAGCTAAATAAATATAAGCAAATCGATTATATTTAATTTAGTTGATCATTCATCATAGGGTTAATGATTTATAATCCAAAATCCTTAATCCTATTTGCTTCATGAATCAAGTAATAAAAACTTTGTTCAAAACCTAATTCAGCAGTAGACTTAGACATACAATATACTAGTAGGCCTCCTAGCAATCACATGAAAAATCATTTAGAAAAGAAAAGCAGATGAATAAACAATACCTAGTTAAGATTGAACTATTGAAAACAATTCCAAATCTCACAATGCATAAGGGTCCCTTGAGGTTTTAATCTACCTCAACCAACTAAAAAGAACTAGCCACGCAGGGCCATAAAAAAATCTAAAGAAGAATTGAAGAACTTGGATGAAGAATTGGATCCCCTCTCTACTTGTTTTGCTCTGTTTTTATAGATTAACTCCTCCTAATCGAAGTAGGATTGTATTTAGGTCAAATCCCCGTCCATCAGCCTTCAATTTGAGTGAAAACGACATAAAATCGCCAAAACAGCAAGCCTGTATGGCATGCGGGCGCCGCAGCACTATGGAGAACATGCCACGGGGCGCCGCAGCAGGCTGTGTCGAAGGTGCTCAGGTGCCGCGGCACCCTGGGTTGAGCGCCGCGGCTCTCCGGACTTTCCTTAACGTGGTGCCACGGCGCTATTTTGTGAGCGTCGCGGCGCTATCTTGTGAGCACCGCGGCGCCTAGAGGTTTCTAGTTTTTGCTGAAGTGCCAAAGATAAAAGTTGTAGGTCTATGTCTCTGCTTTCTGTAGCCGCTGACATTACTTTAATCGGAGTCCAAATGAGTGAGATATACCTCAATTAGTGAAAAAAGGTCAGAAATCAGCATTTTTCTATGATTTTCTCTCTATTTTCCTCTTCCTTTCTTCTTTATTATTCCTAAAACACAAAACACAACACTCAATTAATTCATATCTATTTTCTACTAAAATTAAATAAAAAGAAAATTAAAACATGTAAAAAACATCCTTTTTTTATAGCATGTCAAGTATCCTGCCAAACCCAGAAAACTTCTGACTTCGGTAACCGTCTTTGGTTTCTCCCATTGAATCACTGCTTCCATCTTTCTAGGATCTACGACTACCCCTCTATTAGAGATGACATGTCTGAGATACTTTACCTTTGATAGACAAAATTCACACTTTTCCAATTTGGCATACAACTTTTTCTCTTTCAGCACTTGCAGCATGATTCGAAGATGTTGTTCATGTTCTTTATCACTCTTAGAATATATCAAGATGTCATCAATGAACACTACCACAAATTGATCTAGGTAGAGTCGAAAAATGCGATTCATGTAATCCATGAAAATTGCAAGTGCATTTGTCAACCCGAAAGGCTTTACGAGAAACTCATAGTGCCCATACTTAGTCCTGAAGGCAGTTTTTAGTACGTCCTCCTCCTTGATCCTAATCTGATGGTATCCCGACCTCAAGTCAATTTTAGAAAAGATGGAGGCTCCCTTCAGTTGATCCAATAATTCATCTATCTTAGGGAGAGGGTACTTCTTTTTGATAGTCACCTTATTCAGTTGTCTGTAATCTATGCATAGTCTCAAGCTCCTGTCTTTCTTCTTAACAAATAATACAGGAGCTCCCCAAGGTGATACACTCAGTGTAATGAATTGCTTGTCTAATAGTTCCTCCAACTGTTTCTTAAGTTCCTGTAGTTCCTTTGAGGCCATTCTATATGGTGCAATAGAGATAGGCCCTGTCCCAGGTAGGAGATCAATAGAGAACTCTATCTCTCTCTTGGGAGGTAAACCTGGAATATCTGATGGAAATCGTCAGAAAAATCATTGGCTATTGGAATTTCATCAAGCTTCGATTTGACTTCTATGTTTGATAAATACAAGAGAATGTATCTAAGTACTCCATTCTTTAACTCCCTATTAACTTGATTGGCATTAAAAATCAATAACTGCACCTCCTCTTTTAGAGTAGGAGGTAGAAATTCAACAGTCTTGTTACAACAATTCAGCAAGACTCGATTTCTAGTCATCCAGTCTAACCCTAGAATGACATCAATACCTTTTAAAGGTAGACAGCCAAGGTCTACAAAAAAAGTTTTCTCCTAGATAGTGACTTGACAGTCTTTACATACAGATTTATTATTGAACTTACTGGGATTTAAATCTCACTATATTTCCATGTCATGTTCAGAAAATTAGTTATGCAGGATTTTCTATGACTATGGCTTTTAGTGCACGTTGGATTGAGTTACTCTATGATGGGCAGATCCTAAATAAAATGTTTGGTGGCGAGTTGTGAAGGTGCAATCACCTGCACCTGTATCTTCGGAATTGGTCAACTAGAATAAATAAGATGTAGATATTTATGTGTTGAAATGTTGTACGTATATGTAAACTCTGTATTGTATAAATTAAATAAATGTTATTTTGAGTTAAGTTGTAACGAGGTAATAACTTCATGGTATTTTAAAAAAAAATTTGTTACTTAAATGGAGTTGTTACATTTTCTACCAGTGAAAACCACATACAACGTAGTTCAATATGCAAATTTGTATTTGAATGTGAGACTTCAAGGGATACTGATATCAATTATATTTGATCGAGGACCACAGTTCACAGCTCGTTTTTGGAGAGCCTTCCAAGAGCTTAAGACAAGATTGACCACTCCTCATATTTTAATTATTCCAGACCCCACAGGACATTTTGAAGTGTATAGTGACACTTCAAAAAAAGGGCTAGGGTGTATGTTAATGCAAGACAAGAGAGTAGTTTCTTACGCCTTTAGGCAACTAAGACCCCACAAAGGAAATTATCCAATCCATGATCTTGAATTGGCAGTGGTGCAGTGGTGGTGTTTGCCTTAAATATTTGGTGACATTATTTATACGGAGCAACATTTGAAGTATACTGTGATCATAAGAGTCTTAAGTACCTTTTTGATCAGAAGGAGTTAAATATGAGGCAAAGAAGATGGGTAAAATTTCTCAATGACTACAAGTTCAAGATAAAGTATTATTCAGGAAAGGAGAATGTTGTAGCTAAGATGATGGTGTATAAGATGCAAATGCTAGAGGAGTTTTGAAATTTGAAGCCGGTCACTACTCTTACCCCAAAGAAGCTAATCATCAATGAGTTAAGTATAGAGTGTGATCCTAGAGCCAAGATTAAATAGGCTCAAGCTCACGACCAATACTTATAGGATCACAAAGAACAAGATGATTTTTTTGTCTAGGAAGATGGAGTAATCATATATCAAGGAAGGGTTTGTGTCCCTCAAGAACAAGAGTTGAGGACTAAGATCCTGCAAGAAGCACATCAGAGTAAGTACCCAATCCATCTTGAATCCACTAAAATGTATAACAACTTAAAGAAGAAGTACTGGTGGCCAGGGACGAAAATAGACATTGCTGAGTTTGTGGCAAAATGTTTCATTTTTTAGAAGGTGAAGGTAGAGCATCAAAAGCCAGCGAGATTTCTATAACCTTTTAAGATACCTAAATGGAAATGAGACAATATTTCAATGGACATTGTTGTGGGCTCACCTAAAACTTCAGTTGGACATGACACTTTCTAGGTAATAGTAGACAGATTAACTAAATTTGCTTACTTTCTACCTATAAAGATTAACTATTCACTAGACAAATTAGCCTAGTTGTTTGTCTAGGAAATAGTCAGACTACATGGAATTCCCTTAAATATCATTTCTAATCGAGATTCGAGGTTCACATTGAGATTTTGGAAGGCATTGCAGGAAACTTTTGGAACCCAGTTGTGGTTCAGTACTGCCTACCTTCCTTAGATTGACGGGAAGATAGAACGGACCATTCAAACCCTAGAAGATATGTTGAGGGCTTGTGTGATGGAATAAGGTAAAGGATGGGATAAGTACCTACCTTTAGTGGAGTTTTCTTATAATAATAGCTATCACTCTAGTATTAAGATGGCTCCCTACGAAGCTTTATATGGTAGGAAGTTGCCCTCCCACCTAATTTGTCCAACCTGCATAATGTTTTTCAAGTATCACAGTTTCAGAAGTATATTCCAAATTCTTTACATGTAATACGGGATGAACCAATCCAAATAAAGGAGAATATGACATACTAGTTAGTACCTGTCACACCCTACAAACTAGCATCTTATTTTATACATCTACATCATAGAATATTCCCCAAACTACCTTTTTGTATTATATATATATATACATATTTCTTATATGTAAATTTCTAGCAATGTCTACCTAACCCATAAATTCACCTATTCACTTATATTATTGGTTATCTTTCTTGGATAAGCTTACAAGTGCTTCAGGCTATTCCAAGCATTTTCAAATTTTAGTTCCTTATAGGAAACTAACTAGGCATGATATGCATTACTTACAGCATAAAGGATCTCATTTTATAAAGAAAAGGGTATAGTCCATAACTTATTTTACATCACATTGTAAGCTGTCTAAAAGGGAATTGGCACTCATCTAAGCCATCCCACATATATTACACAACTAAAGAAAATAAAATCCATATCCATATTCATATGAGTCAACCTTGGGACCCCTGTTGCTCACTTCTTGCTGGAGTACCTGGAATATGATTATGTGGACATAAAAAGATAAGATGACAATCTTAATAGCTAGCAAAATTTTTAGAAAAATAATATACGTTCCATTCCTTAAAACATCTCAATTTATTTCATTGAAACATAAGTACTGACCATACATACATACATCATCTTGGTCACACTAGGGACCCATAACATTTTGGTCTACTTACCCAATGTAGTCACATACGGCCATACCTGCAAAGGGTCATGCATCTCCTATTATTGGCCAATCTTGGGGGAAATAAGGCTTACTTGGCACACTTTGTGCACCCCCTAATTCCCAAGAATGCATACATTACATATCTTTAGATCATCATTCATCATAGCATAAAAGTCAGGCAATCAATGAAATTGATAAATTCAAGTTCATAAACATAAAGAGTGTTTTAAGAAAAAGCTAGTTACCTCAATTCTAGCACAATCACTTCCTTTCCAAGGCTGCCAAGGTTACTACCAGCAATTCAAAGTAAAACATATAAGAGCTTTTGGTTAATGCATGCATATTAGCACCTAAAATCACAAGTCTTTAGTTTAAGAGCTTCTGCTCCTCAAAACAAAACTGTGATTCTGTTGAGATTTGGGGTTATTATTAAATATGACAAAAGTTCTCCAAAAATTCCAAACTTTTTTATGGAGGTACCTTTACATGTTTATTTTTTTTTTGTGGTTCTATCAAACCTTAACTCTTTCATTCAACCCCAAGCACTACCTCCATAACCCAGATTAGTGCATATTGGTTTCAGTTCCATTTCTATTCTGTTTTTCATTCCTTTGGATTGGTAAAACTTCTTTAAAATTCGTGATATTTTATATGAAGCATCCTAGATATGTTATAGAATCACCATAAAAATTTCAAGTAAAAAATAATTCATTTAATCCCTCGAATAACCCAAGTTTTAAAGGTTGTCCCCTGTTATGGTCTGTTCTGACTCACTTTCTGTCCTATAGAATCTATATATTTTATTATATGCCTTAAACTACCCAGAATTCACTCAAATTTGGAGGGGACATCAGGATCCCTTTAAGATGTCATAAAATTCTCATACAAAGCTTCAACCCCTAACCCCTTCAAAGTTTAGTATTTTCATCAACAACCTAAGCTGTCCTGCAGATTTTTTCTCACACTGTTTTGATTGCAAAAGGCCTAGTTGTAGGTTCTCAAAAATCACGAAAATTTTCAGAATTGATTATGAAAATTTTCAGACTTTTATCACCAAAAATTAGAGAATTTATAGGCCATTTACACAATTTACCGAGTCAATATTTTCAGGTACAAAAAGGTTTCTGTGTTCTCAAAACTAACACTTCTGTGCTCTATGACCTTTACTCACTAATTAGACGATAACTCACTCATATGGACTCCAAATTGGGTGATTCCAGTGGCTTTTTAACCGCAAGAAATATATCTACACTTTTTATGTTAACCATGTCTTCATATTGCTTATAGGTTAGTCCTAGAAATTCCAAAATGAAGCTATTCTCACCATTCTGAATTCCAGACCCAATTCTGACCTCTCATCACTCCATGGGGTATAACTCTCTCATATTAAATCTAAGACATAAGGCTACAACTTCTATGTTGAACATGTTTTCATATTTTATATAATTATTAGCCAGAAATTCGTCCATGCATAACCTAAAGTTAGTCTAATAAACTCTAAATCAGATTTTTACAAGAAGCCAAACTTACCTTGTGCAAACCTACTCCTATGGCTCTCAATTTTCAGCTTGCTTCTCCTCTTGGTTTCCCTTGCAACTCAGCTACGTTTTTTGCACAAAATATGGGGTGAGCAAAGCTTCAAATTTCAGCACTCACTCTCAGTCTCACTCTCACTTATGGTGAAGGAAGAAAGAAGAAGGAACTCTCAATATTTTATGGTTGCTCTCTCTCTCTTCCTCCTCTCTCAAATTTTTTTTTCTGGCTGCTCTCTCTCTCTCTTTCTTCCTCTTGTCTCTTAAGTTTTCTGGCTGCTTTCTCTCTCTCTTGTCTACTGCTTTCGTGAGGCAAGGGTGGTATGAACTTTCTGCCCTATTACCGAAATGCATGCCTAGACATCATGATGTTAGCTGCTATTTTTGTAGGGATTCCCACGGTCCTACAGGGAAAGGAGGGAGGATTCTTGTTGCTTCTCCACTTAAGTGCATGCATATGGATATATATATATATATATATATATATTATAATATGCATAATGGAGGTGGGTGAAAATATATGTATAAACACGTAAAAGGAAAAACAATTCTGCTTGCCTTAACATATGTTGCCCCATAACTTAAGTGCATGCGTGAGTGCTTCTACTTCCCTTATGGAGCAAATGATGGGGCATGATTCTACTATTCCAAGTCTCACGTGCATGCATATGTATATATATTATAATATGCATAGGGGAGGTGAGAGGAAATATATATATATATATATATATAAAAAATTTACTCAGTGCATCATGTAATGCTTATGCTTTCCTTAATATGTTACTAATCCTAAATTAGTAGCATCATAAGGAATATATTTGTATCCTATTATTCTCATTTATGATCCAAAATTTTTTATTTATATTACTTCTAACCATGAAAAGGTACCACATATTTTATAAAACTTTATTGTCAAATAACTACACATTTTAATTCTTGTTCATATATGTCTTAATTTATTACTAATCCTAGATTAATAATGTCTTAAAAATGTATTTGTTTCCTTTCTCCATCCATTATGATCCTAAGAATTTTATTTATAAGATTCAAGATTAACTATATGTCACCTATTTTATACTTTCCTTATTGTCACATAACTAAGCATTTTAATTATTTTTCATATGTATTTTCTACTTATTCTTAAATTTATCTAACTTTATTAGAGGCTTAGGATGTTACAGTACTGGCATCCATATTGGACACTGACATGAAGCAATTAAGGAATAAAACCATTCCCCTGGTTAAGCTGTTATGGGAAGGTTTGACTCCAGAAGAATCAACCTAGGAGATGGAAGAAGAAATGAGGAAGAAATATCCGCAATTGTTCTTATTAAGTAATTTCTAAAATTTTGAGGACAAAATTTCTTTTACAGGGAGAGAAATGTAACATCCCCAATTTTTTTTCTATTATTAATGAAGGTACATAAATATTTAATTAAGGAAATAAAATTTATTAAACAATTTTTCTATATCTAAGAAAAAATATAAGCCTTAGAAATTCTTCACTTATGTGTATGCATAGAAAATATTTCTAACATTAAGAGAATAGGTAAAGAGAGAAAACCTAATAGGAAAAATTAGAAATAACATCCGAAAGAGTGGCAAAATTTTTAGGTAAGGAAGATTAATTTTTGGAAGTAATTAAAGGTCTTAAAAGTTTAAGAAGATTGGATTAGGGTAATTTTTCTTAATTCAAGAGCTAGAGTTCCTAACTTTAACATCTCCACCCCTACATTGGGCCTTCACCTATATATGGACACTTCATAGAGTTTTTTTCCACTTCACATGAGTTTCTAGCAAGCCAATTGGACAGTCCAAGCAAGAGATATAACATAGACTTGGATTAGGATATAAAAGTTGGACCGATAGCCCAAAAATCATGAAAATGTGACCAAGACCTCCATGAGAGGTAGAATTTCAACCAAAGCAAAGGAAATGGGCAAGAATGAGCCTAAGTCCATAAGGGAAAAATAAGAACCATGTGATGAAATAATAGTGTAATAATAATCAAGATTAGGTCACATGGCATTAAGACAAAACATCTATATCCTACACTCATAATTTCAAAAATCCATGTGATAATATAGTAGGTAATAATACATGGCATTAGGATAAAACATCCTTATCTTACAAAAATAATTTCAGCCAAGTAAAGGAGACCGAAGGGCTGAAAATTTGCCACCTAGAAAGGCAAACCTATCATACTTGAGTGAGACAAAAGAAAAAAGAAATGAATCCCTAAATTAAAAGGACCTTGTCCCTTATCTTAAGAACATTTTATCATGATTTTTAAATACAAAACTCCTTTTGCTATGCATATCTTAACTAAGGGAGAAGAAGACAAGAACTTGAATTGTCTTCTCCCAAAAAGCAACCAAGTGCATCCTAATTGTGATAATGTATACCTATGATTATGAGACATAAGCCACTTGATAATTTATTTATGCAAAAACTACCCCTTATAACATTATAGTTTCGTCCAAGTGAGGGAGAGGAAAAATAGAAGCAAGGTAGAGTGAGAAAATAAGAGAAATAGAGAAGAGAGAAAGGAAGAAGAAGGAGAAGTCTAAAGGACTAAGTACTTAAGGTAAGTTAACTTAATCTCCACTTGAATCCATCTCTTCTATTCATCCTTGGGGTTCAAAACTCACCCTCCCTCTCTTATTCAATTTGTTGGAGAATATAAGGGAAGGGAAGATCTTGCCACTTCCTTTAAGAGGAAATAAGAAAAAGAATTCACTAATTGAGCTAATGAGATCTTTAGGTATGTTTAACAATATCTCTTTTTGAAGAAAAGTTTTGAAATTTGTAACATTTATATGGGATTTTGATCTTAGAACTTTGATGAAATTTGGAATATTTCCTACCTTGATGATTGACCACGGATGTTGTTAAATCATGTTACATGTTGATCTTGCATGTAATGGATGTTTTAAATATTTCGGTTGGTGTGAAAAGTTCTGCATAGGTATGGCTATGGATGGAAAATTTTTAGGGTTTTTATACTGCTGTTATGTATGTTTGAATGTGATGGAAAATTGATAGAATATGATTAGATTGATAAAATGAGTATGGCCTTAAACACTTAGGAAAAGACTATGAGAAATTTCTGTTGGAAAACACCCTTAATAATATATGATTTGATTTCTGTTTTCTTGAGAAGTAGATGATGGAATATGTTAAACTAAGTATAAGGAATCTAATTAAAATGTTGAAATGAGTAATTTTATGGTTAGATGTAAATTAGGATGAAAATGGAAGATGACGTATTAAAAGGATAAACTAAAACTTTAGGAAGGATTTGGTTAGAAAACTGGATTTTAGAGTAACTAGGGAAGCTTCGGTTTTTGAAATTCTAGGAAGAATCGATTATGAATTAAAAGAAATAGTTAACAAAAAAAATATAGATATATGTCTCATGGACTTTTAGCCAATGGAATCACTCAATTTGGATTACATATGAGAGAGATATGGTCAGAAAATGGTTAACTAGGAAAGAATATGTTAGGAAATCTTTTGTGTTTCAATTTTTGAACAAAATATGTAGAGAAATAAAAGAAATAGTTAAAATAAAAGATATAGATATATGTATCACAAATTGTTCTCCATTGGAATAATTCAATTTGGAATCCATATGAGGGAGATATAGTCAGATTAGTAAGTAGAGGTCAAAATCTACCCAAGAAGTAATAACATTGAATTTGAGGGAGTAATAACACCCAGATTAATTAAGATTTCACTAAAATTTTCATCATAAGGGTTTTATAGGATTGTCTTATCGCTAAATGGACACTGAGATCACCTTAATCGGAGTTAAAATGAGAGAGTTATACTCTGATTAGTGAGAGAAGGTCAGGCTGGACAAAAACCTACATAAGGGGACAACACAACATAGAGCATAGCCAAGTTTTAGGACATGACTAGGCTGTATTCAGTGCGGGGAAGGGCTTTTTGAAGCCTAGAGCATGGTTGTGTTACAGGAATTGGCCAGGCCGTGTTACAGGACACGTCTAGACTATGTTGAGAGTTGGTAAAGCTTATTTTCAACACTTTTTTGCCCTAAATAAACCACATTAACTATAGGATAATAATATAAACCAAATTGAAGAAGAATGCCCTATAATCTTTGTGAGAACATATGTTGGGAATGGTGTAAGTAGGAGAAAATTAACTATAGGTCAAGCATAAAGAAAATGAAGATATGAAAATAAAATTTAAGAAAGAAAAATAATTTTATAAATGAAAATAATAAATTACTAGTGTATGCCTTAGCCATTGCCATTTCATGAGCTCCTTACCATCTTAAGTGGGTAATTTTGGCATGGAAATATTTTATAAAGTGATATTTGAAAATGATTATGTTCATGGAATGATTTAATTTTACCAATGATCAATTATGGCATGTGAGTATAATGAACATACTTGTTATTGAAATCATATTTTTGGCTACTAATGTGAAACCAAAAGAAAAGAAAAGAGACAAGCACGGTCACATAGCAGTTTGTGTAGTGCACCAATAGGGAGCACCCTACTTATGGCTATGATTATCCTATTGAGAAAAGAAAGAGAAAGTGTGCCATGTTAGACGGAGCGAGAAAATTCCGTACTTGAGAGTAGAAAGTACTCACCCTGATTGGGATAACTTGATATGAAAATAAGTTGATATCCATCATATGATATTATGAAAATAGTTATTCATGTCATTCATGTCATTATTGTATGATTTTCAAATGCATAGATAAAGTGCATTCATGTGACCTAAGACATTTGCTGTAATTTATATAGATAAACATGACATGATGAGCAATATTGATGATAATTATTATTTATTATTGAACCTATTAGGATTTAATTCTCACTATATTTCCATATCATGTTCAAAAGACTAAATATGCAGATTTTCTCTATGATCGGATTTTAGCGTACGTTGAGTCTAGTTGGCTAAGATCCCAGTGAAGGTGCAACCACCTGCTCTTGTATC
The DNA here is from genome assembly GCA_037074535.1 of Gleditsia sinensis. NCBI lineage: Eukaryota > Viridiplantae > Streptophyta > Magnoliopsida > Fabales > Fabaceae > Gleditsia > Gleditsia sinensis. The sequence continues at coordinate 47,886,242 of CM073467.1, read as the reverse complement.
TCTAGAACTGGTCAACATGGATGAATAAGATGTAGACATATATGTGTTTGACTTTTGTACGGACATTTTTAATTAATGATATGTATGTAAACCTAGAATTGTATGAGTGTTAATGGTATACCATAAACCTTAATTATACTTGGTTAATTTAATTGAATTTTATTATAAGTTAAATAGTTAGAAGTAAAGAGGTAATAACTTCATGAGATTTTACAAATATATATATATATATATATATATATATATATATATATCTGTGTGTGTGTAAAAAAAATGGAGTTGTTACAGATTGAGGCATTAATTTGTGCACAAAATTGGTTGAAACCCAGTGTATTTCAATTTGATATTAATAATCTTGAACCTGTTGAAGCTATGTAACATTGTGGAAGATTGAGACAGGTAAAGTACTTAGCTTATATATTATAACCTATTAATAATACTTGACTAAATAATTATATATTTACTACTGCCTTTCAAAAGTTACTAAAGCTGCTAATCAAGGAGGATGGTCTATGGAAAAAATTAACAACCTATGGTTGTTTATTAAACTACTGAAACTTCACAGTATATCATTTTTATTTTGTTAGTCACTTTTTATCATTTATGTGTATTAATGTTTTTGTTCTTTTATCATGGATTTAATGGAGCTTTTGGAGCTACTTCTAACATTTTTATTTTTCTTTTTAGAGTATGTGAGTTAGGAATAAAGGTAACTTCTTTTGTTATGAGATACCTTAATAGAAAATGCCAAAATGGCAATTCCTTTGTTTTTTTTTGGTAAGAGGCATTATGTAAGTAAATTAGATGGTGTTATTTTTCTAGAATTGAATTAGAAATGAAGGTAACTTTTTTTGTTGCGAGGTACCTTAGTAAGAAATGACTTTGTTTTAAGTATAAGACCTTTTATAAGTAAAAAAAAATGGTTATACAATATAGTTTATTGTATAGGTTATGCATGAATGTAAAGGAAGGTGCCATTGTTTTGTTACAAGGTGCTTTAAAAAATCATTTGTATAGGGCTTACAAGTCAATTATATTTAGGTGTAAAGCATTAATGTACTAACTTCACTAATATGCAAAATCATGACTTTTGTATTTGTACATCTTGTTTTTTTATTTGTCTTCTTTTTATATTAAATTTTTTATTATTATATATTTACATTTGCACCCTAAAATTACAAGCTTTGAATTGTTTGTATTAGGTGAGAACTTTCAGGTGAGACAATTTAGATGAATTGATAAAAGTACCTCTCCCGAAAGGCATAAACAATGGTGGAACTTGGAAGAACATAGTCTTATGTTTGTCATTTGATATTTTAAAATTCATTTTGTTGTACATGACGTATGAATTCAAGTAGAGGATAGCTTAGCTTAAGCCTTTTGTTTATTGGGAGAATTACAATTAGCAATGGACCATTGCAAAGCATCTACGTAGGTAAATTTTTATTAATGTTATATAATAAAAAAGTTAAGTGTTGTAGCTTCATTCTCCATTGGACTTGAACCATATATATAGTTTACATGTGATTCCAACATTTCCTCATGAAGCATGTTGGACAAGAGATATATTATTGTGAGGTTTCTCTTCATAACTTTCATATCCTTGATATTTAGAACAATGTTTTCGGACCTTAGATATGAAACATAGGTCTAAAATCAATAACTTAGATGTACATATTTGATTTAGTAATCTTCATTTTCCCTTCAATTCTAATTCATTTTTGTGGCTTTCAGATCAAGAAGACAATATTTGTTTAACGCCATCGGTTCAATGTATACTATTATTCTTTCATTGCTAGTTTTTTATGTTTGAAATCTAAATAGCTTTCCCCTAATTTATTTATGAAGTTCTAAGTTGAGGTAGTAGCTAGTATTGTTGCTATAGATAGCAAATTCATTTATAGAATAGTTTGGGATTACCTGTTAGATTTATGTGTATTTGAAGAAAATTGATAGTGATACTATTGAACATGTGCCTTTCCATTGTTTTTTATTCTCCCTTTTATGATTTGAACTATTTTCCCACAATAAAGGGCTTTAATTTTAATATTTTAGATAATTTTCCTTTCTTTTATTATAATCATTATTATTGGCCTTTCATGTAAAGAAACCGTGGCTCTCAGTGAATTTATAATGATAGTTAAATAAATCTTTCCAAGTACTAAATTTAAAGTGATTCTTTCTTTTATGTATGCCATTCTAGACTATGTATAACATCCCTAATTTCGTTTCTTTTATTAATAAAGGTACATAAATATTTAATTAAGAAAATAAAACTTATTAAACAATTTTTTGATATCTAAGAAAAAAATATAAGCCTTAGAAATTCTTCACCTTATGTGTATGCATAAAAAATATTTCTAACATGAAGGGAATAGGTAAAGAGAGAAAATCTAATAGAAAAAATTAGAAATAACACCCTAAAGAGAGGCAAAATTCTTGGCTAAGGAAGATAATTTTTTGGAAGTAAGTAAAGGTCATAAAATTTCAAGAAGATTGGATTAGAGTAATTTTTCCTAATTCAAGAGCTAGAGTTCCTAAGTTTAACATCTCCACCCATACATTGGGCTTTCACCTATAGACACTTCATCTAGAGTTTTTCCACTTCACATGAGTTTCTAGCAAGCTAATTGGATAGCCTAAGAAAGAGATATAACATAGAATTGGACTAGGATATAGAAGTTGGACCGATAATTTAAAAATCATGAAAATGTGACCAAGCCCTCCATGAAAGGTAGAATTTTAGCCAAAGCAAAGGAAATGGGCAAGAATGAGCCTAAATCCAAGAGGGAAAAATAAGAACCATGTAAGAAAATAGTAGTGTAATAATAATCAATATTAGGTCACATAGTATTTGGACAAAACATCTATATCCTACACTTATAATTTCAGCAAGCCATGTGATGAAATAGTAGGTAATAATACATGGCATTAGGACAAAACATCTATATCCTTCATTCATAATTTTAGCAAGTAGGTAATAACACATGACATTATGACAAAACATCCCTATCCTACATAAATAATTTCAGACAAGCAAAGGAGACTCAAGGGCTGAAAATTTGCCACTTAAACAGGCAAACCAATCATACTTGAATGAGACAAAAAGAAAAAGGAAATGATTCCCTAAATCAAAGGGACATTGTCCTTTGTCGTAAGAACATTTTATCATAGTTTTCAAATACAAATCTCTTTTTGCTATGCATATCTTGATTAAGGGAGAGGAAGATAATAACCTGAGTTGTCTTCCAAAAAAAACAATCAAGTGCATCCTAATTATGATATGGTAGACCTCTGATTATGAGAGGATGACCACTTGATAATTTATTTAAGCAAAAACCACCCTTATAACATTAGAATTTTGTCCAAGTGAGGGAGAGGGAAAAATAGAAGTAAGGTAAAGTGAGGAAGGGAGAGAAAGAGAAGAGAAGAAAGGAAGGAAGAAGAAGAAGTTTAGATGACTAAATGCTCAAGGTAAGTTAGATTAATCTCCACTTGAATCCATCTCTTCTCTTCATCATTGGGGTTCAAAACTCACCATTCTTCTCTTATTCAAGCTGCTGGAAAAGCTAAGGGAAGGGAGGAATCTTGCTATTTTCTTTAAGAGGAAACAAGAAAAAGAATTTAACAAGTGAGCTAAGGAGATATTTAGGTAGGTTTAACAATATCTCTTTTTGATGAAAAGCTTTGAAATTTATAATATTTATATGGGATTTTGATCCTAGAAATTTGATGAAATTTTACAATATTTTCTACTTTAATGATTGGCCATGGATGTTGCTATATCATGTTACATGTTAATCTTGCATGTGATGTACATAACAACTCCATTATTATTATTTCTACATATATACATATATATTTGTAAAATTCTATGAAGTCATTACCTCTTTACTTCTAACTATTTAACTCATAATAGCATTTAATTAAATTAACCAAGCATAATTAAGGTTTATGGTATACTAATAACACTGATACAATTCTGGGTTCACATACAAATTATTAATTAAAAATTTCCATACAAAATAAAAAGCAAACACATATATGTCTACATCTTATTCATCCATATTGACTAGTTTTGGGGTCATAGGTGTGAGTGATTGCACTTTCACTAGAATCTTAGCCAACTTGACCCATCATATGTTAAAAGCTGGTCATAGAGAATATATGCATATTTAGTCTTCTGAACATGATATGAAAAATAGTGAGAATTAAATTCCAGTAGGTTCAACAATAAATCATAATTATCATCAATATAGCTCATCATGTTGTAACATCCTTAATTTTGTTTCTTTTATTAATAAAGATACGTAAATATTTAATTAAAGAAATAAAATTTAATAGACAATTTTTAGATATCTAAGGAAATATAATCCTTAGAAATTCTTCGCCTTACGTGTATGCATATAAATGTTCTAACATTAATGGAATAGGTAAAGAAAGAAAACCTAAGAGGAAATATTAAAAATAAGCATGCTAAATAAAGGTGAAATTCTTAGGTAAGGAAGATAAATTTTTGTGAAGTAAGTAAAGGTCTTAAAATTTCAAGAAGATTGGATTAGGGTAATTTTTCCTAATTTAAGAGCTAAAGTTACTAAGTTTAGTATCTCCACCTATAAATTGGGCTTTCACCTATGGACACTTCATATAGAGTTTTTCTACTTCACATGAATTTTTAGCAAGCTAATAGGATAGCCCAATGAAGAAATAAAATATAGACTTGGACTAAAATATAGAAATTGGACCAGTAGCTCAAAAATCATGAAAATGTGACCAAGCCCATTATGAAAGGTAGAATTTTAACCAAAGTAAAAAAAAAGGGCAAAAATGAGCCCAAACCCAAGAGGAAAAATAAAAATAAAAATAAAGTGATGAAATAATGGTGTAATCAAGATTAGGTGACATGGCATTAAGACAAAAATTTAGCAAGTGGTGTGATATCCTACTTCATAATTTTAGCAAGTGATATGATAATACATGACATTAGGACAAAACATCTATATCTTACACCCATAAGTTTAGCAAGTGGGCAATAATACATAGCATTATGACAAAACATCCTTATCCTACATAAATAATTTTAGCTAAACAAGGAAGATTCAAGGGTTGAAAATTTGCCACCTAAAAAGGCAAACCTATCATACTTGATTAAGACAAAAGAAAAAGGAAATGAATCTCTAAATCAAAGGGACCTTGTCCCTTATCTTAAGAACATATTATCATAATTTTCAAAATACAAATCTCCTTTTCCTATGCATATCTTGACTAAGGAAGAAGAAGACAAGAACATGAGTTGTTTGTTTTCAAAAAAAAAAAAATCAACCAAGTGCATCCTAATTGTGATAAGGTAGACCCATGATCATGAAAGGTGAATTATTTAATAGTCTATTTAAGAAAAACCCACCCTTATAACATTAGAATTTCGTCCAAGTGAGGGAGAGGAAAAATAGAAGCAAGGTAGAGTGAGGAAAGGAGAGGAAGAAAGGAAGAAAGAGGAAGGAGAAGTCTAGAAGACTAAGTGCTCAAGGTAAGTTTAATAATATTTATTTTTGAAGAAAATTTTGAAACTTGTAATATTTATATGAGATTTTGATCTTAGAACTTTGATGATTGGTCATGGATGTTGCTATATCATGTTACATATTATGTATGTTTGAATACTTAGGCTGGTGTAGATAGTTCTGCATAGGTATGGCTATGGGTGGCAAAATTTTAAGTTTCTATTTTTAACATTCTAGGAATAATTGGTAAGGTATTAAAACAAATGGTTAATATGAAAAATGCAGATGTATGTCTCACGGATTTTTAGCCACTAGAATCACTCAATTTGGAGTCCATATGAGGTAGATATGGTTCGATTATTAAGCAGTGGTCAGAAAATGGTTAATCAGGGAAGAATATGTTAGGATAGCTTCTGTGTTTTAATTTCTGAGAACATTTTGTGGGGAATTAAAATATATGGTTAACATACGAATTATAGATATATGTATCACGGATTTTTAACTACTAGAATCACTCAATTGGGAGTTCGTATGAGGCAAATATGGTCCGATTAGTATGTAGTGGTCAAAAATTGGTTAATCAGGGAAGAATATTTTAGGATAGCTTCTGTGTTTTAATTTTTGGGAACATTGTGTAAAGAATTAAAATAAATTATTAACATAACAATTATTTTGATATGTGTCACGGATTTTTAGCCACTGGAATCACTTAATTTGGAATTCTTATGAGGGAGATATGGACATATTATTAGGTAGAGGTCATAACCTACCTGAGAAAAAATAACCTATACTTTGAGGGATTAATATCACCTTGATTGCTTAATATTTCGCTAAACTGTTCAACATAATAGTTTTAGGTAATTGTTTTATCTTTAAATTGACACTAAGATCACCTACATCAGAGTTAAATTGAGGGAGTTATGCTCTGATTAGTAAGAGAAGGTTAGATAGGATGAAAACCTACATCAAGAAAATAAAGAAATAAAATTAATATTTTAAAAAGATGATGAATTTTATAAATAAAAATAATAAATGACTAGTATATGCCATAGCCATTGCCATTGTATGAACTTCTTACCATCTTAAGTGTGAAATTTTGACATGAAAATATTTTATAAAGTGATATTTGAAATGGTTATGTTCATGGCATGATTACCAATTATTTTTTGTAATAATTATATTTTGATGAACATACTTGTTATTGAAAGCATATTTTTGGCTATTATTGTGAAAAGAAAAGAAATGAGCACAGTCACATGGCAATCCGTGTGGTACACCAGTAGGGGATGCCCTACCAACGATTATGACTATGTTAATGAGAAAAGAAAGAGAAAGTGTGCCATGTCGGACGGAGCAAGAAAATTCCGTACCGGAGAGTAGAAAATACTCACCCTGACTGGGGTAGTTTGATATGAGAATAAATTGATAGTCATCATATGATATTTTGAAAATAGTTAATCTTATCATACATGTCATTACTGTACGATTCTCATGTACATAGATAAAGTACATTCATGTGACCAAAGATATTTGCTGTAGTTTATACAGATGAATATGACATGATGAGCTATATTGATGATGATTTATTGTTGAACTTATTGGGATTTAATTCTCACTATATTTCCATGTCATGTTCAAAAAATTAGTTATGCAGATTTTTCTATGGCTCTGGCTTTTAGTGCATGTTGGATCGAGTTACTCTATGATGGGCAGATCCCAAAAACAAATAAAATGTTTATGGTCGAGTTGGCTCAAATCCCGGTGAAGGTGTAACCACCCGCACCTGTATCTCTAGAATTGGTCAACCAAAATAAATAAGATGTAGATATTTATGTGTTTGATATGTTGTGCGTACGTTTTGATTAATGACGTGTATGTGAACTCTATATTGTATAATAGTAATAATAATAAAAAAGTTGTTACACATGTCATGTTCATCTGTATAAGTTACAGCAAATACCTTAGGTCACATGAATGCACTTTATCTATGCATATGAAAATCGTACAGTAATGACATGTATGTCATGAATAACTATTTTCAGAATATCATATGATGGCTATCAACTTATTTTCATGTCAAGCTACCCTAACTAGGGTGAGTACTTTTCTACGCTCTCATACGGGCTTTTCTCGCTTCGACCAGTATGGCACGCTTTTTCTTTCTTTTGTCAATTTCATAGTGAAAGCCGTGAGTAGGGTGTCCCCTACTAGTGCACTACACAGACCGCTATATGACCATGCTCGTCTCTTTTCTTTTTACATTAATAGCCAAAAATATGATTTCAATAATAAGTATGTTCATTATACTCACATGTCATAATTTATCATCAAAGCATAATAATTACCAAAACTCATTGGTAATCATGCCATGAATAAAATAATTTTCAAATATCACTTTATAAAATATTTTCATGTCAAAATTACACACTTAAGATAGTAAGGAGTTCATGTAATGGCAATGGGTAGGGCATACACTAGTTATTTATTATTTTCATTTATAAGATTCTTCTTCTTTCTTAAATATTATTTTTATCTCTCACTAATTAGAGTATAACTCCCTCATTTTAACTCCGATTGAGGTAATCTTAGGGTCCATTTAAAGCTACAACAAACCTCTAAAACTCTTATGATGAACATTTTAGAGAAATCATAAGAAATCTTGGAGTTATTACTCCCTCAAATTCAAAGTTATTTCTTCCCTAGTAGGTTCTGACCTCTACTTACTAATACGATCATATCTCCTTCCTATAGACTCTAAATTGAGTGATTCCAATGGGTAAAAATTTGTGAGGAAAATATCTATATTTTTCATGTTAACCATTTCTTTTAATTCCCTACAAATGCTTCCCATAAATTCAAACACAAAAACTTACCTAACCGATTCTTCCCTAGTTAACTAGTTTGTGACCACTGCTTACTAATTTAACCATATCTTCCTAATATGGATTCTAAATTGAATTATTCCAGTGGCTAAATATTCAAAAGACACACACACACACACACACACACACACACACACACACACATACACACATATATATATATATATATATATATATATATATATATATATATTTCCTTTTAACTATTTCTTTTAATCCCCTTTAAATTTTTTCCAAAAATTTAAACACAAAAGCTTACGTAACAAATTCTTCCCTGGTTAACTATTTTCTGACCATTGCTTACTAATAAGACCATATCTCCCTCATTTGAACTCCAAATTGGGTGATTCCAGTGGCTAAAAATCTAGGAGACATATATTTACATTGTTTATGTTAATTTAATTTAAACACAAAAGCTCTCCTAGTTACTCTGTAATTTAATTTTCTTAGCCTAGCTTTTCATAAAGTTCTAGTTCATCCTTTTATTAAGTTCTCTTCCATTTTTCTTCCAAATTTCCACCTAACCATAGAATTACTCATCTCAACATTTAATTATATTTCTTACTTAATTTAACATATTCCATCATCCACTTTAAAAGAAAAATAGAATCAAATCATGCATCACTAAGGGTGTTTCTCAACAGAAATTTCTCATGGTGTTCCCCTAGCTTTTTAAGGCCATACTTAATTTATCAACCTAACCATCTTCCATCCATTTTTACCACATCCTAATATTCATCACAATAGTACAAAAATCCCTAAAAGTTCGCCACCCATAGCCATGCTTAAGCAAAAAATTTTCATACTAATATATGCATTCAAACATCTATCACATGCAAGATCAACATGTAACATGATATAGCAACATACATGGCCAATCATCAAAGTTCTAGGATCAAAATTCCATATAAATGTTACAAAATTTAAATATTTTCTTCAAAAAGAGATATTGTTAAACTTACCTAAAGATCTCCCTAGCTCATTTAATGAATTCTTTTTCTTGTTTCCTCTTGAAGAAAGTGGCAAGATTCCTCCCTTCTTTTAGCTTTTCCTGCTACTTAAATAAGAGAAGGAGGGTGATTTTTGAACCCCAAGGATGAAGAGAAAATATGGATTCAAGTGGAGATTAAGCTAACTTACCTTGAGTACTTAATCCTCTAGACTTTTCCTTCTTCTTCCTTCCTCTCTTCTCCTCTCTTTTTCTCCTTTCCTACCTTGCTTCTGTTTCTCCTCTTCTTTACTTGAACAAAATTATAATGTTATAAGGATGAGTTTTGTTTAAATAAACTATCAAGTGGTTCAACTCTCATAATCATGGGTCTACCTTATCACAATTAGGATACACTTGGTTGTTTCTTTTTGAAAGACAACTCATGTTCTTGTCTTCCTCTCCCTTAGTCAAGATATGCATAGCAAAATGAGATTTGTATTTGAAAATCATGATAAAATGTTCTTAAGACAAGGGACAATGTCCCTTTGATTTAGGGATTCTTTTTCTTTTTCTGTTGTCTCACTCAAGTATGATAGGTTTATCTTTCTAGGTAGCAAATTTTCAGCCCTTGAGTCTCCTTTGCTTAGCTAAAATTATTTGTGTAGGATAAGGATGTTTTGTCCTAATGCCATGTATTATTACCTACTTTATCATCATATGACTTGCTGAAATTATTAGTGTAAGATAAAGATATTTTGTCCTAATGCCATGTGACCTACCTATTATTGATTATTAATACACTACTATTTCATCACATGGTTCTTATTTTTCCTTCTTGGATTTGGGCTCATTCTTGTCCATTTCCTTTGTTTTGGCTAAAATTCTACATCTCATGGAGGGCTTCGTCACATTTTCATGATTTTTGGGCTATTGGTCTAACTTCTATATCATAGTCCAAGTCTATGTTATATCTCTTGCTTGGGCTATCCAATTGACTTGCTAAAAACTCATGTGAAGTAGAAAAACAAACTCTATGAAGTGTCCATAAGTGAATGCCCAATGTATGGGTGGAGATGTTAAACTTAGGAATTCTAACTCTTGAATTAGGAAAAATTACCCTAATCCAATATTCTTAAAATTTTAATACCTTTTCTTACTTCCAAAAATTTGTCTTCCTTACCTAAGAATTTCGCATCTCTTTAGGATGTTATTTCTAATTTTTCCTATTAGGTTTTCTCTCTTTACCTCTTCCCTTAATGTTATAAACATTTTCTATGCATACACATAAAGAGAACAATTTCTAAGGCTTATATGTTTTTCTTAGATATCGAAAAATTGTTTAAAAAGTTTTACTTCCTTAATTAAATATTTATGTACTCTTGAATTAGGAAAAATTACCCTAATCCAATCTTCTAAAAATTTTAGGACCTTTACTTACTTCTAAAAATTTATCTTCCTTGCCCAAGAATTTCGCCTCTCTTTAGAATGTTATTTCTAATTTTTCCTATTAGGTTTTCTCTCTTTACCTATTCCCTTAATGTTAGAAACATTTTTTATGCATGCACATAAGGTGAAGAATTTCTAAGGCTTATGTTTTTTTCTTAGATATCAAAAAATTATTTAATAAAATTTATTTCCTTAATTAAATATTTATGTTCCTTTATTAATAAAAGAAACAACATTAGGGATGTTACAATGTATGTTTGAGTAATTAGGTTAGTGTGGAAAGTTCTGCATAAGTATGGTTGTGGTTAACAAAATTTTTAGGTTTTGTTCTGCTGTTATATATATTTAAATGTGGTAAAAATTGATGGGATATGGTTAGATTGATAAAATGAATATGACTTTAAACAACTAGAAGAAGACTATAAGAAATTTCTATTGGGAACACCATTAATAATACATGATTTGATTTTCTATTTTATTAAGAAGAGGATGATGAAATATGTTAAATTAAGTGTAAGGAATCTAATTAAAATGTTGAAATGAGTAATCCTATGGTTAGCTGGAAATTAAGAAGTAAATGGTAGAGGATTTAATAAAAGGATGAACTAGAACCTTAAGAAGAGTTTTCGTTGGAAAACTAGATTTCAGAGTAACTAGTGAAGCTTTTATTTTTGAAATTCAAAGAAGAATTCGTTAGGAATTAAAAGAAATGATTAACATAAAAAATATAGATACATGTGTCACAGATTTGTAGCCACTGCAATCACTCAATTTGGAGTTCAAATGAGGGAAATATTGTCCAATTAGTAAGAAGTAGTCAAAAAATAGTTAACTAGGGAAGAATTTGTTAAGTATGCTTATGTGTTTGAATTTATGGAAAACATATGTAGGGAATTAAAAGAAATGCTTAACATAAAAAATATAGATATATGTCTCACAAAGTTTTAGCTACTGGAATCATTCAACTTGAAAACCATATGAGGGAGATATGGTCAGATTAGTAAGCAATAGTCAGAAACTAGTTAACTAAGGAAAAATCTGTTAGGTAAGCTTTTGTGTTTGAATTTTTGGACAAAATATGTAGAGAATTAAAAGAAATGGTTAACATAAAAAATATAGATATATGTATCACTAATAGTTACCCACTAGAATCATTCAATTTGAAATCTATATGAGGGAGATAAGGTCAGATTAGAAATTAGAGGTCAAAACTTACCCGAGAAGATATAATATTGATATTGAGGGACTATTAACCCCACGATTACTTAAGATTTCACTAAATTTGTCAACATACGGGTTTTAGAGGATTGTCTTATCTTTAAATTGACACTAATATCACCTCAATAGGATTTAAAATGAGGGAGTAATGCTTTTATTAGTGAGAGAGAAAAATAATAGTTAAGAAAAAGAAGAATCTTATAAATAAAAATAATAAATGACTAGTGTATGCTCCAGCCATTGCCATTGCATGAATTCCTTACCATCTTAAATCTGTAATTTTGACATGAAAATATTTTATGAAATAGTAATTGAAAATGATTATGTTCATGGCAAGATTGCATTTTACCAATGATTTTTAGTAATGATTATACTTTGATGATAAATTATGGCATGTGAGTATAATGAACATACTTGTTATTGAAATCATATTTTTGGCTATTAATGTGAAAAGAAAAGAAAAGAGATGAGCACGGTCACATGACGGTCCATGTGGTGCACCAATAGGGGACGCCTTACTCACGGCTATGATTTTGCCAATGAGAAAAGAAAGAGAAAGTGTGACATGTTGAAAGGAGTGAAAAAAGTCCGTACCGAAAAATAGAAAGTACTCACCCTGAATGGGGTAGGTTGATATAAAAATAAGTTGTTAGCCATCATATGATATTCTAAAAATAGTTATTCATGTTATATATGTCATTACTGTACGATTTTCATGTGCATAGATAAAGTGCATTCATGTGACCTAAGTTATTTGCTATAGTTTATATAGATGAACATGACATGATGAGCTATATTGATGATAATTATGATTTATTGTTGAACCTATTGGAATTGAATTCTCACTATATTTCCATATCATGTTCACAAAACTAGATATGCAGATTTTTCTCTATGGCTCTAGCTTTTAGTGCACGTTGGATAGAGTCACTCTATTTTGGGTAGATCCTAATAATTAATAAGGTGTTGGTGGTCGAGTTGGATAAGATCCCGGTGAAGGTGCAAAAACCCGCACCAATATCCCTAAAACTGGTCAATATAGATGAATAAGATGTAGACATATATGTGTTTGATTTTTGTATGGATGTTTTTTATTAATGATGTGTATGTGAACCCATAATTGTATTAGAGTTAATGGTATGCCATAAACTTTAATTATTCTTGGTTAATTTAATTGAATGTTATTATGAGTTAAATAGTTAGAAGTAAAGATGTGTGTGTGTGTGTGTGTGTAAAAAATGGAGTTGTTACATAATTGGTATTAGAGCAGGTCGATCTTAGATGGCTAGTGGGTGGATGGTTATCTAAATTGATCTTACAGTATCTTAAGTATGTTTATGGTTATGTTGTGTAGGGAATCAATGATTTCATGTCGGTAAGAAATTACTAGTGTTTCCTATTTATATGCCGAGGTGGTGTTATGACTGTTGTAAATATTTTTGAACTAATTATTGGGCTTGATCAACTCAATAGAAGCATAACTCTATTTTTTGCCACAGTAGGATATGGCACCATCGAGGAGGAACCTTGCAAACAATGCGAAAGAAACCCTTCACAACTTGGCTACAGCAATTCAAGACCAAGTCACAGCCACCAATCAAATTCTACAAAATCTCTAGAACAGTAACAACCTGAATGTAGAAAATAATTCAAACAACCAGATGAATGGAAATGATAATGGCCTATCTGAGTTCTTGAAAACCAAACCACATTCTTTTCAAGGTGGCTATGACCCAATGGTAGCCGAAAGGTGGATAAGGAAATTGGAGAAGATCTTTGAGGTGATGGGCTGCATTAATGAGCAGCAAGTTATCTTTGCTATATATATGCTGAAGGATGAAGCTGAGTGTTGGTGGCAACGGGCCAGAGAGCTCCTAACTCACCAGAGGAGGCAGATCACCTGGCAGGTGTTTAAAGATATTTTCCTGGAGAAGTACTTTCCAAGTATTGTGTGAGCCGAGAAGGAGATCGAATTTCTCTAACTCAGACAGGGTAATATGTCAGTAGATCAATACATCGCTAAGTTTTCCTCTTACTTGAGGTTTAATCCTGATAAAGCATGGAAGGCTATTAAGTTTTAAATAGGACTGAACCTAGAAATTAGGAATGCGGTGATAGCCTTGGAAATAAGGGAGTTTATGCCCTTGATAAATAAATCTAAAATTTTGTAGAAGTGTTTAAGGGCAGTGAAGGATGAGAAGCTGAGGCAAAACCTGTGGAAGAGGAAGAAAAGTTTCCCTAACCTTGGAAAAAACGTGAGGGGAAAAGGATATAGAGTTGGTAAGAGGCCATTGACTGCAGGTCCCCGACCTTTCCAATAAGACCTCGCCACAGTCAAGTGCACTAAGTGCGAACGTTTGCATGGTAATCGGCCATGCTACATGGGACCAGATGTAACAACTCTATTTCTTTAAATATATATATATATATATATATATATATATTTATAAAGTCCCATAAAGTCATTACTTCTTTACTTCTAATTACTTAACTCATAATAACATTCAATTATTTTAACTAAGCATAATCAAGGATTAAGGTCTACCATTAACACTAATATAATTCTGAGTTTACATACACATCATTAATTCAAAATGTTTGTACAAAAATCAAACACATAAATATCTACATCTTATTCATCCATGTTGACCAGTTTCGGATATACGGGTTCAGGTGGTTGCACCTTCACTGTGATCTTAACCAACTTGACTACAAATACCTTATTAATTTCTGAGATCTACCGAACATAGAGTAACTTGATCCAACGTGTAGTAAAAGCCAGAGCCATAGAAAAATCTACATAACTAGTTTTCTGAACATGATATGGAAAAATAGTGAGAATTAAATTACAGTAGGTTCAACAATAAATCATAATCATCATCAATATCATGTTCATCTATATAAGCTACAGCAAATACCTTAGGTCACATGAATGCACTTTATCTATGCACATGAAAATTGTACAGTAATGACATGTATAGCATAAATAACTATTTTCAAAATATCAGATGATGGCTATCAACTTATTTTCATATAAAGCTACCCTAGTCAGGGTGAGTATTTTCTAGTCTCTGGTACGGACTTTTCTAGCTCTGTCCAACATGGCACACTTTATCTTTCTTTTATCATTAGCATAATCATAGCTGTTAGTAAGGTATCCCCTACTGGTGCACCACACGGACTCCCATGTGACCGTGCTCGTCACTTTTCTTTTCTTTTCTTTTCACGTTAATAGCCAAAAATATGATTTTAATAACAAGCATGTTCATTATACTCACATGTTATAATTTATCGTCAAAGCATAATCACTACAAAAGATAATTAGGAAAATGTAATCATGTCATGATCATAATCATTTTCGAATATCACTTTATAAAATATTTCCATGTCAAAATTACACACTTAAGATGGTAAGGAGTTCATGCAATGGTAATGGCTAGGGCATACACTAGTTTTTTATTATTTCTATTTATAAGATTATTCTTCTTTTTTAAATATTATTTTTATCTTTTCATTTTCTTCATACTTGGCATCTAGTTACTTTCCTCCTACTTATATCATTACCAACACATGTTTTATAGGGCATTCTTCTCCAATTTGATTTCTATTACTACCCTATAGTTAATGAGGTTCATTTATGATAGAAAAATGTTAAAAATAAGCTTTACCAGCTCCCAACACGGTCTGACCATATTTTAGGACACGACCATCCTTGAAAAATACTTTAAACATACTTAAAAACTACTCTGACCACAGCCTACCTATGCTGAAGCAACCAAGAACATAACTTGGCTATGTTCTGTGACCTTTCCTCACTTATTCAACCATATCTCCCATATACGAACTCCAATTGAGTTGATTTCAAAGCCTATAAAAAGATAAGACACTTATCTATAACTTTAAAGTTTATAATTTCTTCAGATTCTTTACAAATTATTCCTAGAATGTCAAAAACCAAAATGCTTACACTTACCACCCTAGATTTTAGACTTATTCTGACCTCTACTAATTAAGCATCCATATCTCCCACATATGGACTCTAAATTAAGTGATTTTAGAACCTATAGATCCATAAGACATATATCTATATTTATTATGTTAATAATTTCTTTTAATTCCCTAAATATTTTTTCCAAAAATTCACACAAAAACTTACCTAATAGATTCTTCTCTGGTTAACTATTTTCTAACCACTGCATACTAATCGGACCATATCTCCATCATTTGAACTTCCAATTGGGTGATTCTAGTGGCTACAAATTTTTGAGACATATATCTACATTTTTCATGTTAACCATTTCTTTTAATTCTTAATCGAATCTTCCCAAAATTTCAAAAACAGAAGCTTCCCTGGTTACTCCGAAATCCAATTTTCTTATCCTAGCAATTCCTAAAGTTCTAGTTCATCCTTTTATTATTTTATCTTCCATTTTTCTTCCAAATTTCCACCTAACCAAAGAATTACTCATCTCAACATTTAATTATATTTCTTACTTAATTTAACATATTCATAACTTTCCATACCAATTGAAGTATTCAAAACATCCATCACATGCAAGATCAACATGTTACATGATATAGCAACATCCATGGCCAATCATCAAAGTAACAAATATTGTAAATTTCATCAAAGTTCTAAGATCAAAATCTCATATAAATGTTACAAATTTCAAAGCTTTTCTTCACAAAAAAAAAGATATTGTTAAACCTACCTAAAGATCTCCTTAGCTCACTTAGTGATTTTTTTTTCTTGTTTCCTTTTGAAGAAAGTAGCAAGATTTCTCCCTTCCCTTAGCTTTTCTAGTAGCATAAATAAGAGAAGGAGGGTGAGTTTTGAACCCCATGTATGAATAGAAAATATGGATTCAAGTAGAGATTAAGCTAACTGACCTTGAGTACTTAGTCTTCTACACTTCTCCTTCTTCTTCTTTCCTCTCTTCTCCTCTCTTTCTCTCCATTTCTCACTCTACCTTGCTTCTGTTTTTCCACTCCCTCACTTGGAAAAAATATAATGTTATAAGGGTGGGTTTTTCTTAAATAATCTATCAAGTTGTTCAACTCTCATAATCATGGGTCTACCTTATCAAAATTAAGATGCACTTGGTTGTTTTTTTGGGGGAAGACAACTCATGTTCTTGTCTTCCTTTCCCTTAGTCAAGATATGCATAGCAAAAGGAGATTTGTATTTTGAAAATCATGATAAAATGTTCTTAAGACAAGGGACAAGATCCTTTTGATTTAGGGATTCATTTCCTTTTTCTTTTGTCTCACTCAAGTATGATAGGTTTTCCTTTCTAGGTGGTAAATTTCTAGCCCTTGAGTCTCCCTTGCTTGGCTACAATTATTTGTATAGGATAAGGATGTTTTGTCATAATGCTATGTATTATTACCTACTTGCTGAAATTATGAATGTAGGATATAGATGTTTTTTTTTCTAATGCCATGTATTATTTCCTATTTGCTGAAATTATGAATGTAGGATGTAGATTTTTTGTCCTAATGCCATGTGACCTAATCTTGATTATTATTACACTAATATTTCCTCACATGGTTCTTATTTTTTTCCTCTTTAATCTGGGCTCAATCTTACCAATATCCTTTGCTTTGGCTAAAATTCTACCTTTCATGGAGGGCTTAGTCATTTTTTCATGATTTTTGGGCTATCGGTCCAACTTCTATATCCTGACTAAGTCTATGTTTCATCTCTTGCTTGGGCTATCCAATTGACTTGCTAGAAACTCATGTAAAGTGGAAAAACTCTATTTGAGGTGTCTATAAGTGAAAGCCCAATGTATGGTGGAGATGTTAAACTTAAGAACTCTAGCTCTTGAATTAAAAAAAAATTACCCTAATCTAATATTCTTAAAATTTTAAGACCTTTACTCACTTCTCAAAAATTTATCTTCTTTACCCTAGAATTTCGCCTCTCTTTAGTATGTTATTTTTAATTTTTCCTATTAGGTTTTCTCTCTTTACTTATTCTCTTAATGTTAGAAACACTTTCTATGTATACACATAAGGTGAAGAATTTCTAAGGCTTATATTTCCTTAATTAAATATTTATGTACCTTTATTAATGAAAGAAAAGAAATTGGGGATGTTACACCAGATGTCTGCTTCAAATGCGGATAGAAGGATCATTTTGCGAAGAACTGCCTACAGAATGTGGAAAGTAGCTAGAACAGAGGTCTCAGGTGAAAGGAAGAGTTTTTACCCTAAGCGGCCAAGAGGCAGCTCAATCCTCTAAAATGATTCAAGGTACGTGCTACATCTATAGATTTTCTCTTATGGTGTTGTTTGACTCTAGTGCTAGTCATTCATTTATATCGAAAAAATGTATTTGGGAGCTTCAGTATCTTATTTTTGAGACCCTCTATGCGCTATCTGTAGTTACTCCCATAAGGGAAAGGGTCTTAACTTCCTCTGTATATAAAGACTGTCAGGTCACCATGGAGGAGAAAACTTTTTTTGTAGACCTTGTCTTTCTATCTTTAAGAGGTATGGATGTCATTCTAGGGTTAGACTAGATGTCTAGGAATTGGGTCTTGCTAAATTGTTGCACTAAGACCGTTGAATTTTTAACTCCTACTCTATAAGAGGACATGCAGTTATTGATGTTAAATGCCAATCAAGTTAATTAGGAGTTGAAGAGTGCAAAACTTGGTTACATTATCCTATCTTTATCAAACCTAGAAGTCGAACTGAAGCTTAATGAAATCCCAATAGCTAATGAGTTTCTTGAAGTAATTCCACCAGATATTCCAGGCTTACCTCCCGAGAGAGAGATAGAGTTATCTATTGATCTCCTAATTGGAACATAGTTTATATCTATTGCACCTTATAGAATGGCCTCGAAGGAACTATAGGAACTCAAGAAATAGTTGGAGGAACTGTTAGACAGGCAATTCATTAGACCAAGTGTATCACCTTAGGGAGCTTCTGTATTGTTTGTTAAGAAGAAATACGAGAGCGTTAGACTATGTATAGACTATCGATAGCTAAATAAGGTGACTATAAAAAATAAGTACCCTATCCCTAAGATAGAATATTTATTGGATCAACTGAAGGAAGCCTCCATCTTTTCTAAAATTGACTTGAGATTGTGATACCATTAGATTAGGATTAAAAAGAAGAATGGACCAAAAATAGCCTTCAAGAATAGGTATGGGCACTATGAGTTTCTCGTAATGCCCTTCGGGTTGACAAATGCACTTACAATTTTCATGGATTACATGAATTGCATTTTTCAACCCTACCTAGATCAATTTGTGGTGGTGTTCATTGATGACATCTTGATATATTCTAAGAATGAGAAAGAACACGAACAACATCTCCGAATTGTGCTGCAAGTGTTAAAAGAGAAAAAGTTGTATAACAAATTGGAGAAGTGTCGATTTTGGGTGACAGTGGTGAAATTTCTCAGACATGTCATCTCTAATAGAGGGATAATCATAAACTCTAGCAAGACAAAAGTAGTGATTCAGTGGGAAAAACCAAAGACAGTTATAGAAGTCAACAGTTTCTTAGGTTTGGCAGGATACTACAAGAGATTTATACAAAACTTCTCTCATATAGCCTTGCCATTGACTAAATTGACCAGGTAGGGAAGTCATTTCAAATGGACTGATCAATGTGAAGCTAGTTTCCAAAAGCTTAAGACAAGATTGACCACTCTTCCTGTTTTAATTATTCCAAACCCCATAGGACATTTTGAAGTGTATAGTGATGCTTCAAAGAAAGGGTTATGATGTGTGTTGATACAAGACAAGAGAGTAGTTGCTTACGCCTCTAGACAACTAAGATCACATGAAGGAAATTATCCAACCCATGATCTTGTATTGGCAGCAGTGGTGTTTGCCTTAAAGATTTGGCGACACTAATTGTACGAGGCAACATTTGAAGTATAATGTGATCATAAGAGTCTTAAGTACCTTTTTGATCAGAATGAGTTAAATATGAGGCAACAAAGATAGGTAGAATTTCTCAATGACTACAAGTTTGAGATAAAGTATCATTGAGGAAAGGAAAATGTTGTAGCTGATGCCTTGAGTCAAAAATCTCTACACATGGGTTAGATGATGGTGTATGAGATGCAGATGCTAGAGGAGTTTTGAAATTTGAAGCTGATCACTACTTTTACCCCAAAGAAGCTAATCATCAATGAGTTGAGTATAGAGTGTGATTTTAGAGCCAAGATTAAAAAGGTTTAAGCTCACGACCAATACATACAGGATCACAAAGAACAAGATGATTTTTCTATCTTAAAAGATGGAGCAATGATATATCAAGGAAGAATTTGTGTCCCTCAAGAACGAGAATTGAGGATTAAGATCCTGCAAGAGGCACATCAAAGTAAGTACACAGTCCGTCATGGATCCACTAAAATGTATCAGGACTTAAAGAAAATGTACTAGTGGCTAGGGATGAAAAAGGGCATTACTAAGTTTGTGGTGAAATGTTTAATTTGTCAAAAGGTGAAAGTGGGGTATTAAAAGCTAGCAGAATTTCTATAACCTCTTGAGATCCCTAAATGGAAATGGGATAATATTTCGATGGACTTTGTGGTGGGCTTACCTAAGACTTTAGTTGGATATGACTCTATCTGGGTAATAATAGATAGATTAACCAAATCTACTCACTTTCTGCCCATAAAGATTAACTATTCACTGGATAAATTAGCCCAGTTGTACGTCTAGGAAATAGTCAGACTGCATGGAATTCCCTTAAATATCATTTCTGATAGAGATTCAAGGTTCACGTCGAGGTTTTAGAAGGTGTTGTAGGAAGCTTTTGGAACCCAGTTACGGCTCAGTACTACCTACCATCCTCAAACTGATAGGCAGACAGAACAGACCATTTAAACCCTAGAAGATATGTCGAGGGTCTGTGTGATAGAGCAAGGTAAAGGATGGGATAAGTACCTACCTTTAGTGGAGTTTGCTTATAATAATAGCTATCATTCTAGTATTAAGATGGCCCCCTACGAAGCTTTATATGGTAGGAAGTGCCAATCTCTACTCTGTTCGTTTGAGGTAGGAGAAAAGAACTTGCTGGATCCTAATATAGTTTAACAAACCACTGAGCAAATAAGGATAATACGAGACAAAATACTTATAGCTCAGAGTCGGCAACAAATTTACTATAATAAGAGACATAGACATCTGGAGTTTGAAGATGGAGACCATGTATTTCTGAAGGTTTTCTCGACTACTGGAGTTGGTAGGTCTCTCAAGATCAGAAAACTAAGTTCGCAATTTTTAGGACACTACCAAATTTTGAAGAAAGTGGGGAGGTCAGCATGTCAAGTTGCCCTCCCAACTAATTTGTCCAACCTACATAATATTTTCCATGTATCACAGCTTTGGAGGTATCTTCCAGATTCCTCACAAGTAATACGGGATGAACCAATCTAAATAAAAGAGAACATGACATACCAGCTAGTACTGACATCCATATTGGACACTGATGTGAAGCAAATGAGGAATAAAACTATTCCCCTGGTGATGGTGTTATAGGAAGATTTGACTCTGGAAGAATCAACTTGGGAGCTGGAAGAAGTCATGAGGAAAAAATATCTGCAATTGTTCTTATTAGGTAATTTCTAAAATTTTGAGGACAAAATTTTTTTTTAGGGGGAGAGAAATGTAACATCCTTAATTTGTTTCTTTTATTAATAAAGGTACATAAATATTTAATTAAGGAAATAAAAGTTATTAAACAATTTTTCGATATATAAAAAAAAACTTAAGTCTTAGAAATTCTTCACCATATGTGTATAAATAGAAAATGTTTATAACATTAAGAGAATAGGTAAAGAGAGAAAACCTAATAGGAAAAATTAGAAATAACATCCTAAAGAGAGGCGAAATTCTTGGGTAAGGAAGATAAATTTTTGGAAGTAAGTAAAGGTCTTAAAATTTCAAGAAGATTGGATTAGGGTTATTTTTCCTAATTCAAGAGTTAGAGTTCCTAAGTTTAACCTCTCCACCAATACATTGGGCTTTCACCTATGGACACTTCATCTAGAGTGTTTCCACTTCACATGAGTTTCTAACAAGCCAATTGGATAGCCCAAGCAAGAGATATAACATAGACTTGGACTAAGAAATAGAAGTTGGACTGATAGCCCAAAAATCATGAAAATGTGACCAAGCACTCCATGAAAGGTAGAATGTTAGCAAAAGCAAAGGAAATGTGAAAGAATGAGCCCAAATTCAAGAGGAACAAATAAGAACCATGTGAGGAAATAGTAGTGTAATAATAATCAAAATTAGGTTACATGGAATTAGGATAAAACATCTATATCCTACACTTATAATTTCAACAAGCCAAGTGATGTAATAGTATATAATAATACATGGTATTAAGAAAAAAAATCTTTATCCTACATTCATAATTTTAGAAAGTAGGTAATAATATATGCCATTATGACAAAATATACCTATCCTACACAAATAATTTTAGCCAAGCAAGGGAGACTCAAGGGATGGAAATTTGCCACTTACAAAGGCAAACCAATCATACTTGAGTGAGACAAAAAGAAAAAGGAAATGAATCCCTAAATTAAAGGGACATTGTCCCTTGTCTTAAGAACATTTTATCATGATTTTCAAATACAAATCTTCTTTTTCTATGTATATCTTGACTAAAGGACAAGAAGACAAGAACATGATTTGTCTTCCCCTAAAAAGCAACGAAGTGCATCCTAATTGTGACAAGAACATGATTTGTATTCCAAAAAAACATACATATGACTTTCATGGCACATAATCACCTACCACACAATAGTAATTATTCAAGTTCATAGAAAATTAAAAAGATATTAAGATGTAGAGGCTCTTGTTTGCTGTTTTCTTCAAGTGTCTTCAATTTTCATCAAGGTAACTTGGTCAATTCCAAGACTTTTAGCTTTTGCACGAGTTAAAGGCATAATTGAAGGTATTTTCTTGTCATAACTTGAAATGTGGTATTCCATGATCACATCATCCTCCCCTGGTTGAGAAGGATTTGCCCTTAAATCTAAGTCATCTTTATCTTGCAAATAAGGAGAAATATTTCTGACATTGAAGGTAGCTGACACTCCATAATCACCAGGAAACTCTATTTTGTATGCATTGTCATTTACCTTTGCTAAGACTCAAAAGGGACCATCTACCCTGGGCATTAATTTGGACTGCCTTTTGTTTGGAAACCTCTCTTTCGAAGATGGATCCATACTAAATCTCCAAGGCTGAATTGCACAAACTTCCTCCCTTTATTTGTAGCCTTCTCATATATTGAGGTCTTCTTCTCAATTTTCATTTTAACATTTTCATGCAACTTCTTAATCATCTCAGCCTTCTATTTGCCATCCAAACATTCTCGAGCATCAAGTGGCAATAGTGCTAAGTCAAGTGGGGTTAATGGATTGAATCCATAAACCACTTCAAAAGGAGAACGTTTAGTAGCACTATGCACACTTCTGTTATAGGAAAATTCAACATATGCCAAACATTCATCTCAGTTCTCCAAGTAAAACCACATATACACGCTAGGTCTATACATTTATATTACAGTAGAAGCAGGGATCCTACCTGTGGCATTCATTGCACACTCTAGATTACAAAAAAACATTATAAATAAAAAGTCGTGAGCCATGGAAGTAAAGTAGGCCCACTCAGAGAATAAGTAGCCTAACCATTTACTGAGCCGTTGGGGGAGGACCAGACTCTGTAGTTTTATTTGAAAAACAGAGAGATATCGTGTAGTGACTTTGACAACTCAGTGAACAGATAAGACCAATTATGATCTTCTAGGTTAGCATATGGATGCACCTGTATAATAAAATGTTGCTTTCCTTCAAAGTAAAATATAAATCAGAAGTATATCCATAAATGACCTATATTTTCAATATTTTCAATAAAAAGATAATATGAAACTTAAATATAAATACAATGTAGCATGATCATAAAAAGTTTCACCATAAAAGGTTTCATATGTTCTTCAATATACAAACTTTAAAGTTTAGGAAGACTCCCAATCAAAACCATTATTTAATCCCAATCACACAACAAGGGAGGGCAGTCACAAATCAAATAGGAGGCATCCCGCTCTCCTTCACAGAACAGATCTCCTGTGTTGGCTGTCACACAAGGCTAGCAACACCCCTGCTAGCTGAGGTTTCAAGGTACACTAGGGCTAGCATCTCATACTACTAGCAAATAGTGTTTCCAAATAGGATTCCTCCATAAAAAATAATTACATAAAATACATTGTTATTTAGAATTAGAAATACTATTTAAATTCAATTTCCTTGTCAGAGATTTCCAATCAAAGTGTAACACGTGTTTATTTTCAAATAAAAATATACATATGTATCAATGTCACTTGTAAGAAGATATATTCTTCCCAAAGTCGTGTATACAATAACTTGTTCAAAAATTTTGAAATCAATATTTAAGCAACACTATTCTTGAACTTATACTAGCTAATAATCAATTATGACAATATAAACCATTCTAAATGTCAAATAATAAAAAATAAACTTATATGCTGGATTAGGTTCACATTTATAGTTCAAGAATAGCATAGGTAAGTCATAGTAAGGATTATCTACACACAAGGTAAGGGTTTTAAGTTAGCCAACCCTAAAATACACTTTTCTAAGTCAAATTTGATCAAATAGACCTAAAAACGAGTTTGAAAAGTCCAAAAATCTAGAAAATGATTCTAGAATCATAAAATTTAGCCTCAGGGAATTCGGTCAATGCAATAGGGCTGCTAGTACGTGCGCTGCATGCGCCACCTATAGGGGCTACGCGTAGGTTTCATGCGCCCGTAGGGATGAAGCATGTGAGGCTTCACCAGAAGTGATCAGAGTTCAAAATTTGAGATCTCAGGGTTTTTCACCTCTTAAATCCATCTATAGTGTTAGTTTTCCATTTGAGAACTCTAAATAGAAGTTTCAAAACTCAACTTTTTAGGGGATTTTCTCCTTTATTTTCTAGTAGAATTTCGGCCAATTTTCTAAAATCCAATTAGATGGATTTGTAAAGATCTTCGCTATTAGTCCGATGGTGGTGGTGGTGGTGTCAAAATCTGATGCCTAAAAGTTGCAAAATCTTATATAGAAGTTTTGGAGTTTTTTAGTGAGAGAAAATAAATTTTGGAGACGGTTGCAATTTTTTCCCATGCCTCCTTTCTATAGATTGCATAATAATATCAGGGAGATCATTCTTCAAAAATGAAATTTTTGGGGGACGTCCTTGCTAATTTTTGTTATTTACATTTTGACCCCTAAACTTTAGGAAATTACATTTTGGCCCCAAAAACTTACATCCTCATATTACCTTTATAATTCTTCAACCAATGTGATAAATAAACACATTTTTAATGGTACTTATCTTCATTTATCATAATCCTCTCTTATATTCATAATTTTTTTTTAATTCAGGATTTTTAATTTTTCTTTAAGAATTTGGTCCCCGAATTTTATTACCATAATTGCAAATAAATACTAACCTTATCATTCAAACAGATGTAGATATTTGGCACGTATATCATCCTCCTGTTTCCAAGTAACCTCCTTTGAAGAATTATTTTGTCAAATCACTTTCACCATAGGTATTTATTTTGAACGCAATGTCATTACTTGTTTGTCCACTATTGCCACTGGTTGTTCCTCATAGGTTAAATCTTCATCTAATTGAATATGTGGGCACTGAATGTCATGCATAGGATCTGGTAAATACTTTCGTAGCATAGACACATGAAGGATTGGATGGACATTACTTAATTCAGGTGGCAAAGCCAAACAATAAGTTACTGGGCCGATCCTATCAAGAATTTCTAACGAACCTATGTATTGTGGACTTAATTGTCCTCTTTTTCCAAATCTCACTACCTATTTCATAGGAAAAATTTTTAAGAAGACATGTTCATCCATGGCAAATTCCAAGGGTCGGCATCAGTTATCAACATAAGCTTTCTGTCTACTCTGAGCTACCAATAATCTTTCCTTAATCAACTTTACCTTATTAAGTGCATATTGTACTAGATCAAGCCCTAAAATCTTAGCTTCTCCAAGTTCAAACCATTCAATTGGAGAATGACAACATCTTTCATATAATGCCTTAAAAGGGGCCATTTGTATATTGGCTTGATAACTATTGTTATAAGCAAATTCAGCTAGGGGTAAGAATCTTTCCCAACTTCCTTTAAAATCAATCACACACGCCTGAAGCATATCTTTTAATATTTGAATGGATCGCTAAGATTGTCCATCTGTTTAAGGACAAAAAGTAGTACTGAGATTTAACTTCTTGCCCAAAGCTTCTTGGAAGGCTTCTAAAAAATGAGCTATGAATTGTGGTCCTCGATAAAAAATAATCGATATCAGTACCTCATAAAGTCTCACTATCTCATTGAAATACAGATTTGCATACTGAGCTATGTTGTAGGTAGTTTTCATTGGTAGAATTAGTCAGCTTATCAATGACCACCCATATAGAATCAAACCCTTTTGGTGTCCGCGGTAACCATGTAACAAAGTCCATGGTTATTCTCTCCCATTTCTATTCAGGTATTTCTAGTTATTGATGTAACCCTACAGGCCTTGGATGTTCTGCCTTCACTTGTTGACATATTAAATATTGAGAAATATAATAAGCTATATCCTTCTTCATACCATTCCACTAATAAATTTCCTTTAGATCTTGATACATTTTAGTTGCCCCAGGATGAATGGTATATATGGATCTATGAGCTTCCTCTAAAATCTTTTTTTTTGAGTTCTTCTATGTTAGGAACGCATAGCTGTTTACCCAATCTTAAGACTCCTTGAAAATCTATAGTAAATTCAACATCATTGTTATTTCTCATCTCTTCCATTTTCTTGCACAAATAGGCATCTTCTTCTTGTGCATTTTCACTTGTTCCACTAAGGACGATTGAAGCTGAATATGGGCCAATAGTATTCTAGGCTCATTTACTTTTAGAACCACTCCATGACTTTCCAACTTATGCATTTCTTTAACCAATGACCTTCTTAATTTTTCTATATTGGTTAAACTGCTCATAGAATTACTTCTCAATGCATATGGCACTACATTAGTTTACCTAGATGATACAATATAATTCAATCGTAACCTTTAAGTAGTTCCATCCATCTCCTTTGTCTCAAGTTAAGATCTGTTTGTTGAAAAATATACTTAAGAGATTTGTGGTCCGTGTAAATCTCACATAACTCACCATATAGATAATGCCTTCAAATTTTAAGTACAAAGACTACTGATGCCATTTCTAAATCATGGGTTAGATAATTTTGCTCATGTGGCTTAAGTCTGGATGCATATACAATGACTCGACTATGTTGCATCAACACACACCCTAATCTAACTCTAGATGCATCACAATACACCGTATATCCTCCAGTATTGTAAGGAATAGTTAGGATTAGTGCCACAGTCAAACATTCTTTTAGTTTTTGAAAACTTCTCTAACAATCATCTAACCATTCAAACTTTACTCCCTTCTTGGTTAGTCTTATCAAAGGAGTAGAAATTTTTGAAAAATTTCTTAACAAATCTATGGTAATAGCTTGCTAGACCAAGAAAACTACAGATCTCTGTAATTGTAGTAGGGTGTGGCCATTGTTGTACTGCTTCTAATTTCTCAGGGTCAACTTGAATACCATCTTTGGTAAATACATAACCAAATAAAATAACACTGCTAAGTCAAAATTCACATTTTGAAAACTTAGCATATAACATGTTCCCTTAGAGTCTGTAAAATCATTTTCAAATGTTGCTTATGTTCTTCTAAATTCTTTGAATATACTAGGATATCATCTATGAACATAATAAAAAACTGGTATAAGAAGGGTTTAAATACTCTATTTATAAAATCTATGAATGCTACTGGGGTATTTGTCAAATCAAATGACATCACTAAGAACTCATAATGCCCATACCGAGTCCTGAAAGCAGTTTTCAAAATATCCTCCTCCCTTATCCTCAATTGATGATACCCAGATCTTAAATTAATTTTTAAAAAACATTGAACAACATATAACTGGTCAAATAGATCATCTATACAAAGTAATGAACATTTATTACACACTCTCACCTTATTCAATTGTTTGTAATCTATGCACAACCGTAGTGACCAATCCTTCTTTTTCACAAATAAGACTAAAGAACCCTAAAGAAAAGTACTAAGGCATATGAATCCCTTATCTAACAAGTATTGTAATTGATTTTTCAATTCTTTGAGTTCAGTCGATACCATTCTATATAGAGATATAGATACCAGTTAGGTTTTAGAAAGTAAATCAATATCGAACTCAATTTCTTGTTATGGAAGTAATCCTGACAATTCCTCAGGGAATACATATGGGAATTCTCTATGTAACAACTCTATTTAAGTAACAATTTTTTTTATATTTGTAAAAATCCATGAAGTTATTACCTCTTTACAACTTAACTCAAAATAACATTTATTTAGTTTATACAACACTAAGTTCACATACACATCATTATTTTACAAACATTTGTACAAAAGCCTAACAAATACATATTAGCCCTAATCATCTACGTAGACCACTTCTGAGGACACTGGTGCGAGTGGCAGCACCTCCACTGGAATCTCAATTAAGTCTACAACAGATATATCTGATATAATCGGTACTTGCCCAAGGTAGGGAAGCTTGATCCATCATACAACAATAATAAGAGTCATAAAGAATAGCTCCATAATTAATTTTCTGAATATGATATGAAAAAATAGTGAGAATTAAATCCCAGTAAGTTCAACAATAAATTATCATTAATATAGTTCATCACATCATGTTCATCTGTATAAACTACAGTAAATATCTTTGGTCACATGGATGCACTTAATCTATGCACATGAAAATCGTACAGTAATGACAATTATGATAGAATTAACTATTTTCATAATATCATATGATGACTATCAATTTATTCTCATGTCAAGCTACCCCGGTTAGGGTGAGTATTTTCTACTCTCCAGTACGGAATTTTCTCGCTTCGTCCGACATGGTACACTTTCTCTTTCTTTTTTCATTAACATAATCATAACCGTTGGTAGGACGTCCCCTACTGGTGCACCACACAGATTGCCATGTGACCGTGCTCATTTCTTTTCTTTTCACAATAATAGCCAAAAATATGATTTCAATAACAAGTATGTTCATCAAAATATAATTATTACCAAAAATCATTGGTATTCATGTCATGAACATAACCATTTCAAATATCATTTTATAAAATATTTCCATGTCAAAATTTTACACTTAAGATAGTAAGAAATTCATGCAATGGCAATGGCTATGGCATATACTAGTCATTTATTATTTTCATTTTTAAGATTCTTCTTCTTTTTTAAATATTATTTTTATTTTATTATTTTCTTTATGCAGGTTTTCATCCTATCTGACCTTCTCTTGTAACGCCCCTAATTTACGTTACGTAAAATAAACATTTTTTTTTATTTTTCATAAATATACATAATTCAACTCTTTATTATGGGAACAAATACATATAGGATCTCTCATGTATACACAATATACAGACCAAGTTTATAAACATCAGAGTACAGCAGAAACAGGGATCCTGCTTGTAGCGTTCAGAGCACTATAGAATACAAATACAAATACAGTATAATTCAAAGACCGTGAGTCTTGAAAGCAACGTAGACTCACCTAGAGAATATATCACCTATCTGCCGAATCAGACTCTGATATTCTTATCTGAAAAATGTGGAAATATCGTGTAGTGAGTTTGACAACTCAGTGAGCAAATAATTCCTCCTATGACCTCTTAGGTCAGCATATGGATGTACTTATATTTTAAAATGTGTCACATAGAAAATACAGTTCAGAAGTACATTCATATGAGACCCGTATTTCAAATATTCTTAAATCAAAGGATATTCAGATATCCAAAACCATATGCACGATGATATGATCATTAAACCAATGTTGTTATGCTCAGCTGTATAAGCTATAGTAAAATATTATGATTTGGGGATAAAATCATCATTTTTAAAATGACCTGTCTCAGTCGGCGATCTGGCCAATGCAATTTGAAAATATAACTCATTTGCTATACGCATATGTGACCCCCTACTCACAGTAAGTGATCAGGGAATGTGAGTACATCACCCAACTGACTCCTCACATTACCACTGTCACCCGGATGAAAATATGCTATACGCATAGTGACTTCGACCCTAGTCACAATAAGTGATCAGGGAATGTGAGTACATCACCCTCCTGCCTCCTCACATTACCACTGTCACCCGGTTAGAGCGGCCCTCCCCCGGCTCACTCAGGCTAATAGGGCGTCCCCTATTCGGTACCGTCACAAGCCATACAACCAGCCGATATGCATCAATACATATATATACATGTAAAATATCAAGCAACTCACCATGAGCTTTACGCTTGCCATTCAATCTCATTTATAATATGACATGCATAATTTTCACAAGTATATCGCTTTACAAAACAATGCATTGTGCACATAATATCACTTTATCAAATAATGATAAATACATTTAGAACCACATATTCAATGAGTTCCAAAATTTATTTCTAAAACCATACTCTTCTTGAACTATGTTCCAGTTCTAAGTATAACAGATATTTTAACACATTTCAGAAACTTATAATAGTAAATAATTTATAATCAGAAACAATAATAAATTTATAATTCAAGAAGAGCATGGGGCAAGTCATAGAAAGAAGTATCTACTCACCTGGATAGGGCTCCAGATTGGACAGCTCTAAAGTATACTTTTCCAAACTGAATTTGACCAATTAGACTTTAAAAACATGTCCGGAGGGTCCAAAGACTTAGAAAATGACTCCGAGAGCTTGAGCACTATTCACCGCCGAAAAATACTATTCACCGCCACTATTCACACCGGAATTTACTATTCACCGCCACATAAAAAGTTACCAAATGACCGAAAGAAATACATATCCTAATGTTTATCTAACTTCTGAATCCATCTACGGTGTCAGATTTCTAATTTGAAGTCTCTAAGTAAGAGTTTCAGAACTTACCTTTTACCGAGATTTTCTACTTCAGATCTACGGTGATTCAACGGTGAATTTGAAAAACTGATCGGTCAAAACTGTAGTATTCTTCGTTCTGAATTCAGAAACACCTTCAGTTTTGAGATTGGAAGCTACTAGGCACTCCAAATCGGAAGCTAAAATTGTAAGTCACTATTCACTCACTATTACTCACTATTCACTCTTCACAATTTCTCCTCCTGCTTCTGTCTCCTACGTCCCTTCTTCCCTTTTTATTTTTTATTTTATTTTAAATAATAATAATTATTATTTAATATTTGATTAATATGATTTTTTTTCATATAAATTCATAAAAATTCCATTTTTCATCCAAAAATATCTCAAAAATTTCTAAAAATTTACACTCTCAATAACCTTTAGTTAAACTCTTAAATCATGATTTTTCTCGATAAAAATTTAATAAAACAAATCTCGAAATAAATATCTTTATTCATATTAAAAGAAAGAATATTTCTAAAAATATAACAAAATTTATTAGAGGCCAATATAATTGTTTTAACCAAAACATAAATCATTGCAATTAAAAATATACTTCCTTTTAGTAAAATATAATCATTTTTAAACAAATAAAAATATATTTGTTTATAACAAAACATTATTATTTAAAAATAAAAATTATGGGATGTTACATCTCTTACTAACCAGAGCATAACTCCCTCATTTTAACTCATATTTAGGTGATCTTAGTGTCAATTTAAAGATAAAATAATTATCTAAAACTATTATGTTGAACAGTTTAGTGAAATATTAAGGACTCATGGTGATATTACTCCCTCAAGTTACAGGTGATTTCTTCTCGGGTAGATTCTGATCTCTACTTACTAATATATTCATATCTCCCTCATAAGTATTCCAAATTGAGTGATTCTAGTGGCTAAAAATCTATGACACATATAGCTATAATTTTTATTTTAGCCATGTATTTTAATTCCCTATGGAAGGTTCCCATAAATTAAAACACAGAAGCTATCCTAACATATTCTTCCCTAATTAACCATTTTCTGACCATTGCTTACTAATCGGACCATATCTTCCTCACATGGACTCTAAATTGAGTGATTCCAGTGGGAAACAATCCGTGACAAATATAGCTATAATTTTTATGTTAAACATTTATTTTAATTCCCTACAGAATGTTCCCAAAAATTAAAACACAAAAGCTATCCTAACATATTCTTTCATGATTAACCATTTTCTAACTATTGCTTGCTAATCAGACCATATCTTCCTCATATCCACTCCAAATTGAGTGATTATAGTGGTTAAAAATCTGTGAGACATAGATCGACATTTTTCATGTTAACCATTTGTTTAAATTTCTTACTGATTCTTCCCATAATTTTAAAAAGAGAAGCTTGAAATTTTGCCACCCATAGCCATACCTATGCAGAACTATCTACACCAGCCCAAGTATTCAAACATACATAATATGTAACATGATAAAGAAACATCCATGATCAATCATCAAAGTTCTAAGGTCAAAATCCCACAAAGATGTTGCAAATTTAAAAAAATTTCTTCAAAAAGAAATATTGTTAAACTTACCTAAGAATCTCCCTAGCTTACTTAGTGAATTTGTTTTCTTGTTTCCTCTTGAAAGAAGTAGCAAGATTCCTCCCTTCCCTTAGCTTTTCTAGCAACTTAAAGAAGAGAAGGAGGGTGAGTTTTTGAACCTCAAGGATGAAGAAGAAAAATGGATTCAAGTGGAGATTAAGCTAACTTACCTTGAATACTTAGCCTTCTAGACTTCTCTTTCTTCTTCCTTCCTTTGTTCTCCTCTCTTTCTCTCTTTTTCTCACTCTACCTTGCTTCTATTTTTCCCTCTCCCTCACTTAGACGAAATTAAAATGTTATAGGGGTGGGTTTTGCTTAAATAGACCACCAAATAATTCACATTTCATGATCGTGGGTCTACCTTATCACATTAGGATACACTTGGTTAAATTTTTGGAAAACAAACAACTTATGTTCTTGTCTTCCTCTTCCTTAGTCAAGATATGCATAGCAAAAGGAGATTTTTATTTTGAAAATTATGATAATATGTTTTTAAGATAAGGGACAAGGTCCCTTTGATTTAGGAATTCATTTCCTTTTTCTTTTATCTTAATCAAGCATGATAGGTTTGCCTTTTTAGGTGGCAAATTTCTAGCCCTTGAATCTCCATTATTTGGTTGAAATTATTTGTGTGGGATAAGAATGTTTTGTCCTAATGCCAAGTATTATCATACCACTTGCTAAAATTATGAGTGTAGGATATAGATGTTTTGTCCCAAAGCCTTGTATTATCATACCACTCGCTAAAATTATGAGTGTAGGATATAGATGTTTTGTCCTAAAGCCTTGTATTATCATACCACTTGCTAAATTTTTGTCTTAAAGCCATATAACCTAATCTTTATTATATTATCACATGATTTATTTTATTTTATTTTTTCTCTTAGATTTGGGCTTATTCCTATCCATTTCCTTTGCTTTGTATAAAATTCTACCTTTCTTGGAGGGTTTGAACACATTTTCATAATTTTTGGGCTATCAGTCCAATTTCTATATCTTAGTCCAAGTCTATGTTTTATTTCTTGCTTTGGTTATCCAATGAGCTTGCTAGAAACTTATGTGAAGTGGAAAAACTCTATATGAAGTGCCATAGGTAAAAGCCCAATGTATGGGTGAATATGTTAAACTTAGTAACTCTAGTTCTTAAATTAGGAAAAATTACCCTAATCTAATGTTTTCTTGAAATTTTAAGACCTTTACTTGTTTCCAAAAATTTATCTTCCTTACCTAAGAATTTCGCATCTCTTTAGTATGTTATTTCTAATTTTTCCTATTAAATTTTCTCTCTTTACTTGTTCTCTTAATGTTAGAAATATTTTCTATGCATACAGATAAGGTCAAGAATTTCTAAGGCTTATATTCTCTTAGATATCTAACAAAATTGTTTAATAAATTTTATTTCCTTGAGTAAATATTATGTGCCTTCATTAATAAAAGAAACAAAATTAGGGATGTTACACTCTAACCACAAAACTCGCTCTATATTGGTATACTGTATACCAACATCTTTGACCACTATCAAATATCCTTGTCACCCTTTTTTGTAATAGCTTATGAGCTGCCAAAGTAAAAATTAGATTATTGGGTACCTCACTACAGTCTCCTTGTATCAAGAAAAGAGATTCTCTAGGAATATAGAATTTAATCACGTTAAGATAACAATCCAAAGTGGCATGGAATAATGCCAACCAATTTATTTCCAGTATCACATCAAAGCCTACCATATCTAGAACTATCAAATCCATAAGAGTTTTCTTTGTCTGCTATCAAAATCTTACACGACTTATACACATCATTCACAAGCAAAAATTATCCTAATAGGGTAGCAACCATAAAAGAATAATGTAAGCTAGTAGAATTTCTACCAAATTGCTTAGCAAAACATGGTGATACATAAGAATGAGTAGAATCAGGGTCAAACAATACATATACTTTATGGGAACATACTAATAATGTATCTGTCATAATTGTATTGGAGGCCTAAGCATCTTGTCATGTCAGGGCAAAGACTTGAGCTTGTTCTCGACATCAACCTCCTTATCCTTTACCATAACTACCACTACTTTCTTGGCC
Organism: Gleditsia sinensis; assembly: GCA_037074535.1. Taxonomy (NCBI): domain Eukaryota; kingdom Viridiplantae; phylum Streptophyta; class Magnoliopsida; order Fabales; family Fabaceae; genus Gleditsia; species Gleditsia sinensis. Next base: position 47,851,535 of record CM073467.1, on the reverse strand, counting down.
TAAAGCTGCTCTAACTGGTCGTGCTAGTATAGATGCAAGGGGTGAAGCTGGCTATGCTGATACTTGACTTAAACTTTGTAATTGTGGGCAATTCTTTACCATATACCCTACTTGTTTACACCTAAAACATGCACTAGTTTCTCTGTGACACTGTCTAGTATGGGGCCTACCACAAATGGGACATAATGAAATCAATCTTGAGTCATGTTGACTAGTGGGTCTCAAATCTCTTTGAATCATTCTTTGCTTACTGATATTCACTTATGGCTAGCTGGAGCTACTAGATTCTGTTTGAGTCATACATTGTAGGTTTTGAAATCTTAGTTCTCTTACATTAGGATTATAACCAGTCTGGATATTACTATCTTGATCTCTCTTCCTCTTCTTTCAAACTCTCTATCTCTGTCAACTTTCATGTTTTCATCGTTTTAGCACAATCCACAACTGCTGCATAAGTTGGAAAATGATTAATCTGGGGACCTACCAACTTGAATAATGGGCGTATTAACCCTAAAAAAATCTTTTAATTCTATCTTTTTCAGTCTGAACTAGATAGGGTGCACATCTAGACAACCGAGTAAAACAAATATCATATTCAGAAACTTTCATGTTCGGTGTCTGTTTTAATTTTGCAAATTCTATGGCCCTTCTGTCCCTTTCACTTTCAGGCAGAAATCAAACCATAAATACTTCCTTAAATTCTCTCCACTCCATCAGTGGAGAGGTAACCGCCCTTCCTTGCACTGTAGTCTCAAACCAGATTTAAGCCATATCTAAAAGTAGAAAAGACATTAACTAAATAGATCTTCTAGCACAGCACCCCAAAGCTTTAAACTACCTTATACCATCAAATATAAAACCTTGGAATATAAGGAAATTGAAATTTTATAGAATCCCTCAGTGGTGCGTACTGTCGTTAGTACACGTAAATTGATATCTTACCTCAAAACTAACTTGTAGTAGTGGGAGTAAGGGTTGATCCCATAAAGACTGAAATTACCTTATGTGATTGAGAGAAGGGGGATTTGATAATTGTAAATAACAAAACAAACAATAATGAACATAATTAAGAGAGTAATTAATGAGAGGCGTTGGTTTCGGTCGATATCCACCATCAAGGGATTGCATTGATCATTAACAATATCATCAATCTTAAATCAAAAATATACCATTGAGATTCTATCCTTTTTCCTCCTTAAGCCTGGTAAATTGATAATAATTGCACCAATTAAACCCTAATTAATAAGATATCCTTTAGCACATCAGTAAAGTCTAACCTATTAATTGCATAAAGAACAAGAGAATTTGATAAAGCTAAATAAAAATAAACACATTGGTTATATTTAATTTAGTTGATCATTTATCATAGGGTTAATGATTTATAATCCAAAATCCTTAATCCTATTTACTTCATGAATACAGTAATGAAAACTTTGTTCAAAACCTAATTCAGCAGTAAATTAAAACAGACAATATACTAGTAGGCCTTCATAGAAATTATATGAATAATCATTAAAAAAAGAGAATAGTAGATGAATAATTAATACCCGATTAAGATTGAACTAATAAAATCTATTCTAAATCTCACAATGCATAACGATCCCTTGAGGTTTCAATCTTCCTCTACCAACTAAAAATAAATCAGCTGCACAGGGCCATAAGAAAATCTAAACAAGAATTAAATAAGGTAATTAAGATCTTGAATGATCTTTGATGCTTCCTTTCTTCCCTTTTTATAGATTAGCTTCTCCTCGTTGAAGTAGAATTGTTTCTAGGTCAAAATCCAGCCCATCGAGCTTCAATTAGAGCCAAAAGACCTAAAAATCACGAATTCAGCATTCTAGTATGGCAGCGGGCATTGTGGCACGCTACAGGGCCACCGCGGCACCTGGGATAATACTTCAGCGCTTTAAAAACTAACACTGAGGCGCCACAACATTTGGGTCCAGGGTCATGGCGCTAAGGTTCTGGGTAATTCAGTGTCGTGGCTCTCTGGATTCGTAGTGACACGGTGCCACAACGCCTAGAACATTTTGGATTTTGCCAAAGTGCCAAATACAAACATTGTAACTCTATATCTCTTCTTTCTATAGCCACTGGAATAAACTCAATCGAAGTTCAAATGAGAGAGATATGCTTCAATTAGTGACGGAGGGTCGAAAATCAGCATTTTTCCATATTTTCTCTCTATTTTCCTCTTCTTTTCTTCTTTATTATTCCTAAAACATAAAACACAAAACTCAATTAAATACTATTTATTTTCTACTCAAATTAAATAAAAAGAAACTTAAAACATGCTAAAGACATGCTTAATTTATAGCATGTCATTCAGCAGCACCTGAAGTATAAATATGTCTGGCTCATATCTATACTAAAGATCTTACTAAAGGATCTTTTGCTCCGATAGCCACAAGGAAACTTAGTTATGATACCGATTTGTCATGTCCCTAATTTAAGAGAATGCGGTTAACAAAATCTTTATTCATAGCATATTCCATATAACCATCCAAAATATAACATAACAGATTTAACATAACCAAAAGAATATATTCATAAGTTTCTAAGTAAAACCACGTATAGACCCCAAGTCTATACATTCATATTACAACAGAAGTAGGGATCTTGCCTATGGCATTTAGAGCACACTTTATATTAGAAAAATACATTATAAACCAAAAGCTGTGAGCCTCGAAAGCAAAGTAGGCTCACCTAGAGAATAAACAGTCTAACCGTTTACTGACCTGCTAGGGGAGGAGTAGACTTTATAGTTTTATCTAAAAAACATAGAGATATCGTTTAGTGAGTTTGACAACTTAGTGAGCAAATAAGACTTACTACAATCTTCTAGGTCAACATATGGATGAATTTGTATAATAAAAAGTTACTTTCCTTCAAAGTAAAATATAAATCAAAAGTACATCCATAGGTGACCCATATTTTCAATATTCTCAATAAAAAGAGAATATGAAACTTAAATATAAATACAATGCAGCAAGTTCATAAAAAGTTTCACCATACAAGGTTTCACATGTTCTTCAATGTACAAACTTTGAAGTTTAGAAGGACTCCAAATTAGAACCATTTTTTAATCCTAAGCACGCAGCAAGGGAGGGTAATCACAAATCAAATAGATGGCATTTTGCCCAGAAAGAAGAGGTATCCTACTCCCCCTCACAAAACAGATCTCGTGTGTTGGCCATCACATGAGGTTAGTAATACCCTTGCTAGCTAAGGTTTGAAGGTGCACTAGGGCTAACATCTTCTACTACTAGCAAATAGTATTTCTAAATAGGATTCCTCCACATAAAGTAATTGCATAAAATACGTTGTTATTCAGAATAAGAAATAATATTCAAAGCCAATTTCCTTATCAAAGATTTTCAATCAAAGTGTAACACATGTTCATTTTCAAATAACAATATACATATGTATCAATGTCACTTGTAAAATGTATTCTTCCTAAAGTCGTGTATACAATCACATGTTCAAAGAATTTTGAAATCAATATCTAAGTGATACTATTCTTGAACTTATACTAGCAAGTAATCGATTTTGACAATATAAATCATTCTCAATGTCAAATAATAAAAATAAACTCATATGCTGGATTAGGTTCACATTTATAGTTCAAGAATAGCATAAGCAAGTCATAGCAAGGATTATCTACTTACAGGTAAGGATTCCAAGTTGGACAGCTCAAAATACACTTTTCTAAGCCAAATTTGACCGAATAGATATCAAAAATGAGTTCGGAGAGTCCAAAAACCTAGGAAATGACTCTGAAATCACAAAATTTGGCCTTAAGAAACTCGGTCAATGCTGGTCAATGCAACAGGGTTGCTGGTACATACACAATCTTGGGTTTCATCTTATTCTTATATTATAAATTATATTTTTTTCATTCTTCAATCTTGGGTTTATTTATATTATTTTATAGAGTAGAGCAATTTATCTAGGTGATTAATAGATCCTAGTATGTTACTAGGTTGGAACCCTAAATTACTTTGCAGTTTCAATACCAATTTTTCTATTTATTCAACTCTATGCTATCATGTTTTCAATTGATTGGCCACCAATTGTCTTAGAATGAGTATTTTCTTTGCAAGAAGGTTTTAATTAGTTAAAATCCAAATTGAATAGAATATGATTAGCTATATTGACTAAATAGATTAATTAACTAAGTTGTGTGTAGAATCGATATACTGTTGCATGCCATATGTAATTAGTTAGGACTTTATCTTAGTTTCTGAAGTCATGCCCTTGTCATTTGCTTCAAATATGTTGGTAATTACTTGGAATTGAATTAAGGTTGTTAGTTGTGAAAATGTTAATAAATAATTTAGTGCTAGGGTTAATAAAAAGGTATTAATTTAGAGAGTTAATTACGAGGTAACAATCTAGTGCCATATTTGGCAAAGTTAGTTTTTCTAGACTTCCCAAATTACATATCTTCTACATCTGTAATGTGCCAGTGATTTTATCTTTTAACTTTTATTTTTATTATCTTAACCATTTAAATATGATATTTTTGGATAAAATAGTTAGAATTGTAGCAGTTCTTAAACACCTTAGTTGAGTGTCCTTGTAGGTATGATTCTATACTCAAACCACTGTATTATTTCTAATACATGTGCTTACATAGTTATTAATTTACACAAAAAATGGAGGAAATAATGAAGAAAATTTTGTGTTGGTGGGTGGTAGGATGGTATAAACTATGGTACTGAGTGAATTTGGGAAGGCACTAGATGATTTGGAGGGAACAAGTATTGTAAGAACCGCATTGGCAAGAGGTAGGATGGCATAAATTGTGGCACATATGCAAAACCAACTTGAACAAGTACATAAAACTTTTTCCACAAAAAATGAGCGAACCCAACTCAAACATCTCAAGATATTTGAAAATCTTTGATAAATAATGTATAGATAGTATTCCACTCTTTTTAAAGGGGTTTACATGGTGCAACTTGAATTTCAGTATGTACATTACTGGACTTGGTTAGTTTTAACTTCAAGGTGGAAATAATTTTCTCCTATCCTCTAGGTCTTATTACACCATAGAGAAAGGGAAAAGTGACTATTAACTTGAGAGAGACTTAAATCTCTACCTAGTTAAGGTGAAAAAAACTAGGCGAAGCTTTGTTATTTGTTATTTGTTAAAGTGTCTTTTTCCTAACAATGTACTAGTTGATATCGTCCTTAAAAAAATCACTTTTTGTTCTTTTATTTCATCCCTTAACTAGTTCCCTATTCGGTAAGATTGATTACAACATAAGGGTACATACCAATTCTTTCTTCTCTTCCAATTATTTATCATCCCATAAGAAGAAAGAGAGCATTACTGACCTACAAAAGATTAAAATATTTACACGATTGATATTTTTGAAAAGCTAAGGCAATATGCTGCCTTATGCATGATGCTAAAGACATCCCTTGTTATGGATCTTTACCTGGCATGATGTAAGATGAAAAAGTATAAAATTGCATGGTCATTTGGGGTTGGAAACCCACCAGAGAGGAGTTAAGCTTCTAATGCGTATACCTTCATTATAGTTATCAATTATCCACCTATGCAATGACACTTGCTAACTATTCTAGAATAAAGCAATCATGCCTTGCACTTTTCCTAGGGTTTAACCATGATGTCATGATGTGCTCGAGAAGAAAGAATATTCTCTCTTTTTTCTTATTTATCAAGTGAACCCTTGATTAGGATGATTGACCTAATGAAGCTTAACTCTAGTTATTTGGATGATAAGTGTAACATTCCATAATTCTGAGCAGATGACTGGCATGAAATAAGGGGTTGCCTCATTTCGTAAGCCAAGCTAATGAAAATGTATTCTTAGAAACCACGGGGTGTCATAATTCAATCATAAAATAACTAACACATTATTAAAACTTTTACTTCACTTAGAACATAAATAAAGGTCTAGTTTCAAAGAACCATAAATATAAATATCACTAATATTTATACAAGCAAAATCATGTACCACATTTATCCTATATTTATCAACTAATACAAACATCTCATATATAATTATATTGACACATAGTGAAAACGTGAACCCTGCATGTGGTAATGGAGCAACTCTAGATTTTAACCATAAAACATATAAAAGAAACGTAATGAGTCTTGCGATGCAATAAGTAAGTAGCACAACTATAATATGTAGAATAAGGTTTTTCATATTAACTAGTTAATTTTTTATTTAATGTAATCAAATTTTATGCAATTTAAAATTCATATTTATTCTATTTACACCATTATCTTAGACTTAAAAATTTAGAATTCTAAAGTTTTATACTTTCTAGACTTTACAAATTTTAGCCCATTAAAATATGTATAGAAAATACTACTCGTATAAATATCTAGTCAATCCCTTAGTATTTTATTTAGATCAAATTAAATATAATCTCAATTTGAGAACACGGTTGTTTTCAATCTGATCCAAACACTTACTTGTACGAAGGAGCACCATAAACAATCAAATTCAGAATTGGTCTCCCAAGGACCATTTTTCTTTTCATATACATCATCAAGTATTCATTTCTCATTTTCTTTTCTTTGACTGAAAATATTTTATTCTTGAATTAAATGTAACTGTTGTATGTAACACTATATTTAGACCAAATCAAGCTTCACCACATCCAATACATTCATCTTTATTATCTTAATTTGATATGAAGCTAGTTTAACCATCATTCTCTATTTGCACTTATAGTTATTATACATGTGTATATATAATGTTTCATTAAGGTAATCTTTTTATTTCAATTTTATGTTATTTTATTGTATTATATTTCAACTTATCTTGCTTTAATTAATTTAGTTTTTACTTAGTTTAACCCATTTTATCTTAGTTTATGTGGCAATTTAAATTATTTAATTTACTGAATTTTGTATCAGAACCATAATGGTATCCTATACCATAGCCAAGGATCCTTCCATACTATTTTGATGTGAGATTTACCTAGACTCAGCATCCTTGTTGATGTTTGTCTCACCACCATTCAAAAGGACACGCATAGTGGCTCTAATACAGGTTGTCCCAAGCACACAACAAGGGATGGGTAAATCACCACTTATTTTATCCCAAACACATAGCAAAGGACAGGTAAATGAACACTAAAATCATATATCAAGAGCCACTAGTCAACTCCTTACATATCTTGTCACTTCATTAGGAGAAAACCCTATCTCTACTCCTCACATAATTCAATCTACGTGTGTTGGTCGACACATGAGGATAACAACACCACTGCTAGTTGGGTTACAAGGAGCACCAAAGCTAGCAATCACTATTGTTAGCTGACAGTGTTTCTGATAGAAATCATTTTCAATTATTTCATGTGTTTAATTAATTATTTATTTACTTGTTACATAACTTTAAGAAAGACAATTTTATTTAATTTATTCCTCTTTGCTAAATATGAATACTGATTCGAGCAATACCATGTCATAGATTTCTAGGACTGGCCAATATAATTGCCATATCATGCACTAAATTCCCATATTCATAAAATTTTATATTTAATCAGAACTAAATTCCAAATCTATTTCCATTCAGCAACATATTCATTCCTATAAGGCACCTATTACAGAGCTATATCTCAATATATATTTTTCTCATTAATAACTTTACATTAACGTACATGCATTAGTAAGCCTTTATTCTAATACACATTGCCACTTAGAATTCCTTTACTCATATATCTTAACTTTAATACATTTCTATCCATACTCATCATAAGTCTTTAACTTTAAAATTTATTCCATTTATAAAACACATTTTTATCATGATTATTGTACATGTATGATTATGTGCAAAAACCCAAGGAAGCTATTCTTATCTATATATGTCTTGGATAACCCTAATAGGTTTATTTCAAATTTCTAAATATTTTCTAAATTTCAATAAGTTCATATGAAAGTATACATTTCTATACATGTACAAGAGCATTTATATTTTTTTTTTAGTTTCATAACTAATTGAAACTATAAGTCTCTTATCCATACTTATATTCTTTTTTTTTCCAATTCAATAACCAACTTGGTTAGGTCACTAATGTCAAATTTATCTACCAATGACTTCCACTAAAATCCAATTTTCATCTCTATCATGTCTATCATACATTTAGAGCTAAAATACATCTTTTTTTATTAATTTAAATTCTTACTTTATAGCCATTCATCTAGGGCTTAAGTATCCATAAATCCTCACTTCTTCATCTATATAATGCTTCCAAATACATTGTTATCACACTTACTATCCATCTCCATTATTTTCATGGATTTCATTCTCCAAAACTTAGACCAACTTTTCAATGTACTACTCCTTGTATCCACATAAAAGGGTTTAACCCATTCAAACAAAATATATCCTTCATACATATACTTTATCACTTGCCTTATTATAAAACCCCAAAATTTAAACTTCACAAATAATCTTGCATTTCCTCACAATACCATCCTAACCATACCCAAAAGCTAACATTAAAACTATAAGGGATCTAAAAACTAAATCACTACTACACTTTATATCATAAGCTAAAATTGAACATCTAGGAATATCATTTTCCATGGGTTCCTTATTTTCAACTTAACTTAATCTTGCAACTTGTCATCTCTAACATTATACATGAAATTCTAGCTTGTCCTAAAAAAGAATACTTCATACCTATCACCAAGATTCACACCTTGTCACAATCATCTATCTTGCAGTCAAATTCCTCACCATTCACATATTCAATCTTATGACCAACCATTCATCTAATGTTCACCATTAACCTCATACATCTCAAAACAATATTTACATAACATACTACGTAAATTAATTCCATTACTTCTAAGACAACATGTTCACTAATCTCAATTTAAAAGTCACACACATACTTATATACCTAGCATCATCACACCAATTCACATATCTAACTTCATAATCCAATTTCAGAATTTAAGACATACATTTTAGAAATCAACTACTATTTCAACATGCCATAATTTGTATTATTTACTCATCAAAACATAAGTTTCCAAGTTGGATAGCTCCAAAACACCTTCTTTTGATTGTATTTTTGGCAAAATTGACCTCAAAAATTGAGTTTAGAAGGTCCAAAACCTTGAAAAAGACTTTAGAATTCCAAAAATTTTCCTCTAGGAGCTCGATCAACACTGGTAAATGAAAACAAGGCACTGTGCATGCACTACACGTGCCAAGGAAGCTCCTGCTAGTGAGCCTTATGTCACGGCCCCAAATGATGGAACACATGACTGGCACGGCATAAGGGTTTCCCCCTAGCCGCAAGCCTAACGCATAGCACATTCAAACATCCAGCACACAATTCAGAGTACATAATAAATATAACTGGCCACATATGCCACATCCAGTATAATAAAATACTGTATATATATATATATATATATATATATATATATATATATATATCTCATGAATCTAACATTCGTGATTCAACTTGGCCCATGGCCTCATAATACAAACATCGTTGTAAAACATAAAATCGTTTTCCAAACAACACATCAAAATACATAAGAAGCGAGGATCCTGCCTGTTAGTTCATGGAGGTACACTAGACATAAACTAAACTAGACAATCAGTACAAAAGAGCCTTGCCCAAACTGGGGCTCACCAATGCTATATTCAGCCTCCTACGAAGCTGTAGCTGGATCAAAGTCTCTTTGACTATCTGTGGGGAGGAAACAGAAGAGGGGTGAGACCACATCTCAGTGAATGGGTAAATCACACTATAACTGAAACAGGGCAAACCAAGCACGAGTGTTTCGCAATGAGTTTAATAATTGAAATCAAAGTGTAAAGATAATAATAGAAACATTAAGCATTTAACCATAATTTATTGAAAGAAAAGCTAAACAGTTCAAATGTATGTTCAAAAGATAAAACATGATTTAAATCAGTAACCGTAAAGCAAATCAATTATGCATGGTAAGTAATAAATAAAGTTATTTATGCAATAACAATGATGAATGAGATTGTTTAGAAATATTTAATCTTTAAGAAAAATGCACTAGTCTATTAGAGTTCTTTCCTGACAGATCTATTATCTTTCCCAAGCACATAGTAAGGGGAGGGTAATCACTGTAGGTGTAGACATAAGTCCATCCTAAATTTCCCTAAGCACATAGCAAGGGTATGGCAATCACTGTAGGCGTAGACATAAGTCCACCCTAAATTCTGTGTCTTAGGCGATCATAAGCCCGTCACAATATCCTAGGCCGAAGCCTTCGCATGACCATGGTGCACCAGAGCTAGCACTACCTGCGGCTAGCTAACAGTGATCTAAAAGGGTTCCTCCAATAGAAAACATTTGAAAATATGCTATTCAAAGAGTTTAAAGTAAAACATTTCAATAACATTGTAATAAAGCTATAATTCTTCATCTAGCTCTTTTCATGCATAAAACTCTGTTCTAAAATATGTCTCATCCATGGATTCTCCTGGAGACCTTTACCATCATAAACTTTCCCTTTAAACATAGGTCGTTCGTAGACGTTGCATAGATATTCGCCATGCATCAAATCATTTCATGGCTAACTTAGTTCATTTCTATGACTAAGTTCACATTTCTATAAATCTAGCTCAATGGAGAATTATCAGCCTAGATGCTTGCCCTGCATACCTAGGGTTCAACTAGGATTGAAATTTATAATTTCTAACATGGTTGGAACATATTGATTTTCAAAGCGGTAAAACAATTTAGCATACATTCCAACTAGTTAAAAATCATACGAGAGAGTTATAAACCGAATTCATAAAACATGCGCTATAGTAAGAGAAACCCACTCACCGGTAAGGGCTCCAGATTGGACAGCCCTAAAATCCTCATTTCTGGTCTGAATTCAGTAAAACAAACTCCAAAATCGTGTCCGAAAGGTCCAAAAAACTTGAAAAATGACTTCAGGAGTTTAGTCATTATTCACCGCCGGAAAACACTATTCACCGCCACAAAAATTTTACCAAATCAACAAAACGACTTCATATCCTAATGTTTATCTAGTTTCTGAATCCATCTACGGAGTCAGATTTCTAATTAGAAGTCTCTAAGTAAGTTTTTTTAGAACTTACCTTTTACCGAGATTTTCTATTTCAGATTTACGGCGATTCAACAGTTGATTTGAAAAATTGATCGGTCAAAACTGAAGTACTCTTCGTCCTGAATCTAAAAACACTTTCAGTTTTGATATCGGAAACCCATAAGCACTCCAAATCGAAAGATAAAATTGGATGTCACTATTCACTCACTATTCACTACTATGCATCTTTTCCATGTTTTTTTCTTTCTGATACTTCGTCGCCCCCGGTTTCATTTTATCATTCTGCTTTCGTTTTTTTTAAATATAATAATTATTATTATATAATTAATAATAGGATTTTCTTTTATAAAAATTTATATAAATTCCATTTTTCATCATAAAATATCCCAAAAATTTCTAAAAATTTCATTTCTCATAAATCTTTAGTTAAACTCTTAAATCATATTTTTTCTTAATAAAAATCATAATAAAACAGATTTTAAAACAAATATCTTTATTCATATTAAAAGAAAGAATATTTCTAAAAATACCATAAAAATTCATTAGAGGCCGGTATAATTATTTTAAGCAACACAATACTTCTTTTACTTAAAAGTCCACTTACTTTTAACAAATCATAATCATTTCTACATAAATAAAAGTATATTTGCTTATAGCAAAATACTATCATTTAAAAATAAAAAGTACGCGCCAAAACATAAATTCTCATATTTTCAAAATTCTCTCTTTTATTCTAAATTTCTTTTAATTGGAATTTTCGTTAAATTTTACAGTTATTACACCTTTCGTGCTACCACCTTTTGTGGGGCGTCGGGTGTGAATAGCCATTGTAAAGCTTGTATGGCCATGAAATTTTGGCTCCTAAGGATTTTCCACCCTTTGAATCTATCTATGAGATATTTTTTATTTATTTTGAAAACTCTAAATATGAGTTTCAAAACTCACCTTTTAGGGTTTTCACCTCTAAATTTCAATTGATTCTTGGCCAGTTTGGGTGAAACCAATCTACTAAATTTGTATTTCTCATCATTCTAAATCCATTAGTGGTAGTTGTATTGTAATTGGAGGTCCAAAAGTGGTAACAATTTTAGACAGAGAAAGTAGAGGTTTCTAGAGAGAGAAATAGGGTTTTCTCCCTCCCTAGAGCAACCTACGACCGTCTTCAGCCAAATGCCCCAAATATTTGAAGCTCCCTAATTTTTCTAGAGGTCCTTTTGGTTGTTTTACTATTTTACCCCTAAAACCTTTTGAAAATTACATTTTTACCCTAAACCATCCTACTTCACCACATAATTTCTCATAAAAACCATATAATATTTAAAATAAAACTCTTTGAATTTAATAAATAAAACAAAATTCTTTGAATTTAATAAAATTCCTCTTGAAAGTCTAAATAAATCTAACTTAGGGTTATAAACATAAAAACACTAATTATGCTTCTTTTTCATAAATTTCTTTAACACATTATAAAATAAACTTCATATACATATTAAAATAAAAATATACTTATTCAAGACAAAACAAACTTATTAAAGTAGAACAAAAATAATTTAAGGCAAAATATAATTGTTTGAAACTCAAAGTAATTATTTATTATAAACATAAATGTTTAAAAACTATTGGGTATTAAAATAGGTAGGGTATATTCCATCAATGCTTATGGTTTTAGGATAGGTTTATTATCCTAAGGGATAAAAGGTCCCTAGATTGTCCCCATAATAAAGGTGAAAACCCTACCCTACAAACCTAATCATGTGAAGATATGAACTTCCATGCAAACTAGATTTATGAGAAGAGGTAACAATTTAAGGGAAGTTTTTATAGTAATCTCTAGAGGCTCAAATCCTACAAGAAAATTGTTAAAAAAAATTCTACTAACCTAGGGTGTTCTCAAACCTAGCTATAGGGCCAATCATGTATGTGAGGTAAATAGTGTACACATGCAGTGTGTGAAGAGAGTGCACAAACCTATAAACCTATGAATTAGCCAACCCTTATCTATTAGGCAAATAAAAAAGATAATAGAAAGCAGATAAAGCAAGGAAAAAATTATCTCTTATGGTTCAAATCTGCATGTTATATATCCTAGATATGTTATACAATCAAGTAAACAAAATCCCTAGGCATTTAAGAGGATAAAAATAAAGATAAAAAAACATGTTATTTAGCTTAAGCATGTGGGGAAAACAACATATAAAAGGGTAATTTAAAACATAAGGAAGGCCATATTATTTCAAACAATTATCTTAAAAAAAGCCTTGATTCTCGATCTATTTCAAGCAGTGTCACCAAATTGTCACACCAATATGCAAGGTGCATCGTGTAACATCTTTTTTTTTTACTTTATTATACAATAATGAGTTCACATACACGTCATTAATCAAAACGTACATGCAACATATCAAAGACATAGATATTTACATCTTGTTTATTTTGGTTGACCAATTCTAGAGATACAGGTGCGGGTGGTTGCACCTTCACCGGAATCTGAGCCAACTCGACCACAAACGTTTTATTTGATTCTAATATCTGCCCAACATAAAGTAACTCGATCCAATGTGCACTAAAAGCCAGAGCTATAGAAAATCTGCATAACTAATTTTCTGAACATGATATGGAAATATAGTGAGAATTAAATCCCAGTAAGTTCAACAATAAATCATCATCAATAAAGCTCATCACGTCATGTTCAGCTGTATAAACTACAGAAAATATCTTTGGTCACATGAATGCATTATATCTACACACATAAGAATCATACTATAATGATATGTATGACATGATTAACTATTTTCAAAATATCATATGATGGCCATCAACTTATTCTCATTTCAAGCTACCACGGTCAGGGTGAGTATCCTCTACTCTCCGGTACAGGCTTTTTTCGCTCCGTCCGACATGGCCCACTTTCTCTTTCTTTTCTCATTATCATGATCATAACCGTTGGTAGGTCGTCCCCTACTGGTGCACCACACGGATTTCCATGTGACCGTGCTCATTTCTTTTCTTTTCACAATGATAGCCAAAAATATGCTTTCAATAACAAGTATGTTCATCAAAATATAACTATTACCATAAATCATTGGTAATCATGCCATGAACATAACCATTTCAAATATCACTTTATAAAATATTTCCATGTCAAAATTTCACACTTAAGATGGTAAGAAGTTCATACAATGGCAATGGCTATGGCTATACTAGTTATTTATTATTTTCATTTATAAGATTCATCTTTTTTTTAAATATTAATTTTATTTCTTTATTTTCTTAATGCAGGTTTTCATCCTATCTAACCTTCTCTTACTAATCAGAGCATAACTCCTGCAATTAAACTCTGATGTAGGTGATCATGGTGTCAATTTCAAGATAAAACAATTATATAAAACTATTATGTTGAACATTGTAGCGAAATATTAAGAAATCAAGGTGATATTACTCCCTAAATGTATAGGTTCTGACCTCTACCAACTAATCGGACCATATCTACCTCATATGGACTCCAACTTGAGTGATTCCAGTGGCTAAAAATCTGTGACACACATATTTATAATTCCTATCTTAACTATTTATTTTAATTCCATACAGATAATTCCCAAAAATTAAAATACAGAAGCTGTCCTAACATAATCTTCCCTGATGAACCATTTTCTGACCTTTGACTACTAATCAGCTCATATCTTCCTCATATGGACTCCAAATTGAATGCTTCCAGTGGTTTGAAATCCATGACACACATAGATATAACTCTTATGTTAACCATTTATTTTAATTCCATACAAATAATTCCCAGAAATTAAAATACAGAAGCTGTCCTAACATATTCTTCCCTGATGAACCATTTTCTGACCTTTGACTACTAATCAGCTCATATATTCCTCATATGGACTCCAAATTGAATGATTCCAGTGGGTTAAAATCCATGACACACATAGCTATAATTCATATGTTCACCATTTATTTTAATTCCATATAGATAATTCCCAGAAATTAAAATACAGAAGCTGTCCTAACATATTCTTCCCTGATGAACCATTTTCTGACCTTTGACTACTAATCGGACCATATCTACCTCATATGGACTCCTAAGTGAATGATTCCAGTGGCTAAATATCCCTGACACACATATCTATAATTATTATGTTAACCATTTATTTTAATTCCATACCGATAATTCCCAGAAATTAAAATACCGAAGCTATCCTAACATATTCTTCCCTGATGACCCATTTTCTGACTCTTGACTACTAATCGGCTCATATATTCGTCATATGGACTCCAAATTGAATGATTCCAGTGGCTAAAAATCCATGACACACATATCTTTAATTCTTATGTGAACTATTTATTTTAATTCCCTACAGATAATTCCCAGAAATTAAAATACCGAAGCTATCCTAACATATTCTTCCCTGATGACCCATTTTCTGACCTTGGACTACTAATCAGACCATAGCTACCTCATATGGACTCCAAATTGAATGATTCCAGTGGGTAAAAATCCGCGACACATATATATTTAATTCTTATGTTAACCATTTATTTTAATTCCTTATAGATTGTTTCCAAAAAGTAAAATACCAAAGCTATCCTAACATATTCTTCCCTGATGAACCATTTTCTGACCTTTGCTTACTAATCGGACCATATCTACCTCATATGGACTCTAAATTGAATGATTCTAGTGGCGACACATCCGTGACACATATATATTTAATTCTTATGTTAACCATTTATTTAAATTCCCTACAGATAATTCCTAGAACTTAAAATGCCGAAGCTATCCTAACATATTCTTCCCTGATGACCCATTTTTTGACCTTTGACTACTAATTTGCTCATATCTTCCTCATATGGACTCTAAATTAAATGATTCCAGTGGCTAAAAATCCGTGACACATATATCTTTAATTCCTATGTTAACCATTTATTTTAATTCTATACAGATAATTCACAGAAATTGAAATACAGAAGCTATCCTAACATATTCTTCCCTGATGAACCATTTTCTGGCCTTTGCCTACTAATCGGTTCAGATCTCCCACATATGGACTCCAAATTGAATGATTCCAGTGGCTAAATATCCATGACACATATATATTTAATTCTTATGTTAACTATTTATTTTAATTCCTTATAGATTGTTCCCAGAAATTAAAACACCGAAGTTTAAAATTCTGTCTCCCATAGCCATACCCATGTAGAACTATCTACACCAACCTAGGTATTCAAACATACATCGCATGCAAGATCAATATGTAACATGATATAGCAACATCCATGACCAATCATCAAAGTTCTAAGATCAAAATCTCATATAAATATTATAAGTTTCAAAAGTTTTCTTCAAAAATAAATATTGTTAAACTTACCTGGAGCACTTAGTCTCCTAGACTTCTCCTTCCTCTTTCTTTCTTTCTTCCTTTCCTTTCCTCACTCTACCTTGCTTCTATTTTTTCCTCTCCCCCACTTGGACGAAATTCTAATGTTGTAAGGGTGGATTTCCTTATATAGGCCACCAAATAATTCACCTTTCATGATCATGGGTCTACCTTATCACAATTAGGATACACTTTGTTGAATATTTGGAAAACAAACAACTTATGTTCTTGTCTTCCTCTTCCTTAGTCAAGATATGCATAGGAAAAGGAGATTTGTATTTTGAAAATTATGATGATATGTTCTTAAGATAAGGGACAAGGTCCCTTTGATTTAGGGATTCATTTCCATTTTCTTTTGTCTTAAACAAGTATGATAGGTTTGCCTTTTTAGGTGGCAAATTTCTAGCCCTTGAATCTCCATTATTTGGTTGATATTATTTGTGTGGGATAGGAATGTTTTGTCCTAATATCATGTATTATCATACCACTTGCTAAAATTATGAGTATAGGATATAGATGTTAGAATCACACCACTTGCTAAATTTTTGTCTTAATGCCATGTAACCTAATCTTTATTATTATTACATTATTATATCATCACCTATTTTATTTTATTTTTCCTCTTGGATTTGGGCTTATTCCTACCCATTATGGGCTTATTCCTACCCATTTTCTTTGCTTTGGATAAAATTCTACCTTTCTTGGAGGGCTTGGTCACATTTTCATAATTTTTGGGCTATTGGTCCAATTACTATATCCTAGTCCAAGTCTATGTTTTTATTTCTTGCTTAGGTTATCCAATGGGCTTGCTAGAAACTTATATGAAGTGGAAAAACTCTACTTGATGTGTCCATAGGTAAAAACCCAATGTATGGGTAAATATTTTAAACTTAGTAACTCTAGTTCTTGAATTAGGAAAAATTACCCTAATCCAATGTTTTTGAAATTTTAAGACCTTTATTTGTTTCTAAAAATTTATCTTCCTTATCCAAGAATTTTGCATCTCTTTAGTATGTTATTTTTAATTTATGTTTTTTTTTCCTATTAGGTTTTCCCTCTTTATTTGTTCTCTTAATGGTAGAAACATTTTCTATGCATATATGTAAGGTGAAGAATTTCTAAGGAAAATATCTAAAAATTATGGGATATTACACATCGCAAGATAAAAAAAGGAAAGAATTTTCAAAATTATTTTGAAAACCTTTTTTCAGTAAAGACACAACCAAAATTTCTCTTGAAACAAAAAATTTTAGAAAACTATTTTCAAAACATGGTATACAAATCAGGTAGAGTTAAGGAGTCAAATGTTAGCCACCCCACCGCACCTATTCCAAATAATGATTATCCTAAGAAAATTATGCAAAACATTATATGGCATTAATTATATTTTAATTATCATAATCAAATATATGCAAAGGAAGACATGAAAAATAAAAGTGAAAAAAAGAGAAAAGAAAGAAAATAAAATTATTCATAAAGGCAAAAAATAATGATATTTACAAACGTAGACTTAATTTAGGGAGGAACCTAAGGCCCACGTACCCTGTAAAGGGATCAAAGTCCACATAGTTCATAAGGTAAAAGATGTAACGCCCCCAATTAACGTTACGTAAAATAAATATTTTTTTTAAATTATTATTTCTGCAATCAGATATTTTCCTTAAAGATATATAATTCAAGTCTTTATCATGGGAATAGATATATATAGGATCTCTCATGTATACACAATATACAGACCAAGTCTATAAACATCAAAGTACAGCAGAAATGGGGATCCTACCTGTAGCGTTCAGAGCACTCTAGAATACAAACACAGTATAATTCAAAGACCGTGAGTCTTGGAAGCAACATAGACTCACCCAAAGAATATATCACCTATCTGCCGAATCAGACTCTGATATTCTTATATGAAAAATATGAAAATATCGTGTAGTGAGTTTGACAACTCAGTGAGCAAATAATTCCTCCTATGACCTTTTAGGTCAGCATATGGAAGTACTTATATTTTAAAATGTGTCACATAGAAAATACAGTTCAGAAATACATTTATATGGGACCCGTATTTCAAATATTCTCAAATCAAAGGATATTCATATATCCAAAACCATATGCACCATGGTATGATCATTAAACAAATGTTGTTATGCTCAGCTATATAAACTATAGTAAAATATTATGATTTAGAGATAAAATCATCAATTTAATGCTCCTGCCTCACTCGGCAATCTGGTCGATGCAATAAAAATATAACTCATTTGCTATATGCATAGTGACCTCGACCACAGTCACAATAAGTGATCAGGGAATGTGAGTACATCATCCTCCTGCCCCCCCCCCCACATTACCATTGTCACCCGGTTAGAGCGGCCCTCCCTCGGCTTACTCAAGCTAATAGGGAGTCCCCTATTCGATACCGTCACAAGCCATACAACCAACTGATATTCATCAATACATATAAATACATGTAAAATTATCAAGCAACTCGCCATGAGCTTTACGCTTGCCATTCAATCTTATTTATAATATAAGATGCATCATTTTCACAAGTATATAGCTTTCAAATCAATGCATCGTGTACATAATATTCACTTTATCAAATAATGATAAATACATTTAGAACCACATATTCAATGAGTTCTAAAATCCGTTTCAAAAACTATACTCTTCTTGAACTATGTGCCAGTTCGTAAACTTGATTAAAATGGTAATAAACAAATCATTAAATAAATATCTTTATACATAATAAAAGAAAAAATATTTCTAAAAATACAAAAAAATAATATTAAATGCCAATATAATTATTTTAAGTAAAACAATAATTATTTTAATTAAAAATATACTTGCTTTTATTAGAACATAATCCTTTTTAAACAAATAAAAATATATTTGTTTATAACAAAACATTATTAATGAAAAACAAAAATTACAGGATGTTACATTCTTCCCCCCTTAAGAAATTCGGTTCCTGAATTTTAGCCCATCCTACCACATGTAGAGAATGAAATCAAGGCATAATTCGGAGTTACCAACCTTATTACTCAAATAATTGGGGATATCTTTTATGTATAACATCTTTACTTAGTGCTCAACATGCATGATTGCCTTAGACTTTTGGCCTGTATTGAATTATTTGTATTCATTTTCTAATGAATCTCGCATGGATTATCTATGGATTGATATTAGAAAACACACTCATAAAAGAACATATTCACATCCATATTGGGGTAACTATCTTTTTTTTATTTCAGACTTCTATCAAGTCATCTTTGATTCTCACATGTCAACATCATCCCATGAATATCATCATCTTAATCTATCATATATTTTTATCCTAAAATTCATTAATCAATATGTTAAACATACGTAGCAATAAATCCATCAATCCTTTTATAACATTTATGTACTATTGGCACATGTCTAATAATTCTACTTACCTCATCACAATAACTTTATACCTTCTTATTAACACTAATAAATTCATTATAAAAAATTTCAAGCCTTTCTCTATCATATCCAAAAGCACCTCATTCTAACTTATGTCAATCCTATTTAATTCACCCAATCATTTCAAGATTTTTCTCAACAATTACTCATACATGAATTCTTAATTTCAACATAATTCACATCCTAAATACTAGACTCAATTTAGTATAATATAAACCTTTAACACAAATATCTTAATCATCTCATAGTATTCTCCATATTTCCAAATTAATAGTTCAAAGATTAATTTAAATCCTACTTCTCATATTTTATTCCTCAAGAACTTCAACACCACTAAGTCTCTTGATTATATTCGTCAAAACACCATAAGATCATCATCCGTCCACTCTTTTCAAAATCTCTATTACTTTAACCTACTAACCAATTGGACACCATAATAACTGAGTTTCAAAGAAAAGAAATTAACCTTCCTTATAATATGAAAAAAGAATCTTACATTTAATACCAAATATTAATGTTGGACAATGCAGCAGAAAATATGGAATACTTAATAGAGCATGGTGCCAAACTAGGAAGTTAGTAATTTGGACACAACATTGAAATAAAATTAAAATCAGTGGCCGCAAGGTTTGAATATATGTGCCAAAATCTACTTTAAATCTGTTGGTATTTGGTGGAAAGATAGCACATGAAAAAAAAAATATTTTTGAACTTATAAAAGCATGTGAAAATCAAAAAATATGTAGTTAACTGGTAGGATGCAGTTGATTGCTTCAAAATAGATGTAATCAATCAACTGTAAAATAACCAATCCAAATTAAAATTTCTCAAAATAGTTAGTCGACTTAATAATACCAATAGTCGACTAGCAAGAACATTGGGAAAACAAAATAAATCATTTGATTGTCCCTCTTCAACAACTAACTTATTTGCATTTTAACTATTTTTTTTTACAATTACGCCTATCACTTACAATTTCTCTACAAGAATCAAGACATTAATGTTTCATCAAGGACAACAAGGAAAAGACAAATTTCTAGTGATATCTTAACTTTATTCTCTTTATATGCCTAATATGAGCAACTATCACAACTGCTATACATATACATGCTTGTCGTCATTTTTAAAAATTTGACCTTCAATTTAGCTTATATCCACCAATCACTCATATAGCTTATACTTATCCTATTTGTATATCTATCATAAGTATGTCCTTCTCTGAGTTCTATAAATACACACATTAGTATCTTTATCTTCTCATACTCAAAGTTAGGGTGTGTGCAGTTATGGAGGGAATTGCATGCCGTGAATTTTGAAATATTTGTGTCTTTTGTGGTTCTAGTCCTGGAAAAGATGGAGTGTATGTGAAAACTGCACAAAATCTGGGTATGGTATTGGCTAGGAGAAAAATTCATTTAGTCTATGGTGGAGGTAACCGTGGATTAATGGGGTGTGTGCCTACAACTGCCCATGTAGGAGGATGCCAAGTTTTAGGTATTATTCCTATAGCTCTAGCTGCGTCTAACATCGTAAGAAAGACAATTGGGGAAGAGTTTAGGGTAACTTCCATGCATGAGCGCATGGCTAGAATGATGAGCAATGCTGATGCCTTCATTGCCTTACCAAGGGGTTTTGGTACTTTAGAAGAAATTTTTCAAATAGTTTCTTGAGCACAATTAAATATGCATCACAAACCGATAGGTTTGTTAAATGTTAACCACTTCTTTGATGGTCTGTTGTCTTTTCTTGATCATGCTGTGGAACAAAGGTTCATCTCACACTCAGCACGACAAATTCTCATTTCGGCTTCAAATGCTGAGGAGTTGATTGATACTTTACAAGCATATGTTCATGTATCTGATCCAACTATGGCTCAAATAGAATGGACGTCAGACAACTGTAGGAAGCGCAAATTGGATTTGGATCTTCATCTTTAGATGTAGTAAAACGTAGCTATTATTGTACCACTTTTACTTTCTTAGAGTCTACTTGGATACCATCTTTACCAACCATACTCCCTTAGAGTTGGTAAAACTATCTTTGAATGTTGTTTATGATCCTCTGAACTTTTAAAATATTCTAGTATATCATCAATAAATATAATAACAAGTTGATCCAGGGATGACCTAATTATTTTTGTCCAATTGAATTTTTTGAAATTAGGTAACATAAGAAGAATCTAATATGTACTTCTTTCGAAACCTCATTACCTCTTTCATTAGTGATTTCTTCAAAAATATGTGGTCACCAACTGATAATTTCTAAAAATATACTTGCTTTTAGTAGAACATAATCTTTTTTAAACAAATAAAAATATATTTGTTTATAACAAAACATTATTAATGAAAAACAAAAATTACGGGATGTTACAAAAGATGGTGAGGTAAGTGAATTGATTTTAAACTATTTGTTGTTAAAAAAAGGTTTAGGTAGCTGTAGTAGCTCAAAAAGAGTCTTAAGTCAGTTTAATTGATTTTATTTGGAAAACCATTGTAATAGCCCTAAATTAAATAAAAACCCTAAATAAAAAAACCATGAATTAAAGAAAAATTATGAATATAAGAGAGGATTATGATAAATAGAGAAAAGTACCATTGAAAATCTGTTTATTTATCACATTGGTCGAAGACTTATAAAGATAATATGAGAATTTAAGTTTTGGAGCCAAAGTGTAATTTTTCAAAAGTTTAGGGGTCAATTTAAATAACAAAAGTTGCAAGTATACCCCCCAACAAATCAAATTTTACTGTTTGGTCCCCTATGATATTTTATTGCATCTGCCACATAAGGAGGTTGGAAATTCTAAAGCTCTCTCTCTCCCCCTATTTCCTCTCTCTAAAAACTCCAAAACTTCTCTCTAAAATTTTTCCACTTTTGAACCTCAGATTTCGACACCACCACCACCAACGGATGTAGAACGAAGAAATCTACAAATCCATCATATTAGATTCTAAAAAATTGGCTGGAGATTGGCCAAAAAATGGAAGTAAAGTTCACTTAAAAAGGTAAGCTCTAAAACTCATAGTTAAGGTTCTCAAAACTAGAAACTAACACTATAGATGGATTTAGGAGATGGCGAAACCATAGGATCTAAAATTTTAGGCAAAGGAACCTATCCACGCTTTAAAAATCTCTTGGTGTGTGAAGGCCACTCACCTCCCTACAAGCAGAACGTGGGTGTGTGCACCAAAAGACTATCCTTATTGATCGATCTCCCGAAGGTTGAATTTTTTGATTTTGGAGTCATTTCCTAGGTTTTTAGACCCTCTAGACTCGATTTTGAGATTTATTTCATCAGATTTGACTTGGAAACGTGCATTTTGGGGCTGTCCAACTTGAAACCCTTGCTCTGTGAGTAGATAATCCCTATTATGACTTACACTATGCTCTTTTTGAACTTTAAATGTATAATTGATTTTGTATAAAATTTATTTATACTATTATAAGTCTCTGAAATAGGTTAAATTATCATATTTGCTTATCAGTTAGCATGTTCTTCAAGAAGAGTATTATTTTGCATATTGATTTCAAAATCCATTGAACATGTGATTCTAAATACATTTCTCATCATTTTTTAAAAGAGAATATTTTTGTACACTTGGCATTAATCTATATAATTATAAGGTTTCTTTTGGAAAAATGGTATGCATATGTGTTAAACTATGACTGGAAAGTTTCTAGTAGAGAAATTGAACTCAGACTGAAATTTATGTATCAGACTATAACTTCTGTTTTGAATGACATTGTATTTATGCAATTATTTTTCTGTGGAGAAATGCTATTGAAAATACTATTTGCTAATAGCAGGAGATGTTAGCCCTAGTGCACCTTGAAACCTCAGCTAGCAGAGGTATTGCTAGCCTTATGTGATAACCAACACACGGGATATGTTTTGTGTAGAAGAACGAGATGCCTCTTATCTAGGCGAAATGTCGCTTTCTGATATGTGATTTGCCCTCCCTTGTTGTGTACTTGGGATTATCTGATGGTTCCGATATGGGATCCTCCTAATATGTACATGTGAAATATTTTGATGCATAATAATATTTATTTTATGACCATACCGTACTGTATTTGATTTTGGACCTTGTTATTGTTTTAATTAAAACTTACAAGCGTACGAATCTATTGGCGTATAGATTTAGTGGTATGCGAGGTCGATCCCACGAGGATTGCCAATTGAGAGAAAATTTAATTCAGATCAGAATAAATATTTCTAACATAGTTGCCAAGATTTTCTTTTATGAGAAGAATTTTGAACAAAGTATGCAAGAAATAAAATACTAAAATTAAATAGAAATTTATTCAAAGTAAAGAAACATGCTAAGGTTAAAGAATTCATTCTTGATATATCAAATAAAAATAAATTTTAACTACTTAAATAGAATCCTCACATAAATGAGGTTCCATTCAGAAGATATTTTACCTTAAACTCGCTTTGGTTTACATATGAAGTGTATTTTCTTTTTTTTTATTATGTTACTAATAATAAAACAACTCTTGTAAAATGGATTCAAGTATACACTGTACCAATCATTATACTGTCTACAAAAATTGAAGAATGATTCAAGCATTTATTGTGCCATAGATTGTCTACAATATATCATGATTCACACTTTACAAAATAAAAAATGAAAAGGTGTAAAAGGAAGAAAAACATAATAATAGATATGTGGCAGAGTTAATAATAATATAAAGTAGGCGGTAAAACCAGTCATTAAAAAATAAAATAACAACAGAAGGGCGATAAAACCTTTCTCGCAAAAAAGGAAAATAATAATAGAGAAAATAACAACAAAGAGGCAACAAAGCCATCCTCTAAGAAAGAAAATAATAATAAAATAACAATAGATGGGCAAGAAAATCATCCTCTAAAAAAGAAAATAACAACAGAGTGGCAACAAGCCTTCCTCTAAAAAAAAGAAAATAACAACAGAGGAACAACAAAGTCATCCTCTAAGAAAGAAAATAACAATAAAATAACAACAGAAGGGCAACAAAATCATCCTCTAAGAGAGAAAATAACAATAGAGGGGAGACAAAACCATCATCTAAGAAAGAAAATAACAATAAAATAAATAAGAAGATAAATATAACATCAAATATAATTATTAAAATTAAGAGTTAGATAAAGTATTATTTTCATACCAAGAGTTGCACCCTTTCACCTTAGTATTAGGATATCAGTTCTCCATAATCAAGGTAAGAAAGTAAAATGAAAGATGAAGAAGCATGATAATATTATGAAGGAAAGTAAAGATACAAAATGTATAAAAAAAGAAAAATATTACAAGCACTTAGAACTCTAACAAAAGCTTTTCCAAACTCTGCTAATTCACCTCCCATAAGCCTTCTCAAGACCTCTATTTATATATACAATTAGGTGTGGTAATTATCAACAATGGTGGCTAAAAAGTTGCATTAAGTTGACAAATTGGGCACCGAAAGTAATCCTTGAATTATTTTTTCATATCCACTGAATCTTCTGACCTGATAAACATAAAAGTTGTAGATAATTTTCTTATCTTTCCAGCCATATAAATTTTGGACAAATTGGATACATAATTTGTGACTTATGGTCAAAATACCATAGCAAGGTTGGGTTGGACTACAACAATAAACATATTCTCTTCTAGCCAATTCTAGCTATCTTTCGATTTTGCTGACCACGTGAACATGAAAGTTATAGAAAATTGTATCTGTTATTCACCTACCAAATTTTGTTTGCATTGAATATTTATTTTCTGAAATAGGGCCCAAATACTACAGTAAGATTGAGCTGGACTGTAACAGTAAACATATTCTCTTCTAGTCCAATTTTGGCCCTTTGAATGTCTTAATTTGCTGATCACATAAACATGAAAGTTGTATAAAATTCTGTCAGCTATTCATCTACCAAATTTCATACTTATTATATACAAATTTCCTAAGATACGACCAAAATAATGCAATAAGATCAAGTTGAAAAGGAAGCAACAAACAGATTTTTAACATTGGGTGTTATGCCTTGAATCTTTATGTTTCAATTCTTTTAGAAATGTGGTCATAAATTAAGATTGAATTGATGCATATATCCATTAGGATGCGTCTTAGGAGTAAAAAAGATAATGCTCCTTACTCTGCCATTCTCAATGAATTTATTTTGTCTGCTTGATTTATAGACATTATTCTCAAAAAACCACAATTTAGCTTTGATTCCTTCAATTGAGTCCATTTTCTATTCTTCTCTCCATTTGTAAAAAATACACAAAACTAAAGACAAATAAGGGAGATAAATGCTTAATTAAGGCAAAAAGATAAGATGAAAATATTTAATTTATGAGTATAAAACTCACTCATCAAATACCCCAAAACTTAATCTTTTTCTTATCCTAAAGCAAAACACACAAAATTCAAAATTCAAAAGATGAGTGATGAGTTATTTTTGGCTTACTAAGCATACCTCAAAGATTTAAAATATACTACCCAGGAAATTATTAGAATCCCAAGATTATGTAAAACTTCAATTCAAATGTAACATATAGTTTACTATTGAATCATAAGTGTGTGTGTGGTAATCTTATGACATTGGACTTTTTGCATTCAAATAAATTTATGTAATCAAATATTTAAAACAGATATCCAAATTTATGTATTTGAGACTCCATAAGCTAATTTTTCATGTCACTCTCCACTAATGTAGACTAATCATAATATTTAAAATCATTAGGACTTTTATTAAACTTGTAATGTATGGCATAGGTTAAAGGTGGATAAAAAGATATTTATGAAGATCAAATACATGATCATTTAAGTCCTCTCAAATACTTTTCATATTATCATGTGAATTCTATCTCCAACCTTATCCTCATCCTTACGTTATTTGCTTATACTATTTTTTTTATGTAAACACCCCCAAACTTATTTATTTAAGAACTTCTATATTTTTTTATTTTTTTCTCCCTTTTTTCGCTTCTTCCATTAACCCATGAACCATAGCTTTTCAAATGATCATTCCTGTGAGTGAAAGGTAAAAGTTAGAAATATTTTTGTTTAAAAGCTAGATAATAATATAGGTGTACAAAAAATGATAAATACAAGCTCAAAATGGGTTAATAGAGATGTCAAAATGTATAGGTTGGTTTGAAAGGATCAAACAATTCCAACAATGCCTAATTTATTTCTTAAATAGAGAGTAATTTAGGATTTTACCTTAAGTGACAACCAAATAAGTTTTAGAGTTTTATGATATCACTTAGCATATCTAAATTACATAAATATTTTTTGAATAAACAATCAATCAAATGTAAGAGATTAAGTGCTTAGAATATTAGGATTCTCAAGTAAAATATAGTTTACAATAGAGTTCAGATTCACAAATAATACTCAGAACTCATCTATTTTCCAAAGGTTATAAGCACTTTAAACAATGTTCATCATTAGTGCTAGTATTTCCTATTCCCAAAACATCACTCAATTTTTATTTATTTTTTATTTTATAAACATGAACAAACACAAAACAAACAACAATGATTGAAAAAGATATTACTTGAAAGGAGATCTAGGAAAAGATGAACTTGCAGCAAACTAACAAAGAATAAAAAATTTATTTAATCAAATAAAATGAGTTACAGATGAATATCCAAGTCCAATTTACGCTTTCTGTAGTTGTCTGACGTCCAATCTATTTGAGCTGTTGTTGGATTAGGTACATGAACAAATGCTTGTAATGCTTCAATTAGCTCATCAGCATTTGAAGCCGAGATGAGAATTCGTCATACTAAGTGTGAGATAAATCTTTGTTCTACAGCTTGATCAAGAAAAGACAACATACCATCAAAGAAATGGTTAACATTCAACAAACTTATGGGTTTATGGTGGATATTCAGTTGTGCCCAGAAAACTATTTGAAAATTTTCCTTCAAAGTACCAAAATTACCTGATAAGGCAATGAAGGCATTAGCATTGCTCATTATTCTAGCAATGTGTTGATGCATGGAGAACATTCTAAATTTTTCCCTAATTGTTTTTCCTATGATGTTTTATGCAGCTAGAGATGTAGGAATAATACCTAGAACTTGGCATCCTCCTACATAAGCAGATGCAGACACACTCCCCATTAACCCTCGACAACCTCCACGATAGACTAAATGAATTTTTCTCCTAGCTATTACCATACCCAAAGTTTGTGCTGCTTCCACATGCTCTCATTTTTTCTAGGAATAGAACCACAAAAGATAAAAATATTTTAAAATTAACGAAATACAGTTCCCTCTATATTTGTACTCACCTTAATTTTGAGTATAAAGGTAAAGATAATAATATGTGCATTTATAGAACTCAGATAAGGGCATACTTACAGTAGCTATGAGAACAAGATGGTGGCATAATTACAATAACTATAAGAGTAGGCCAGTGGATGTCAAGTAAATTAAAGGTGAAAAATTCAAAAATGACGGCATGCATGCATATGTATAGTAGTTATGATTGTGGCTCACTATTGGTTAGGAATTTATATATACAATGTAACATGCAAGTGCACATATCGCAAACAAGTAATAAAGTGAGGAGTGAGTATTGTCCCACGAGGATTTGTAACCAAAAATTACTATAGGAAGTTGACCTGTAAATGCAATAAAAAAAGGGTTGTTGGTTGTCAGAGAAAAATTGGATTCAATCACAAAATAAAATAATAAACTAAGCAAGGAATACTAAAATGATATCTTGCAACACATTAGGTTAGCAGAAGAAAATTAGATAATAAGGACAACTAGGTTTGCTTCAGGGTTGACATGAATTCTTGCACTCGTTTTGCTCTAACTTTGCTGCAACAAACGCTCTAGTAACCAATTTTATATGTTGAAAAGGTTCCTTCCAAAACTACCATTCCCTATCACTCTTGAGGTTAGTTTCATACATTCTTATATAAATCCAACCTAGAGAACTACACTTGATGCTTCGAAACTATTGGGTTATATGAGACAACTATATATTCGTATATTAGTTTCCATTGGCTTTTTACCAACCCGTAACATTCAAACTTAGTCTAACCTCTATTTAACCTTCCAAGTTAAATGTCAATTCCAACATTCTACTTTTGAGGAACATTCAATGGTAGAAATTAAGAAATGCACATATTAGGTTGAATATCAAGAGCAATACTAAACAGAGTCATTCATTCACTTAAAATATGCTTAAGGTTCATCTCAACCCTTCTGCAAACCTAGCTGGAGGCTTAGCCCAGCACCATATCCAAGTTATTTACAAATGACAACATTATAACAGCCATACTGCCAAGAAGAAAATATAGTAAAATAGACACAACAAAATAATCAGAAGCACGAAAGGAAAGAAATAGTTCTGTGGAAGGATCATTTCTCTCCCACGTCCAACTGCTCCTTCTTTTTAGCCCAGCCAACAACGTCTACCTCCTCTGCCCGATAAGTTCCCAATGGAACAGTATCCCCCTTTTCTGTGTGTTCCCGTCCAGAAATTGGAGCTACTCCTAGGTGTCTATTTTTCCTCTCTATTCATCTGTATCTCTTTTTTCCTTCCAGCATTTTATAAGCTAGGGTTGTGGTCTTGGTAAAGTGGCCTCTTTTTCAGCTTTTTCTCCTTCCAGCCTGCACTCCTGCCAACACCTTTTTCTCCACTTTCAGTAGTGGAGACAACATCTGCTGTGGCAGCCGAGTGCTCCTTATTCCATACTGAGTAGTGAAAATAACACCTGCTGTAGTAGCCAAGTGCTCAGTCTACCTGCAGTGCACCACACAATATCAGCTCCCAAGCATGCACACAATACCCATAAGCTAAAAAACACCCAGCATAATTCGGCTTGTAGCCCCCTTTTGTTATGTAATACACATAGAATTTACAATTAGTGCGATGGGTGTTCACATATTTAGCATATACAAAAACTATATCTACTTAGGGAGAGTTAATACTAAATCAACCAAAATACAGAATAATAAGCATGAGAAAAGCATAAACTAACTCTACTGAATTAGAGTTAACAAATCCCCCCAAACTTAGAGTCTTGCTTGCCCTCAAGCAAATTCTTTTGTACACTTAGAACCTCTCCCTACGCTACAGCCCCTAAACAAGATCAATTTCATGAAGTACTACTATTGGTTCTCAACTTTCATAAATGTTTTTAAAGAGAAACTACTACATGTCAGCTTTTCTCATTCTTATTCCTCAATCAAAACTTCCCTTGTAAATGTGTGTGTGGATTATGGTTAGTCCTTCAAGCACCACTTAAGTCAAAATTAGCCAAGGTACTATGATTTGATAAGCTAATCTATCAAGTCTCTCTCTACTAATGCAAGGATACCAGCTGATCATAGGTAAAAAGATTACAGTAAAACCAAGGCATTTAGGAGGGTAAACCAACTTGTATTTCTTCTTCTTCTTTTTTAGGTCATTTGTGTCTTTTAATGTGAATGCCAACATTTGTGATGAAGGCACCCGGTTACTCAACAATATCACCTTTAGGAAATTTACTACTCATACCTCTTATGTCACTATTTTACGCAAGAGTACACATGGAGCTCATGCATACCCCTAGTTACTAAGTGATAATAAAGGCATTGGAATGGTAACTCTTTCCTCATCTTTTTTTTTCATTCCCCCCAAACTTAAGCCCTTTTCTAACATATATTACATTGCCAATTGAGTTTGTGCCTCGTTTTATTCTATTATCCAGCAATTTGTTTCAAGAGACTCTTAAAATTAGTTCTAAAATCTTAGGTCTACCTTTCATGAAAAAATTTCAAATTTTTCTCAATAGGGACTAACTATAACATCCATAATTTTATTTCTTTTATTAATAAAGGTACATCAATAATTAATTAAGAAAATAAAATTTATTAGAAAATTTTTAGATTTCTAAGAAATATAAGCCTTAGAAATTCTTCACCTTATGTGTATGCATAGAAAATGTTTCTAACATTAAGGGAATAGGTAAAGAGAGAAAACCTAATAGGAAAAATTAGAAATAACATACTAAAGAGAGGTGGAATTCTTGGGTAAGGAAGATAAATTTTTGTAAAGTAAGTAAAGGTCTTAAAATTTCAAGCAGATTGAATTAGGGTAATTTTTCCTAAATTTAAGAGCTAGAGTTACTAAGTTTAACATCTTTACCCATAAATTGGGCTTTCACCTATTGACACTTCATATAGAGTTTTTTCCACTTCGCATGAATTTCTAGCAAGCCAATAGGATAGCCCAAGCAAGAAATAAAACATAGACTTGGACTAGGATATAGAAGTTGGACTAACAACCCAAAAATATAAAAATATGACCAAGCCCTTCATGAAAGGTAGAATTTCAACCAAAGAAAAGGAAATGGGTAAGAATGAACCCAAATCCAAGAAAGAAAAATAAAAATCATGTGAGGAAATAGTAGTGTAATAATAATAATTAAGATTAGGTCACATGGCATCAAGACAAAATATCTATATCCTACATTCATAATTTCAACAAGTAGGTAATAATACATGGCTTTAGGACATAACATCTATATCCTATATTCAAAATTTCAACAAGTGGGTAATAATACATAGCATTACAAAAAAACATCCTTATCCTACACAAATAATTTCAGCCAAGCAAGGGAGATTCAAGGGCTGGAAATTTTCCATCTAAAAAGGCAAACCTATCAAGAAATGAATCCCTAAATCAAAGGGACCTTGTCCCTTGTCTTAAGAACATTTTAACATTATTTTTCAAATACAAATCTCCAATCACTATGCATATCTTGAATAAGGGAGAGAAAGACAAGAACATGAGTTGTTTTTCCCCAAAAAACAACCAAGTGCATCTTAATTGTGATAAGGTAGACCCATGGTTATGAAAGGTGAACCACATGATAGTTTATTTAAGCAAAACTCACCATTATAACATTATAATTTTGTCCAAGTGAGGGAGAGGAAAAACATAAGCAAGGTAGAGTGAGGAAAGGAGAGAAAGAGAGGAAGAAAGAGGAAGGAGAAGTCTAAAGGACTAAGTAGTAAAGGGAAGTTAGCTTAATCTCTACTTGAATCTATCTTTCTTCTTCATTCTTGGGGTTCAAAAACTTACCCTCCTTCTCTTATTTAAGTTGCTAGAAAAGTTAAGGGAAGAGAGGAATCTTGCTACTACCTTCAAGATAAAACAAGAAAAAAAATTCACTAAGTGAGCTAGGGAGATTTTTAGGTAGGTTTAACAATATTATTTTTAAAGAAAAGCTTTGAAATTAGAAACATATATATGAGATTTTGATCCTAGAACTTTTATGAAATTTACAATATTTGTTACTTTGATGATTGGCTATGGATGTTGTTATATCATGTTACATGTTGATCTTTCATGTGATGTATGTTTGAATACTTAGGTTGCTGTGGAAAGTTCTGCATAGGTATAGCTATGGGTGGCAAAATTTTAAGATTTTTATGCTGCTATTTTATATATTTAAATGTGGTAAAAAAAATTGATGGAATATGATTAGATGTAAATTAGAAAGAAAATGGAAGAGGACATAATAAAATGATAAACTAAAACCTTAGAAAAGGTTTTATTAGGAAATTGGATTTCAAAGAAACTAGGGAAGCTTCTATTTTTCAAATTTTGGAAAGAATCAGTTAGGAATTAAAATAAATGGCTAACATGAAAAATATAGATATATGTTTCAAGGATTTTTATCCACTAGAATCACTCAATTTAGAGTCCTTATGAGGTAGATATGGTCAGATTAATAAGCAGTGGTTAGAAAATGGTTAACCAAAGAAGAATTTGTTAGGAAAGCTTCTGTGTTTGAATTTTTGAAAAAATTATGTAGGGAATTAATGTAAAATGCCTAATTTCATTTCTTTTATTAATAAAGGTACATAAATATTTAATTAGAGAAATAAAATTTATTAGACAATTTTTAGATATCTAAGGAAATATAATCCTTAAAAATTCTTCACCTTATGTGTATGCATAGAAAATGTTTCTAACATTAAGGGAACAAGTAAAGAGAGAAAACCTAATATAAAAAAATTAGAAATAACATACTAAAGAGAGGCTAAATTATTGGGTAAGGAAGATAAATTTTTGTGAAGTAAGTAAAGGTCTTAAAATTTCAAGAAGATTGGATTAGGGTAATTTTCCTAATTCAAGAATTAGAGTTACTAAGTTTAACATATACACCTATAAATTGGGCTTTCACCTATTGACACTTCATATAGATTTTTTCCACTTCACATGAATTTCTAGCAAGCCAATAGGATAGTCCAAGCAAGAAATAAAACATAGACTTGGACTAGGATATAAAAGTTGGACCGATAGCCCAAAAATCATGAATATGTTACCAAGCCCTTCATGAAAGGTATAATTTCAGCCAAAGCAAAGGAAATGAGTAAGAATGAGCCCAAATCCAAGAAGGAAAAAAATAAGAATCATGTGAGGAAATAGTAGTGTAATAATAATTAAGATTAGGTCATATGGCATTAAGACAAAACATCTATATCCTACATTCATAATTTCAACAAGTAGGTAATAATGCATGGCTTTAAGACAGAACATCTATATCCTATATTCATAATTTCAACAAGTGGGTAATAATACATAGCATTATGACAAAACATCCTTATCCTACACAAATAATTTCAACCAAGTAAAGGAGATTCAAGGGTTGAAAATTTGCCACCTAAAAAGGCAAACCTATCATACTTGATTAAGACAAAAGAAAAAGAAAAAAATCCCTAAATCAAAGGGAATTTGTCCCTTGTCTTAAGAGCATGTTAACATGTTTTTCAAAATACAAATCTCCTTTTGCTATGTATATCTTGACTAAGGGAGAGGAAGACAAGAACATGAGTTGTTTTTCCCACAAAAAAAAACCAAGTACATCCTAATTGTGATAGGGTAGACCCCTGATTATGAAAGATGAACCACATGATAGTTTATTAAGAAAAACCCACCCTTATAACTTGATAATTTCATCCAAGTGAGGGAGAGGACAAACATATGCAAGGTAGAGTGAGGAAAGGAGAGGAAGAGAGGAAGCAAGAGGAAGGATAAGTGTAGAGGACTAAGTACTCAAGGTAATTTAGCTTAATCTCCACCTGAATCTATCTTTATTCTTTATTCTTGGGGTTCAAAAACTCACCCTCCTTCTCTTATTTAAGCTGCTAGAAAATCTAAGGGAAGGGAGGAATCTTGCTACTTCCTTCAAGAGGAAACAAGAAAAAGAATTCACTAAGTGAGCTAGGGAGATCTTTAGGTAGGTTTAACAATATTTCTTTTTAGAAAAGATTTGAAATTAGAAAATTTTATTTGGGATTTTGATCCTAGAACTTTTATGAAATTTACTATATTTGTTACCTGGATGATTGGCCATGGATGTTGCTATATCTTGTTACGTGTTGATCTTGCATGTGATGTATGTTTGAATACTTAGGTTGGTGTGAAAAGTTCTGCATAGGTATGGCTATTGGTGACAACATTTTAAGATTTTTATGCTGTTATTTTGTATGTTTAAATGTGGTGAAAAATTGATGAAATATGATTAAATGTAAATTAAGAAAATGCAAGAGGAAATAATAAAATGATGAACTAAAACCTTAGAAAAGGTTTGGTTAGGAAACTGGATTTTAGAGTAACCAGGGAAGATTCTGTTTTTTGAAATTTTGGAAAGAATCGGTTAGGAATTAAAATAAATGGTTAACTTGAAAAATGTAGATCTATGTCTCTAAGATTTTTATCCACTAGAATCACTTAATTTGGACTCCAGATGAGGGAGATATTTCCCGATATATAAGCAGTGGTCAAAAAATGGTTAACCAGGGAAGAATCTATCAGGTATACTTCTGTGTTTGAATTTTTGGGATAAATATGTAGGGAATTAAAAGAAATGCTTAACATGAAAAATATAGAGCTATGTTTCATGGATTTTTCACCACTAGAATTATGCAAATTGGAATCAATATGAGGAAGATATGGTTAGATTAGTTATCAATGTTCAGAAACTTGCTAACCAGGGAAGAATATGTTAAGTATGCTTTTGTTTTTGAATTTCTGGGCACAATATGTAGGGAATTAAAGGAATTTGTTAACATAATAAATATAGATATATGTATCATAGATCTATAGGCTCTGAAATCACTTAATTTGGAGTTCATATGAGAAAGATATGGCTGATTAATGAGTAAAGGTTAGAATCAGTCTAGAATTCAGGGTGGTAAATGTAAGTGTTTTTGTTTTCAATTTTCTGGGAATAATTAGTAAAGAATCTAAGAAAATGATAAACATGAAAGCTGTATATAAATGTCTTAGGAAGGCTTTGGAATCACCTTAATTGGAGTTTTCATGAGATAGATATTTTCCGATTAGTAAGTAGAGGTTTGAAGCTACCCGAGAAGTAATAAAATTGAATTTGAGGGAGTAGTAACACCATGATTACTTAAAATTTCACTAAAATGTTCAACATAAAGGTTTTAGAGGATTGTCTTATCTTTCAATTAACACCAAGATCACCTCAATCGGATTTAAAATGAGGGTGTTATGCTCTATTTCGTGAGGAGACGATAATAATATTTTAAAAAGAAAGAAGAATCTTATAAATGAAAATAATAAATGACTAGTGTATGCCATAGCCATTGTCATTGCATAAACTCCTTGCCGTCTTAAGTGTGTAATTTTAACACAGAAATATTTTATAAAGTGATATTTGAAATGATTATGTTTATGGTATGATTACCAATGATTTTTGGTAATTATTATATTTTGATGAAAATTATGGCATATGAGATAATGAACATACTTGTTATTGAAATCATATTTATGGCTATTAATGTAAAAAGAAAAAAAAAGAAATGAGCACGGTCACATGGTGTTCCGTGTGGTGTACTAGTAAGGGACATTCTTCCAACGGCTATGGTTATGTTAAAAAGAAAAGAAAGAGAAAGTGTGCCATGTCAGATGGAGCGAGAAAAGCCCATACCGGAGAGTAAAAAGTACTCACCTTGATCGGGGTAGCTTGATATAAAAATAAGTTGGTAGTCATCATATGGTAATTTGAAATTAGTTATTCATGCCATACATGTCATTATTGTATAAGTTTTATGTGCATAGATAAAGTGCATTCATGGGACTTAAGATATTTGTTGTAGCTTATACAAATGAACATGACATGATAATCTATATTGATGATAATTGTGATTTATCGTTCAACTTACTGGGATTTAATGTAACAACCTTTTTTTCCTATTATTATACAATATTGAGTTCACATACACGTCATTAATCAAAACGTACATGCAACATATCAAACACATAGATATTTACATCTTGTTTATTTTGGTTAACCAATTCTGGAGATACAGGTACGGATGGTTGCAACTTCACCGGGATTTGAGCCAACTCGACCACAAACATCTTATTTGATTCTGAGATCTGCCCAACATAAAGTAACTCGATCCAATATGCACTAAAAGCTAGAGCCTTAAACAAAAGCTGCATAACTAATTTTTTGAACATGATATGGAAATATAGTGAGAATTAAATCCCAGTAAGTTCAACAATAAATCATCATCAATATAGCTCATCACGTCATGTTCAGCTGTATAAACTACAAAAAATATCTTTGGTCACATGAATGCATTATATCTATGCACATAAGAATCATACTGTAATGATATGTATGATAGGATTAACTATTTTCAAAATATCATATGATGGCCATCAACTTATTCTCATTTCCAGCTACCCCGGTCAGGATGAGTATCCTCTACTCTCCGGTACGAGCTTTTCTCGCTCTGTCCGACATGGCCCACTTTCTTTCACAATGATAACCAAAAATATGCTTTCAATAACAAGTATGTTCATCAAAATATAACTATTACCATAAATCATTGGTAATCATGCCATGAACATAACCATTTCAAATATCACTTTATAAAATATTTCCATGTCAGAATTTCACACTTAAGATGGCAAGAAGTTCAAACAATGGCAATGGCTATGGCATACACTAGTCATTTATTATTTTCATTTATAAGATTCGTCTTCTTTTTTTAAATATTAATTTCATCTCTTCATTTTCTTTATGCTTGGCCTTTAGTCAATTTCTTCTTATTTATATCATTTCTAATACATGTTCTTACAAATTTATAGAGCATTTTTCTCCAATTTGATTTCTACTATTACCCTATAGTTAAAGAGGTTCATCTAGGGTAGAAAAATGTTAAAAATAGGCTTCACCAGCTTCCAACATGGTCTGGCCATGTTCCAGGACACGGCCATGCTTTAAAAATACTTCAAATGTACTCAAAAATAGCCCCGCACACGGCTAACCCGTGCTTGAAGCACCCAGAACACGGCCTGGCCATGTTTTGTGACCTTTGCTCACTAATCAGAGCATAACGCTTTCATTTTAACTTCGATTGAGGTGGTCTTGGTGTCCATGCAAAGCTACGACAATTATCTAGAACTATTATGTTAATCATATCAGCCAAATAGCAACAAATCTTGGTGTTATTACTCCCTTAAATTCAATATTATTTCTTCTCGGGTAGGTTCTAACCTTTACTTACTAATCTAACTATATCTCCCACATAATAATTCCAAATTAAGTGATTCTAGTTGCTAAACATCCGTGACAAAAACATACATAATTCATATGTTAACCATTTATTTTAATTCCTTATAGAATTTTCCCAGAAATTAAAACAACGAAGCTATCCTAACATATTCTTCCCTGATTAACCATTTTCTAACCTTCGTTTACTAATCGGAACATATCTACCTCATGTGAACTCTACATTGAATGATTCCAGTGGATAAAAATCTGTGACACATATATCTATAATTTATATGTTAATCATTTATTTTAATTCCTTATAGATTGTTCCCAGAACATAAAACACCGAAGCTATCCTAATATATTCTTCCCTAATTAACCATTTTCTGACATTTGTTTACTAATCAGACCATATCTACCTCATATGAACTCTAAATTGAATGATTCTAGTGGCTAAAAATCCGTGAGACATAAATCTACATTTTTTTTGTTAACCATTTGTTTAGATTCCCTATAGAATGTTCCCATAAATTAAAATACAAAAGCTTAAAATTCTGCCACCCATAGCCATACCCATGCTGAACTTTCTATAC
The DNA here is from genome assembly GCA_037074535.1 of Gleditsia sinensis. Lineage (NCBI taxonomy): Eukaryota > Viridiplantae > Streptophyta > Magnoliopsida > Fabales > Fabaceae > Gleditsia > Gleditsia sinensis. The sequence goes on along the minus strand of CM073467.1, from coordinate 47,813,522 downwards.
CAGTCTAAGTATTCAAACATACATCACATGCAAGATCAATATGTAACATGATATAGCAACATCATGACCAATCATCAAAGTTCTAAGATCAAAATCTCATATAAATATTATAAGTTTCAAAATTTTTCTTCAAAAAAAAATATTGTTAAACTTACCTGGAACACTTAGTCCCCTAGACTTCTCCTTCCTCTTTCTTCCTTTCTTCCTCTCCTTTCCTCACTCTACCTTGCTTCTATTTTTCCTCTCCCTCACTTGGACGAAATTATAATGTTGTAAGGGTGGGTTTTCTTATATAGACCACCAAATAATTCAACTTTCATGATCATGGGTCTACCTTATCACAATTAGGATACACTTTGTTGAATTTTTGGAAAACAAACAACTTATGTTCTTGTCTTCCTCTTCCGTAGTCAAGATATGCATTGGAAAAGGAGATTTGTATTTTAAAAATTATGATGATATGTTCTTAAGATAAGGGACAAGGTCCCTTTGATTTAGGGATTCATTTCCATTTTCTTTTGTATTAAACAAGTATGATAGGTTTGCCTTTTTAGGTGGAAAATTTCTAGCCCTTGAATCTCCATTATTTGGTTGATATTATTTATGTGGGATAGGAATGTTTTGTCCTAATGCCATGTATTATCATACCACTTGCTAAAATTTTGAGTGTAGGATATAGATGTTTTTGTCCTAAAGCCTTGTATTATCATGCCACTTGCCAAAATGATGAATGTAGAATCACACCACTTGCTAAATTTTTGTCTTAATGCTATGTAACCTAATCTTTATTATTATTACATTATTATATCATCACCTAATTTATTTTATTTTATTTTTCCTCTTGGATTTGGGCTTATTCATACCCATTTTCTTTGCTTTGGATAAAATTCTACCTTTCTTGGAGGGCTTAGTCACATGTTCATAATTTTTGGACTATTGGTCCAATTACTATATCCTAGTTCAAGTCTATATTTTATTTCTTGCTTAGGTTATCCAATGGGATTACTAGAAACTTATGTGAAATGGAAAAACTCTATATAAAGTGTCCATAGGTAAAAGCTCAATTTATGGGTGGAGATACTAAACTTAGTAACTTTTACTCTTAAATTAGGAAAAATTACCCTAATCCAATCTTCTTGAAATTTTAAGACCTTTAATTCACAAAAATTTGTCTTCCTTACCTAAGAATTTCACCTTTCTTTAGCATGTTTATTTCTAATATTTCCTCTTAAGTTTTCTTTCTTTACCTATTCCATTAATATTAGAACATTTCTATGCATATATGTAAGGTGAAGAATCTATAAGGAAAATATTTAAAAATTACGGGATGTTATATTCTTCCCCCCTTAAGAAATTCGGTCCCCGAATTTCAGTCCATCCTACCACATGTAGGTATTGAAATTAAGGCATTATTCAGAGTTACCACCCTTATTACCTAAATAATTAGGGATATCTTTTCTGTATAACATCTTTACTTTTTAATATGTCTATTGCCTTGAGTGATTTTGCCATATAACTTAACCATAAGGATTTCTTTCACTCATAAGTTCTTCAATTTATATCCTCTAGCTCGCATGGATATATCTATAGGTTGATATTAGAAAACACACATATAAAGGAACATATTCACCTTCATATTGGGTAACTATATTTTCTTATTCCAAACTTCTATCAAGTCATTTTTTTTCATATATCAACATCATCCCCTGAATATCATCATCTTAATCTATCATCTATTTTTATCCTCAAATCCTTTAATCAATATGTTAAACATACGTAGCAATAAATCCTTCAAACCTTTAATAACGTGTACCATTGACACATGTCTAATAATTCCAACTTAACTCATCACGGTAATTCTATACAAGCTTATTAACACCATTAGACTCATTGTCAAAAATTTCAATTATTTCTTCTATCATATCCAAAAGCACCTCATTCTAGCTTATGCCAATCCCATTTAATTCACCCAATCATTTCAAGAAGATTTTTCCTAACAATTAGTCATACATGAATTCTCAATTCCAAGATAATTCACATCCTAGATACTAGACTCAATTTAGCATGATATAATCCTTTAACACAAATATCTTGATCACTTACATTATTTTCGGACATGGTTCTCAAAATATTCTCTATATTTCCAAATTAAGAGTTCAAAGACTAACTTAAATCCTACTTCCTATATTTTATTCCTGAAGAACTTCAACACCACTAATTCTCTTGATTACATTCGTCAAAACACCATAAGACCATCATCTGTCCATTCCTTTCAAACTTTTCATTACTTTAACCTATTAACAACTTAGTCACCATAATAATTGAGTTTCAAAGAAAATAAATTAACTTTTCTTTTAATGTAGGAAAAGAATCTTGCATTTAATGCCAAATATTAATGTAGGACAATGCAGTAGAACAGACGAAAAGTATAATAAAGAACGGTGCTAAAATAGAAAGTCAAAAGTTTGTACAAAACATTAGAGAGAGTTAAAATCGGTGGCCGTAATTCTTAAAAATTTGAAAAAAAAAATTTAGCTGTTATATCAACAAAATCGGTGGCCGCAAGGTTTGAATATATGTGCCAAAATCTACTTTATATCTATTGGTATTCGGTAGAAAGATATCACATGAAAAAAAAAACATTTCTAAGCTTATAAAAGTCTGTGAAAATCAAAGAATACGTAGTTAACTGGTAGGATGCAGTTGATTGCTTCAAAATAGATGTAATCAATCAACTGTAAAATAACCAGTCCAAATTAAAATCTCAAAATAGCTAGTCGACTTAAAAATACCGATAGTCGACTGGCAAAAACATTGAGAATACAAAATAAATCATTTGATTGTTCCTCTTCAACAATTAATTGGTTTGCATTTTCACCTCTCTTTTTTTTACAATGACGGCTATCACCTACAACTTTTCTACAAGAATCAAGACATCAATGCTTCATCAAAGACAACAAGATAAAGACAGATTTATGGTGATATCTTATCTTATGCTCTTTATGTGCTTAATATAGGTCATAGTCATAACTACTGTACATATACATGCTTGTCGTCATTTTTGAATTTTTTTTACATTTAATTTAGCTGATATCCACCAATCAATCACATAGTTGTTCTAATAATACCTGGCCTATTCGCATAGCTATTATAAATATGCCCTTGTCTGAGTTCTATAAATACTTACATTAGTATCTTTGTCTATACTCAAAGTTAAGGTGATAGAAATTATGGAGGGAACTGCATTCCGTCAGTTTCGAAACATTTGTGTCTTTTGTAGTTCCAGTCTTAGAAAAGATGGGGAGTATGTTAAAGCAACACAAAATCTGGGTATGGTGCTGGCTAGGAGAAGAGTTCATTTAGTGTATGGTGGAGGTAACTGTGGGTTAATGGGGTGTGTGGCTACAGCTGCACATGTAGGAGGATGCCAAGTTCTAAGTATTATTTCTACAGCTCTAGCTACATCCAGCATCATAGGGAAAACAATTGGGGAAGAATATAGAGTAGCTTCCATGCATGAACGCATGGCTAGAATGATGAGCAATACTGACGCCTTTATTGCCTTACTAGGTGGTTTTGGTACTTTAAAGGAGATTTTCCAAATAGTCTCTTGGGCACAACTGAATATGCATCACAAACCGATAGGTTTGTTAAATGTTAATCACTTCTTTGATGGTCTGTTATCTTTTCTAGATCAAGCTGTGGAACAGAGGTTTATCCCACACTCAGCATGACAAATTTTCATATCGGCTTCAAATGTTGAAGAGTTGATTGATGCTTTACAAACCTATGTTCATGTACCTGATCCAACTATGACTCAAATAGAATGGACGACAGATAACCGCAGGAAGCGTAAATTGGATTTGGATCTTCATCTTTAAATGTAGTAAAATGTAGCTATTATTGTACTACTTTTACTTTCTTAGAGTCTACTTGGATACCATATTTACCAACCATACTCCTTTAGAGTTGGTAAAACTATCTTTGAATGTTGCTTATGATCCTCTGAATTTTTGAAATATTCTAGTATATCATCAATAACAAATTGATCCAGGGATGACCTAATTACTATTCATTAAATCTATGAATGCAGCTAAAATATTTGTCAATTTAAATGCATCACCAAGAACTCATAATGCCCATAATAAGTCCTACATCATCTTCTCTTATCCTTAATTAATGTTACTCATATCCTAAATCTATTTGTGGAAAAGTATTGAACACCTTATAACTGGTCAAACAGGTAATCTATACGAGCTAATGGGTTTCTATTCTACATTGTCACCTTATTCAACTTTCTATAATCTATACATAGTCATAGTGATCCATCTTTCTTTTTTACAAATAGAACTGGAGCACTCCGAATAAAAGTACTGGAGTATTTAAATACCTTGTCTAACAAGTCTTGTAACTATTTTTTTTTTAAATTCGATCGATATCATTCTATATAGGGATATAGATACTAGTTGGGTTCTAAGGAGTAAATCAATATCAAATTCTCGAATTGCTGTGGCAAGGTTGTGCAAGATTTCCTCCGCATTGTTTGCTAGATTCCGCCTTGGTGGTGTCATTTCCTACTACGGGAAAAATAAATTTATGCTGCTACTGAGGTGATCAAGCCCAATAGTTAGTTTCAAAAAAATATTTAACAGCAGTCATAACACCACCTCGGCATATAGATAAGAAACACTAGTAATTTCTTACCTATATGAATCACTAATCCCCTACACAGCATAACCACAACATACTCAAGACACTATAAGATCGATTCAGATAACCATTCAACCACTAGCCATCTAAGATCGACCTGCTCTAATACCAATTATGTAACAACCTTTTTTTTTCTATTATTATACAATATTGAGTTCATATACACGTCATTAATCAAAACGTACATGCAACATATCAAACACATAGATATTTACATCTTGTTTATTTTGGTTGACCAATTCCAGAGATACAGGTGCGGGTGGTTGCATCTTCACCGAGATCTGAGCCAACTCGATCACAAACATCTTATTTGATTCTGAGATCTGCCCAACATAAAGTAACTCGATCCAATGTGCACTAAAAGCTAGAGCCTTAAAAAAAGATACATAACTAATTTTCTGAACATGATATGGAAATATAGTGAGAATTAAATCCCAGTAAGTTCAACAATAAATCATCATCAATATAGCTTATCACGTCATGTTCAACTGTATAAACTATAGAAAATATCTTTGGTCACATGAATGCATTATATCTATGCACAGAAGAATCATATTGTAATGATATGTATGATAGGATTAACTATTTTCAAAATATCATATGATAACCATCAACTTATTCTCATTTTAAGCTACCCCGGTCAGGATGAGTATCCTCTACTCTCCGGTACGAGCTTTTCTCGCTCCGTCCGACATGGCTCACTTTCTCTTTCTTTTCTCATTAACATGATCATAACCGTTGGTAGGGCGTCCCCTACTGGTGCACCACACGGATTGCCATGTGACCGTGCTCATTTCTTTTCTTTTCACAATGATAGCAAAAAATATGCTTTCAATAACAAGTATGTTCATCAAAATATAACTATTACCATAAATCATTGGTAATCATGCCATGAACATAACCATTTCAAATATCACTTTATAAAATATTTCCATGTCAGAATTTCACACTTACGATGATAAGAAGTTCATACAATGGCAATGGCTATGGCATACACTAGTCATTTATTATTTTCATTTATAAGACTCGTCTTCTTTTTTTAAATATTAATTTCATCTCTTTATTTTCTTTATGCTTGGCCTTTAGTCAATTTCTTCTTATTTATATCATTTCCAACACATGTTCTTACAAATTTATAGAGCATTTTCCTCCAATTTGATTTCTACTAATACCCTATAGTTAAAGAGGTTCATCTAAGGTAGAAAAATGTTGAAAACAGGCTTCACCAGCTTCCAACACAGTCTGACCATGTTTCAGGACACAGCCATGCTTTAAAAATACTTTAAATGTACTCAAAAACAGCCTCGAACACGGCTAACCCGTGCTTGAAGCACCCAGAACACGGCCTGGCCGTGTTTTGTGACCTTTACTCACTAATCAGAGCATAACTCTCTCATTTTAACTTTGATTGAGGTGGTCTTGGTGTCCATGCAAAGTTAAGACAATTATCTAAAACTATTATGTTAATCATATCAGCAAAATAGCAATAATTCTTGGTGTTATTACTCCCTTAAATTCAATATTATTTCTTCTCGAGTAGGTTCTAACCTTTACTTACTAATCTAACTATATCTCCCACATAATAATTCCAAATTAAGTGATTCTAGTCGCTAAACATCCGTTACACATAAATATATAATTCATATTTTAACCATTTATTTTAATTCCGTATAGAATTTTCCCAGAAATTAAAACAACGAAGCTATCCTAACATATTCTTCCCTGATTAACCATTTTCTGACATTTGTTTACTAATCGGAACATATCTACCTCATATGAACTCTACATTGAATGATTCCAGTGGCTAAAAATCCGTGACACATATATCTATAATTCATATGTTAATCATTTATTTTAATTCCTTATAGATTGTTCCCAAAAATTAAAACACCGAAGCTATCCTAATATATTCTTCCCTAATTAACAATTTTCTGACCTTTGTTTACTAACTAGACCATATCTACCTCATATGAACTCTAAATTGAATGATTTCAGTGGATAAAAATCTGTGAGACATAAATCTACATTTGTTATGTTAACCATTTGTTTAGATTCCCTATAGAATGTTCCCAGAAATTAAAACACAGAAGCTTAAAATTCTGCCACCCATAGCCATACCCATGCTGAACTTTCTATACCAGTCTAAGTATTCAAACATACATCACATGCAAGATCAATATGTAACATGATATAGCAACATCATAACCAATTATCAAAGTTCTAAGATCAAAATGTCATATAAATATTATAAGTTTCAAAAGTTTTCTTCAAAAAAAAATATTGTTAAACTTACCTGGAGCACTTAGTCCCCTAGACTTCTCCTTCCTCTTTCTTCCTTTCTTCCTCTCCTTTCCTCACTCTACCTTGCTTCTATTTTCCTCTCCCTCACTTGGACGAAATTATAATGTTGTAAGGGTGGGTTTTCTTATATAGACCACCAAATAATTCAACTTTCATGATCATGGGTCTACCTTATCACAATTAGGATACACTTTGTTGAATTTTTGGAAAACAAACAACTTATGTTCTTGTCTTCCTCTTCCTTAGTCAAGATATGCATAGGAAAAGGAGATTTGTATTTTGAAAATTATGATGATATGTTCTTAAGATAAGGGACAAGGTCCCTTTGATTTAGGGATTCATTTCCATTTTCTTTTGTCTTAAACAAGTATGATAGGTTTGCCTTTTTAGGTGGCAAATTTCTAGCCCTTAAATCTCCATTATTTGGTTGATATTATTTATGTGGGATAGGAATGTTTTGTCCTAATGCCATATATTATCATACCACTTGCTAAAATTATGAGTGTAGGATATAAATGTTTTTGTCCTAAAGCCTTGTATTATCATGCCACTTGCCAAAATGATGAATGTAGAATCACGCCACTTGATAAATTTTTGTCTTAAGAACATATTATCATAATTTTCAAAATACAAATCTCCTTTTACTATGCATATCTTGACCAAGGAAGAGGAAGACAAGAACATAAGTTGTTTCTTTTCCAAAAATTTAACAAAGTGTATCCTAATTGTGATAAGGTATACCCATGATCATGAAAGGTGAATTATTTGGTGGTCTATATAAGGAAACCCACCCTTACAACATTAGAATTTCATCCAAGTGAGGGAGAGGAAAAAATAGAAGCAAGGTAGATTGAGGAAAGGAGAGGAAGAAAGAAAGAAAGAGGAAGGAGAAGTCTAGGAGACTAAGTGCTCCAGGTAAGTTTAACAATATTTCTTTTTGAAGAAAACTTTTGAAACTTATAATATTTATATGATATTTTGATCTTAGAACTTTGATGATTGGTCATGGATGTTGCTATATCATGTTACATATTGATCTTGCATGTGATGTGTGTTTGAATACTTAGGTTGGTGTAGATAGTTCTGCATGGGTATGGCTATGGTTGGCAGAATTTTAAGCTTCGGTATTTTAATTTCTGGGAATAATCTATAAAGAATTAAAATACATGATTAACATAAGAATTAAAGATATGTGTGTCATGGATTTTTAGCCACTGGAATCTTTCAATTTGGAGTCCATATGACGAATATATGAGCCGATTAGTAGTCAAAGGTCAGAAAATGGGTCATCAGGGAAGAATATGTTAGGATAGCTTCGGTATTTTAATTTCTGGGAATTATCTGTAGGGAATTAAAATAAATTGTTAACATAAGAATTCAAGATATATATGTCACGGATTTGTAGCCATTGGAATCATTCAATTTAGAGTCCACATGAGGTATATATGGTCCGATTAGTAAGCAAAGGTCAGAAAATGGTTCATCAGGGAAGAATATGTTAGGATAGCTTCGGTATTTTAATTTCTGGGAACACTCTATAAGGAATTAAAATAAATGGTTAACATATGAATTATAGATAGATGTGTTAAAGATTTTTACCCACTGGAATCACTTAATTTGGAATTCATATGAGGCAGATATGGATAGATTAGTTGTTAAAGGTCAGAACCTATCCGAGAGGAACTATCCTATACTTTGAGGGAGTAATATCACCTTGATTTCTTAATATTTCGTTAAACTATTCAACATAATAGTTTTAGATAATTGTTTTATCTTGAAATGGAAAACAAGATCACCTACATCGGAGTTCAATTGAGGAAGTTATGCTCTAATTAGTAAGAGAAGGTTAGATGTGATGAAAACCTGCATCAAGAAAATAAAGGAATAAAATTAATATTTAAGAAAGAAGATGAATCTTATAAATGGAAATAATAAATAACTAGTATAGCCATAGCTATTGCCATTGTATGAACTTCTTACCATCTTAAGTGTGAAATTCTGACATGGAAATATTTTATAAAGTGATATTTGAAATGGTTATGTTCATGGCATGATTACCAATGATTTATGGTAATAGTTATATTTTGATGAACATACTTGTTATTGAAAACATATTTTTGGCTATCATTGTGAAAATAAAAGAAATGAGCACGGTCACATGGCAATCCGTGTGGTGCACCAGTAGGGGACGCCCTACCAACGGTTATGATCATGATAATGAGAAAAGAAAGAGAAAGTGGGCCATGTCGGACGGAGCGAGAAAAGCCCGTACCGGAGAGTAGAGGATACTCACCCTGACCGGGGTAGCTTGAAATGAGAATAAGTTGATAGCCATCATATGATATTTTGAAAATAGTAAATCCTGTCATACATATCTTTACAGTATGATTCTTATGTGCATAGATATAATGCATTCATGTGACCAAAGATATTTTCTGTAGTTTATACAGCTGAACATGACATGATGAGCTTTATTGATGATTATTTATTGTTGAACTTACTGGGATTTAATTCTCACTATATTTCCATATCATGTTCAAAAAATTAGTTATGCAGATTTTTTATAGCTCTGGCTTTTAGTGCACGTTGGATCGAGTTATTCTATGATAGGCAGATCCTAAATAAAATGTTTGTGAACGAGTTGGCATAGATCCCGGTGAAGGTGCAACCACCCGCACCTATATCTCCGAAATTGGTCAACCAAAATAAACAAGATGTAAATATCTATGTTTTTTATGTTGCATGTACGTTTTGATTAATGACGTGTATGTGAACTCAATATTGTATAATAAAAAAAAGGATGTTACATGTAAACCTTAATTATGTTTGGTTAAATTAATTAAATGTTATTATGAGCTACATAAAGGTGATGACTTCATGGGATTTTAAAAAAAATTATATATATGTATATATGTAAGAAAAAGGATTTTTTACAATTAAAATAACTTGTTAACATAAAAAAATATTGATATATTTCTCATAGAAATTTATCCACTAGAATCACTCAATTTGGAGTTCATATAGGGGAGATATGGTCAGATTGGTAAGTAAAGGTCAGAACCTACCCGAGAAGAAATAATGTTTAACTTGAGGGAGTAATATCACCAAGATTTCCTAAGATTTCCCTAAAATATTCAACATAATATTTTAGATAATTGTTTTATCTTTAAATGGACACCAAGATCACCTAAGTCGGAGTTAAAATGATGGAGTTATGTTTAGATTAGTGAGAGAAGGTCAGGCAGGATGAAAACCTGCATCAGGGAATAACACAACATAGAGCATGGCCGTATTCTATGTTGGAAAGAGAATTTTGAAGCCTAAAGCATGGTTGTTTTACAGGAAATGGACAAGCCGTGTTATAGGATACGTTTAGGCCATGATGGAAGCTGGTAAAGCTTATTTTCAACATTTTTCTACCCTAAATGAACCTCATTAACTATAGGATATTAATAGAAACCAAATTGAAGAAGAATGCCGTATTAAATTTGTGAGAACATGTGTTGAAAATTATATAAGTAAGAGGAAAGTGACTAGAGGCCAAGGATAAAGAAAATGAAGAGATAAAAATAATATTTAAAAAAATGAAGAATCTTATAAATGAAAATAATAAATGACTAGTGTATGCCATAGCCATTGCCATTGTATGAACTCCTTACCATCTTAAGTGTGTAATTTTGACATGAAAATATTTTATAAAGTGATATTTGAAATGATTATGTTCATGTCATGTTTATCAATTATTTTTGGTAATATTTTGATAAACAAATTATGGCATGTGAGTATAATGAACATACTTGTTATTGGCTATTAATAAGAAAAGAAAAGAAATAAGCACGGTCACATGGTGGTTCGTGTGGTGCACCAGTAGGGGACTCCTACCAACGGCTATGGTTATGTTAATGAGAAAAGAAAGAGAAAGTGTGCCATGTCGAACGGAGTGAGAAAATCCCGTACCGAAGAGTAAAAAGTACTCACCCTAATCGGGATAGCTTGATTTGAAAATAAGTTAATAGCCATCGTATGGTAATCTAAAAATAGTTATTAATGCCATACATGTCATTACTATATGATTTTCATGTGCATATATAAAGTGTATTCATGTGACCTAAGATATTTGTTGTAGCTTATACAGATGAACATGACATGATGATCTATATTGATGATAATTGTGATTTATTGTTGAACCTACTGGGATTTAACTCTCACTATATTTCCATATCATGTTTAGAAAACTAGTTTTGCATATTTTTCTTTAACTCTAGCTCTTAGTGTACGTTGGATCGAGTTATTCTATGTTGGGAAGATCCCAAAATTAATAAAGTGTTTGTGGTTGAGTTGGCTAAGATTCCGGTGAAGGTGCAACAACCCGCTCCCGTATCCCCGAAACTAGTCAATATGGATGAATAAGATGTAGACATATATGTGTTTGATTTGTGTATGAATGTTGTTAATTAATGATGTATAAACCTTAATTATACTTGGTTAAGTTAATTGAATGTTATTATGAGTTAAATAAAGGTAATGACTTTATGGGACTTTAAAAAAATGGAGTTGTTATATTGCATACCCAAGGATGCTTTGAATTCCTTTCACCGACGTAGGGGGCAGCTTCTCAATGATTTCCACTTTGGCCTTATCAACTTCTAGCCCATTTTGAGAGTCTTTATGCCCCAACACAATTCCTTTTTTTTTTACCATGAATTGACATTTCTCCCAGTTCAAGACAAGGTTGGTCTTCTCACATCTTTGGAGAACTTTAGGTAGATTTTCCATGCATAAGTCAAAAGAGCTTCCAAAAATAGAAAAGTCATCCATAAAAATCTCCACAAACTACTCTACCATTTCGGTGAAAATTGCCATCATGCACCTTTGGAAGGTGGCTGGAACATTGCATAACCCAAATGGCATTCTCCAAAATGCAAAAGTCCCATATGGGCAAGTGAATGTAGTCTTGTGCTGGTCCTTGGGTGCTATGGCAATCTGGTTGTACCCTAAATACCTGTTCAAGAAGTAGTAGTATTCCTTTCCAGCAAGCCTGTCTAACATTTGGTCAATGAATGGTAAAAGGAAATGATCCTTTTTGGTGCTCTTGTTTGGCTTCCTGTAGTCCATGCAAATTCTCCAACCAGTCATGACTTTGGTTGGAATTAATTCATTATTTTCATTTTCCACCACAGGCATGCCCCTTTTTTCAAAACACATTGAACCAGTCTAACCCAAGAGCTATTTGATATTGGGTAGACAATTCTAGCATCTAACCATTTAATGATCTCCTTCTTTACCACATCCTTCATTATCGGATTGAGCCATTATTGAGCCTCAATGGACCCTTTTTCATCGTCCTCTAATAAAATCTTATGCATACAGAATAAAGGACTAATGCCTTTAATATCGGCAAGTGTCCACCCAACAGCTCTTTTAAATTTCATCAATACCATGACTAATTAGCTCTCTTGCTCCTCTGTCAAAAGTGCTGAAATAATCATGGGTAAAGTAGTTGAATCACCTAAGTACACATATTTTAGGTGTGAAGGTAATGGCTTCAACTCCAAGGCTAGTGGTTTATCTACTGACGCCTTTGGTAGCTTCAATTCCAGGGAAGACATGTCCAACAGCTTAACCACCAACCTCTACTTTCCAGCGCCATGTTTTGCTTCTATCTAGGCTTATTCTTCCTTATCTTCTCCCTCTGAGTCTAAACTTTCTTGCTAAATAGCTTGTGATGGGTCCCTACAACACTTCTCAAATTGCTCAGATATTAAGGTATCTATCACAGAGATAACTGAGCACTCCTCCACCTCACTTGGAAACATCATGGATTGGAAAACATTGAATGTGATTTGCTCATCTTGTACTTTCATTGTCAATTTACCCTTTTGCACAACAATTAGAGTTTGGCCAATGTCTAAGAATGGCCTTCCTAAAATGATTGGTACCTTTGCATCTACCTCATAATCCAACACTATGAAATCCACTAGAAAAATGAATTTATCCACCTTAACCAAGATATCTTCTATTTTTCCTTCTGGATGAGTTATAGATCTGTCTGCCAGTTGCAATGAAATAGTAGTGGGCCTAGCTTCTCTAATCCCTAGCTTCTTGAATATTGACATAGGTATGAGGTTGATGCTTGCACCCAAATCACACAAGGCCTTGCCAAAATATTGGTTTTCAATGGAGCATGGAATAGTGAAACTGCCTGGATCTTTGAGTTTGGGTGGCAATTTATTTTACAACACCATGCTACATTACCTAGTTAAAGCAAAAGTTTCAAATTCTCTAAATCTCCTTTTCTTATTTAAAATATCCTTCATAAACTTGATATAATTAGGCATTTGCTCCAAGGCTTCCACCAAAGGAATATTGATGTGTAGTTGCTTAAGAACATCTAGAAACCTTTTGAATTGCTGGTCCTGCTGCTGCTTTTGAAATCTTTGCAAGAATGGTGGAGGTGGTCTGGGCTATTGAACATTTTGCTGTGGAAAAGCTATAACATTTGCTCCAGAGGTTTCTGCCTCTTTGCTTCCTCCTTAACCTACCTTTATTTGTTTTCCTTTTCATCGAGATGTGCAGTAGGATCCTTTTGATTCTATTTCTTAGCTTAGGTTGCTTCCATTACTTTTCCACTCCTGAGTGTTATAGCCTTGCAATGCTCCTTCCCATCTCTCCTAGGGACTTTAGTATTGCTTGGAAGTGTCCCTGGAGGTCTATTTTTTAGCTCATTAGCCAACTGCCCAATTTAGGTCTCTAAATTCCTTAATGATGCAACTTGACTCTGGATCACAATATCGTTTCATGCCATATATTCTTTAAGCAACGACTCCAAGGAGTTTGGAATCTCATTAGATTGATGCTTTTGCTGCTGGAATCTTGGGGGAAATTGTGGCCTTTAAGGAGTAGAATTACTTCCCTGGCCAGCACCGTGGTTACTCCAAGAAAAATTAGGATGTTGTCTCCAACCTAGGTTATATGTATTTGAATAAGGGTTGTTGTTACGATTTATATTCTCCATATAGCATATTGACTCCAAATTTGAAGGATAACTATCAAATAAATGAGGTCCATTGCACAAGACACATGATACTCCAATTTCCTGGACTGCGTTAACTCCTTGAGGGCGATTCAGTTGCTAGTTGTTCAAAATATTTACCAATGAAGCTACTTGGTTTGTGAGAGAAGTGACTTCACTCACTTAATGCATACCAGCGGCTCTTTTTTCCAGTTAAGACTCTATCCATAGGCCATTGATAATTGTTGCTAGCCATTCTTTCAAGCAACTTATAAGCTTTATTGTATGTCTTGGACAGAAATGCTCCATTAGCTACAACATCCACTATGGTTCTAGTTTGAGCATTGAGACCATTATAAAAGGTCTCCATCTGAATGCAGTACGAAATCCCGTGGTGAGGGCATCTCTGTAGCAGCTCTTTGTACCTTTCCCAGGTTTCATATAATGAATTTCCATCTAGTTGTTGAAAGGAAGTGATGTCATTTCTAGACCTTTCATTCTTAGTAGGCGGAAAATATTTCATCAAGAACTTCTCAACTACATCATTCCAATTGGTAATAGAATTAGGTGGCAAAAAATTCAGCCACACTCTTGCTCGGTCTCTTAAAAAGTATGGGAACGGTTTGAGCTTCAAAACTTCTTATGCCACCCCATTTTGAATGCATCAGTGACTTCTATAAACACTCTCAGGTGAAGGTGAGGATGTAACATCCCGTAATTTTTGTTTTTCAATAATAATGTTTTGTTATAAATAAATATATTTTTATTTGTTTAAAAAGGATTATGTTCTACTAAAATCAAGTATATTTTTAATTAAAATAATTATTGTTTTGCTTAAAATAATTATATTGGCCTTTAATGAATTTTTGTTGTATTTTTAGAAATATTCTTTTTTTAATATGTATAAAGATATTTATTTTGAGATTTTTTTATTACAATTTTTATCAAGAAAAATCATGATTTAAAAGTTTAACTAAAGGTTTATGAGAATGTAAATTTTTAGAAATTTTTAGGAAATTTTAAGATGAAAAACGGAATTTATATGAATTTATATAAAAAGATCCTATTATTAATTACTAAATAATTATTATTATTATTAAAAAAAAAAAGGGAAGGGGGAAGGTCGGGAGACAACGCACGGGATCTGAAGAAATTTTGAAACGGATGAATAGTGAGTGAATAATAACCTTTAACTTTTTCTCTAGATCTGGAGTGCTTATTGGCTTTCGATCTCAAAACTAATGGTGTTACTAAATTCAGGATGAAGAATACTACGGTTTTGACCGATCGATTTTTCAAATCATCCATTGAATTGTCGTAGATCTGAAGTAAAAAATCTCAGAAAAAGGTAAATTCTAAAACTCTTACTTAGAAACCTCTAATTGAAATTCTGACACCGTAGATAGATTCAGGAGTTAGATAAACCTTAGGATATGAAATTTTTCAGCTATCTGACAACTTTTTGTTCGTCGTGAATAGTGATTTGTGGTAGATGAATAGTGTTTTCTGGCAATGAATAGTGACCAAGCTCCTGGAGTCATTTTCTAAGTCTTTGGACCCTCCAGACATGTTTTTGAGGTCTAATTGGTCAAATTCAACTTGAAAATGTACATTTTAGGGCTGTCCAACCAGGAACCCTACCCTGTGAGTAGATAATTCTTTCTATGACTTGCCCCATGCTCTTCTTGAACTATAAATGTATTATTGTTTCTGTTTATAAATTATTTATACTACTATAAGTTTCTAAAATGTGTTAAAATATCTGTTATACTTACGAACTGGCACATAGTTCAAGAAGAGTATGGTTTTAGAAATAGATTTTGGAACTCATTGAATATGTGGTTCTAAATGTATTTATCATTATTTGATAAAGTGAAATTATGTGCACGATGCATTGATTTGTAAAGATATATACTTGTGAAAATGATGCATGTCATATTATAAATGAGATTGAATGGCAAGCGTAAAGCGCATGACGAGTTGCTTGATAAATATGACAAGCGTAAAGCTCATGGCGAGTTGCTTGATAATTTAACATGTAATTATATGTATTGATGAATATCGGCTGGTTGTATGGCTTGTGACGGTACCGACTAGGGGACGCCCTATTAGCCTGAGTGAGCCGGGGGAGGGCCACTCCAACTGGGTGACAGTGGTAATGTGGGGGGGCAGGAGGGTGATGTACTCACATTCCCTGATCACTTATTGTGACTGTGGTCAAGGTCACTATGCGTATAGCAAATGAGTTATATTTTCATTGGATTGACCAGATTGCCGAGTGAGGCAGGTGCATTAAAAGTGATGATTTTATCTATAAATCTTAATATTTTACTATAGCTTATACAGCTGAGCATAACAACATTTGTTTAATGATCATACCGTGCAGCATATGGTTTTGGATATTTGAATATCCTTTAATTTGAGAATATTTGAAATACGGGTCCCATATAAATGTACTTCTGAACTGTATTTTCTATGTAACATATTTTAAAATATAAGTACATCCATATGCTGACCTAAGAGGTCATAGGAGGAATTATTTGCTCACTAAGTTGTCAAACTCACTACACGATATTTTCACATTTTTCACATAAGAATATCAGAGTCTGATTCAGCAGATAGGTGATATATTATGTGGGTGAGTCTACGTTACTTCCAAGACTCACGGTCTTTGAATTATACTGTGTTTGTATTCTAGAGTGCTCTGAACGCTATAAGAAGGATCGTCGTTTCTGCTGTACTTTGATGTTTATAGACTTGGTCTGTATATTGTGTATATATGAGAGATCCTATATGTATCTGTTCCCATGATAAAGAATTGAATTAAGTATCTTTATGGAAAATATCTGATTACGGAAATAATTGTAGGAAAAAAATGTTTATTTTACGTAACGTAAATTAAGGGTGTTACAGAGGATCCTCTATAGGCATTCCACTAAATTGCCCAGTAGTTTGCAGCATCTGGAACATCACTAGTTTGAGCTCAAAATGAAGAGCTTCAATTTCTAGCCTTATTATGCTTGGATTTAGCCCATTCAGATTTTGCTGAACATAGGCATTCAGAACTCTATCACAATCATCCATGTTGTCAGCTCCTCTTAGATTGGCCATTGTTGCGACTTGATGTAGACCTAACAATTCTCTCCTTCTTTGTAAAAAAAGTCCTCTCTATCTCGGGATCTAATGGTAGTAGCTCCTTTTCTGACTTGCTTATTCACTGATTTCACTTGCCCAAAAACACTAGGATGCCTTAAGAATTAAATTCCTTCAAAACCAATCAAAATCTACAGTTAATTCCTGAATTTTTAATTCCCCCACAACGGCGCCAAAAACTTATTGGTTAGGAATTTATATATGCAATGTAACACGTAAGTGCACATATTGCAAACAAGTAATAAAGTGATGAGTGAGTATCATCCCACAAGGATTGTAACCAGAAATTACTATAGGAAGTTGACACGTAAATGCAATAAAAAATGGGTTGTTGGTTGTCAAAGAAAAATTGGATTCAATCATAAAATAAAATAATAAACTAAGCAAGGAATACTAAAATGATATCTTGCATAATAGTAGGTTAGCAGAAGAAAATCAGATAATAAGGACAACTAGGTTTGTTTCAGGGTTGACATGAATTCCTGCACTCATTTTGCTCTAACTTTGCTGCAGCAAATGCTCTAGTAACTAATTTTATATGTTGAATGGGTTCATTCTAGAACTACCATTCTCTATCACTCTTAAGGTTTTCATACATTCCTATATAATTCCAACCAAGAGAACTACACTTTATGCTCCAAAACTATTGGGTCATACGAGACAACTATATATTCCTATATTAGTTACGCATTGATTTTTTACCAACCCGTAACATTCAAACTCAGTCTAACCTCCATTTACCCTTCTAGGTTAAATGTCAGTTCCAGCATTCTAATTTTAAGGATCATTCAATGGTAGAAGTTAAGAAATGCACATATTAGTTTGAATATCTAAAGCAATACTAAATAGAGTCATTCATTCACTTAAAATATGCTTAAGGTTTATCTCAACCCTTCTGCGAACCTAGCTAGAGGCTTAGCCCAGCACTATATCCAAGTTATTTACAAATGACAACATCATAACAGCTATACTACCAAGAAGAAAATACAGTAAAACAAAGACAGCAAAATAATCAGAAGCATGAAAAGAAAGAAAGAGTTTTATGGAAGGATCCTTTCTTTCCCACGTCCAACTACTCCTTCTTAACCTTGCCAACATCATCTACCTTCTTTTCCCGATGGGTTCCCAATGGAACAGTATCCGCCTTTTTTATGCGTTCTTGTCTAGAAATAGGAGCTACTCCCGAGTGTCTGTTTTTCCTCTCTATCCGTCTATATCTATTTTTGCCTTCCAGCCTTTTTTAAGCTAGGGTTGTGGTCTTGGTGAGGTAGCCTTTTTTTCAACTTTTCCTCCTTCTTGTTGATACTCCTACCAATGCCTTTTTCTCCATGTTCAGAAGTGGAAACAACATCTATTGTGGTAGCCGAGTGCTCCTTCTTCCACACTGAGTAATGGAAACAACACCTGCTGTAGCAGCCAAGTGCTCGTCCACCTGTAGTGTACCACACAGTATTTGCTCCCAAGCATGCACACAATACCCATAGGTAGAAAAACACCAAGCATAATTTGGCTTACAGCCCCCTTTTGTTATGCAATGCACACCGAATTTACAATTAGTGCGATGGGTGTTCTCATATTCAGGAGATTCAGAAACTATATCTACTTAGGGAGAGTTAATACTAAATCAACCAAAATGCAGAATAATAAGAATGAGAAAAGCATAAACTAACTCTACTGAATTAGAGTTAACACTCACATCTTCCTTTGGTTTTATGTCCAGTAACGGCTTAAACACCTTTTATGGGTCAAGGATATGTTTTCCTTCCAATTTTCTTATAAATTGGAAAATAGGGTCTTTTAACGTCATATTCCCAAAACTGTATCTATAACAACTCCATTTTTTTTATATTTTTAAATTCCCATGAAGTCATTACCTCTTTACTTCTAACTACTTAATTCATTATAACATTCAATTAATTTAACTAAGCATAATTAAGGTTTAAGGTCTACCATTAATACTGATACAATTCTGAGTTCACATACACATCATTAATCAAAACGTCCGTACAAAAATCAAATATATATATATAATTACATCTTATTTATCCATATTGACCAATTCTGGATATACAGGTGCGGGTGGTTGCACCTTCACGGGATCTTAGCCAACTCGAACATAAACACCTTATTAGTTACTGGGATCTGCCCAAAATAGAGTAATTCGATCCAACATGCACTAAAAGCCAAAGCCATAAAGAAAATCTACATATCTAGTTTTTTTAACATGATATGAGAATATAGTAAGAATTAAGTTCTAGTAAGTTTAACAATAAATCATAATCATCATCATTATTGCTCATCATATCATGTTCATCTGTATAAGTTACAACAAATGTCTTAGGTCACATGAATGCACTCTATCTATGCACATAAAAATCTTGCAGTAATGATATGTATAGCATGAATAACTATTTTTAAAATATCATATGTGGCTATCAACTTATTTTCATATCAAGTTACCCCAATCAGGGTGAGTATTTTCTACTCTCTAGTACGGACTTTTCTCGTTTCGTCTGACATGGCACACTTTTTCTTTCTTTTCCCATTAACATAATCATAGCCGTGAATAGGGCGTCTCCTACTGGTGTACCACACAGACCGCCATGTGATCGTTCTCGTCTCTTTTTCTTTTTTTATTATTTCCACATTAATAGCCAAAAATTTGATTTTAATAACAAGTATGTTCATTATACTCACATGCCATAATTTATCATCAAAGTATAATTAGATTCCTTACACTTAATTTAACATATTCCATCATCTACTTCTTAAGAAAATAGAAATCAAATCATGTATTATTAAGGGTGTTTCCCAATAGAAATTTCTCATAGTCTTCTTCTAAGTGTTTAAGGACATACTCATTTTATCAATCTAATCATATTCCATCAATTTTTTTAACACATTCAAATATACATAACAATATCATAAAAACCCTAAAATTTTGCTACCTATAGCCATATTTATGCAGAACTTTCCACACCAACTGAAGTATTCAAAACATCCATCACATGCAAGATCAACATGTAACATGATATATCAACATCTACGGCCAATCATCAAAGTAGCAAATATTGTAAATTTCATCAAAGTTCAAAGATCAAAATCCTATATAAATGTTACAAATTTCAAAACTTTTCTTTAAAAAGAGATATTGTTAAACTTACCTAAAGATCTTCTTAGCTCACTTAGTGAATTCTTTTTCTTGTTTCCTCTTAGAGGAAGTGGCAAGATTCCTTCCTTCCCTTAACTTTTCTAGCAGCTTGAATAAGAGAGGGAGGGTGAGTTTTGAACCCTAAGGATGAAGAGAAAAGATGGATTCAAGTGGAGACTAAACTAATTTACCTTGAGTTTTGCTTAAATATATTATCAAGTGGTCTTTCTCTCATAATCATGAGTCTACCTTATCACAATTGGGATGCACTTGATTACTTTTTGGGGGAAGACAAATCATGTTCTTGTTTTCCTCTCCCTTAGTCAAGATATTTATAGCAAAAGGAGGATTTGTTATTTGAAAACTATGATAAAATATTCTCAAGACAAAAGGCAAGGTCCTCTTAATTTAGGGATTCTTTTTCTTTTTCTTTTGTCTCATTCAAGTATCATAGATCTGCCTTTCTAAATGGAAAATTTCTAACCCTTGAGTCTTCCATGCTTGGTTAAAATTATTTATGTAGGATAGGGATGCTTTATCTTAATGCCACATATTATTACCTACTATATCATCACATGGCTTGTTGAAATTATGAGTATAGGATATAGATGTTTTGTCCTAATGCCATGTATTATTACCTACTATTTCATCACAAGGCTTGCTTAAATTATTAGTGTAAGATATAGATTCTTTTCCTAATGCCATGTGACCTAATCTTGATTATTATTACACTACTATTTCATCACATGGTTCTTATTTTTCCCTCTTGGATTTGGGCTCATTCTTGCCTATTTCCTTTGCTTGGACTGAAGTTCTACCTCTCATGGAGGGCTTAGTCACATTTTCAAAATTTTTGGGCTATCTGTTCAACTTCTATATCCTACTCCAAGTCTATGTTATATCTCTTGCTTGGGCTTTCCAATGAGCTTGCTAGAAACTCATGTGACGTTGAAAAACTCTATGAAGTGTCCATAGGTGAAGGCCCTAATCCAATCTTCTTGAAATTTTAATACATTTACTTATTTCTAAAAATTTATCTTCCTTACCCAAGAATTTCGTCTCTTTTTAGAATGTTATTTCTAATTTTTTCCTATTAGGTTTTCTCTCTTTACCTATTTTTTTATTGTTAGAAACATTTTCTATGCATATACATAAGGTGAAGAATTTTTAAGACTTATATTTTCTTACATATCGAAAAATTGTTTAATAAGTTTTATTTTCTTAATTAAATATTTATGTACCTTTATTAATAAAAGAAACAAAATTAGGGATGTTACAGTATCGTTTTTGTTCTTTTTTTTTAAAATGGGGTCATAAACCAACAATCTCGATATACACAGATCCACTAGGATAGGTCTCTTGGACGAAATTCATCGTTCAATGACTAATTACTCAAGCCATCCTTAATGAATATTATTTTATCTTCTCAATTTTCATAAACCTAGCCCAAAGAATGGCTACGTGAGTTGCAACTTTCACATCCACATTTGTAGCATACTCCCATTCTTTTAGCTCAACGCGTTTTAGCAAAATTGCTTTTTCCTAGACTAGGCATGTAAGAAATGAAACCATTTGCAGACTCACCTGCTAATTGTACCTTAACTTCAATTAGCCAACAGATATCAATAAGTATTCCCATATTCATCATCAACCTCAATCTTTCAACTCGTGCTTTATAAATTTTCATCAATGCATTGGGTGAAAGAGAAGGAAAATGATTTTTCAAATTTAAAAGTATATCTTTCATTCTCAATTCAAATTTTTTTTGAAGAAAGATCAAAAGCAACAAAAAATAAGAAAACAATAGAAATTCAGAAGAAGATAGCAATGAGTGAACAAAATAATGAAAACTAAATAAAAAAAGATCTCACCTAAATAGCGTGCGTAGCAACTTCAGACGAAGGAAGAAAATCAATCTTGGTAGACAAGATCACGCAAAAGTGTTTCCTCTACCTCTGAGTTGCATAATTCCAGAAATGATTTCAATCCATGGCCATTGACTTTAAACACATCACCAATTTTGGGATTTTTAATCTCTACTGCACCATGTGGATAAACAATACGAACAATGAATGGTCCTGACCACTGAGAATGTAGTTTTCCTAGAAATAAATGCAAACAAGAGTTATATAGAAGGACTTTTTGACCTGCATTAAATTATTTTCTTAAAATATTTTTATCATGAAAAACTTTCATTTGATCCTTATACAATTTTGCATTTTCATATGCATCATTCCTTATTTCTTCCAGTTCATTGAGTTAAAGATTCCTGTGGGAACCTACTTTGTAAAGAGCAAAGTTAAATTGTTTGATGGCCCAATAAACTTTATGTTCTAATTCAACAGGTAAATGACAGGCCTTGCCATACACAAGTCGATAAGGAGACATTCCAATAAGGGTTTTAAAAGTAGTACGATAAGCCCATAAAGCATGTTTTGTATATTTTGTACATTCCTAGTAATCATCATTCTCAAGAAACATGTTTCCCAAGAAATATGATTCCTAAGAATGACAAATTTTACTGCGTACCAAATGCGCCCTTAATTTCTACTATTGTCCACCCTATGGCTTCACTATACTCATTAAGGACTTTTATGAGTTCAACTTCCTGTTTTCTATCTAAATCAGATGCTATAATGACAAGCAAAATCTCAAAAGGTCCTAAAAACACATATTTCAAAGAATTTGGTAAAGGTTTCAATTCCAATTGGGGTAATTTCTCTACAGATGGAAATGGAATAGATTAAGAAGGTGAAACTATTTCTTTTCTAGCTTTCCATCTATCAATATCCATTAGTATAGTAGTCTCTAATAAAGAGTTTACCTCACTAACTAAACAATCCTCATCTATGTCCAAGTTGAAATGAGCCAAACATTTTTCTATATGATCATTACCAAAAGAGTCTAAAAATGAATCATTAACTGAAATTCCAATCATATTAACTTCACACAAATCATCCATCTCCATAAGTTGACGGGAGACATTAAAAATATTGAGTTCCACAGTCATATTTCCAAAAGAAAAATTTTAAATTCTATTTCGACAATTAATGATGGCATTAGAAGTTGCCAGAAATGGTCTGCCCAAAATGACTGAAATTTGTGTATCTACATTCTCAACAGGTTTAGTGTTAAGAACAATAAAATCTACTGGATAGTAGAATTTATCAACCTTAATGATAATGTTTTCTATAATACCTCTAGGAATTTTGGTAGACCTATGAGCTAATTGAAGAGTCATTGGTGTAGGTTTCAGCTTTCTTAAATTAAGTTTCTCATACACAGAGTAAGGCAAAAAATTCACACTTGCTCATAAATCAAGCAAGGCTTGGTTAATCGCATGGTTACCTATAACACAAGAAATTGTAGGACAACCAAGATCTTTGTATTTGAAAAGAGTTTTTTGCTATATAATGGAGCTCACTTGTTCAGTCAAAAATGATTTTGTCATAACATTGGTTTTCCTTTCCACAATGCAAAGATCTTTCAAAATTTTTGAATAAGCAGGTACTTGTTTGATAGCATTAAGAAAAGGGATGTTAATACTTACTTGCTTAAAAAACTCTAAAATTTCACTATATTAAGTACTTTTTGGATTGTCACAAGTCTTTGTGGGAATGGAGCTTTGGGGGTATAAGAAATAGGTTCACTTTTATTCTCACTTGAGCCATTAATTTGTGGTTCATACTGACTCTATTCTTTTGTTTATGGCATGTGAATTTGATTATCAATTACTTTTCCAAATCTAAGTGTCGTTACAAACTTCACTTCCTCATTAGGATTTGTTGATTATTCTACTTCAAATTGACCCTTAGGATTAGGAATAAGTTGACTGGAGAATTTCCCCTTCTCTCTTTCTCCTACAGCATTGGATAATTGACCCAATTATGTTTCAAGTTTTGAAATAGATTGAGTGTAAGCTTATAAAACTTGTTGGGTCGACTGCATGAACTGTTGCAAAGTATCTTCCAAAGAAGTTTTTCTTTGTTGTGGTACCCTAAAAGGAGAAGCATGTTAAGGAACTAGAAGGTATGAATTAAGAAAGGTAAATTGTTGCCCACCTTACTTCATTTAAGGCTGATTTTGTCTCAATGAGAAGTTTGGATGATTCCTGCAATTTGAATTATATGTAGGTGCAAATGGGCTATCTAATGATTTTTCATAAGACTGAAGAGAATTAGTTTGCTCAAAGAATGCCTCTTGGTAAGCTAGTATGGATGGACAAAATTGTGTAGTGTGAGATGTAATAGAACATAAAGCACATACTTCATTCCTAGTATTAGTAGAAGAGTTTAGAGTATGGCTTAAATTCAAAGCTTCTACCTTTCTAGTAAGATTGGCCAAGGCAACTCTTACATCTGTATCATTACCCACTTCATAAATTCCTCTTCTTTTTGGGGTTTGAGACTTTCTATCATTTTCATCAATGCAGTTCTAATGTTGAGAGTTTTCAAATAAAGACTTGAAGGATCCCCGAGCTTCAACTTCATTTAACTGTAAAAAATTTCTACTATGCATACTTTGGATCATTTGACAATTTGATGGAGTCAAACTGTCATAAAAATATTTTACGAGTCTCCAAGTTTCAAAATCATCATGAGGACACTTCAAAAGGTCATTAAATCTTTCCCAACACTCAAAAATTGTTCACCCTCTTTTTGGAAAAAATCATAGATTTCTCTCCTAAAGGCATTCATTTTAGACATGGAAATTTTTTTTGCTAGAAACTTATTTACTAATTGATTCCAACTAGTAATATTTCCTGTAGGAAGGGAATTCAACTAGACTTAGCTTTATCTTTTAATAAAAATAGAAATATTCTAAGCCTGATTGATTCATCATTGAAATTTTGAAAGTGAAATGTCGAGTAGATTTCAAAAAACTCTTTAATATACATTTATGTGTCTTCTCTCTCTAATCCATAAAATAATGGCAACAGTTAGATTATGGCTAGTGTATGCTCAAAGTGAGTGACATTAGTTTGTGGTAACACTATACAAGATGGAGTACTAGCTATAACAGGTGAGAAATATTCGATAAAGGTTTTTTCGTGTACAACTTGTTCTTCCATTTTTTATGGTGTCCCAACAAAGTCTAATGTTCCAATTTTAAAATCAATGGGTGATCCTAAACTTTTTCTAACCAAATGCTAATCTTTATCATGTTTCCAAGCATGAATAAATTAAAAGAAAAACTATAAACAAATATATCTAATAACATACACCAAAAAGAAAAAAAATCACAAAATTATGTAGCAAAGAAATTTTTTTTTTTATCTTTTTATTTTGAGTCTTAGTAATAGTTGGTAGTATTCAATTATTAAATTCTCAAGAAAGTGTGGAGGAGTAACAATAGTCTCACTTAAAATTCATACTCCATAGGCATTTTTATCCTTGTTGTCAGAATCAACTAATTTTACACAACCAAATTACCACACAAATTTTTAATAAATACATTTTTGACAAAAAAAAAATTTATAAAAAGAATAAATAAATATTCTAAATAATAACTAGTGGAAGAATTAAACTTACCTGAATCTACTTAATTTTCTGTCAGAATTCCGGGCAACGGTGCTAAAAACTTGTTGTTTTAAATAAAACTCATAAGCGTACGAATCTATTGGAATATAGATTTAGTGGTATGCAAAGTTGATACCACAAGGATTTTCAATTGAGAGGAAATCTAATTCAGATTCAAAATAAATATTTCTAACCTAGTTGTCCAGATTTTCTTTTGTAAGAAGAATTTTGAACAAGTATGCAAGAAATAAAATACTAAAATTAAATAGAAATGTATTCACAGTAAAAAAAACGTGCTAAAGTAAGAGGATTCACTCTTGGTATATCAAATAAAAATAAATTTTAACTCTTTTATTACTTAAATAGAATCCTCACATAAATGAGGTTCCATTCGAAAGATATGTTACCTTAAACTCGCTTTGGTTTATATATGAAGTGTATTTGCCTTCTTTTTATTGTGTTATTAATAATAAAACAACTCTTGTAAAATGGATTCATGTATTTACCGTGCCAATTATTATATTGTCCACAATAAATGCTTGAATCATTCTTGATTTATTGTAGACAATATAATGATTGGCATGGTGTATACTTATATTCATTTTACAATAGTTGTTTTATTATTAGTAACACAATAAAAGGAAGGCAAATACACTTCATATGTAAACCAAAGGGAGTTTAAGGTAATATATCTTCCGAATGAAACCTCATTTATGTGAGGATTCTATTTGAGTAATAAAAGAGTTAAAATTTATTTTTATTTGATATACCAAGACTAAATCCCTTAACCTTAACATGTTTATTTATTTTGAATACATTTATATTTAATTTCAGTATTTTATTTCTTGCAGAATTTGTTATAAATTCTTCTCACAAAAGAAAATCTTGGCAATTAAGTTAGAAATATTTATTTTGGATCTGAATTA
The DNA here is from genome assembly GCA_037074535.1 of Gleditsia sinensis. Lineage (NCBI taxonomy): Eukaryota > Viridiplantae > Streptophyta > Magnoliopsida > Fabales > Fabaceae > Gleditsia > Gleditsia sinensis. Next base: position 47,786,750 of record CM073467.1, on the reverse strand, counting down.
GATTTTCTCTCAATTGGAAATCCTTGTGAAATTGACCCCGCTTACCACTAAATTTATACTCTAATAGATTCATACACTTGCGAGTTTTAATTAAACAAGTTTTTGAAAAAGAAAATATAAAAAAACTTGTTATTGTTTTAATAAAAGCTCGCAAAAGCACGAATATATGAAAGTATAGATTTAGTGGTATGTGAGGTCGATCCCACAAGGATTGCCAATTGAGAGAAAATCTAATTCAGATCCAAAATAAATATTTCTAACCTAGTTGCCAAGATTTTCTTTTGTGAGAAGAATTTTGAACAAAGTATGCAATAAATAAAATACTAAAATTAAATAGAAATGTTTTCAAAGTAAAGAAACATGCTAAGGTTAGGGGATTCACTCTTGATATATAAAATAAAAATATATTTTAACTCTTTTATTACTTAAATGGAATCTTCACATAAATGAGGTTCTATTCGGAAGATATGTTACCTTAAACTTGCTTTGATTTACATATGAAGTGTATTTTCCTTCTTTTTATTGTGTTGCTAATAATAAAACAACTCTTGTAAAATGGAGTCAAGTACACACCATGCCAATCATTATATTGTCTACAATAAATTAAGCATTTATTGTGCCATAGATTGTTTATAATGTATCAAGATTCACACTTTACAAAATTAAAAATAAAAAGAAGTAATAGGAAAAAAACATAACAATAGATAGGTGGCAAAGTTAATAATAATATAAAGTAAGAGGAAAACTAGCCATTAAGAAATAAAATAACAACAGAGAGGTGACAAAGCCTTCCTCTAAAAAAAATAACAAAAACATAATAACAGAGAAAATAACAACATAGGGATAAAAAGCCGTGCTCTAAAAAGAAAATAACAATAAAATAACAACAGAGGGGCAACAAAGCCATTCTCTAAGAAAAAAATAACAATAAAATAAAAATAAAGTGGCAACAAAGCCATCCTTTAAGAAAGAAAATAAAAACAGAGAAAATAACAACATAGGGGTGACAAAGCCATCTTCTAAGAAAGAAAATAACAAAAAAATAAATAAGAAGATAAATACAATGTCAAATATAAAAATTAAAATTAAGAGTTAGATAAATTATTGTTTTTATACCAAGAGTTTCACCCTTTCATCTTAGCATTAAGAGATTAGTTCTTCATAATCAAAATAAGAAAGCAAAAAGAAAGATGAAGAAGCATGATAATATTATGAAAGAAAGTAAAGATACAAAATGTCTAAAGAGAAAAAAATATTACAAGCACTTAGAACTCTAACAAAAAATTTTACAAACTCTGCAAATTCACCTCCCACAAGCCTTCTCAAGCCCTTTATTTATAGATACAATTAGGTGTGGTAATTGTCAACAATGATGGCTAACAAGTTGCATTAAGTTGACAAATTAGGCACCGAAAGTAATCCTTGAATTATTTCTTCATATCCACTGAATCTACTAACCCCAAAAACATAAAATTTGTAGATAATTTCATTATCTTTCCAGACATGTAAATTATGGACAAATTGGATACTTAATTTGTGACTTATGGTAAAAAAAGCAGAGTAAGGTTAGGCTGGACTGCAACACCAAATAGATTCTATTCTATCTTAATTCTGGCCATTTTAATATCTGATTTTGCTAACCATGTGAACATGAAAGTTGTAGAAAATGTATTTTCTATTCACCTACCAAATTTCGTATGCATTGAATATGTATTTTCTAAAATAGGGCTCAAATACTATAGTAAGGTGAGGCTGGACTGCAACAGTAAAGATGTTCTCTTCTAGCCCAATTTTGACCGTTTAGATGTCTAAATTTACTGATAACATAAACATGAAAGTTGTATGAAATTGTGCCAGCTATTCATCTACCAAATTCTCTACATATTATATACGTATTTCCTGAGATACGACCAAAATAATAAAGTAAGATCTAGTTGAAAAGCAAGCAACAAACATATTTTTAACATTGGATGTTCTGCCTTGAATCTTTATGTTTCAATTCTTTTAGAAATATGGTCATAAATCAAGATTAAATTAATGCATATATCCATTAGGATGCATCTTAGGAGTCAAAAAGATAATGCTCCTTACTCAGCCATCCTCAATGAATTTATTTTGTGTTCTTGATTTATAGACATCATTCTCAAAGAACCACAACTTAGCTTTGATTCCTTAAATTGAGTTTATTTTCAATTCTTCTCTCCATTTGTAAAAAATACACAAAATTAAAGACAAATAAGGGAGATAATTGCTTAATTAAGGAAAAAAGATAAGATAAAAATATTTAATTTATGAGTATAAAATTCACTCATCAGACCTCTGATTATCTTTTAAATTAAGAATATTTGAAATACAGGTCCCGTATAGATGTATTTTTGAACTGTATTTCTTGTGTGAAAATTTTAACATATGAGTGCATCCATATGTTGACCTAGGAGATCATAGAAGGTTTTATCTGCTCACTGAGTTGTCAAACTCACTACTTGATATTTCTATATTTTTTAGATAAAGTTACAGAGCCTGGTCTTACAAATAGGTGATAAGCTAGGTACCATACACTCTAGATGAGCCTACGTTATTTCTAAGGCTCACAGTGTTTGGATTATACTATATTTGTATTTTAGAGTATGCTCTGTATGACACAATTAGGATCCATGCTTCTGTTGTTACTTTGATAGTTATAAACTTGGTCCGTATACTGTGTATACATAGGAAAACCTATATATACCTATTTCCATAATAAAAGATTGTATTATGCATGTTATGGTAAATATCTTCTTCTGATATATGTTTTGTAAGTTCCTTAAATTAGGGTCGTGACAAGTTGGTATTACAGCCCTAGATTTTCCTATGGTTATCGGAGCAAAGGATTCGTTAGTAAAACCTTGAGTATAGATATGAGCCAGACATATTTATACTCTAGGTGCTGCTGAAGGATTCTATAAGATCTTAATTTCCTTTCTATTCTAAGTTTGCTAAATTTCTTAGTGTAAGGTTGATTGAATATTATGGTATCTTAAAAGGTGTTTTTTTGGTATAGTTTATGATGCCACCCAAAACTAGAGCGGTTGCTTGAGAAGCTATAGATTGTGCACCCTCTGTAGAAGCGTCTGCATAATATGCAATCCTAGTACAAAGAGGATATGGTAGAGGCTAGCCAAGAGGAAGAGGCAGGGGACATGCACAGGGTAAGAGAACCCCGAGACAAGATGAACATGGCTATGTATATGATAGAGTCCTTGAGGATATAGTAGAATCCCCTCAGGAGCCACTGCTAACATCATTTTTATATATTATTTGATCATCATATATAGTGTTTTCATCCCCTCCTACACTTATTTCTATCACTTAAGCTAGGCTTTATGATTTGAGTTTTATTTTGGTCTTTGAGATTTTTTCCAGCATTTCCGTCTTTTTGAACCTGTCTGTGTATTTCTGTTATATATGGAGTTTGATAGCACAAAAAATTCTGATTTTGGTCTTGTAAGAAAGCTAAGACAAATTTCCATAACTTTAATGAAGAGCCCAAGATCCAGTTCGGAGGTCCAATAGGCCGAATTAGACCAAGAGTCCAATACATGGATAGCACAAACAGAATCTGACCTTTGGGTGTTTAAATGGCCATAAAATGAGTTAGGTATGTCCGTTTGGCATGATTTCGGTGGCATTGGAACCCTATGACGTAGAGGAATAATTCATATGAAGACCACTTTGCCAGCCAGAGGCATCTGGGACCCGTAATTAGTGGTGCAAAGCTGGAGGGAAACATGCAGCCGAAAGCAGACTTGTCACATGTGGTCCTGGTCGGTTTTAATGATTAAGATTCCCTTCCTTTGGTCTAATTGTGGGGAATTCGGAATTCAGACCACTTACCACTCTCTCTCACACATCTATCTTCATCTTCAACCTCTAGAGTAGAGCTTGGACATCCATGGCAGAGTAGAGAACCTTGTAACCAGCTGGACTTCCTCTCGAATTCGGTTAGGTTTTGAGATTCCATTTGTATTGTAATCAAGTTTATATCATCTTCTTTGTTTTCTGGAGTATTTCGAATCTTGTATGAATATATAGAGATTTTTGTTATCCATTCAAGTTTGATGTATGAGATAGAACCTTGATTGATAAATCTTTATTCTATTGTATGAAACAAAGGAAATAGATTGGTTGATATTTGATTTTCGGATAAATAACAGATTACAAGTTGTATGTGATTGCATGGATTTGTAATATATGTTGTTGATCGAATTTTGAATGATGAAGGTTATGATACAGAGATTTCGATTATAATTAAAATCAACCAACAACTTGATTAATCATATTGAGTCTAGGATAAACCGAACAAATTCTTGATGAATGTCTAGTGAAGTTGCATTTTCGATAATATAATCTTTGTCCAATTTTCCACTTGTGATCTAATTGATTGTGATAAAATCCAAACCCCCCCTTTAGATCTTGAAACTATCATTTAACATTAGCATTCCTTGAGAGACGATCCGGATGTACCCTATATTGCATTCCTTATAGGGGTTCGGTAATATTTTTGGTAGATCATGACAATCTTCATCAGCCACATAATAGAATAGCCGAAATAATCGCTGGCATACACAGGAGCCTAGAGACATTGGTGAGATTTATAATAGAGCAACGTAAGAGAGATGGCTAGGCACCAGAAAATTCTCTTGTAGTTCAAGAACTAAAAAGACCAACTGAACAAGGGGATATATTTACATGGATTTAGGTGACGTTACCATAGTTCTTAAAGATAAAGCCCCTGAATTTTCCTAGATCTAATGCTCAAGAGGACCCACAAATATTTGTTGATGCAATGAAAAGAATTCTTAAGGCTTTAGGGTGCTCTGCTAGGAGATCTGTTAAACTAGTGTCTTTTTAACTTCTGGATGTCACACAAGTCTGGTATGAGACTATGATTCAAGGAAGAGCTATTACCTCTTCAACAATGGAGTGGGAAGAATTTAAGGAAGTATTTATGGCTCGATTTCTGTCTGAAAGTGAAAGGGACAGAAGGGTTAGAGAATTTGAAAAATTGAAACATATACCAAATATGACCATTTTTTAATATGATATATGTTTTACTTGGTTGTTTAGATATGCACCATATCTAGTCTCGACTGAAAAAGATAGAATTAGGAGATTTATTTCAGGGCTAATACGTCCATTGTTCAAGTTAGTGGATCCCCAAATGAATCAATTCCTAACTTATGCAGCAGTTGTGGATTATGCTAGAATTATGGAAACACGAGAGCAAGCAAAGATAAAGAGTCTGAAGAAGAGGAAGAGAGAACGAGATAGTAATATCCAGACTAGTTATAATCCTATGTAAGAGGACCAAGATTTCATAATCAACAACGTATGACTCAAGTAAAATCTGGTAGCTCTAGCCAGGCATAAGTCAATATTAGTAAGCAAAGAATGATTCCAAGAGATATGAGACCCACTAGTCAACAAGAATCGAGATTGACCCCAATATGTCCCAATTGTGGTAGGCCCTATACTGGACAATGTCATAGAGAAAATGGCGCATGTTTTAGGTGTGGACAAGTAAGGCATATGGTAAAGAATTGTCCATAATTACGAAATTTAAGTCAAGTATAAGTACAACCAACTTCATCCTCTACATCTATACCAGCATGACCAGTTATAGAAACTTCAAGCTAAGCAAGTAGTGGTGGTCCTAGTAGAGGATCAAGAGGTAGAGGTCAAGAACAAGCTCGAGTCATTACCCTAACATGACAAGATGCTTAGGCCTCTAATGCAGCGATGATAGGTACATTATCAGTATGTTCTCATAGAGCATATGTATTGTTTGACCCTAGTTATACTCATTCTTATATATCACCATGCTTTACTAAGCAATTGGGTAGAGATCTTACTAGTTGTGTGAGATTTCAATAGCGAACAAAGAAACACTTGTGGATTTAATAGTTCTAGATATGGTAGACTTTGATGTGATACTGGAAATGGATTGGTTCGCATCATGCCATGCCATTTTGGACTATCACCTTAAGGTGATTAAGTTTACTATTCTCAGAGAATCTCTTTTCTTGATACAAGGAGAGCATAGTGAGGCACCTAGTAATATAATCTCTACTTTAACAGCTCATAAGTTATCCCCTAGAACGAGAAATTGAGTTCAGTATTGATTTACTTCCTGAAACTCAACCAGTATCTATAACCCCATATAGTATCTATAACGAGAAATTTGGTGCGCACTGTCGTAGGTGCACCCAAATTAATACCTTACCTTAAAACTAACCTGTAGTAGTGGGAGTAAGGGTCGATCCCATAGAGACTGGAACTACTTTATGTGATTAAAAGGGGGGAATTGTTAATCGCAAGTTAAGTAAAGTAAACAATAATGAAAATAAATAAGCGAGGGTGATTAATGATAAAGACGTTGGTTTCGGTTGGTATCCACCGTCAAGGGATTACATTGATCATCGAAAACATAATCAATCTGTAAATGAACATCTGTCATTGGGGTTTTAACCCTGTTTCTCCTTAAGCCTAGCAAATTAATGACAATCGCACTAATAAACCCTAATCAACAAGCCATCTTTTAGCACATCGGTAAAATATAACTTGTTAACCGCATGAAGAACTAGAGAAACTGACAGAGCTAAACAAATATAAACACATCGGCTATATCTAATTTAGTCAATCATTCATCATAGGTTCAATGATTTATAATCCAAAACCCTCAAACCTATTTGCCTCACGAATCGCAGAATCAAAGACTTTGTTCAAAACACAATTCAGCGGTAGATTAAAACAGACGAAATACTAGTAGGCCTCCTAGCAATCATATGAATAATCATTAAGAATAAGAACAGATGAACAATTAATATTCAAAACAAATTGAAATAATAACATCAGATCCACATCTCACAATGTATAAAAATCCCTTGAGGTTTTAACTCACCTCAACCAACTAAAAGAACTAGCCACGCAGGGCCATAAGAAACTCTAAAGAAGAATTGAAGAATGTAGATGAAGAATTGGATTCAGAATTCGATACTTTCTCTGGTTTCTTTCCTCCCTTTTTATAGACTTTCCTCCTCCTAATCGAAGTCAGAACATATTTAGGTCAAATTCTCGTCCATCCCACTTCAATTTAGGTGAAAACGACCTAAAATCGCGAAATCAGCAAGTCCTGTACGTCGCGCTGGGTAGCGCCGCGGCGCTTCGGATTGCCCTATCGTAGCGCCGCGGCACTCCCTTGTGAGCGCCGCGGCTCCCAGAATCTTTTGGATTTTGCCGAAGTGTCAAACATGAAAGTTGTAGCTCTATGTCACTTCTTTTCATAGCCGCTGAAATCACCTTAATCGGAGTCCAAATGAGTGAGATATGCCTCAATTAGTGACACAATGTCAGAAATCAGCATTTTTCTATGATTTTCTCTCTATTTTCCTCTTCATTTCTTCTTTATTATTTCTAAAACACAAAACACAACACTCAGTTAATTCATACCTATTTTCTACTAAAATTAAATAAAAAGTAACTTAAAACATGTCAAAAACATGCTTATTTTATAGCATGTCAAATACCCCCACACTTACTCTTTTGCTTTTCCTCAAGCAAACATTGATTCATGTAAAAAGAATTCAATATATGAAATGAGCGAATGGCTTACCAATATGCTGCCTCATAGTGAAAATTGTATGCTCTTGAAGAAATTTCAGAAAATTTCATGACCATGTGCAACATTTAATTCAAATGCAATTTATAATTTTATTCCCTAAAATCCATAGTATGTGTGTGTCTTTGAATAATTTAATTTTCTTTTACTAAAATGAGTTTATATATCTCAAGAATTATAGCATGGCTCTCTATTTAAAATTTTCATAGACTTATTTTTCATGCTACTCTCCACTAATGTAGGCTAAAACTACTTCTTAAGATCAAAAGGACTTAACTCAGCTTGTAATGTGGCTAGGCTATGGGGTAAGATAAAAGATATAATTTAAAGCTCAATCTCCCAACATCACATGATTAACTCTGATCTATTTGAGCTAATTCTCAAGATTGGGGAAGTTTTTCCCCCACACTTATTTCCTTGCTTTTCTGCATTCTACTTTTCTTTGATTCTCTATTTCTTCCTTTTTCAATCACTGGATAGACTTTCATTAGTCTTTTGAGAATATATATATATATATATATATATATATATATATATATATATATATATATATATATATATATATATATATATATATATTTCTTTCTTTCTTTTGTCCTTGCTCCACCCTTCCACCCTTTCATTAATGTAGTATATATATATATATATATATTTCTTTCTTTCTTTTGTCCTTGCTCCACCCTTCCACCCTTTCATTAATGTAGATCTATAAAACAAATATTCAGAAATTAATCATGGAGTGAGTGAATCAGGTAGAAAAAATAAAGGTATCAATCACAAAATTTGGTCTTGGTTGTTTTGTGGGTATAGAATAAAATGTTAATTAAGCTCAAAATAGAGGTTCTAAGGATATTCACTTGTTTGGGTTAAGTTTGAAAGGCTCAATCTCATAAAAAAATGCCTAAATCATCTCCTAATTGTTAGAATTAGCCTAGGATTTCGCCTCAAGTAGCATTTAAATAAGTTCTAGAAATTTAAATGAGATCATAAAATATTTTTGAGTTATATAATCTTTTTCTAAGTAAAAGAAAAATTAAATATCCAAAATTACTGTGCAAAAGAATTTCAGGATTTTTAGAAAATAGGTAATCATAAATTGAAAAGAAATTAAAATTACACATAATTATGACTTTCCTACGTTTCCCAAGAGCTATAAGCAATTTAAACAGTTATATCATTGGCTATTGGTTCAGCTATCACAAACTCAAAAATTGAAATTTTGTTCACATGCTCACCTCATGACAAGATTAAAAGTGCACATATCATAAAATTATAGTTATACATCAAAGCAGAAAAGTGCACAAGTTTATGATATTTTATACAGTCATCCAACTGAATCATAAAGTGACCCCCCCACACTTAAAAACATACATTGTCCCCAATGTAAGAATATAAAAGAGAATATAATAGGGGCAAGTAATAACATAAGGAGGGGTGCAGTGAAACTTCCCTGATTAATTATCGCCATCCATCTCATCATGCTCGGGACCAGGCCTAAAGGGTGGTGCAGGAGGTGCCGGGAATGCAATGGGGAGATTCAGGGCATGAGCTAACTGGCTAAAACATGCATGATAATGTTGTGCAATAAAGTGCTGGTAAAGTGCCAGATCGTTCATTTGGTGGCTCAGACACTCTGTGCACTCCCATAAATCTTCAATGGTATACTGAGATGGTGGTGGAGCTGAGCTGCTTCCCGATTCCTCTATAGGTATTGGCCGAATCCCTACCTCCTCCTCTGCTGCTTCTTCATGGCCTTTGTATTTTTGGATGTCTGCATAGGAAATAGGCTTCATTGGGTGAATGAGAGCCTCAGTGGAATCACAGCTTACGCCCGCTTTCTGACATAGACCAGTAATTAAACTAGGGGCAAATAGGGATCCACCTCTAGCACTGATACAGCCGAGCAGCTGCCTATGAATAACCTTGCCTACATCAATAGAAAGGCCTTTTAGTATGGCATAAAGCAAAATGGCCCTTTCCCTCCTGACTTGACTCATGTTGAAGCTGGGCATGAATCTTGCTGACACGAAATAGTGCCATGCTTTAGCCATTTTATTCATGTCAGCTCTAGCAAGGTATAACGGATGGCCATTACTATCCAATTTCCAGGAGGCCCCCCTGTAGCATAGAGTGCAGATAACGTCGTCAAAGTTAATGTATGATTGAAGAAGCGTCGTATATTCATCATCCTCAATATCAGGCAATGAATAGAATTCATTAATAGCCTGCAGAGTGAATGGCACCATCTTGCCTCTAACCCGTGCTTGATCACGTTCGTGAACTGTAGCATTGGAGTAGAACTCCTGTACTACGGGAATAACTCCTGGTTCTGGGTTCCTGCAGAAAATCTCCCAATGCCTATGGAGGATATTGTCTCTGTGAGGTAGCCCTTCGGTGATAAGAAATCCACGTTCTAGAACTATAGGTTTATGCACCACCACTTTGATGTGGTGTTGATAAACCGCTTCAGTCACAAAAGCCACAGTGTCGAATGCTGGAGGGTCCTCAACTCTGTTCTTCCTCTTAGAGATGCCTAATTTGGAAGTTTTTGGGGCCATTGCACTTGGCAAACTCACTGGAGCTTTTTATCAAACACCTAGTGTGCACTCTTGAAAAATGGAGAGAATGGATGGTAGATTCGTAGCTTGAAGTCCCAATGCAGTAAAAACCAGTAGCAATGAAGTATAGAGATAAACTTCAGCAGGAAAACAAAGTAAATCGTACCCAATTCAGCGTGATTTGTGGCTGTAAAGTGTGAGATCAAAATTTCTTGAGAACCCTTGAAAATTGGCATGGAATCCAGCTCAAATGCTTAAAAGAAGTGTATAATCCTGCAAAAGAGGATGCATAATCATGTAATGTTAGCAAGATAACGTAATGGGAGGTGGGTGTGGTTGATTCAAGGCAAGAAAGTGGAGTGGGAGGTGAAATGGATGCAAAAAATGGAGGGGAAACCGAGAGGGCTCGCGACCCTCTTATAGAGAGTGCCACGGCGCTCTCTGCTGCAACGCGGAGCACCGCGGCACTCACCCATTCTGGGTAAGTAGCACCGCGGCGCTCGCCCAGTCTGGGCGACGAGGGCCGCGGCGCTCAGTTTGGGCGCCACGGTGCATGTGCGCGTCCGTAATTCAGAATTTTTTTTTTAAAGAAAAATTAAACTATGAAAAGAAAAATTAAGAAGAAGAAGAATGGATGTTGGGTTGCCTCCCAACCAGCGCCTTTGTTTTACGTCGTTGGCTCGACATAGATCCAAAAAATATTAATGAGGGTCTTGAAAAGTTATCCATTGTGCTTCCTCTTGCTGAAATCCTTCATAGTAAGGTTTAAGCCTATGCCCGTTGACTTTGAAGCTATGCTGGTTATCCATGCTCTTTATTTCAACTGCACCATGAGGGAAAATATCAGTAACAATAAATGGTCCCTCCCATCTAGAACGAAATTTACCTGGAAACAATCGGAGCCTAGAATTGTAGAGGAGAACTTTCTGTCCTTTGCTAAACTCCTTACGTGAAATTATACGATCGTGTAGGAGTTTAGTTTTGGCCTTATAAATATTTGTGTTTTCGTAGGCCTCGTTTCTAATTTCCTCTAATTCCTGAAGTTGTAATTTCCTGCATTCTCCACTTTCTTCCACATTCATGTTAAATTTCTTTATAGCCCAAAATGCTTTATGTTCCAATTCAACTGGAAGATGACAAGTTTTACCAAATACTAACCTGTATGGGGACATACCAATTGGGGTCTTATATGCTGTTCTGTATGCCCAGAGAGCATAATCTAATCTGAGACTCCAATCCCTGCGGTTGGGATTTATTGTCTTACTAATGATATTTTTGATTTCTCTGTTGGATACCTCAGCTTGCCCATTGGTCTGGGGGTGATATGCAATCGACAATTTATAAGTGACATTATATTTCTTTAATAGGGCTTCAATAGTCCTATTGCAAAAATGTGTTCCCCTGTCACTGATCAAAACTCTTGGAATCCCAAATCTTGAGAAGATATGAGATTTAATGAAATCTGCAACCACTTTAGAATCATCAGTCCTAGTGGGTTTAGCTTCTACCCACTTTGAGACATAATCCACAGCCAACAAAATATAATTATATCCAGCTGATAAAGGAAAAGGTCCCATGAAATCAATGCCCCAAACATAAAAAATTTCACAAAACAATATTGGTGTTTGAGGCATCTCATTTTTCCTGGAGATATTACCTGTTTTTTGACAGTTTGTACATGACTTACAAAAATGGTATGAATCTCTGAATATGGTAGGCCAGTAAAAACCGCAATCTAAAACTTTCTTTGCTGTCCTTTTTGCTCCAAAATGTCCACCACATGCATAAGAATGGCAGAAGGTTAGAATGGATAAAACTTCAGAATTAGGAATACACCTTCTTATAATTTGATCTGAGCATTGCTTCCAAAGGTAAGGATCGTCCCATATGTAGTATTTGGCGTCACTCTTGATCCTATTTTTAGCTGCCCTGGTTAAAAGAGGAGGTAACTGATTAGTAGCCAGATAATTTACAATGTTTGCATACCATGGCATATGAATTGAAATTGAAAATAAATTTTCATCTGGGAATAATTCTTCAATTTTCAATTTTTCTTCCACATGTGTTAGGCGGCTTAGGTGATCTGCTACACTGTTTTCAGACCCTTTCTTGTCTCTAATCTCTAAATCAAATTCTGTAAGCAGTAGCACCCATCTGATTATCCTAGGTTTAGCCTCCTTTTTCATCACCAAATACCTCAAAGCTGCATGATCAGTAAAAACAATAATTTTAGTGCATATTAAATATGATCTAAATTTTTCTAATGCAAAGACTACAGCTAAGAGTTCTTTTTCAGTGGTGGTATAATTCTTCTGGGCATCATTCAGTATTATGGAGGCATAATATATCACATGGGATGTGTTTACAATCCTTTGGCCTAGTACTGCTCCAACTGCATGGTCACTGGCATCACACATAATTTCAAAAAGGATGTTCCAATCTGGTGCTTGGATGATGGGAGCTGAAATCAATGACTCTTTTAATTTGTCAAAAGCTTCCCTGCATTCTCCATCAAATTCAAAAGAGACATCCTTCTGAAGCAATTTTCATATAGGTGCTTCTTTCTTAGAAAAGTCCTTTATGAATCTCCTATAAAAACTTGCATGGCCAAGAAAAGAACGAACTTCCCGCACACAAGTGGGATAAGGTAGAGTTTGTATAATATCAATCTTTGCTTTCTCTACCTCTATTCCTCTTTTTGAAACAACATGGCCTAAAATTATACCTTGTTCAACCATAAAATGACACCTTTCAGAATTTAAAACAAGGTTAGTTTCTTGACATCTTTTCAAAATGAGTGAAAGGTTATGCAAACAATCATCGAATGAATTCCCATAAACTGAAAAATCATCCATAAATACCTCAATAAATTTTTCAAGGTAATCTAAGAATATGCTAACCATACACCTTTGAAAAGTGGCAGGGGCATTACAAAGCCCAAATGGCATGCGCCTATATACGAATGTCCCAAATGGACAAGTGAAGGTTGTCTTTTCCTGGTCTTCCGGAGCAATTGCAATCTGGAAATAACCTGAATAACCATCAAGAAAACAGTAGTAAGGTTTACCAGATAATCTTTCAAGCATTTGAACAATAAAAGGTAAAGGAAAATGATCTTTTCGGGTTACAGAATTTAATTTTCTATAATCTATACAAACCCTCCACCCATTTTGAATCCGGGTGGGTACCAATTCCTCCTTTTGATTTTTTATCACAGTTATTCTTGTTTTCTTGGGAACTACTTGCACTGGGCTAACCCAATGACTGTCTGAAATAAGGTATATTACCCCAACCTCCAACAATTTAAGAATTTCTTTCTTCACTACATCCATCATAGTTGGATTTAGCCTTCTTTGAGGCTGTCTAGATGGTTTAGCTCCTTCTTCCATCAATATTCTGTGCATACATGTAGAAGGGCTTATTCCCTTAAGATCAGTTATGGTCCAACCTATTGCAGTTTTGTGTTCTTTAAGAACTTGGATTAGCTTTTCCTCCTGATCATTTTCAAGCTTGTTGGAGATAATAACAGGAAGTGTTTCTCCCTCTCCCAAGAATACTTATTTGAGATGATCAGGGAGTGGCTTCAGTTCAGGAGTAGGAGCCTGCACAACAGAAGGTAAAAGAGAAGTATCAGAAATTGGTAATTCTATATAAGAAACATTACCTGTTGGTGGTTCTTCTGAAAAACCATTTAGTGCAGCCAGTTCCTCTTTCGTTTCTTCATCCAATTCTATCTCACCATCATCCTCTTCTATGGATTTGCTCACAATCACATCCAATTTATCCTATCAATCTAATTCAAATACATCATATGCTAGGGAATCAAAGATATCTATAGAATAAACAGGAGTATCATCACCTGGATGTTTCATGGCTTCATACATATTAAAATTTATTACTTCACCATCAAATTCCATAGTGAGTGTGCCATTGTGAACATCTATCTTGATTTTTGAGGTTTTCAAAAATGGTCTCCCTAATAATATTGGGGATGTAAAATCTCCATTTTCCATGTCTAGAACGTAAAAGTCTGCAGGGAAAACCAAATCATCTACCTGTACCAAAACATCCTCAATTACTCCCTTAGGATATGCAGTGGACCTGTCAGCTAATTGAATAACCACATTAGTAGAGTTTAATGGTCCTAATTTCAAGGAAGCATATATAGAATATGGCATGACATTTATGGAAGCTCCTAAATCCAACATAGCTTTTTCAACATGAGTATCCCCAATTTTACATGGAATGGTAAACATACCTGGATCCTTGCATTTAGTGGGGAGTTTTGTTTGTATCATGGCAGATACGTTCTGACTCATTTGAACCTTTTCAAACCCCTTCAATTTTTGCTTTCTTTTTTGAGTGCATAATTCTTTCAAGAACTTTGCATATCTTGGTACCTGCTTAATAGCATTTAGGAGGGGAATATTAACTTCACATTTTCTAAAGATATCATACAATTCAGAAGTTTTCTCATTTAGCCTATTCTCTTTAAGAGCTTCTGGAAAAGTAGGCATTACTTCATAATTTAAATTAGAAGGAGACTTACCTGTAGGTGCTTCATTCTCCTTAATTGATTTTTCAATTTTCTTAGGAGAAGAGGGTGCTGGTGGACTTTTAATCTCCTTACCACTCCTTAAAACAATTGCACTAGCATTCTCTCTGGGGTTCACCACAGTTTGTGAAGGTAACTTACCTAATTTTTGAGCATCCAATCGACTCACTGTGGTTGCTAACTGACCTACTTGAGTTGTCAGGTTCTGAATGCTAGCTCTTGTCTCTTGCTGAAATTGATGAGAGTTATGTACAAGAGTTTTCACAATGTCTTCCAATGGATTACTTACCTGTTGATCCTGGGGTGCACTCTGTCTAGGATAATAGGCTTGCTGATTTTGTTGAAATTTTTTTCCTGCAGGCCTATTTTGTGCACTCCCATATCTGAAATTGGGATGATCCTTCCATCCAGGATTGTATGTATTGGCATATGGATCATACCTTTTTGGTTGGCCAGGAAAACCTCCTACAACATTCGCTTGTTCTGTGGATTCCTCTTGAAGTGTAGGACACATGTCAGTTGGGTGCCCTGTGGCTGAGCATATTCCACATACTTTAACTTGCTGTAGTGTACCTATAGCCATTTGGCACACAAGAGAAGTTAGTTTAGATATTTGATTCTGAAGAGAAGTAGTACTTACCTCCTGGGCATGTCTGATAGGAGGATCATGCCTAACGCCAAATTGTTGTGAATTGGCTGCCATATTTGATATCAGGATTTTGGCTACCTCAGGAGTTTTATCTACTAGTGCTCCTCCACTAGCTGCATCTATCATGCTCCTGTCTCCCTGCAAAAGACCTTCATAAAAATATTGGATTAGTAGCTGCTCACTAATCTGATGATGTGGGCAGCTTGCACAAAGTTTCTTAAACCTCTCCCAATATTCATAAAGCGTTTCACCATGCAATTGTCTAATGCCGTATATTTCTTTCCTAATAGTAGCGGCTCTAGATGCAGGAAAATAACGTTCTAAAAGCATTCTCTTCATCTCATTCCAAGTAGTGATAGTACCAGAAGGCAAATAATACAACCAATCTTTGGCTGAATCTTTTAAGGAAAAAGGAAAAGCCCTGAGTTTTATTTGTTCCTCAGTTACTCCAGAGGGCTTCATACTGGTACATACTACATGGAACTCCTTCAAATGTTTATGCAGGTCTTCACCTGCAAGACCATGAAAACTTGGTAAGAGATGAATTAATCCAGATTTCAACTCAAAATTAACATTGTCATCAAGATTAGGAAAAGTAATGCATAAGGGTTGCTGATGAAAATCAGGAGCTGCAAGCTCCTTCAGAGTGGGATGCCTGGCCATGATCACTTCCTCCGTATCCTGATCAATGTCTTCTTGAATTCCTCTTCTGTGCCTGTATACAGATTTTCCAATATCTGGATTGAACTGTAAATCTCGAGAATTAGAAGAACGAGTTACAGGCATAAATAAAAAAAATCACAAAAAGTAATGACGCAGTCCCCGGCAACGGCGCCAAAATTTGGTGCGCACTGTCGCAGGTGCACCCAAATTAATACCTTATCTCAAAACTAACCTGTAGTAGTGGGAGTAAGGGTCGATCCCACAGAGACTGGAATTACCTTATGTGATTAAAAGGGGGGAATTGATAATCGCAAGTTAAGTAAAGTAAACAATAATGAAAATAAATAAGCGAGGGTGATTAATGATAAAGACGTTGGTTTTGGTTGGTATCCACCGTCAAGGGATTACATTGATCATCGACAACATAATCAATCTGTAAATGAACATCTGTCATTGGGGTTTTAACCCTATTTCTCCTTAAGCCTAGCAAATTAATGACAATCGCACTAATAAAACCCTAATCAACAAGCCATCTTTTAGCACATCGGTAAAATATAACTTGTTAACCGCATGAAGAACTAGAGAAACTGACAGAGCTAAAAAAATATAAACACATCGGCTATATCTAATTTAGTCAATCATTCATCATAGGTTCAATGATTTATAATCCAAAACCCTCAAACCTATTTGCCTCACGAATCGCAGAATTAAAGACTTTGTTCAAAACACAATTCAGCGGTAGATTAAAACAGACGAAATACTAGTAGGCCTCCTAGCAATCATATGAATAATCATTAAGAATAAGAACAGATGAACAATTAATATTCAAAACAAATTGAAATAATAACATCAAATCCACATCTCACAATGTATAAAAATCCCTTGAGGTTTCAACTCACCTCAACCAACTAAAAGAACCAGCCACGCAGGGCCATAAGAAACTCTAAAGAAGAATTGAAGAATGTAGATGAAGAATTGGATTCAGAATTCGATACTTTCTCTGGTTTCTTTCCTCCCTTTTTATAGACTTTCCTCCTCCTAATCGAAGTCAGAACGTATTTAGGTCAAATTCTCGTCCATCCCACTTCAATTTAGGCGAAAACGACCTAAAATTACGAAATCAGCAAGTCATGTACGGCGGGCTGGCGCTGCGGCGCTACGAAGTTCTTGCCACGAGGCACCGTGGCGCCCTCAGTCAGCGTCGTGGTGGGCTGTGCCGAAAGTACTCAGGCGTCGCGGCGCTCTCTCCTGGGTGGCTTGGCGCCGCGGCGCTCCGGATTGCCCTATCGTGGCACTGCGGTGCTCCCTTGTGAGCACTGCGGCGCCTAGAATCTTCTGGATTTTGCCAAAGTTCTGAACATGAAAGTTGTAGCTCTATGTCTCTTCTTTCTATAGCCACTGAAATCACCTTAATCGGAGTTCAAATTAGTGAGATATTCCTCAATTAGTGACATAAGGTCAGAAATCAGCATTTTTCTATGATTTTCTCTCTATTTTCCTCTTCATTTCTTATTTATTATTCCTAAAACACAAAACAAAACACTCAGTTATTTTATAGCATGTCACGTGTTCCCTGAGGAATTTCTAAGGTTATCCCCTAGAACGAGAAATTGAGTTCAGTATTGATTTACTTCATGAAACTCAACTAGTATCTATAACCCCATATAGATTAGCACCGACTAAACTCAAGGAATTGAAGAATCAATTGCAAAAGTTGTTAGACAAGGGATTTATACACCTTAGTACTTCTCCTTGGGTTGCTCCAGTCTTATTTATGAAAAAGAAGGATGGGTCACTATGGTTGTGCATATATTACAAATAGTTGAATAAGGGGAAAGTGTATAATAAATACCCATTACCTCATATAGATTATCTGTTTGACTAACTATAGGGTGCTCAATATTTTTCAAAAATTGATTTGAGATTTGAGTATCATTATTTGAGGATAAGGGAGGATATTTTAAAAATTGCTTTCAGAACTCAGTATAAGCATTATGAGTTCTTAGTTATGTCATTTGGTTTGACAAATGCCCCGAAAATATTCATAGATTTGATGAACAGAGTATTTAAGCCCTTCTTAGATTAGTTTGTTATTATGTTCATAGATGATATCTTGATATATTCAAAGAGTTCATAAGAGCATAAACAACATTTAAGAATGGTTTTACAGACTCTAAGGGAAAAGAAACTATATGCTAAGTTTTCAAAATGTTAATTTTGGCTTAGTAGTGTTACTTTCTTAAGGCAGTTGGTTACCAAGGATGGTATTCAAGTTAACCCTAAGAAGGTGGAAGCGGTGCAGCAATGGCTACACCCTACCACAGTTACAGAGATCCGTAGTTTTCTTGGTCTAACAGGTTATTACTGCAAATTTATTAAAGATTTTTCAAAAATTGCTACTCTTTTAACGAGGTTGATAAGTAAGGGAGTAAAGTTTGATTGGTCAGATGAATGTGAGAAAACTTTCCATAAACTAAAGGAATGTTTGACTATAGCACGTACTAGAGGATACACGGTATACTGTGATGCATCGAGAATTGGATTAGGGTGTGTGTGATGCAACACAATCAAGTTATTGCATATGCATCTAGATAGCTTAAGCCGCATGAGCAAAATTATCCAACTCATGATTTAGATATGGAAAAAGTGATTTTTGCTCTCAAAATTTAGAGGCATTATTTTTACGATGAGTTGTGTGAAATTTATACATATCACAAAAGTCTCAAATATATCTTTCAGCAAAAAGATCTTAACTTGAGACAAAGAAAATGGATTGAGCTGCTTAAGGATTATGATTGTACAATACTGTATCATCTAGGTAAGACAAATGAAGTAGCAGATGCATTGAGCAGGAAGTCTATCATAGAGTTAAGGAGGCTGTTGGTTAAAGAAATGCATAAATTGGAAAGTCATGGGGTAGTACTAGAAGTAAAAGAGCCTGGGATACTATTGGCCCATATTCAACTTCAATTATCTTTGGTAGAACAATTGAAAAAGGAACAATAAGAAGATACCTATTTGTACAAGAAAATCGAAGAGATGAAAGATAACAGTGATGCTAAATTTACTGTAGATTTTAAAGGAATCTTGGGATTTTGTAAGCGGTTATGCGTGCCTAACGTAGAAGAACTCAAAAGGAAGATTCTAGAATAAGCTCATCGATCCAAATATACCATTCATCCTAGGGTAACTAAAATGTATTAAGATCTAAAAGAAATTTATTAGTGGGATAGTATAAAGAAAGATATAATTGATTATGTTTCTCGATGCTTACCTTACTAGTAGGTAAAGGCAGAACACCAAAAGTCTGCAAGATTACATCAAAGGATACAGATACTTGAGTGGAAATAGGACAAAATAAGAATGAATTTTGTCACAAGGTTAATGCAAACACCAAAAGGGTTTAATTCTATATGGGTGATCATTGATAGGTTAACTAAGTCAGCACATTTTCTACTAGTGAAAACTACCTACAATGTAGCTTAATATGCAAATTTGTATTTGAATGAGATAGTAAGACTTCATGGAGTACCGATATAAATTATTTCTGATCGAGGACCATAGTTCACAACTCGTTTTTGGATAGCTTTCCAAGAAGCTTTAGGCACAAAGTTAAATCTTAGTACTTCTTTCCATCCTCAAACAGATGGACAATTTGAGCAGACCATTGAAACATTGGAAGGCAAAAAGGAACCATAAAGAAAAGGAACAAGGACTAACAAAAGCTAGAAACAAGAGGTGTGCTGGCAGAATATAAAAGAACAACCTAGAACAAAGGAGAAGGTTTTAGAAAATGAGGGCTTTGGGCTAATGGTAACCACCAACCTCCCAAAGCCCATAAGAAGATAAGTATATGGAAGGCATGGTATTAACACAGAATGGGCCTAGTGTATTTAAATATCCTAATGGGCTAAAAATAACACTAGCCCAAGCAAAAAAAAAGCAAAAACAAGCTGAGACCTTCAACCCAAATGGGGATATGGAGGAAAATACGAAGGAGGGTGGAGATACAACCAAGATGGAAGAAATAATCACTTGAGCTCAGGGGAATAATAGTAGCAGCAATACAGATCCATGTAAATATACCACAGTAGGAAAAAAATGGAAAAGAAAAGGAAGAAACATGGAATTTCATTAAAAGTACTTTGTTGCACTACCCAACGATGATGAAGTAGAAAAGAATGAAGGAGGAAAAGAAGAGGATGGAAGAGAAACCTAGGCTTTAGTAGCAAATGATCTGGCAACAGTAATTGTTAGATTCCTAAGTCTGAAAAGAGAAAGAGCCATAATAGAGGGCAGTATACAAGACCAGGAAAAATCCAACCAAGGGATGCCTATAGTAAATAGGGCAGAAGAAAGAGGAAAGCTAAAGAAGATAAAACATATGGAGAAGTAGAAAGGAAAGGGGGAGAACACCTAGACCAGAAGACCAGTATGGTTGAGGAGGCGGGCCTTATCATGCCTCACCCTTAAAATGACAACCATAAGCTGGAACTATCGAGGGGTGGGGATTGCCTTGACAATTCGAGAGCTTCGAGACTTATGTCTCAAAATAAACCCTCAATACTGTTCCTAATAAAAATGAAAGCTAAAGAGGAAAAAATGGAGAATTTGAAGATAAGACTTGGTTTTGAAGAGATAACTGTTGTTAACCTAATTAAAAGAGCTAGTGGACTATGTTCATTGTGGAAGAATGGCTATGAAGTGGAAGTGATAGATAAATGTCATAACTACATCCACACAAGAATCAAAATGGAAGATGAAATAGAGGAGAGCTTCA
Organism: Gleditsia sinensis; assembly: GCA_037074535.1. Taxonomy (NCBI): domain Eukaryota; kingdom Viridiplantae; phylum Streptophyta; class Magnoliopsida; order Fabales; family Fabaceae; genus Gleditsia; species Gleditsia sinensis. The sequence continues at coordinate 47,765,888 of CM073467.1, read as the reverse complement.
GCACTTTCATATATGCAACCCGAATCTGAGAAGAAGAAGACACCAATGGAAAGACATAGCAACCTTAAATCCTGGTAAGTTTTTTTCTTGGCAATGCATAGGGGATTTCAATGAAATATTATATCAGCATAAAAAGATGGGGTAGTCAACACAATAATAAACATATTGATTTTTTTAGGAATTTTCTGTCTAAAAATGACCTTTTAGATTCCCCTATTAAGAGTTGTAAATTCATTTGGTGTAATATAAGAGAAGTGGGAGGGAGAGAAAATAGATAGACATTTAGCAAATGACAAGTGACTAAATAAATATAAAAATGCCAACATTATAGCCCTTCCAGCAGTTGGCTTTGACCCCAGCCCCCTAATACTAATAGTTAAACCCCTATCTAAAAATAGAGAAAATTTTCAACTTTAAGGATTATTGGGCAGACCAAGAAGACTTCAAAGGAGAAGTAGAAATGAGCTGGAACAGTAGTGAATCAGCAAAAAATCTAGCTAGTTTTGTGACAAAAATCAACAACATGGCTGGGTATCTGAAAGATTGAAAGAAAAACTGTTTCAGAAAGGCTGATATCTAGATTACTAGACTTAAAAAAGACTGCAGCATCTGCAAAATGGAAACCAAAGCAGGAAGGTTGTGAAAGAAGGGAATAAAATCAAGTAGAAAATAAACCACTTATGAAAGAAAAAAGAGAAATACTAGGCATAGAGGGATAGAGTCAAATGACTTAAATGTGGTGATAAAAATACTAAGTTCTTCCACCAAATCACTATACAGAGGAGAAAAGAAAATATGATAGCAAGAATCAAAGATGGAGATGAGAGATGGGTGGAAGCAGAAAAAAAATAGAAAAGGCCTTCTAAAATCTCTATATGAAGCTTTTTGAATACTCTTATCCTATTGAAACCCCCAACTTAGAAGATGTGATCCCTAAATACATTACAAGAGAAATGAATGAAAGGCTCTTTAAAGAGGTAAACGTAAAGGAAGTGGAAAGGGATGTTTTCAATTTAAGGGCCATGAAAGCCCTTAGTCTGGATGGCATGAATGGAATCTTTTACCAAAAGACTTGGGAAGTGGTGAAAAAAGATGTGTACAGAGCAGTCAAGAGATTTTTTGAGGATGGTCATCTGCCTAGAGAAATTAATGAGACTCACATTACCTTAATCCTAAGGTCTAGCACCCAGAAACTATAGGACAACCAGCTGAAACCTTTTATGAATGGGTTTATATCACAAAACCACTGTGCATTCATTAGCAGAAGACTAATCCAAGGCAATATTCTACTTGCACAAGAAGTGTTTCATACAATGAAACACAATAGGAATAAAAAGAAGCACCACATGGCCCTCAAGCTGGATATGAATAAAGCCTATGATATGCTAGAATGGGGCTTCTTGAAAAAGGTTTTGGAAGCAATGGGCACTGAGAATAGGTGGATAAAGCTGATCATGAAATGTGTCACATCAGTCAGCTACATAATTAAAGTAAATGGAACCCTAGGCCCAACTTTCTATCCACAAAGAGGTTTAAGGTAAAGGGATCATTTTTCCCCATATCTTTTCATCATGGCAGCTGAAGTCCTATCAAGGGGAATAACTAAAACTATGGAGAAAAAAAGTTATAAACGGGATTAAACTAGAAAAAAAAACTCCCCTGATCTATCTCACCTCTTCTTTGTTTATGATTAAATAATCTTTATGGCTGCGAATGAACAGCAGGCTAAAAACCTGAAGGGGATCCTAGAAGAATACTCTAAACATTCGATTCAGCTAATTAATCTAGATAAGTCTTGGCTTATCTTCAGCGAAAGAACACCTAATGGCATTAAAGATAAGGTACAAGGAGAGCTCAACATGCCTATATGAGATAACCCAAGAAAATATCTAGGGATACCAACTGTTTAGGGTAAATCTAAAAAGCAAGCCCTTGATTGGATCATGGACAGAGTGAAATAGAAACTATCTAGCTGGAAGATGAAGTTTTTACCCTAAGGAGGAAGAGAGGTACCTATAAAAGCTGTGATCCAAGCTATCCCTACCTATGCCATGTCCACCATCTTATTCCCCAAAAATTTTTATGCTAAGCTTTGCTCAAAGGTTGCTAAGTTTTGGTGGAGGAACAGAGAAAGGGAAAACGACATCCACTGGTTGAGTTAGGAGAAGTTGACAATGAGTAAGAAGGAGGGAGGAATGGGTTTTAAGGATTTTAGCAGCATGAATATAGCCTTATTGGAAAAACAAGCCCGGAGGATTTTAGAGGATCCCAACTCCCTATGGGAAAAAATTATCAAACAAAGATACTTCCCAAATTCAAACCTCGAAAAAGCCAAAAGAAGAAGATGTAGTTCCTGGTGGTGGCTTAGTCTATGGGAAAGAAAAGAGTTCTTCTTAAATCATGGAAGATAGAGAGTGGGAAATGGGGAAGGGATAAATATCTAGGAAGACAAGTGGATTAGATGCGGTGAATTAATAGAAAATAACACTAATAGCAGCTTAGAGAATGTAGCCTCTCTCATTGACCATGAATCAATGACATGGAGAACTGAGATTCTTAGAGAAATACTTCCCTACCACCATCTCAAGGACGCCCTAGCTATACCAATCCTATGCCCTTCTTAACCGAACAAATTCATTTGGCCTTTAACAAGTGAAGGCCAGTACAGTGTTAAGAGTAGGTATGACATAGTCAAGGAATAGGAACTTAAAACAAATAGAAACAAAACGTCTACATCTGACAAGTGAAGGCCAGTATAGAGTTAAGAGTGGGTATAACATAGTCAAGGAATGGGGACTTAAAATAAACAGAAATAAAACGTCTACATCTTCCTTTACTAACATAAAAATCTAGGGAAAGATTTGGGAGTCTCCAATCCCGCCAAAATCCAAAATTTTTATCTAGAGAATTCTTCACAATGCTCTACCTAGCATGGAGAACTTATACAAAAGAAGAATTGTACAGGACCCTATGTGCCCTATATGCAACAAGCCCCAAAACAAATATAACACATCTTGCTAGAGTGTGAGTGGACAAGACCAGTGTGGTTTGGAGCGGACATTCAAACCCATATTGTCCTTAGTGAAGGATATAGAATAGGTGATTGGATAGATGCAAAGATGGACCTATATAGTAAGGCACAAGAAATAGATGAGAAGGAAGCTATGGCTAAGTGTTTCCTAATGATGTGGCTCATTTAGAAGGAGAGGAACAATTTTGTTTTTAATCAAAAGAAAATTGACCCTAGCCAATTTACAACACAGAAAAGAAAACATAAGGTTAAAGAACAAATAGGGGGAAGAAGATGAAGTAGTAAGGTGGAAACCCCCACTGGAAGGATGGATAAAGATAAACACTAATGTATCCTTTCCCACCTAGAGTTCATAATGTTACCTTGTTGCCATAGTAAGATATGACAGACGATTGCTCCTTACCAACCAAGCTAAATAGAGCCTTGCTTATTAAGCACTGGAAGCAAAGTGTAGAGCCATAGAGGAAGCTTTACTCTTGATAAAAAATATACAGCTTAACAAGGTAATAATTAAGATGGATTGTAAGCAATTAGTGGAGATATGCAATCAAAAAAGACAAATTTGGAGTGTAAACCATATTCACAACAAGATTAAGGAAATTACCTCGTGTGGTAGATAGATCAGGATCAATTAGACTCAGCGTGACGGAAATGAATCAGCCTATATGGTAGCAAAGCTCTTCGCCCGAAGGAGCCTACATAGGAACTGAATCATCAACCTTTCGAGCATCCTTAAGATGATCTTTAGGAAAGAAGCTGGGGAAGGAAAGGGTATCACCCCAACTAGATCTACCCATAATCGGATACCATCACAGAAGCTTCTGGGTTTTTCGCAAAATGTGTTGCTTTGTTTCTCGCACCTATATGTCGATTTCATTTTTTGAGGGCAAGACTTGAGGTTTTTGCCTGGAAAAATGGGTCTCCCATGTCTCTTAGCCTTTAGGCTTAAGTCCCACCCATTGTATGTTTAGGCCCTGGCCTACGTCTAAAAAAAAGCTGGTATATGATGTTTTTTTAGAGAGAAGCCCATTATATAAAATAAGGGTGTACAAAACTAATCTGGACTGAACAAAATTGACTGAACTAATCCAAAATTCAAAAAAAAAATGAAAATGCATGGTTAGATTGGTTTTTTGTTAGTAAATATTGATTAGTTTGGTTCAACTATCGGTTGGAAGAAAACCTCAACCAAACCAAACCGAACCAACTAATTATATACAATATAAATTATATATTTAATATTATTTATTAAATGATATGATAGCATGTCGTGTACCAATCAAAGATGGCATGACAACATATTCTTAAAAGACAGAATCCAAAGTATGGCATAATGGCATTTTCCTCTTAAGTTTTTTCTCTTTGTCCGTTTGGTTTGCTTCTTTCTTCTCCAAAAGCACTATTTTGATTCTTCTTCGCTTTCGATTCCTTCTTTTTCCTTCATTCTTCCTTCCTCCCTTGTTCTTCATCCATTTCCTCTCTTTTGCTTGCGATTTTTGTGCTTGCTTCTACATTCATTCATTCATCCTCCAAACAAAATAAGAATTATTGATATTTTTAAGTATATTTAATACTTTAAGTTTTTTTGTAAATAATTTTAAAATTTTTATAGTTAGATGTCAAAAAATTGATTTATTGAATCAAACCAAACCAATTACTAATGGATTTTTTTGGTTTGGTTCCTCTTATTTAAACTAAACTGACATGTCTAAATTTTTATACTTTTTTATAATTCGTTCAGTTGGATTTAACCCCCAAAATCAAACCAAACCACACCTATGTACACACGTAATATAAAACTAGTTGACTCAAAAGAAAAATAAGTTAAAAATAAAATGACTCGTGACATTAGAAATGAAAATTAAATAGAAGACACAAAAAATAACAAGACTCAAAAAAATTAAAATAAAAGATTTGACAAAAAAAAAATTAAAACTTGATCAAATAAAGAACTCTAATAGACACAACCTTGTTTTTTTTCTCTCTTTTTGTTTTCTTTTTAAATTTTACTTATTATTAAATAGGGCTCCAGACAAAAGACAATGTTTATGGTAGGACAAGTTTGAAGTTACACATGAAAGAATAGGCAAAGTCAATGAGACTAAGATAAATATACTTGTACATGAATACAAGCAATATATGATGAAAGATAAAGAGAACATTGAAGACACGTTTAGTATATTTTTCAAGATTTTTGGTGACTTCACGAAGCCATGCTTTGATGTAGAAAAAGTAAGAAATATTATTAGAAGTTTATTCAAGGTATGACAATCAAAGGTTGACACCATTGAAAGGGGTAATTTAAATTCTCTAACTTATGATGAATGAAGAAGTATTTTAATTGCATATGAAGGAACACATTTATATAAACATGAATATAATAAGAATGTTCTCTTTAAGTCTTCATCTGTAACGCCCCCAATTAAAGGGCATGTGAAACAAATTTTTTTTTTTCTGCAATCAGATATTTACCATAACATGCATAGCACTATTCTTTGTCATGGAAATAACTACTTATAGGTTCCCTCATATATACACATTATATAGACCAAATTATAAATATCAAAATAACAGCAGAAACAGGGATCCTGCCTGTGGCATTCAGAACATACTCTAGAGTACAAGTACAATATAAATCAAAATCTACGAGCCCTAGAAACAAAGTAGGTTCACCCAAAGATTATGTCGTCTAATTAGTCAACTATCTAAAGGGGAGGGATCAAACTCTATATTTTTATCTGAAAAATGTAAAAATATCGTGTAGTGAGTTTGACAACTCAGTGAGCAGATAATACCTTCTATAATCTCTTAGGTCAGCATATGGATGTACTCATGTTTTAAAATTTGTCACATAGAAAATACAGTTCAAAAGTACATTCATATGAAACCCGTATTTCAAATATTTTCAAATCAAAAGATATTCAGATATCCAAAACCATATTCAGAACGGTATAATCATTAAATAAATGTTGTTATGCATTAAAATATTTCACATGAAAATATTAGAAGGATTCTATATTAGAACCATCAAATATTCCCAAGCACACAACAAGGGATAATATTATGTTCAGCTGTATAAGTTACAATAAAATATTATGCTTTTGAGATAAATTCATAACTTTTGTTGATGCATAACTAACATACTATATATGCACTAAAAATTCACTTCTTTTACATAATGCTTAAGCATGTTACAGCCCTCAATACACTCAATTCACTCATTTGCTATACGTATAGTGACCGATCGACTACAATCACAATAAGTGATTAGAAAATGTGAGTTCATCACTCATCTGCCTCCCCACATTACCACTGCCACCTGGTTGGAGCGGTCCTCCCTAGGCTCACTCAAGCTAATAGGGCATCTCCTACTCGGTACCATCACAAGTCACACAACCTGTTGATATTCATCCATACATATAAATATGTATATATAAATGCATATTCATCAAATGCAATGTATAATTATCAAGCAACTCCCATGAGCTTTACGCTTGCCATTTAATCATAATAAGTAACTTTCTAGTTTTACAAATTAATGCCTTATGCACATAATATTCACTTGATCAAATAATGATAAATATATTTAGAACCACATATTCAATGAGTTTAAAAATTTATTTGCAAAACTATACTCTTCTTGAACTATGTGCCAGTTAGTAAGCAAAATAAATATTTTAACACATTTCAGAAACTTATGATAGGATAAATAATTTGTAAACATAACCAATTATACATTTTAAGTTCAAGAAGAGCATGGGGTAAGTCATAGAAAGAATTATCTACTCATAGGGTAAGGCTCTAGGTTGGACAGCCCAAAAATACACTTTTTCAATCTGAATTTTATCAATTAGACCTCAAAAACATGTCCGGAGAGTCCAAAAATTTAGGAAATGACTCTAGAATCAAAAAATTTGACCTCTGGGAGCTTGGTCAATATTGATCAACCGTTAGGTATTAGTCACGGTTGGGAAATACTATTCACCACGCAGAAATCACTATTCCCACCGAGCGAATTTACTGTTCACAACGCACAAAAAGTTGTCAGATGGCCGAAATTTTTTTTATCGTAAGGTTTATCTAACTTCTGAATCCATCTACGATGTTAGATTTTCAATTTGAGGTCTCTAAATAAGAGTTTCAAATTTTACATTTTTCTAAGATTTTCTACATCTGGTTTGCGACGATTTTGCTACTAATTTGAAAAATTATTCGACCAAAATCGTAGTATTCTATGTCCTGAATCTAGTGGAACCCCTAGTTTTGAGATCAGAGACCAGTAGGCACTCTAGATCTAGAGAGTGAACATAGAGAAGAGAAAAATATTATTCACGCTATTCACGAAAGTTTCTGATTCTTCTTACGCTGTGTCTCCCCCTCCCCCTTTTTCTTTCTTTTTTTTTATTTATTTATTATTATTATTTAATAATTAAATATTTAAAATTTATTATTATTATTTTGATTATATACATATAAATACTATTTTTCATCCTAAAATATCCCAAAAATTTCTAAAAAATTATATTATTACAAAACTTTAGTTGCACTCTTAAATCATGACTTTTCTTGATAAAATTTTTAATAAAAAAATCACAAAATAAATATCTTTATGCATAATAAAAGAAATAATATTTCTAAAAATAAAACAAAAATTTATTAGAGACAGATATAATTATCTTAAGCAAAACAAAAATCACTTTAATTAAAAGTATATTTATTTTTAGCAAAATATAATCATTTTTAAAAAAATAAAAATATATTTGTTTATAGCAAAACATTATTATTTAAAAATTACGGGATATCACATTCTTCCTCCTTAAGAAATTCAGTCCTCGAATTTCAAACCATCCTATCACAAGTAAGGAATGAATTCAAAATATAAAGTATATTTATTAACTTCATTACTCAAACAATTAGGGATATCTCTTTTGTATATCATCTTTACTTTGTAAAAAATCTCTTCACTTGAGTGATTTTGCCATATAACCTAAACCATAGGGATTTCCCTCAACTATAAGTTCTTCACTTATCGATCAACAATAGACATTGGTTTTTCCTCATAATTAAGTCAAATTTTTGTCCAATTGAATTTCCTGAAATTAGATAATATGAGAAGAATCTGATAGGTAGTTCCTTAGCATTGATATAAGAAAAACTGTATCAACATCACTTAATCCTAATGGCAAGGCTAAGCAATATACTACTATGTCTAATTTATTCAATATTTTAAAAGAGCTTATATACTAAAACTTAACATTTTTATTTTTTTCAAACCTCATTACCTCTTTCATGGGTAAATCCTTCAAGAATATTTAATCACCAGTTGATAATTTTTAGTGCTTAACTTTCATGGTCCTTATAGACTTTTGGTCTGTATTGAGTTGCTCGTATTCTTTTTCTAATCAATTTCACTTTATCAACGACATCTTACAATAAACCTGACTCCACTAAATCATTTAACAGAAAGTTTGTAACACATTTTACATAAGGCTTTAAGTCATCCAATAACACTTTATTATAGACAAAATCTACTAAGGGATCTCCCACCAAACTCGGAAACATATGCTTAAAGTATGCTTTCCAAACTAGCATCATCAATTTAGGTTAGTCATATTATATCTATTGCATGTTATTCCAAATTAGATTCCAAAAGCTTAACTTTAATCACCTTATCCGCCTATTAGGAGACCTACGATATTCATGTAAAACCTCAAATGGTGTCATTTGTATATTGGTCTGATTACTACTGATATGGCAAATTCAACTAAGGACAAATAACTTCTCTCAACTTTCACCAAAATTATATAAAAATACCTTAAGTATAACTTCTAATGCATAAATATATCATTTAGATTTCTATTAGCTATACTATAATCTAACATAGATCCTTAGACTTCCTAAATAGCTCTCCTAAAACAATATATTCAATTCTTATTTGTTGACTCACCAAACAATGAAAAATATATCACTTGTATCATCTTTCTAAAATCTCTTTTCTCAACAATTATTGACATGTGAATTTCTAATCTCAACATAATTCACATCCTAGATACATCCGAGATACTAGACTCAATTTAGCATGGTATAAACTCTTAACACAAATATCTTGATCACTTACATTATTTTTAGACATGGTTCTCAAAATAGTCTCCATATTTCTAAATTAAGAGTTCAAAGATTAATTTAAATCCTACTTCCCATATTTTATTCCTCAAGAACTTCAACACCATTAATTCTCTTGATTACATTCATCAAAGCACCATAAGGCCATCATCCATCTATTTCTTTTAAACTTTTCATTACTTTAACCTACTAACCACTTGCATACCATAATAATTAAGTTTCAAAGAAAAGAAATTAACCTTCCTTGTAATAAGGAAAAGAACCTAACATTTAATGCTAAACATTAATGAAGGATGACGTAACAGAAAAAGATAAATACATAATAAAGCATTGTGCCAAAATCTACTTTAATGTTGTTGGTATTCGGTGAAAAAATAACACATGAAAAAGAAACATTTCTGAGCTTATAAAAATTTGTGAAGAACAAAGAGCACGTAGTTAACTGATAGAATGCAGTTGGTTGCTTCAAAATAAAAATAATCAATCAACTGTAAAATAAATGAGTTCAAATTAAAAATTCTCAAAATAGGTAGTCGACTTAATAATATCGATAGTCGACTGGCAGAAACATTGGAAAAATAAAATAAATTATTTGATTATCCCTTTTCAACAATTAACTAATTTACACTTTCACTCTTTTTTTTTACAATAATGCCTATCACCTACAACTTCTCTACAAGAATCAAGATATCAATGTTTCATCAAGGACAACAAGAAAAAGGCAAAATTCTAGTGATATCTTAACATTATTCTCTTTATGTGTTTAATATGAGCCACAATCACAACTATTGTATATATGCATATGTGCCGTTATTTTTTTAAAATTTTCACCTTCAATTTAGCTTATATCCACCAATCACTCACATAGCTATTCTAATTATGCCCAACATATTCGCATAGCTATTGTAAGTATACCCTTGTCTGAATTCTATAAATGCTCACGTTAGTATATTTATCTTCATACTCAAAATTAGGGTGTGTGCAGCTATAGAGAGAATCACATTCCATCAGTTTCGAAATATTTATGTCTTTTATGATTCCAGTCCTAGAAAAGATGGAAAGTATGTGAAAGCTACACAAAACTTAAGTATGGTGCTGGCCAAAAAAAAATTCATTTATTCTATGGTGGAGGTAACCGTGGATTAATGGGATGCATGTCTATAGCTATACATGTAGGAGAATGTCAAGTTCTAGGTATTATTCCTACAGCTCTAGTTGCATCTAACATCATAGGAAAAAAAATTGGGGAAGAATTTAGGGTAGCTTCCATACGTGAGCGCATGGGTAGAATGATAAGCAATGTTGATGCCTTCATTGCCTTACTAGGGGGTTTTAATAATTTAGAACAAATTTTTCAAGTAGTCTCCTAGGAACAACTAAATATCCATCACAAAATGATATGTTTGTTAAATGTTAACCATTTCTTTGATGGTCTGTTGTCTTTTCTTAATCAAGCTGTGGAACAAAGATTTATCTCACACTCAGCATAACGAATTCTCATCTCGGCTTCAAATGCTAAGAAGTTGATTGATACTTTATAAGCATTTGTTCATATATTCGATCTAACTATAGCTCAAATAGATTAGACAGCAGACAACCGCAGGAAGCGTAAATTGAATTTGGATTTTCATCTTTAACTGTAGTAGAATGTAGCTATTGTTGTACTACTTTTACTTTCTTAGGATTTATTTAGATACCATCCTTACTAACTATACTCCTTTAGAGTTTGTAAAATTATCTTCAAATATTGCTTATGATCCTCTGAACTCTTGGAACATGTTAATATATCGTCAATAAATAAATTTACAATTTGATCCAAGAATGGCTTAAGTACTATATTGATAAAATTCGTAAATGTAGCTGGGCATTTGTCAAGTCAAATGACATTACTAAAAACTTATAGTTCTTATGCCGAATTCTAAAAGTAGATTCTAGATTATTCTTTTCCCTTGTCCTCAATTAAAGATACCCAGATTTCAATTAATTTTTTAAAAAACGTTAAGCACCTTGTAGCTAGTCAAACAGATCATCTATATGAGGTCTGGAGTATTTATTACTCATAGCCACTTTATTCAATTGTCTATAATCTATGCACAATCACCGCAATCCATCTTTCTTTTTCATAAATAGAACAAGAACTCCACAAGGAGAAGTACTAAATGTAACATCCCATAATTTTTATTTTTAAATAATAATGTTTTGTTATAAACAAATATATTTTTATTTGTTTAAAAATAATTATGTTCTGCTAAAAGTAAGTCTATTTTTAATTAAAATAATTATTGTTTTGTTTGAAATAATTATCTTGGTCTCTAATGAATTTTTGTTGTAATTTTAGAAATATTCTTTCTTTTAATATGTATAATTTGAGATTTGTTTTATTATGATTTTTATCAAGAAAAATCATGATTTAAGAGTTTAACTAAAAGTTTATGAGAATGTAAATTTTTAGAAATTTTTGAGATGTTTTAGGGTGAAAAACGGTATTTATATGAATATAAATGAAATAAAATGGAAATAAATCTAAATATTTAATTATTAAATTATTATTATTATAATAAAAAAAATAAAAGAAAGAGGGGAAGGGGAGTCCGTCACAAATTTTTGGAAAAAAAATTGAAGAGATAAATAGTGAGTGAATAGTGAATAAATAGTAATTTTTAACTTTTTCTCTAGATATAGAGTGCCTATTGGCTTCCGATCTCAAAACTGAAAGTGCTACTGGATTCAGAACGAAGAATACTACAGTTTTGACCGATCAATTTTTCAAATCAGTCGTTGAATCGCCGAAGATCTGAAGTAGAAAATCTCAGAAAATGGTAAATTTTAAAACTCTTATTTAGATACCTCTAATTGAAATTCTGACACCGTAAATGGATTCAGGAGTTAGATAAACTTTAGGATATGAAATTTTTCAACTATCTGACAACTTTTTGTTCGTCGTGCATAGTATTTTTCGGTGATGAATAGTGACCAAGCTCTTGGAGTCATTTTCTAAGTCTTTGGACCCTCCGGACACATTTTTGAAGTCTAATTGGTCAAATTTAGCTTGGAAAAGTACAATTTAGGGCTGTCCAAGCAGGAGCCCTGCCTTGTGAGTAGATACTTCTTTCTATGATTTACAACGTGCTCTTCTTGAACTATAAATATATAATTGTTTCTGTTTACAATTATTTATGCTTTCATAAATATCTGAAATGTGTTAAAATATTTATTTTGCTTATAAACTGGCACATAGTTCAAGAAGAGTATGGTTTTCGAAACGAATTTTGGAAACTCATTGAATATGTGGTTCTAAATGTATTTATCATTATTTGATAAAGTGAATATTATGTGGACGATGCATTGATTTGTAAAGTTATATACTTGTGAAAATGATGCATGTCATATTATAAATGAGATTGAATAGCAAGCGTAAAGCTCATAGCGAGTTGCTTGATAAATATGACAAGCGTAAAGCTCATGACGAATTACTTGATAATTTTACATGTATTTATATGTATTGATGAATATCTGCTGGTTGTATGGCTTGTGATAGTACCGAATAGGGGACGCCCTATTAGCCTGAGTGAGCCGGGGGAGGGCTGCTCCAACCGGTTGACAGTGGTAATGTAAGGAGATAGGAGGGTGGTGTAATCACATTCCCTGATCACTTATTGTGACTAGGGTCGAGGTCACTATGCGTATAGCAAATGAGTTATATTTTCATTGCATTGACCAGATTGTCGAGTGAGGCAGGTGCATTAAAAGTGATGATTTTATCTCCAAATTTTAATATTTTACTATAGCTTATATAGCTGAGTATAACAACATTTGTTTAATGATCATACCGTGCAGCATATGGTTTTGGATATCTGAATATCCTTTGATTTGAGAATATTTGAAATACGGGTCTCATATGATTGTACTTCTGAACTGTATTTTCTATGTGACATATTTTAAAACATAAGTACATCTATATGCTGACCTAAGAGGTCATAGGAGGAATTATTTGCTCACTGAGTTGTCAAACTCACTACACGATATTTTCACATTTTTCAGATAAGAATATCAGAGTCTGATTCGGCAGATAGGTTATATATTCTCTGGGTGAGTCTATGTTGCTTCCAAGACTCACGGTCTTTGAATTATACTGTCTTTGTATTCTAGAGTGCTTTGAACACTACATGCAGGATCCCCATTTCTGCTGTACTCTGATGTTTATAGACTTGGTCTGTATATTGTGTATACATGAGAGATCTTATATATATATGTTCCTATGATAAAGAATTGAATTATGTATCTTTCTGAGAAATATCTGATTGCGAAAATAATAATAATAAAAAATATTTATTTTACGTAACGTAAATTGGGGGCGTTACACTAAAGCGTATAAATCCCTTGTCTAACAAATCTTGTAACTAATTCTTCTTTCTTTTTTACAGTTCCTTAAGTTCAGTGGGTGCCATTCTATATGGGAATATAGACACTGGTTAGGTTCCAGGAAGTAAATAAATACCAAATTCTATTTATCATTTTGGGGCAATCTTGAAAATTTCTCAGGGAACACATTAGGAAATTCTCTAACCACTAGAATTTAATCTACATTAGTGTATTTTATATCTATATCTTTGACCACTGCCAAATATCATTGACACATTTTTGTAATAACTTATAGCTGCTAAAGCATATATTAGATTACTAGATACCTCACTACGGTCTCCATGTATTAAGAAAGAAAATTCTCTAGGAATATTAAATTTAATCACCTTAAAGTGACATTCCAAAATGGCATGGTATGATATTAACCAATCCATTCTCAATATCACATCAAAGTCTACCATATCTAGACAACGGGGTAAAATAAATATAATATTCAGACACCGTCATATTTGATATCTGTCTCAATTCTTTAAATTCTTTGACACGCCTATCCCTTTCACTTTCAAGCAGTAATTAAACCGTAGATATCTCTTAAGATGTTATAATATTCAATCAACTTTATACTAGAAAATTTAACAACATGGAATAGAAAGAAAATTAAAACCTTATAGAATCTTTCAACAATACCTGAAGTATAAATATGTTCGGCTTATATCAATACTAAAGGTCATACTAATGAATCCTTTGCTCCGACAGCCATAGGGATATCTAATGCTCTGATACCAACTTGTAATACCCCTAATTTAAAGGCACGTGAAACAAACATTTTTTTCTGTAATCAGATATTTACCATAACATGCATAGCACTATTCTTTGTCATGGCAATAACTACATATAGTTTCCCTCATGTATACACATTATACAAACCAAATTATAAATGCCAAAGTAATAGCAGAAACAGGGATCATGCCTATGGCGTTCAGAGTATACTCTAGAGTATAAGTACAATATAAATCAAAACCTACGAGCCCTAGAAACAAAGTAGGCTCACCCAAAGATTATGTTGTCTACCTGGTCAACTATTTGAAGGGGAGAGATCAAACTTTGTATTCTTATCTAAAAAATGTGAAAATATCGTGTGGTAAGTTTGACAACTTAGTGAGCAGATAATACTTTCTATGACCTCTTAGGTCAGCATATGGATGTACTCATGTTTTAAAATTTGTCACATAGAAAATACAGATCAAAAGTACATTCATATGAGACCCGTATTTCAAATATTGTCAAATCAAAGAATATTCAGATCCAAAACCATATTCATCACGGTATAATCATTAAATAAATGTTGTTATGCATTAAAATATTTCACATGAAAACATTAGGAGGATTCCATATCAGAACCATCAAATATTCTCAAATACACAGTAAGGGATAATGTTATGTTCAGCTGTATAAGTTATAATAAAATATTAAGCTTTTGAGATAAAGTCATAACTTTTGTTGATGCATAACTAACATATTATATATGCACTGAAAATTCATTTTTTTTACATAATGCTCAAGCATGTTACAACTCTTAATACACTCAATTCATTCATTTGATATACAGATAGTGACCGATCGACTACAATCACAATAAGCGATTAGGGAATGTGAGTTCATCACCCATCTACCTCCCCACGTTAACACTGTCACCCAGTTGGAGTAGCCATCCCTTGACTCACTCAAGCTAATAGGGCGTCTCCTACTCGGTACCGTCACAAATCATATAACCCGTCGATATTCATCCATACATATAAATACGTATATATAAATGCATATTCATCAAATGTAATGTATAATTATTAAACAACTCGCCATGAGCTTTACACTTGCCATTCAATCATAATCATCAACTTTCTAGTTTTACAAATTAATGCCTCATGTACATAATATTTACTTTACCAAATAATGATAAATATATTTAGAACCACATATTCAATGAGTTTAAAAATCTATTTGCAAAATCATACTCTTCTTGAACTATGTGCTAGTTTGTAAGCAAAACAAATATTTTAACACATTTCAGAAACTTATGATAGTATAAATAATTTGCAAACATAATCAATTATACATTTTAAGTCCAAGAAGGACATGGGGTAAGTCATAGAAAGAATTATCTACTCACAAGGTAAGACTCTAGATTAAATAGCCCTAAAATACACTTTTCCAATCTAAATTTGATCAATTAGACCTTAAAAACGTGTCCGAAGGATCCAAAAACCTAGGAAATAACTTCAGAATCAAAAAATTTGGCCTCCGAGAGTTTAATCAATACTGATCAATTATTAGAGACTATTCACGATCGAAAAATACTATTTACCGTCGGAATCACTATTCACACTGGTCGGGATTTACTGTTCACGACGTATAAAAAGTTATCAGATAGCCGAAAAATTTATTATCCTAAGGTTTATCTAACTCTTAAATCTATCTACAGTATCAGATTTTCAATTTAAGCTTTATAAATAAGAGTTTTACAATTTATCTTTTTCTAAAATTTTCTACTTTCTATCTACGGCGATTCTGCGGCATATTTGAAAAATTGTTCAGCCAAAATCATAGGTCTCTCTGTCCTGAATTCAGTGGTACCTTTAGTGTTGAGATCAGAGACCAATAAACCTCCAGATCTAAAGAGAAAAATACTATTCACACTATTTACAAAAGTTCTTAATTCTTCTTACATTGCGTCTCCCCCTCCCCCTTTTTCTTTCTTTCATTTATTTATTTATTATTATTATTTAATAATTAAATATTTAAAAATTTATTATTATTATTTTGATTATATACATATAAATACTATTTTTTATCCTAAAATATCTCAATTTTTTTTAAAAAATTATATTATTGCAAAACTTTAGTTGCACTTTTAAATCATGACTTTTTTTATAAAAATTTTAATAAAACAAATCACAAAATAAATATCTTTATGCATAATAAAAGAAAGAATATTTTTAAAAATAAAACAAAAATTTATTAGAAACAGATATAATTATCTTAAGTAAAAAAAATTTACTTTAATTAAAAATATATTTGTTTTTAACAAAATATAATCATTTTAAAAAAATAAAAATATTTTTTTTTAATAATAAAACATTATTATTTAAAAATTATAGAATATTACATCATCAAATCATATTCAAGATGATGATGAAGAAGATGAGATGTAGAACATATTTGAGGAAGATGTGACACTCTTCACCAACAAGATCACCAACTATTGTTGTTTTAATTAAACTCGCAAGCGCACGAATCTGTTGGAGTACAAATTTAATGGTATGCAAAGTTGATCCCATGAAGATTGCCAATTGATAGAAAATTCTAATTTGAATCCAAATAAATAACTCTAACCTAGTTGTCAAAATATTTGTTTTGTGAGGCGAATATTAAATCAAGTGTGCAGAGAATTGATGTACTCAAATTAAATTGAAATGTATTCAAGGTAAAAAGAATGCTAATGTTAGGGAATCCACTCCTGGTATGAGTAACGATAAATTTAACTCTTTTATCACTCAATTGAAATCCTCACATGAATAAGGTTCCAATCGAAAAAATGTATTACTTTGAGCTCACTTTTGTTTATACATGAATTATATTTACCTCCTTTTACACCATTAATATATGCTTGTAAAATGGATTTAAGTATACATTGTGCCAATCATTATATTGTCTACAATAAATCAAGATTGATTCAAGAATTTATTGTACCAAAAATTGTCTACAATGTATCAAGGTTCACACCTTACAAGATTAGAATGAAAAGAGGTACGAAGAAAAAACATAACAAGAGATAGGTAGCGAGGCCAACCATAAACATAATAAGAGATAGGCGGTCTGATAAAATCAGCCAATAAGATAACAAGAGATAAGAAGAAAGAAAATAAATACAATAACATAATATAATAAGAAATAGGCGGTTTGGTAAAATCAGCCAATTAAAAATAACAAGAAATCGGCGGTTTGATAAAACCAACCATTAAGAAATAACATGAGAAAAAAAATAAAAAGGTAAATACAATATCAAATTAAGAAAGAAAAAATGAAGATGAACAAGTATGATGATATTATGAAGGGATAACAAAGTATCTAAAGAAATAAGAACATTACAATACTAAAAAATTGAAATTTATGGTCTCAAAACTACACTCTCTTCAGCTCTTTTCGACCTCCTTCTAACTCACAAGACCCCTCTATTTATAGATACAATTAGTGAGGTATGTGACAAAGCAAGTTGCACTAAAGTTGACAGGTTGGATTGCACTAAATCCACCGAAAGTAATCATGATATTCCTCTTTGATAGCCACCGAATTTGCTGCCGATGTGAAAAGAAAAGTTGTAGAAAATTGTGTCAGCTATCTACTTGCCAAATGTTGTATACATCGACTGCGTATTTTATGAGATATGGCCCAAATACTGTAGCAAGGTTGGGCTAAACTACACCAACAAACAGATTTTCTTCTAGCCCAATTTTTACTCTCTTAGTGTCCGAATTTGCTGATCACATAAACATGAAAGTTGTAGAAAATTGTATCAGCTTTTCACTTACCAAATTTTATATATTTTGGATATGTAATTTATGATTTATAATTAAAATATTAGAGTAAAGTCGGGTAGAAAAACAAACAGTAAACATATTTTCAACATAAGAGGTTTCTTGAATCTTTATATTTAAGTTCTTTTGAAAATATAGTCATAATCAATATTGGATTGATGTACATATCCTTTAGGATGCATCTCAGGAGTCAAAAAGATAATGCTCCTTACTCAGCCATTTTTAATGAATTCATCTTAACCGCTTGGTTTATAAACATCATTTTTAAAGAAACACAATTTAATTTTGATTCTTCCAATTGAGTTAATTTTCTATTTTATTCT
Source organism: Gleditsia sinensis (assembly GCA_037074535.1). Classification (NCBI taxonomy): domain Eukaryota; kingdom Viridiplantae; phylum Streptophyta; class Magnoliopsida; order Fabales; family Fabaceae; genus Gleditsia; species Gleditsia sinensis. The sequence goes on along the minus strand of CM073467.1, from coordinate 47,747,457 downwards.
CCATCTGTAGAAGATGCATAAAACTAGAGATAAATACAAAAAATAAGTGTTTAAATATGACAAACAATTAAGATGAAAGTATTTAATTTATGGTTATAAAATTTACTCATTACTAACTACGTAAATAAGAAGGTAAATGCTAGAAGGATGCAAAAGAAATAAGCAAAGCAGAAAGACCAAGAATTTTGGAGTGACGAAGATGATGCTAAAATTAAAGAGAACGAAGATGGTGATAATGAATGGATAAAGAGGAATCTAATAAGGTATGTCTTACAACCACTATTATTGATTCATCATGTGACTTTCCTTTCATGTTTTATTTAGGTTCTTTCTTTGTTGTCTTTATTTCTCATTTATATTTTTTTTTGTTTATTTTTTGTTTTTATTTTCTTGTAAATCGTGCATATAAAATTTATATTATATGTGCCGCTATTCCGTTCAAGACCTTTATGCCAAAAATGAGACAATAGACTATTCGATCTCTCAAAAGTGACTTTCACACTAGTCTTTAAGCATAAGTAGGCATCTTACTCGAGGTAGATTAGCAACAATGGTAAGAAATGGTATAAGAATGCATTAGTAATGCATCACGTGTTTACTTTTCCATTTTCAAATATTTTAGTTTGTATTATTTGTTAAATTTCATATTTTTGTATTTTGAATTTATCTCGATCTACTTAAATTTTAAGTTGACTTTTAAAGATCCACTTCAATTCAAAATTGAATTCCAGCGGTATGCTTCAATTCAAGTTTGGATTTCAATGGCTTATTTTTAAATTTTCAAAAAATAAAATAATTCAAAAATACCAAAAGATAAAAAAGAAAAATATAGGGAAGAAATAAGTGAGGTTATTTGAATTTCAAAAACAAAATCAATTCAACTCACTGTTAAGCATTTTTAGCATCATCTAGTCATTTGTTTTTTCCTTCACAAATAGTTTAGTTAAATCAAATCAACTCACAGTGTTCTTTTACCACCCCAAACTACCTTAATTTTAATTTCTTCCATAGGGTACCGTCTTTATAAATATTCCAAGTGTTTTGGCTAACCCAATGTGCTTGCCAGCATTGCAAGCACTCACGTTGCAGCGTGTGGAAACAAAGTTGTAACGATTTGGCGACACGTGAGGGAGGATTTCGAGCTCATGCGAGTCATGTAAATGAGTTCCAAGTTGATGAGAGGGACTATAGTCAAAAAGAAATTTGCGGAAAAAAAATTTCAGTTGCTGAAAAAATAAAAGCGTCCGCGGTTTGATTCGATTCAGTTTAATTTTAAAAGTTTAATCAAATTAAACATAAAAAAATATACCTATTTAATTTAATAAAAAAAATTAAAATTAAATTAAAATAATTTAATTTAGTTTGATTTTTAAATTTTTATTTTATTTTTTGCTCATTATTCACCGGGTGGGCTGTTCTTGTGTGGGTCTTGATGCAAACTTATGACTACAATAAATTGAATTATCCGGCAGCACAGGACGTCATAATTATTAAGTCTATATATAAAATTTGTCCCCTTTTTTACTTTCTCAAGTTTTTGCTTTCACTACTGCCCACTTCAACAACTGCGCTTTGAGTGGTCCCATTTCTGCAATGCTTGACTTCTCCCTTAGTCGGTACTCTGCTTGATATTCTCCTGGCCAAAACCCGCACTACTAGACTTCTTCTCTTTGGTGCTGAATACTGTCTCCATTGATCCTTTCTGTTTCAATCTGTCAATGAATTAATCCTAGATATAAACACTATAATGCAGGCGTCTGATTCTAGAGAGGATCCAAAATACCTAATTGAAGGATCACAAAAGATTTATAAGAAACAAAATCCTAGAGAACATAGAAGAATGTGCTACTTATGTGCAATCAAGAAGAGTAAACCTCGTCTGAAAATCTTATATAGAAAGAGGGAGAGGTTGAATACTGGGCATTCAACATTGCCCAAATGCTGCGTCTGGTTTGCTTAACATGATGGTCTCTGCTTTGAGGAGAGAGAATCCCGTATGGATGTCCCGTCCGTTCGCGGGCATGACGCCGGTAAGCAACTTACAAAGGGTCCAGAGGCCTGACGACAACAAGAGACAATAATATCTGCAAAGTTTAGAGAGATGGGCTTCTCAATAGGTTGTGCTTCGTTGAGAGGAGGGAGAGCATTTAAAGACCCTAGTTTCACTTGCCGAAAGCCCGCAATCCTGGGACTGAGCGGTCCAAGAGACAATTAAATCAAATGCTTGCCGATGGAGAGAGAGAGAACGTGGATCCAGATCAATGGACCAGGGCAAAGTATTCACCCGCCTTTAAGGAGAACGATAACCAGATTAAAGGGAGCTTCGCTGGCTGATGTGCTGGGTCAGAGGCGAATCCAGTGTGGCAAAAACTGATTAAAAGTATTATAATATTAAAAATAATATTTTATATAAATATAGTGATCGATCTAATTCGATTAAAAAAAAATTTCAACTAAAAATCAAATTAAACTCAATTTTTTATTTGAAAAAATTGATTAAATTCAATTTTTGTATACTTCGATTTAATTCAATCGATCTTTTTCAGTTTGGTAAATTCTTATAAAAAAATATTCAAAGACCCGCATAATCACAAGTTTCTCCTGACTTTTATACCATGTAAAAACTAAAGAGAATAATTTAAAAAGTGTAAAAAATGAACTCTCGACGTGCCATATTTATAACAAAAAAAAAGTATCTAGTATGTAAAGCAAGGAATGTGAAACTAAGGAATAAACTGCTTCGCCTACAATTTATACTTTATTCTAGCCGTTTTTAATGGCGCATCAAATCAGAATGCAAGAATTATGTTTAGTTCAAAATTTTATACAAAACTTTAGCCAAACAAAAAAAGAAAACAAAAAATATTTTTTTCATAACTGCTATAGCTATTAAACAAATAAATATAATTAGCAACAATATGACAAAACAGAATAGTCAATTACTTTCTAAACCAATTGAATGGGATAAATGTGCATGTACGGTTTTGAATAATAAAAATGTAAGCCGAATCTGTAAAGGAAGAGAAAAGAATGAAATCTTAGCATAATAGGAAAAAAAAAATTGCCACATAATGAACAGAAGATCCAAATTTAGACGAACTAGTTGAATTTACCAATTTTCATCAAAAATAGAACACATTGTTATAATTGGTAACCTCCTTAGCTTTGTTTTTGTTACAGGCATGACTTGTTCCTAGGTTGAGTAAATGCAGTGCTTCCAAATCACTGCCACAAGCAAACCAGCACATTTGCAGTATTATGGAAGCATTACTGGGAAAGCAACCATTACTGTCCCAAGGACCAGTCCCCACTCTTTCCACCAACTTTATGCTTAAGTCTCACATCTGTAATTACTATATCTTTTGAAGCAACCTTACACATATCATACACTGTTAAGCCAGCAATGGTCACTGCTGTCATTGCTTCCATCTCAACCCCAGTTTTCCCTGTTGTTGCAGCTTCCCCTTCTATCATTACACTGAAGTCTTCATGATTCAATGTCAAATCCACCCGCACGTGAGTAAGGCTTATGTTATGGCACAATGGAATAAGGCTGCTAGTTTGCTTTGCACCACTTATGCCAGCAATTTTTGCCACACTAAGCACATCTCCTTTAGCCAATTGATTGGCTAAGACCAAATCAAACACCTTCTTTCCTAGAATTACCTTGCAACCAGCAATGGCAATTCTTTTACTACTTTCTTTTGGAGACACATCCACCATTTCAGCCTCCCCAGTACTGCTAGTATGAGTTAATCCAAAAGAACTTTCATCTGTCTTTTGAGGAGACAGCTGGAACTCTTTATTAACAAGACCACCGCTCACAGTGCTAGCAAGTCTATTCGAAGGAGGTTCACCAAACACTGAATCCATTTCCTGAAATGGAACATGCAAATTTAACATGTATAAATAATGTTTCTACTTTCTACAGACATTAGTTAATACATGTGGGACATAATTTTCATCACAGATATTGAATGGCTAACTATAGATAACGTGTGTAACTGTGTATTTATAAATTTTATATGGACTATAATCACTCTACCACTGCCACCTAGGCATTCAAATGGATCTATAATATATAAAAGATTATGAAACATCGAACAAGTGGACTCAGTCTCTTTGCAATATGCTATCCTATAAAGTAAGAAAATCCCTCTATTTTTTATCGTGCTGAATATTTAGGGTGACAAAAGACTTCCCAAGACATGTCACATGTCTCAACGAGAGATTAAAACTGACAGCAGAAATCAAACTCACGCCTTACAAACAAAATATTTTGATTCTTTATCAGCTGAGCTGAAACAACCATGTTTGCTAATCCCTCTATTTTTTAATACATACTTAATGGTGCTCAAAACTGACAAAACATAGCCCTTCATCTCCGTAGCAGAACAAAGTAAAGAAAGATTCTACCTTGTTTAGTTCTTGAATAGCACTTGCAAGGTCATGGCTACCACGAGTGCTGAACATCCTTTTCAAGTGAGGGGATGCACCTACAATTCGTCGAAGAAGCATTATAAACAGATCTTGTTTCTTATTTTACAGCTGCAAGAAAATAATCCAGTCAAATTTGATATACTAAAAAAGATACATACAAAACATAGGAATCACGTTGTATGGAATTTGATATATTTTGGTTACTGCAGAAGAAATAGGAAAGGATCAAAAAGAAAATATGAAGCAAAAAAAGTATATCATTCAGGATGAAGCATTCTGACACAGTATCTTGTTGCTTGTAGTCACTTAAAGGGAACATACTTTTCAGAAGGAAAAAAAAAACCTCTCACAATGCCCACTACAAAAAATTAAGGGAGGAAAAGAGAAGAGAGAACCAATGTGTGCCAAGACCAAAGAAATGACTTGATTACATTAGCACTGGTTAATAGATCCGTAGATCAAAGGAAGACATTGTATAAACTTGCAACAGCAGTGTTCTGATGAAATTGCATAAATACATTTTATAGCAATCAAGGCTTTAAATTGCTAGCCGCCACTCTGTTTGGAAGCAGTTCACCTATAAAAACCAAAATCTTTCATACTAAAATTCATCCCGAATTAATTAAAAAAAAAGAAAAAACTCACAGTCAGTCTCAAGTGTCGACAGCAGCTCAGCCTTGGCATCAACACTTCAGAAGCCATTAGCATCTCTTAGTGAGGTGCAAGGTAGGGGGAAGGCAGCAAAGGGTAGTGCGCTTGGGGGAACAGAGGAAGCTAAGCCATCTTAACTGCGCTGCCGTGAGTTGCAGTGGGAAGAGTGAGCACCTAGACCTGAACCTGATGGGTTTGGTGGCGTGGTGATGGATGGATAGGTGAGTGGTGTTTGGGATGAACAGCACAAAGGAGAAGAAAAGGGGAGGGAAAGGAAGGCCGTGTAACATTGGTTGGGTGAAAATTTCTATTGGAAAAAAAAAAATAAAGATCCATTTCGGCCTTAAAAGTTTCGTTGAATTTTTTATTTAAAATCATCTCTAACATTTTAACATTTCTTATTAGTTCTTTGATAATAATTCTGTCAAATTTTCAGAAGAAAAATACTTCGGCATTTGTCTATTTGATTTTTTTTTTTATCTCTCACTCTCTTCTTCCCCAGTCTTTTCAGATGAAAAATACTTCAGTGTAATGATAGAAGGGGAAGCTGCAACAGGGAAAACTGGGGTTGAGATGGAAGCAATGACAGCAGTGACCATTGCTGGCTTAACAGTGTATGATATGTGTAAGGTTGCTTCAAAAGATATAGTAATTATAGATATGAGACTTGAGCATAAAGTTGGTGGAATGAGTGGGGAATGGTCCTTGGGACAGTAATGGTGGCTTTCCCAGTAATGTTTCCACAATACTGCAAATGTGCTGGTTTGCTTGTGGCAGTGATTTGGAAGCACTGCATTTACTTAACCTAGGAACAAGTCATGCTTGTAACAAAGACAAAGCTGAGGAGGTTACCAATAATAGCAATGTGTTCTATTTATGTTGAGACTTGAGCATAAAGTTGGTGGAATGAGTGGGGAATGGTCCTTGCGACAGTAATGGTGGCTTTCCCAGTAATGTTTCCACAATACTGCAAATGTGCTGGTTTGCTTGTGGCAGTTATTTGGAAGCACTGCATTTACTTAACCTAGGAACAAGTCATGCTTGTAACAAAGACAAAGCTGAGGAGGTTACCAATAATAACAATGTGTTCTATTTATGTTGAAGATTGGTAAATTCAACTAGTTCATCTAAATTCATATCTTCTGTTCATTATGTAGCTAATTTTTTTAATTCTTTTTTGCCTATTATGCCAAGATTTCATTCTTTTCTCTTCCTTCATAGATTTGGCTTACATTTTTATTATTCAAAACCGTAGATGCACATTTATCCCATTCAATTGGTTTAGAAGGTAATAGACTATTCTGTTGTCAGATTGTTCCTAATCATATTTATTTGATTAAAAGCTATAGCAGTTATGAAGAAAATATTATTTGTTTTCTTTTTTGTTTGGCTAAAGTTAGTCCAGGAGCCCAAATTCATTTTGATAGTGATAAGGTCATAGTAGGGGATAGGGAAAGGGATGTTCATGCGGGCATATTTAGCAGTCAATATTTGAAAGGTCAAGGTAAACAAAAGCTTTTGCATTCATATCCATTGATGAAATATGGGAATTATTTAACATTAAAAAGAGAAGAAACATAAATGAGAAATACCATTCATAAATAAATGCATAAATTGCAAATTGCAATCCATATAGTTAAGAACCAAAAGCCTGAGTTGAAAGAGAGGAGCAAAAGAAAAATGAAGAGACGTGCAAGTGAAAGAGATCCAGTTGATTTAGCCATGTTGTAAAACTTTAAGAGAAAATGAGTTATGTTATGGTTACTTTGCTGTTGGAATTAAACTGAACCAACCGATTTGATCAATAAACTGACAAACTAATCATTAGTCCAATATAAAACCACCTCCCTTGATTGACAAATGTTTAAAACTTAGGAAAATAGTCCTTACCTACCCTAATTTAATAATTGTTGTAAAGTTTCTTCTAATCTATGAATCTATTACAAATAGCATCCAAAATATAAAAAAATACCCCTCTCCCTTATTCTTCCTTGCTATTGCTCTTTGTTTCTCTATTTTATTTTTTTATTTTACTTTGGTCTCTTAACTATAAATAATTTTTCTAAAATCCTTAACTTTCAAAAAATCATCACTTATATCTTAGAATATAATTCAAATGAAAAAAAAAAATACTCCTAAACTCTTAAACCAAAAAGCCTAAAATCATAAAAGGAGCCAAGGGGCCCACACAGGTTACGGTTTTTTGGCACTTTAGGGGCTGTTGTGCAGGATGTCTGTGCTGGACTGAGGGTTGGTAATGGGAAGGATCAGAGTGGGTTTTTACTACCATCCTCGCCCTGTTCCTTGCAGTTTTTTTATGCCCCATTCCTGAACCCACCCTACACCCCTTTCAACATATCCTAAATTGAAATTTCTAAAATTCAAATGAAATGGGTATAATGAATAAAAATACAACATTGCAAACGTTCAAGTTTATGCTGCCTAAGCAATTTTGTCATAATTGAATTATGAGCCAGATGAAGATAAGACAAGTTGGACATACAAAACAGGTAAAGAACCTTTCTTTTAAATATCATCGTTGCATGAAACATTCAAAGGTTTAAAAAAAACTACCGTGCACAATTTTGTAGAAGGATATCTTAAGCAGCTGAACATCAAAACTAATCTGGAGAAGCAAGTAGCATAATACAGGCATACTATTATAATACGAAGGATGTCATTGATATGAAGAAAAATGAGAGAAATGGAAGGGGAGTAAAAATGATTGCCTCTAGATATAAATTATCTCCTTCCCACTCTTATCAAACACATCTCAAGTTCTTCATTTAATAAATGCTCAAGGAAGGCAAAAATGATGAGAAAAGAAAATTAGTCCATGAAGGCTTATGGATGCTTCAACTTAAGGATATTCTTTCCAACAGTAAGACACCCTAATTTTTGTGACAGATAAACATAAAATTGTACAGCCAAAACCCAGAATAACCCTCATTCAATTAAACTACGGCAATTAACTTATTATATCTCCCATTGCCATGTGGAGGAAGTCCATGAAATGTTTACATACTCTGGCAAGTGAAGTCGTCTTTCAACTACGACTAGTCATTTTAGGAAAACCTAAATCAATGGACTAACACAACATTAACTATATTCAAAAGCAAGGTGATCCATCTCTTCCACCGTTAATTCTATTCTCTTTTGTGTATATATACAAGTGCTATATGTGAGAATTGCATGCTGCATAACTAATAGCACCACCGTACACCAATTACTGATACAAGTAATGAAAAAAATTTAATTGAACTAATGCATGTATAACAAACACATCAAACTTAAAATCAATAACCAAAATTAGTAATAATAAGATCTAGAGATGAGCGTAGTTCTTTATAGTTCATAGAACATTTGTGCTTTACATAGACTAGTTTTCATCATAGATAGAGAATTGAACCCTGAAAAAGAAGATCGAGTCAAATTTACAGTTATAATGCTAATCCATGATTTACAAAACTTAACTGTAACACTACTTTTTATACACACAGCTAAAGTTAACCAACTTACAGACCAGCGAAAAGGAAATAATTCACTGATTATAACGAATCAGCTCAGGATTTACACAGAAAGGTATAGAAAATATGGTGGAAAGAAGTGTTTCCAACATTCCTGATTTTTTGGTTGGATAAAAGAAGAAATATAATTAGAAAAGTGATGGGAGTCAACCAATTATTATCAAGAAGTACAGTAAGAGAAGTCATTCTAGAGAAGAGCAGGGCCCAGTAGAAGGGGAGCCCAAAGCATTAGGGTCCAAGCCCCTGTTGATATATGAGATAAAAGCACGTGGGAAGAATGGAAAAGAGTTAGTTACGGGAAGAGGGGGTGCATGACGTGTGAGGATAGCAGGTTGTGGATTCACTATGAGGAAAGGGAGTATTAATGCTGGAAGGTGGTTAGAGGGGGGTAAGGAAAATATGGAGTAGAGGTTGGAGTAGGATTGGCTACTCTGAGTACTATCTTTCCTGTTCTTTTTCTTTTATTTCATCTGCTTAACGTTTTGTTACTGGTTCAAGTAATAGATGTCATATCTGGGTTCCATTGTAATACCTCTGTTTCATAGACAGTTTATATACATATATATCAGTGACTATCTCCTCACAGTTAGTGAGAGACGTTTACCAGTATTTTATGAAAATATAGAGCAGGTTCCCATCAATTGGTATCAAAGCAAGCATCGTTCCGGGTAATGGTAAGTACGAGAATGGAAGGAAGACTAGTCATTGGAAAAGGAGGTGGGGATTATAAGAGATTATATGCTAAAGTTAAGGAAACATTGACAGAGATACGGAATCAGAGGATGGAGGCAGAAAGGAGAGATTCAAGAGGGAAGTCAGTGGAGGGACAGAATGACCCACATGGCTCTTTGGAAGTTGGGGGAGGTGCAACTGAGAAGGAGGGAGGCCGATATCGAAGGTTGGAGTTACCATTGTTCATGGGGAAGGATCCCATTGGATGGATATTTAAGGTAGAGAGGTATTTTGCATTAAATGGAGTAACGGAGGGAGAGAAAATGGAGGCAGTAGCATTGTGTCTCGAAGGTAAGGCACTGAATTGGTTTCAGTGGGTTAAGGCCAAAGCTCCGATCAACAACTGGGAGGCCTTTAAGCTATAATTAATGGAGAGGTTTCAACCGTCTCAAGTTGGTGATGGATATGAAATGCTTATGGCTTTGAAGCAGAAAACCACAGTTACCGAGTACAGAGAACAATTTGAGCTCTTATCAGCTCCTCTAAAAAAAGCCAGTGAGAGTATGTTGGTTGGGGCTTTCAAGAATGAATTGAAAGAGGAGATCAAAGCTGAAGTGAGGATGGCTCGTATAGAGTCCTTGAAGGAATCAATGGGCCTGACCCATAAAGTGGAAGAAAGAAACTAGATTTTAGAAAGAGCCAGGGAAGCCCGTTGGAACAAGAGTCCAAAATCAGCGGGGCAGCAGTTTACAACAACGCTGGGTACAAGGATCTTAGGTGGCAGTGAACCCACGAGAACTACGGCCATTCTAACCCACCCAAAAATAGAGACCGTGGACACGAAGCTTCCTACACTACCAACAACGTCAATGGCGAGGGGGGAAGGCTGGGTCAGGAGGCTTACTAAGGCAGAAGCCACAAAAAGAAGGGAGTAAGTCCTGTGTTATCGATGCGATGAAAAATTCTTCTCAAGTCATCGGTGCAAAGGAATTCAAGTATCTCAGCAAGAGCAAGTAATTGCAGATTCTATTGTTGGCCAAAGAAGAGGTGGAAACTATGAAGGAGACGGAGTTAGACGGTAATGAGGATGTGGCAGAAAAAACCGATGAGCTTCCTATGGAACTATCCATAAACTCCATAGTAGGGATCTCAATGGGTGGGACGATGAAGATAAAAGGGTGAAACAAGGGATGGGAGGTGATTGTCATTATCGATAGCGGCGCTTCACACAATTTTATATAAAACAAGGTGGTCCAAGAGTTATCTCTGCCAGTGACTGAAACTAAAGGTTTCAGAGTTATTGTGAGTAATGGATATACAATCTAAGGGGAAGGGGTTTGCTCAACGGTGGATTTGGAATTGCAAGGAATTCATGTATCTCAGCCATTTTTTCTGTTTGATTTGGGCAGTGCAAATGTTGTTTTGGGTATGGTATGGATGGAATTCTTGGCAGAAGTTTGTGCAGATTGGAGCAAACTCTCTGTAATGCCCCTAATTTTCGAGCACGTAAAACAAACATTTTTTTTCCACAATCAGGTATTTTTCTTAACATGCATAACACTAGTCTTTATCATAGAAATAGATACATCTAGGTTCTCTCATATATATACATTACACAGACCAAATTATAAATGTTAAAGTAGCAACAGAAGCAGAGATCTTGCTTGTAGCATTCAAAGCACATTCTAGAATACAAACAAAGTATAATTCAAAACTATGAGTTTTGAAAGCAATGTAGACTCGTCCAGAGAATATGTCACCTAACTGATCATTTATCTGCAGAATTAGATTCTGTATTCTTATTTGAAAAATATGAAAATATCGTGTAATGAGTTTGACAACTCAGTAAGCAAATAATACCTCCTATGATCTTTTAAGTCAGCATATGGATGTACTCATATTTTAAAATTTGTCACTTAAAAAATACAATTCAAAAATACATTCATATAGAACCCGTATTTCAAATATTTTCAAATAAAAGAATATTCAGATATCCAAACCATATTTAGCACAGTATAATCATTAAACATTATGCTCAGCTTTATAAATTATAGTAAAATAATAAACTTTTGAGATAAAGTTATAAATTTTTGAAATGACTTGCCTCATTCGGCGATCTGGTCAATCCAATTTAAAATAACCTGTTTCACTCGGCGATATAGTCAACCCACACACTCATTTACTATATGCATAGTGACAGATTGACTACAGTTACAATAGTGATAAGGGAATGTGAGTCCATCACCCATCTACCTCCTCATATTACCACTGTCACCAGGTTGGAGCGGCCCTCCCTCGGCTCACTCAGACTAATAGGGCGTCCCCTATTCGGTACCGTCACAAGTAATACAACCCGTAGATATTCATCCATACATATAAATACAAATAAATATATATGCATATTCATCAAATGTAATGTATAATTATCAAGCAATTTGTCATGAACTTTATGCTTGCCATTCAATCATAACCAGTAATTTTATAGTTTTACAAATCAATACCTTATGCACATAATATTTACTTTGCCAAATAATGACAAATACATTGAAAATCACATATACATACCCTTTCTTATAAATCAATATCACGTGCATAAATATTCATTTCACCATTTAATGAGAAACACATGTGAAATTAGATATACTATGAATTGAGAAATTCATTTTTCAAAACTATATTCTTCTTGAACTATAATCAAAATTGTAAGCAATTTAGATAATTTTAATGCATTTTAGAAACATATAAAAGTGTAAATATCTTATAAACATAATCAAATACACGTTCAAAGATCAAGAAGAGTATAAGGCAAGTCATAGAAATAATTATCCACTCACAAGGTAAGAGCTCCAGATTGGATAGCCCCAAAATACATTTTTCCAATTCACATTTGACTAAACAGACTTCAAAAACGTATCCAGAGGGTCCAAAAATCAAGGAAATAACTCCAAAAACTTGGTCACTATTCATAGCCAAAAAACTATTTATTGCCAAAAAATATTATTCATCGTCGAAAAATATACTATTCATCAAGAACAAAAAATTGTTAGATAGTTGAAAGTTTTCATATTTTAAAGTTTATCTAACTCCTAAATCCATCTATGATGTCAGAATTTCAATTTGAAGTCTCTAAGTAAAAGTTTTAGAGTTTACCTTTTTCTGAAATTTTCTACTTCCGATCTACGGCGATTCTACGATTGATTTGAGAAATTTTTCAGTCAAAATCGTAGTATTCTCCGTCCTGAATCCAGTGATACCTTTAGTTTTGAGATCAAAGGCCTATAGACACTCTAGATCTAGAGAGAAAGTATGAAATATTATTCACACTATTTACTATTCATTCTCTTCCTCTGGATTCCGTCTCCTACTCCTCCTTTTCTCTTTTTCATTTATAATAATTTTTATTATTATTAAATAATTAAATATTTAGATTTATTTTTATTTTATTTCATATATATTCATATAAATATCGTTTTTCATCCAAAAACATTCCAAAAATTTCTAAACATTTACATTCTCGTAAACATTTAGTTAAACTCTTAAATCATAATTTTTCTTGACAAAAATCTTAATAAAATAAAGCACAAAATAAATATCTTTATGTATAATAAAATAAAGAATATTTCTAAAAATAAAACAAAAATTTATTAAAGGCTAATATAATTATTTTAAGTAAAACAATAATTACTTTAATTAAAAGTATACTTACTTTTAGCATAACATAATCATTTTTAAACAAATAAAAATATATTTGTTTATAGCAAAACATTATTTAAAAATAAAAATTACGGGATGTTATATTCTTCTCCCTTAAGAAATTTGGTCCTCGAATTTTAACCCATCCTACCACATGTAAGGAATGAAATCAAAGCATAATTCAGAGTTACCAACCTTATTACTCAAATAATTAAGGATATATTTTATGTATATCATCTTTACTTTTTAATATGTCTCTTCACTTGAATAATTTTGCCATATAACTTAACAATGAAGACTTTTTTTCATCCATAAGTTCTTCACTTGTCGATCAACAATAAATATCGATTGTACCCATAGTTAAGTCAAATTTTTATCCAATTAAATTTTTTGAAATTAAGTAACATAAGAAGAATCTAATAGGTACTTCTTTAACATTGATGCAAGATTGTCTGTATCCACATTACTCAATCCTGATGGCAAGGCTAGGCAATATATTACTATGCCTATTTTGTTCAAGTTTTCAAAAGAGTCTATATACTAGAGCTTAATTTTTTTCTTCTTTCCAAACCTTATTACCTCTTTCATTGGTGAGTCCTTCAAGAATATGTGGTCACCAACTGATAATTTCTAATGCTCAACATTCATAGTACTTATAGACTTTTGACCAGTATTTAGCTGCTTGTATTTCTTTTCTAATCAATTCCACTTTATGCAAAATACTCAACAGATTATATATATATATATATATATATATATATATATATATATTTAAGGAACTCTTAAACCATTGTGTATCTCATTTTTTTATATCCTCAAACTCGCGTACATATATCTATAGGTCGATATTGGGAAACGCACATATAAAAGATCATATTCACATCCATATTGAGTAACTATATTTTCTTATTTCAGACTTCTATCAAATCATCTTTGATTCTCACATGTCAACATCATCCCATGAATATCATCATCTTAGTCTATCATCTATTTTTATCCTAAAATTCATTAATCAGTATGTTAAACATACGCGGCAATAAATCCACCAATCTTTTTTAACGTTTATGTACCATTGACACATATCTAACAATTCCAACTTACCTCATCACAGTAACTCTATATCCTCTTATTAACAACAATAAATTCATTATAAAAAATATTAAGCCTTTCTTAAATCATATCTAAAAGCACTTCATTCTAACTTATATCAATCCCGTTTAATTCACCCAATCATTTCAAAAAAAATTTTCCCAACAATTACTCATACATGAATTCTCAATTTCAACATAATTTACATCCTAGATATTAAACTCAATTTAGTATAATATAAACATTTAATACAAATATCTTAATCACTTACATTATTTTCAGACATGATTCTCATAGTATTCTCCATATTTTCAAATTAAGAGTTCAAAGATTAATTTAAATCTTACTTTCCATATTTTATTCCTCAAGAATTTTAACACCATTAATTCTCTTTATTACATTCGTCAAAACACCATGAGGCCATCATCCGTCCATTCTTTTCAAACTTTTCATTAATTTAACCTACTAACAACTTGGACACCATAATCGCTGAGTTTCAAAAAAAAAAAATTAACTTTTCTTGTAATGATGGAAAAGAACTTTACATTTAATGCCAAACATTAATAAGGGAAAATACAGTAGAACAAACAAAAAACATAATAAAAAACGATGCCAAAATAGAAAGTAAAAAATTTGGAAAAAGCATTGAAAGAAAATTAAAATCGGTGGCCGTAATTCTTGAAAATCTATAAACAAAATCTAACTGTTATTTCGGCAAAAATCAGTGACCGCAAGTTTTGAATATATGTACTAAAATCTACTTTAATGCTGTTGATATTCAGTGGAAAAGAACCATTTCTGAGTTTATAAAAGTCTGTGAAAAATAAAGAATACATAGTTAGCTGGTAGAATGCAGTTGACTGTTTTAAAATAGACGTAATCAATCAACTGTAAAATAAATCAGTTCAAATTAAAAATTCTCAAAATAGCTAATCGACTTAATAATACCGATAGTCGACTGGCAAGAACATTGGGAAAACAAATAAATCATTTGATTGTCCGTCTTCAACATTTAACTTGTTTGCATTTTCACTCCCTCTTTTTTTTCTACAATCACACATATCTATCACTTACAACTTTCCTACAAGAATCAAGACATCAATGTTTCATCAAGGACAACAAGAAAAAGACAAATTTCTGGTGATATCTTAACTTTATTCTCTTTATGTGTTTAATATAAACCACGATCACAATTATTGTACATATACATGTTTGCCGTCATTCTTGAAATTTTTCACCTTCAATTTAGCTAATATCTACCAATCACTCACATAGCTGTTCTAATTATGTACGGCCTATTTGCATAGCTATTGTAAATATGCCCTTCTCTGAGTTCTATAAATGCCCACGTTAGTATCTTTACCTTCATACTCAAAGTTAAGGTGTATACAGCTATAGAGGGAATCGCATTCCGTCAGTTTCGAAATATTTGTCTTTTGTAGTTTCAGTCCTGGAAAAGATAGAGTATATGAAAGCTACACAAAATCTAGGTATGGTGCTGGCTAGGAGAAAGATTCATTTAGTCTAAGGTGGAGGTAATCGTAGATTAATAGGATGTGTGTCTACAGCTGCACATATAGAAGGATCTCAAATTCTAGGTATTATTCCTACAGCTCTAGTTGCATCCAACATTATAGGGAAGACAATTGGGGAATAATTTAGGATAACTTCCTGTGATCGTGATCCTATCTACATTAAATGGTGTGATTCTATCCGCAATTCATGCGGATATTTCTTTCTGTATATAGTTACCGAGTTATGGGGGCACATATGTATCGAGATTCCCTTCCCCGTTTTCTCCGTTTTTGTAGCTTTACCGTTGCAACTCTGATGTATATATGTATCGACCTTGAGCAAGTAATACTATCGAGGAGTCCAAGGGGGTGTACTACTTCATTGACTAAAGATGCTAACGGTAGTGCTCACTTCTTTCCAACTCATTGTGTTTTACAAGACCTGTCATCGGGAAAGATGATTGGTAGTGCTGAGGAGTCCAAGGGGGTGTACTACTTCACTAAAGACAAAGAGAGTAATTTTAATTCTCAAAATTCCTGTAACAATGTCTTTACTTTTAAGAATGATGAACTTTCGTTATGGCATAAGAGGTTGGGACATCCAAACTTTCAATATATGTCTCGCATGTTTTCTAAGCTTTCTATGAATAAAGATGATCATATTTATTGTGATGTCTGTGAATTTGCTAAACACAAAAGAACTTTTTAAAATATCTGAATATAGGTCTAGCACGCCTTTTTCCATGGTGCATAGTGATCTTTGGAGTCCTTTTTCCTGTAACAATGTCTTTACTTTTAAGAATGATGAACTTTTCGCTATCAACATGTCTCATAATCCTATTCATCATGATAGAACTAAGCATGTGGAGATAGACCGACATTTTATCAAAGAGAATGTTGAGGAGGGAACTGTATGTCTAACTTATATACCGACCAAACGACAAATAGCTGATATGTTTACAAAAGGGCTTCAAAGGCAATGTTTTGAAGAATGTGCCAGCAAGTTGAACATGATAGATATCTATGATCCAACTTGAGGGGGAGTGTGATCGTGATCCTATCTACATTAAATGGTGTGATTCTATCCGCAATTCATGCAGATATTTCTTTCTATATATAGTTACCGAGTTATGGGGGCACATATGTATCAGGATTCCCTTCCCCTGTTTTCTCCGTTTTTGTAGCTTTACCGTTACAACTCTGATGTATATATGTATCGACCTTGAGCAAGTAATACTATCGACGATTCCTTTCCTCATACTCACACTTCCATACATGAGCGCATGACTAAAATGATGAGCAACGCTGATGCCTTCATTGCCATACCAAGTGGTTTTGGTATTTTAGAGGAAATTTTTCAAATAGCCTCTTGGGCACAACTGAATATGCATTACAAACCGATAGATTTGTTAAATGTTAATCACTTCTTTGATGGTCTGTTATCTTTTCTAGATCAAGCTGTGGAACAAAAGTTTATCCCACATTCAGCACGACGAATTCTCATCTCAATTTCAAATGCTGAAAAGTTGATTGATGCTTTACAAGCATTTATTCATGTACCTGATTAACTATAAGTTAAATAGAATGGACGGTAGACAACCGCAAGAAACGCAAATTAGATTTGAATCTTCATCTTTAAATGTAGTAGGACATGCCATTGTTGTACCGCTTTTACTTTCTTAGGGTCCACTTGAATACCATCTTTACCAACCATACTCCTTTAGAGTTGATAAAACTATCTTTAAATGTTACTTATAATCCTCTGTACTCTCGAAATATATTAGTATTTCATTAATAAAGATAACAATAAATTTATCCAAAAATAATTTAAATACTCTATTCATTAAGTTCATGAATGCAGCTGGGGCATTTGTCAAACCAAATGACATCACCAAGAACTCATAATGCCCATAATGAGTCCTAAAAGAAATTTTCCGAATATTCTCTTCCCTTATCCTCAATTAATGATTCTCATATCTCAAATCAATTTTTTTTGAAAAAATATTGAACACCTTATAACTAGTTAAACAGATCATCTATACGAAGTATTGGGTATTTATTCCATACTGTCACTTTATTCCACTGTCTATAATCTATGCAGAATCCCAACGATCCATTCTTTGTTTTTCACAAATAGTATTGGAGCTCTCCAAGAAGCAGTACTAGGATATATATAAATCCCTTATCCAACAAGTCTTACAACTAATTTTTCAATTCTTTGAGTTCAGTCATTATCATTCTACATGGAGGTATAGACACTGGTTAGGTTTCAAGAAATAAATCAATACCAAATTCTAATTTACGTTTCGAGATATTTTTCTTAACATGCATAATACTATTCTTTGTCATAAAAATATATACATATAGATTCTCTCATATATATATATACATTATACAGACCAAGTTATAAATGTCAAAGTAACTACAGAAGCAAAGATCCTGCCTATAGCATTCAGAGCACACTCTAGAATACAAACACGGTATAATTCAAAACTGTGAGCCTTGAAAACAACGTAGACTCATCCAAAGAATATGTCACCTAACTGATCACCTATCTGCAAAATCAGACTCTGTATTCTTATCTGAAAAATGTAGAAATATCGTGTAATGAATTTGACAACTCAGTGAACAAATAATACCTTCTATGACCTGTATTTTAAAATTTGTCACTTAAAAAATACAGTTCAGAAGTACATCCATATAGGACCTGTATTTTAAATATTTTCAAATAAAAGGATATTCAGATATCCAAAACATATTCAGCACGGTATAATCATTAAACAAATGTTGTTATGCTCAGCTGTATAAACTATAGTAAAATAATAAACGTTTAAGATAAAGTTATAAATTTTTAAAATGACCTTCCTCATTCGGTGATCTGGTCAACCCAATTTAAAATGACTTGCCTCATTCGGCGATCTGGTCAATCCACACACTCATTTGCTTTATACATAGTGACCGATCGACTATAGTCACAATAGTGATAAGGAAATGTGAGTCCATCACCCATCTGTCTCCTCACATTACCACTGTTATCAGGTTGAAATGACCATCCTTCAACTCACTCAAGCTAACAGGGCGTCCCCTATTCGATACCGTCACAAGCCATACAACCCGTCGATATTTATCCATCCATATATATATATATATATATATATATATTCATCAAATGCAATGTATAATTATCAAGCAATTTGCCATGAGCTTTACGCTTACCATTCAATCATAACCAGTAACTTTATAATTTTACAAATCAATGCCTCATGCACATAATATTTACTTTGCTAAATAATGATAAATACATTTAGAATCACATATACATGCCCTTTCTCGAGGCAATCATATAATTTTATAAATCAATATCACGTGCATAAATATTCATTTCACCATTTAATGAGAAATACATGTGAAATCAGATATACCATGAGTTGAGAAATCCATTTTTCAAAATTATACTCTTCTTGAACTATAATCAAAATTGTAAGCAATTTAGATAATTTTAATGCATTTCAGAAACATATAAAAGTGTAAATATCTTATAAACATAATCAAATACACGTTTAAAGATCAAGAAGATTATAGGGCAAGTAATAGAAAGAATTATCCACTTACAGGGTAAGGGCTCCATATTGGACAGCTCCAAAATGCACTTTTTCAATCCACATTTGACTAAATAGACTTCAAAAACGTGTCCGGAGGGTCCAAAAATTAAGAAAATGACTCGGGAAACTTGGTCACTATTTATGGCCGGAAAATACTATTCACCAATATTAAAAAGTTGTGAGATAGCTGAAAAATTTCATATCCGAAAGTTTATCTAACTCCTGAATCCATCTACGGTGTCAAATTTCCAATTTGAAATTTCTAAGTAAAAGTTTTAGAGTTTACTTTTTTCTAAGATTTTTTACTCCCGATCTACAACGATTTTACGGCTGATTTGAGAAATTGTTCGGTCAAAATCGTAGTATTATCCATCTTGAATCCAGTAGTACTCTTAGTTTTGAAATCAGAGCAATGTAGACACTCTAGATTTAAAGAAAAAAATATGAAAATACTATTCATACTATTCACTATTCATTCTCTTCCTCTACATTCCGTCTCCCCTCCCCTTTTTCTCTTTTTCATTTATACTTATTATTATTAGTTTTCAATAATTAAATATTTAGATTTATTTTTATTTTATTTCATATATATTCATATAAATACCGTTTTTCATCCTAAAACATCCCAAAAATTCTTAAAAATTTACATTCTTATAAACTTTTAGTTAAACTTTTAAACAATAATTTTTCTTGATAAAAATCTTAATAAAACAAAGTACAAAATAAATATCTTTATGTATAATAAAAGAAAGAATATTTCTAAAAATAAAACAAAAATTTATTAAAGGCTAATATAACTATTTTAAACAAAACAATAATTACTTTAATTAAAATTATACTTGCTTTTAGCATAACATAATTATTTTTAAACAAATAAAAATATATTTGTTTATAGCAAAATATTATTATTTAAAAATAAAAATTACGGAATGTTACACTCCATAAAATGCAAAGCAGGACAGAAGATGGTACATTTGCAAAGAGACCCGTCTCTCTCTAAAACCTTAGTTTCTTTCAAAGCTATGATAAGGGCCTTGAAGAAGATAGAACAAGGTTATTTGGTGGAGTTTGAGCAATTATCAACCCAAGAAGAGCGAGATCAAAACATGGAAGTGGAAAAAGTGTTACAGGAATTTGAAGGTTTATTTAAGCAGCCAACAAGGTTACCCCCACAAAGGCCATATGATCATGCCATTCAACTCAAGGAGAGGTGTTCTCCACCTAATATCAAGCCTTACTGCTACCCATATTTCCAAAAGGGTGAGATTGAGCAGCTAGTGAAAGAAATGTTGACTGCAGTAATAATTAGACACAGTAACAGCCCTTTTTCCCGTTCAGTCTTACTGGTAAGGAAGAAAAACGGGAGTTGGAGGTTCTGCATTGACTATCGGGCATTAAATAAAGTGACAATTCCTGATAAATTCTCAATTTCCAGCCATCGATGAGTTATTAGATGAATTGGAAAGGTCTGCTGTGCTTTCAAGGCTAGATTTAAAGTCAGGGTATCACCAACTAAGAATGAAAATGGAGGATGAATTAAAAAACAAGATTATAATATATATAAATAGAACCATAAAACAATAACATAATGAGTTATAACTCACAATACAATGAAGGATCATCCCATAGAAATTATAACATCAAACAATGAAGGATAACTAGAAACCAGTAGACATAACAACCAGAAAAAGCATCATCCCGGAGAAATTATAACATAAAAAATGGATAAAATGTATGCATAAGAGAAACACTAGAAACCACAATTTTCTAATCTTTCAGCATAACAACCTTCAAGTTGTTTTGGACTAAATGCCTTAAGTATAGTTTATCCAAGCTAAAAGAGAGATAGAGATGGAGATGAACAGCATTGAAGGCAAAGACAAGGTCATGGAATGGGCAAGAATGGAACAGAGCTACCTAAGAGCTATGCCTGTGAGAGAATGAAACAAAGCTACGTGAATGGAACAGAGCTACCTAAGAGCTGCACCTGTGCGAGAATGAAAACGAGCCACGCGAACGGAACAAAGTTGGGCAACAACGAAACAAAGCTACACAGTGACAGAGATTGAAGGTCGGTGACTGGAGGCAATGAGGAGGAACAGGCAACTAGAAGAAAAGAGACAATGAGGAAGACCAGGCGAACAGAAGAGAAGAGGAACTAGCAGAGACGATAAAGTGATCAGGTATTGAGGATATTAGGGCCCAATTAAAAAGCTAGACACTTTATGTCCAAAAAAAGTGTCGGACACATTCAAGAACTTGTCTAATACGTGGCTGAAATTTTTTTTTTTAAGATTTGGACATGGGACAAGGGTTGGACATGTATCCCCAACATGTCTGAGGTGTGTCTGTGTCTGTGTCTGTAGAGTGTTCGACACGTCGACATGCCTTTAAACGAAATGTCCATGCTCCATAGTGTATAATCCAATTCACTCTCCTTTTGGGTGGTATTTTCATTTGGTATCAGGGACTGATTCTCATTTTCGTTCTTAATAGCTAGAGATAGATCAAAAACATTTCGAGAAATGGCACACTATGCACCCCATGAAGAATTGTACTTTATGGAAGGACACTCCACCACTAGACCTTATTTCCTTAACAACAAACGCTCATTGGAAGGCAAAGATGAACATATTCACTCAATCCACTAAGTATTTAGCATAGGAAGTGATAGTTAAAGGTCTAAAAATCCCAAAGAAAATAGTGGATAACCGATAAGTGGTCAAACTCAAAAAAGAATGGAATGAGATAGACATGCAAATTGTTCAAATCAATGCTAGAGCTATTAGCATTTCATATTATGCAGTGAGTGGGCAGGAATATGACAAGTCAAGGAGACCAAGATAAACACGCATGTACAAGAGTACAAGCTATTTATGATGATGACATGTGCACCGAGGAGATGGCTATAGTTCCTGTTGATGAGAAAAGATGAGGTTACTTTAATTGATGAGTTGAGTGAAGTTAGTTTAAAAAGGAAAAGGGTTTTTGAGAAAAGCCCAGAGAAATTGATTTAAAAGCATAAGCCCTCCCTGGTGTTTCTTATGGAAACCAGGAATAATTCTAAAAGATTAAAAGGTATAAGGGTAAGAAGGTTTAGTTTTGACAATTTTTGCTATATTGAACCAGAAGGGCTGTCAGGGGTTTTAGCTCTTTGGTGGAAGGAAGTGGATGTTACTTTGTGTTTAAACCAAAACAAAAAAAAATATTTTGCATGCTAAACTGGAATCTAATACTATGCATCTTCATGGTTTGTAATCTTTAATTTATGGCCCTCCTAAGGAAGCTGATAGTTCAAGCTTTTGGGATAATATGAGAAGCTTTAAACCTGGAGATGGTGAGCCTTGGTTCTGCATTGGAGATATTAATGATCAGGCAGCTCAATTTGAGAAATTTGGAGGAAGGATTTGTAGGGAAAGGAAGTTTACCAATTTTCAGAATTTTATGTTTGACTGTGAATTGGTGGATATGGGTTTTCAGGGTGATCGATTTACCTGGACTAATAAGCAGTTAGGGGCAGCTCATGTTAAAGAAAGGTTGGATAGAGTTGTTTGTAACAGTGCCGGTAGAATTAATTTCCCTAGAGCTCAAGTTGTCCATCAAGAAGCTATGGGTCTGACAGCTGCTCGCCCTTGATTAAGAATTATAGAGATTTTAAAACCTATAGAAGTTTCAAATCTGAATTACTTTTAGGCAGATCATGAATAGACGTTAAATTGCTAAAATTTTCTTTTTAGGTTCACACACACACACACATATATATACATATACCAAAAAAGGTACCATACAGGCATTTGGTGTATAAGAAAATTATAAACAGCCTACTTCATGCATCATGCCTTTTTCCTTGGTTCAGTAAAGGAGCTAAAAATAGAGGCTTGCCTCTAGGGAAAAAACCATCATGCTTTTTTTTTCCTTTTAGAAATAGACATAATTCATCTATGTATCATTATCAATCTCGTCTAAGATTAGAAAAAAAAGAAAAAAGAAAAAAAAAAGGTTACAAACACGGAAAAAAGTATACATTACAACAAGAGAAATCAAAACAGGCTTAATAACTATATGGGATTAACTAACTGGCAACCAGGACTTATAATGTAATTGTTTATTCATACTAAATGAATCAGCTGAAAGAGGGATATGGATGCTTGATTTTCTTTATTTCTTCCTTAATGATCACCCTAAGCATTAACACCACCAGATATCAAATCACCTCAGAACCTCTCAAAACCAAACGAAAGAGAGAGAAAATAAATGCCCAGAAAGGAAACTACCTTGCATGGCAATCAATTCTTGCTTCCTAGCTCGGAGTGGCACCGTTTATAGAAGCCCCCTTTGCTGCTCTGTGGGGTAGAGCCAAGACCGGCGAGTAGCGACAGGCGGTGTCGAGAGTTGGCAGAGGGAGAGAGACTAATCAACACTCAGTTTTTTTTTTGGGTAATAGTGGATATGTTCAGCCCGAGCCCAAATCATGTGTCGTGGCCTTTTGCAATGGGCCTGATCCATTAGAATTGAACCCCCAAAAAAAACTCTATTGGGAGAGAAAAAACAAATAAGAAAACTAAATTATATATCAAACCATGCCAGGTATTGCTTCTTTTAGATGTGTAGCTTGGAATTCAATAAGAGTAATTATTCATGTTATGCAAGTTCAAACCTTTTTATCTTCAAGAGTTAATGTTGGTGGCCAACTCTCTCTAGAGAGATCTGTAAGCATCCAATTCTTTTAGTGAACTCTTTGATATATCTCTCTTTTATGTTAATCTTAAAATGTTTTACATAGGTGTTATGAATTTAGTAAATATAAATGTAGAGTTGAAAAGAAATCTTGTATATGCACTGATAATGTGATGATTTGATAATAATATTATAATAATTTATCCTTATTATCTTTCTTTTTCTTACCAACAAAAAAAAACGATAAATAATTGAGTTACTCTATTTTACATGTTTTATGAAGTTTGATGTTTCATTTTATCTTATATTTTTTTTCTTTGAATGTGCGAGGTTGATTGGTCTGATTATTGTTGTGTGCATATATATATTGTTTTTATCTTCTAACTTTAGTGTCTATTTAATTATATGACTCATTTGAAAAAAGAAATATAAAAGAAAACAACCTTTGTGGATCCATAAATTATTGAGGATGCTTTTTTACTCTTCATGAATGAGTAGATAAACTACAACATTCTTAGGGTCAGCCCACATGCCACATGTTTTTTTTTAAATTATAACTTGATTTTTTTAAAAAAAATAATTACCACTTTCAAGAAGTTGCAAAATGGCAAATTTATGTAGAGAAAGACAAACTCTTGTTCCCTTTTAATATCAATAATAGAATGAATTGATTAGGCCAAAATAAAAATAAAAATGATAGAATTGATTTAATGAGTCATTTGCAATTTCACAATTTGAATTAGTTTATATGTCAATCATATAATTAAGAGGGAAACTATATGTTCATTCCTCACATATAGGTAGATTTTTAATTTAGTCTATCACATATTAATTTTTTTTTATTTTAGTTTTCGATATATGAAAATGTTTGCAATGTCACCTTTTAATTAAGTTACAATCTAAAATTTGATAATAGACTTAATTGTATTGCTGAAGTTATAGCTTTTTGACATATCCATCTAACTTGACATAAGAAGTGAAACTAACTTAATTATTTGATACTCATGTTATATTCATAGACAAAATTCCTAACTTCTCAATCAAATTAAATGTTTTTAGAAAAAAATTTCCTACGAGCGCCAATTCATATTTTAAGTCAGATAAATATAATAGAAAACTTTAATTTTAGAAGTAAGCTAAGTTTGGTATTAAATTTTGGATGGTGGCTAAAATGAAGGCTATCATTGCAAGCATTTTAATTTGTGATAGACTAAATTGAAAAAAAATTAATTTGTGAGCAACTAAATTGAAATTTCACCTATCTATTAAGGCAAAAATAAATTTTTTCTTTAGAATGGCGAGTAGATTCCTTAGCCAAAAGATTACACAAGAGAGCAAGGAAGGGGAAAAAATGGACTATACCTATAGGAGTTTGAGAAATTGTCATTTCATTTTAAAATAGTCACAAAGGTGTTAAATTGTTAAAATGTAACTCCTTGTAATAGACTAAGACTAATAGATGATGTGTAGTTGATCCATATTTACATATGCTTATCTACATGTAAAGAAATGACATTTGCCACTACAATGATGAATTTTAGTAATCATTGTCTTCCATAACAATAAGCCTTATTAAATTGAGAAATATCCTCATAAATAACATAATATAATGTGATAGCTAAATACACTGCTAAAAGGTATTATCTATTCACAAAGCATTTCAGCCATAAAAAATGGTAGTTGTTTCTACCCAAGTTACAACCCTTAAAGAAATTCTTTTGCCATCCTAAACATATTTAAGGTAATTAAATTTGATACATAAAGTTCAAGATGAGAACAATTTTGGTTAACTTTGTCCACACAATTCCCAAACTTTGCAATAAAGTTAGGATAAACAAAAATTAATAAACAAACAAGCAAAAGTTTAGCTGCAATTATCACGTAAGAAAGTATCATTACTAGTACTAGAAGCAATTATAAGCCAACAAAGTCTTACTAATGTCACAAATATGGCATTAAACAATGACAAGCCTCCTCATTGAGGCATAAACCAGTTTAAATTGGCTTGACTAAAATCTAACACTGCCAGAAACAAACAAATGGTACTTACTTGGAACTTAACTTTGTAAACGCCTAGAGAATCAAGCTTAGATTTCAATTCAAGATAAACTAACATCAAGCCATGAAATGCTTTGTGATAAAGGAAAAAGAACAATCATTAAAAGAATTATGTAGATGTAGCTAGTTAAAGAGAAATATCCTTTTACAAAAGTGCTTGACAAACTGTTGATCAATCTTAGAGGGGATGGTAGTGCAATGTAGCAATGATGGTGTGGCAGTGCTCCTTGTTGGAGTGGACGGTAAATCCTAGTTGTTACAATGGCTCAAAGAAGAAGATGGAAGAGGTGAGTTTCATACTTTTGTGTTATGAGTTTGTCTAATCGACTTTCATCAAAACTTTGGAATAAAAATTGTATTTTGGTCATTCATAGAAAAAGTCATTCTCAAATTTATTTGTATGTTCTTTTTTGGTACAAAAAAATTTAGGTTGAGGATATGGCATCTCAATCTAGGGTCAGGGTTGGTCTCAGTGATTTGTCTATTTGTACTTTCTTTTTCGGTAAAAAAAATTTAAGTTGAGAAAATTGTGTCTCAATCCAAAGTCAGGATAGGTCTTGGAGCTTAGTGAGCACTTACAAATGTCTTACAAATAACCTACTATTAGAAGACAAATGATAGAATTCAAAATTAAACGTGATTGTCAAGTTACAAAATTTTCTCTTTATTACTTGACTCACCATAGCTTTTATTTATATCTTCGATTGTCTACTTAGAATTTTTTTTCACTCAAACAAAAAAGAATTCTACCTATTAACGCCACTTATCACCTAAAAAAATGGTGATGTGAACCCCTGACATGAACCTCACCAAGAGTAGTGAGACTTGGAATCAATATAGAATCTAATTGAAAGGATCGTGTTCTAATCAAATTTATAACAAAATAAATTAAAAAGAAAGTGACATTGACCCATTATCTATAAAGAGATAAGAACCGAAGGTATAGGAAATATTGCAGACACTACACTCAAGAAAGAGGAAGAAGATTTGTAAGTGATAAGTCTTGTTTGAACGCCACAAGATAAATCTTGATAAGTTCAGAAAATTCCTTAAAGAACCAAAGAGAAAACCCTTTCAATATTATAAATGATAAATTGAATTGTTTATGAGCATACATGCCTATTTATAGGCGAATAACATAAACTAATAAGGAAAACTATATAGGAAACTCCTATAGGACAAGAAAAATTAGAAATAGGAAACTGTTCTAGAAACTATTAAATAGGAAACTCCTATAGGGCAAGGGAAAAATACAAATAAGAAACTCTTCTAAAAACTATTAAATAGGAAACTTTCCTAATAAAAAAAAACAAACACTAAAAATAAATAAATTAAAAAAAATGTAGCTTAAATTGGGCCATTAAATAAATATATTATTTTGGGCCTATATTCAGTCTTCAGCCTCGAATCTTCTTGTAATTTAGGTCCATATTTAAATTGATTGGTCTTGACCCATATTTAAATGGATTTTAATAACATTGACCAGTTTTAGCTCTTCTTTTGTAGTAATGCAGGTATCTCCTTTTTGGGCCTCTAGAATTAAATCATTAAATGCTTCTTTTTATCTTTTAACCCGAGCTCTTATGACAGGTCCACTTGAGACTTCAAGCAGGTCTGCATTCCATTTCCATTCACTAGCCATGCTTACATCATTACCCTCTTCTTGAAAAAGATTTGTCCTCAAATCAGCACCTATATAAAAAAGAGTTAAATCAATAACTTTGAAACACACATTAACATTATCATTACTTAGAACATCTAGCTTGTAGGCATTGATATTGATTCTTTCAATCACTTGAAATAAACCATATCCTCTTTGAAATAGTTTCAAATGCCTTTGAGGTAGAATCATTTTCTTTCTCATATGCAACAAAACCCAATCTCCAGGCTCAAATACAACTCTTTTGTGTCCCTTTTTAGGTTTGTTGACATAGTACTTAATTTTTCTCTCAATGTCTTGCCTTGCCTTCTTATAGATTTGCTTAAAAAAATTGGCTTTCTTCCAACCATCTAAGTTAACACGCTCAATACTTCTAGGCATGTCATGCAATCTCACAATTTTCTTGAAAAACAAATCAGCAATATAAGATGTATCATCGGTTTTATGATATGGTATAAAATGTTTCATTTTAGAAAACTTATCAACAACCACATATATAGAATTGCTACCCCTTTTTGACCAAGGTAAATCCAACTTAAAATTCATAGATATGTCAACCCAAGGTTCATTACGTATGTATAAAGGAGCATATAAACCATGAGACTTCATCTTAAACTTAACTTGTCTACAAGTTAAAAACTGTTCACATATTTGTTTTGCATCATGTTTCATATGTAGAACATCTAAAGTTTTAGATATGCCAAAATGCCACATTAAACCACCTCCATGAGCTTCCCTAACAAACAAATCCTGCAATGAATATTTAGGCATACACAATTTATTTTCTCTAAACATAAATTTATTATGCCTAAAGAACTTATCAGATGCCACTTTCTCACATGCATTAAGAACATTACCCTGCAAAAGAGAAATTTCAACATTGGGTAAATAAGAGTTAAGCTCATTAATATAATCATTGGCAAAATTGAAAAAATATTTTTTTATCACACTTTCTCTTGCATAAAAATTCATTTGTTTTCTCTCGATTTTTCTTTCAATGACCCAATTGGTTCTTTTAATTTCTCTATCAATTTTCTCAGCCTCTCTCTCATTTTCTCTCTTACTTTTTCTGTCCTCTATATCTTTTTCTCTTATAATTTTCTCAACATCTCTCTCTTTTTCTCTCTTAATTTTCTCGACCTCTCTCTTTTTTTCTATCATACTTTTTCTGTCCTCTATATCTTTTTCTCTCATAATTTTCTCAACATCTCTATCTTTTTCTCTCTTAATTCTTTCACTCATTTTCTTTTATTCACTCTCTTTCTTTTGTAACCTCACTTGATCATCATAGTAGTCTTTAACATTTTTAGAACCTTGAGTAGAGCTTTGCAACTTCTTAAATAAGTCCCTATGGTAGTGACTTGGAATAAATCGCTTCCTCATAATTATTTTCATATCCTCCCATGTCTCAATAGACCTTTCTCCATTTCATCTCCTGCTTAAAATCAATTGATCCCACCAAATAATAGCATAGTGATATGATCTTAATTAAACATGATTTTAATACCTTTATGCTTACCTTTTGTTTGATTTAAGTAAAATATAATTAGGAATTAGCTTAGTTTTGTGTTTTGTGTTGTAGGAACAAAGGAAGAAGAAAATGGAAGAAAAAGATAAGAAATTCATGGAAAAATGCTACATTGCAACGATTCCAGACCTTTCAGTACTGTTTTAAGAATATCTCCCTCTTATGAACTCCAATCAATGTGATTCAAGTGGCTATGAAACAATAACACAATCCTCTACAACTTTTATGTTGAACACTTGGTCCAATTCGGGAGATTTCATAGCGTTACAAAGCTTGCAAATCAAAATCATAGTGCAACAGGGTGAATTCTGACCTTTGGTCACTAATTTTATAATATCTCCTTCAATTTAGATCCGATTGAGGTGATTCCAGCGGCTATGGAAAGAAGAGACATAGAACTGCAACTTTCATGTTCGGTACTTTGGCAAATTCTAGAAATTTCTGGGCGCTGCGGTGCTTGCAAGTGAGCACCGCGGCACTGAACAACCCAGCCAAGTTTCGCTGTCTGTGAGCGTCGCGGCGCCTGCCGCCGCACCAGGCCGCTGAATTCGCGATTTTAAAGGTTTTTTGACTCCAATTGAAGCCCGATAGGTCAAAATTTGACCTAGAAACACTCCTACATCAATTAGGAGGAGTTAATCTATAAAAAGGGGAGCAAAACAAGCAGAGAGGGGATCCAATTCTTGATCCAATCTTTCACCGAATTCTTCATCTACATTCTTCAATTCTTCTTTTGTTTATCTTATGGCCCTGCGTGGCTAATTCTCTTTTAGTTGGTTGAGGTGAGTTGAAACCTCAAGAGATTTTTATACATTGTGAGATGTGGATCTGATGTTATTATTTCAATTTGTTTTGAATATTGATTGTTCATCTGTTCTTATTCTTAATGATTATGCATATGTTTGCTAGGAGGCCTACTAGTATTTCGTCTGTTTTAATCTACCGCTGAATTGTGTTTTGAACAAAGTCTTTAATTCTGCGATTCGTGAGGCAAATAGGTTTAAGGGTTTTGGATTATAAATCGTTGAACCTATGATGAATGATTGACTAAATTAGATATAGCCGATGTGTTTATATTTGTTTAGCTTTGTCAGTTTCTCTAGTTCTTCATGCGGTTAACAAGTTATATTTTACCGATGTGCTAAAAGATGGCTTGTTGATTAGGGTTTAATTAGTGCGATTGTCATTAATTTGCTAGGCTTAAGGAGAAACGGGGTTAAAACCCCAATGATAGATATTCATTTGCAGATTGATTATGTTGTCGATGATCAATGTAATCCCTTGATGGTGGATACCAACCGAAACCAACGTCTTTATCATTAATCACTTTCACTTATTTATTTTCATTATTATTTACTTTACTTAATTTGCGATTATCAATTCCCCCCTTTTAATCACATAAGGTAATTCCAGTCTCTGTGGGATCGACCCTTACTCCCACTACTACAGGTTAGTTTTGAGGTAAGGTATTAATTTGAGTGCACCTGCGACAGTGCGCACCACATAGTCAGTAAATCCCATGATAGCTAACTTTACCATTTTCAACTCAGAATAATTGTGACAACCAAACAACAACTCCATCATTCTCTTCCAATTTAGATAAGTTTTGGGGTCATTTTTGCCTTGAAACGACGGAACCTTCATCTTAAAACTATGCAAGTTATTATTTTCCCAATTCCTAACTTCTCTAAACCTCTGACCATATCTTCTACTTAAATCTCTGTCAATTTCATCAAAATCATCTCTATAATACTCTCTACCTTCAAAAATCATTTTCTTCTGTTGAACTATCTCTCTCCTATGCATATTGAGAGTATTTTGTGAATTCTCTACCCGATCTAAATGTTCATGCACTTGTTCTATCTCCTCTTTCAAAACTCGCCTCATCTTACTCACTAAAGTTTCCATCATTAACTTTGGATCCACCATTCCCGACATACCTTCGGAAGTATTTTTGTCCTTGTTGTGTGACATGATTTTCCTACAAAACAATATTAGAGTAAAACAAATTCTCACAACATTAACTCACGTGTTTCTCTCAAAATTAATAGCACTCACACTCGTGTTTACTCAAATTTTGGCTTTTTTCCTCTTATGAGCTCACACTCTCTTGTCTTTTTTTCTCTCTTAGTCCCCTTTTTCAGTTCTTTATTGAACTCAAACAAACTCACACAAAAATCTTCTTGCAACAATCCAAACTCAACTAATAGAGTACAAAGAGAAAAGGAAGAGAAAAACAAATAGAATTTTAAGAAGCAATGGAAGAAAAACAAACAGAATTTTAAGAAGTAAAGGAAATAAGGCAATAGAACTTTAGGAAAAATTAAAGACAAGATAAGTAATAGAATAAGAAAATTAGAACAAGAAGCAACTAAAATAAAAAGAAATCAATGACTAAAGGAAAGAAAACAATTGAGATAGGAAAAAAAATCAAAGTAAGATAAAACAAACAAATTAGAAGATCAAAGCAAGAGAAACAATTAAAGCAAACAAAATTATTAGTTACCCTTTTTTTAGACCAGATTGGACAAACTAGGTGAAAACTTGAATCTCAGCAATAATGGATTCTAATTATTTTTTTTTTCAGATATGCACTTGAATTAGGAACAGTAGAAATAAAATGAAAATTAGAAGATGAGAAGAACGAAGAACATAAAAAAAAGATACAAGATAGTAAGATGGAATAATAATAAAATAAATAAATAGGATAGATCAAACCTGATTTAGAACTTCGGCTCTGATACTAAATGATGTGAACCCCTGACATGAACCTCACCAAGAGTAGTGAGACCCGGAATAAATATGGGATCCGATTGAAAGGATCGTGTTCTAATCAGATTTATAACAAAATAAATTAAAAAGAAAATGGCATTGACCCATTATCTATAAAGATATAAGAATTAAAGATATAAGAAATACTGAGTTTCCACACCATTATTTTACAAACTACACACCATTATTTTACAAACATTTATACAAAGATACATATTAGTTCTAATCATCTATGTCGACTACTTCCGGGGACACTGCTGCGGGTGGCACCTCCACCGGAATCTCAGTCACATCTACTATAGATACATCTGATATAACTGGTAGTTGCCCAAGGTAGGGCACCTTGATCCAACGTACGAAAATAATAAGTTTCATTGAGAAAATCTGCATTATTCTTCTGAACATGATATAGAAATATAGTGAGAATTAAATTCTAGTAGGTTCAACAATAAATCATAATTTACCATCAATATAGTTCATCATGTCATGTTCAGCTGTATAAATTACAGAAAATATCTTTGGTCACATGAATGCATTATATCTATACACATAAGAATCATACAGTAATGATATGTATGATAGGATTAACTATTTTCATAATATCATATGATTGCCATCAACTTATTCTCATTCCAAGCTACCCCGGTCAGGGTGAGTATCCTCTACTCTTCGATACGGGCTTTTCTCGCTCCGTCCGACATGGCACACTTTCTCTTTCTTTTCTCATAATCATAATCATAACCGTTGGTGGGGTGTCCCCTACTGGTGCACCATACGGATTGCCATGTGACCGTGCTTATTTCTTTTCTTTTCACAATGATAGCCAAAAATATGCTTTCAATAACAAGTATGTTCATCAAAATATAACTATTACCATAAATCATTGGTAATCATGCCATGAACATAATCATTTCAAATATCACTTTATAAAATATTTTCATGTCAGAATTTTACACTTAAGATGGTAAGAAATTCATATAACTGTAATGGCTATGGCATATACTAGTCATTTATAAGATTCGTCTTCTTTTTTAAATATTAATTTTATTTCTTTATTTTCTTGATGCAGGTTTTCATCATATCTAACCTTCTCTTACTAATCAAAGCATAACTCCCTCAATTGAACTCCGATGTAGGTGATCTTGGTGTCCATTTCAAGATAAAACAAGTATCTAAAACTATTATGCTGAATATTGTAGCGAAATATTAAGAAATCAAGGTGATGTTACTCCCTAAATGTACAGGTTATTTCTTCTCGGATAGGTTCTGACCTCTACCTACTAATCGGACCATATCTACCTCATATGGACTCCAACTTGAGTGATTCTAGTGGCTAAAAATTCGTGACACACATATCTATAATTCTTATGTTAACTATTTATTTCAATTCCATACAGATAATTTCCAGAAATTAAAATACAGAAGCTATCCTAACATATTCTTCCCTGATGAACCATTTTCTGACCTTTGACTACAAATCAGCTCATATCTTCCTCATATGGACTCCAAATTGAATGATTCTAGTGGCTAAACATCCGCGACACACAGTGCTATAATTCTTATGTTAACTATTTATTTTAATTCCATACAGATATTTCCCATAAATTAAAATACAAAAGCTATCCTAACATATTCTTCCCTGATGAACCATTTTCTGACATTTGACTACTAATCGGACCATATCTACCTCATATGGACTCAAAATTGAATGATTCTAGTGGCTAAAAATCCGTGACACATATATCTTTAATTCTTATGTTAACCATTTATTTTAATTCCCTACAGATAATTCTCAGAAATTAAAACACATATGCTATCCTAACATATTCTTCCCTGATGAATCATTTTCTGACCTTTGCTTACTAATCGGACCATATCTACCTCATATGGACTCCAAATTGAATGATTCCAGTGGCTAAAAATCCGTGACACATATATATTTAATTCTTATGTTAACCATTTATTTTAATTTTCTACAGATAATTCCCAGAAATTAAAACATAGAAGCTAAAAATTTTGCCACCCATAGCCATACCTATACAGAACTTTCTATACCAGTCTAAGTATTCAAACATACATCACATACAAGATCAATATGTAACATGATATAGTAACATCATGACCAATCATCAAAGTTCTAAGATCAAAATCTCATATAAATATTATAAGTTTTAAAAGTTTTCTTCAAAAAGAAATATTGTTAAACTTACCTAAGAATCTCCCTAACTCACTTAGTAAATTAGTTTTCTTGTTTACTCTTAAAAGAAGTATCAAGATTTCTCCCTTCCCTTAGCTTTTCTATCAGCTTAGGTAAGAGAAGGAGGGTGAGTTTTTGAACCTCAAGGATGAAGAAGAAAAATGGATTCAAGTGGGAGATTAAGGTAACTTACCTTGAGTACTTAGCCTTCTAAACTTCTCCTTCTTCTTACTTCCATTCTTCTCCTCTCTTTCTCTCATTTCCTCCCTCTACCTTGCTTCTATTTCTCTCTCTTCCTCACTTGGACGAAATTAAAATGTTGTAGGGGTGGATTTTGCTTAAATAGACAACCAAATAATACACCTTTCATGATTATGGGTCTACCTTATCACAATTAAGATACACTTTGTTGAATTTTTGGAAAACAAACAACTTATGTTCTTGTCTTCCTCTTCTTTAGTCAAGATATGCATAGGAAATGGAGATTTGTATTTTGAAAATTATGATGATATGTTCTTAAGATAAGGGACAAGGTCCCTTTGATTTAGGGATTCATTTCCATTTTTTTTTTGTCTTAAACAAGTATAATAGGTTTGCCTTTTTAGGTGGCAAATTTCTAGCCCTTGAATCTCCATTATTTGGTTGATATTATTTGTGTGGGATAGGAATGTTTTGTCCTAATGCCATGTATTATCATACCACTTGCTAAAATTATGAGTGTAGGATATAGATGTTTTTGTCCTAAAGCCTTGTATTATCATGCCACTTGCCAAAATTATGAATGTAGAATCACACTACTTGCTAAATTTTTGTCTTAAAGCTATGTAACCTAATCTTTATTATTATTACATTATTATATCATCACCTAATTTATTTTATTTTATTTTTCCTCTTGGATTTGGGCTTATTCCTACCCATTATGGGCTTATTGCTACCAATTTTCTTTGCTTTGGATAAAATTCTACTTTTCTTGGAGGGTTTGGTCACATTTTCATAATTTTTGGGCTATTGATTCAATTACTATATCCTAGTCCAAGTCTATATTTTATTTCTTGCCTAAGTTATCCAATGGGCTTGCTAGAAACTTATGTGAAGTGAAAAAACTCTATATGAAGTGTCCATAGGTAAAAGCCCAATGTATGGGTAAAGATGTTAAACTTAGTAACTCTAGTTCTTGAATTAGGAAAAATTACCCTAATCCAATGTTTTTGAAATTTTAAGACCTTTAGTTGTTTCTAAAAATTTATCTTCCTTATCCAATAGTTTTGCATCTCTTTAGTATGTTATTTCTATTTTTTTTCCCTATTAGGTTTTCCTTCTTTATTTGTTCTCTTAATGTTAGAAACATTTTCTATGCATATACATAAGGTGAAGAATTTCTAAGGATTATATTTCCTTAGATATCTAAAATATTGTCTAATAAATTTTATTTCCTTAATTAAATATTTATGTACTTTTATCAATAAAAGAAACGAAATTAGGGATGTTACATTCATGAGCATACATGCCTATTTATAGGTGAATAACCTAAACTAACAAGGAAAACTATATAGGAAACTTTTATAGGACAAGGAAAATTAGAAATAGAAAATTGTTCTAGAAACTATCAAATAGGAAACTCTTCTAGAAACTATTAAATAGGAAACTTTCCTAGTCAAATAAACAAAACAAAAAAAATAAATTAATTAATAAAACGTAGCTTAAATTGGGCCATTAAATAAATATATTATTTTGGGCTTATATTCAGTCTTGAGCCTCGAATCTTCTTGTACTTTAGGTCCATATTTAAATTGGTTGGTCTTGACCCATATTTAAATAGGTTTTAATGATATAGACTAGTTTTAACTCTTCTTTTGTAGTAATGCTGATATCTCCTTGTTGGTCCTCTAAAATTAAACCATTAAATGCTTCTTTTAATCTTTTAGCCCGAGCTCTTATGACAGTTTCACTTGAGACTTCAAGCAGGTTTGCATTTTATTTCCATTTGCTAGCCATGCTCACATCAAAGGGTCACTGTTGTTGTTTTAATTAAAACTCGCAAGTGCATGAATCTATTGGAGTATAGGTTTAGTGGTGTACAAGGTCGATCCCACGAAAATTGCCAATTGAGAGAAAACTCTAATTTAAATCCAAAATCAATAATTCTAAACTAATTCCAGATTGTTTGTTTGTGATAAGAATATTAAATTAAATATGCAAGAAACTAATGTACTGAAATTAAATAAATATGTTAAGGTTAGGGGATCAACTCTTAGTATATCAAATAAAAATAAATTTAACTCTTTTATTATTCAATTAGAATCCTTACATGAATAAGGTTCAAATCAGAAGACATGTTAATTTAAGCTCACCTTATGTTTATACATGAATTATATTTACCTTATTTTTATTGTATTACTAATATCTAAAACATTCTTGTAAAATGGATTCAAGTATATGTTGTGCCAATTGTCATGTTCTCTATAATATATCAAGATTCACATTTCACAAGATTAAAAATACAAAGGTGCAAAAGATAACTTGTAAATGGATTCAAGCATAAATTGTGTCAATCATTATATTGTCTACAATAAATCAAGATTGATTCAAGCATTTATTGTGCCAAGGATTGTCTACAATATATCAAGATTCACACTTCACAAGTTTAAAGAAGAATGCAAAAATATGAGTGATAACTTGTAAATAGAGTTAAGCATACATTGTGCTAATTATCATATTGTCTACAATATATCAAAATTTACATTTTACAAGTTTAAAGAAAAATACAAAAATGAGAAAGGTAACTTGTAAATGGAGTCAAGCATATATATTGTACCAATTGTTATATTGTCTACAATATATCAAAATTCCCATTTTATAAGATTAAAATATGCAAAAAATGAGAAAGGTAGAAAACTAATTAACATAACAAAATAAAATAAAATAGGTGGCAAAGCGAACCATTAAAAAATAAAATTAGGAAGTAGGTGGCAAAGCCAACCATGCACAATAACAATAAGAAATAGGCGGCAAAACCATCCATTAAATAATAAGAAAAAGAAGTAGATTGCACAGCTAGCCATTGAAATATAACATAAAAAATAAGGAAGTAAATTCAACATCAAATATAAACATTAAATACTTACACAAGAGTTAAATAAATTATTATTTCTCTACCAAGAGTTTCATCCTTTCACCTTAACATGATGATATTCTAAAAGAAAGGAAGGATAACAAAATATCTATAGAAAGAAGAACATTACAATAGCTCAAAACAAAGCTTTCCCCAGCTCTCTCTCCAGCCCCCAACTCACTCCTCAAACCCTCTATTTATAGGTACAATTAGGTGTGGTAATTGTCAAAATTGTTAGGTAGGAAGTTGTAAAAAGTTGACAATTTGGATTCCATCATGTGCACCGAAATTGAACCTTGAATATCTTTTTGAAATCAGCAGAATTTGATCAACGTGAAAGTTGTAGAAAATTTTATTATCTTTTCGTCAAGACAAATTTTAGAAAAATTGTATACGTAATTTGTGACTTATGATCAAAATATTATAGCAAAGTTGGGCTGGGCTGCAGCAGCAGACAGATTATATTCTAGTTCACTTTTGGCCCTTTTAATGTCAGACTTTTTTGACCACTTGAACATGAAAATTGTACCCAATTGTATCAGCTACCCACCTACCAAATTTTATATATATTGGATATGTATATTTTGAGATACGACCCAAATATTATAGTAAGGTTGGGCTGAACTACAAACAGCAAACATATTTTCAACATTGGGTGTTTTGTCTTGAATCTTTATGTTTTAGTTCTTTTGAAAATGTGGTCATAAATCAAGATTAAATTTGTGCATATATCCATTAGGATGTGTCTCAATAGTCAATATGATAATACTTCTTACTTAGTCATCTTCAATGAGTTTGTTTTATCTACTTGATTTATATATATCGTTCTCAAAGAACCACAATTTAACTCTGATTTCTCCAATTGAGTCAATTTTCTATTCTTCTCTCCATCTGTAAAAATACACAAAACTAAAGACAAATAAGGGAGATATATGTTTAATTATGGCAAAAAGATAAGATGAAAATATTTATTTTATGAGTATAAAAGTCACTCATCAGTCACCTTTTAAACCAAAAGCATCACCATGGCTTATTCCATTGCTTCCTTTTGAGCTAGATTTCCTTTTTTTGTGTGTAACAAATACATTGCATTCCAATAGTCATTTATAGCTTTTTCGTGCATTCAAATTGCTGTGACTAAGAGTTTACCCAGCCTTATGCAAAAGTCATGGGCAATCCTAAAAACCAAAATAGATTGGGTGACTAATCTTCTTCCTAATCTATAGTTTCATTGCCTTCGCTATCCTTTCTTTCTTATAAATCCCAATACCAATCCTAATCCCTTCCCATTTCCCTTTTTACATATTTCCTTCCCAAGTCTATCTCACTTATCTCTTATTTCTCTTTACCTATCTATATCTAAGTATCTCTTTTTATTTTAGCAACTATGGCAGCTCAGAGCCAATAAACCCATTTTTAGGATTACTTGCTTATGTGTTTAATCTGGGTGGAAATTGCCTAATAAACTAATTGTGCAATGTGTTTAATCTATTAATGGATTTTTATAAAGGAGTCATCACATTTGATAGCCTTAAGAGGAATTTTTCTATGCTAAAGCTTTACCAAGAAGTATCTTTACTCTATTTTAAGAAAAATGATTTTGATGTGATGGGGCACTGAATCAGCTGGACTTTTGTGCCTTGATGTTCATATTAAGCCTTGAATTTATAAAGGGGTCAAAATTATGGTTATAGGAAGTCCTTCAACAAGAACTCAAAGATTATGAGTGATTTTTTTCCTTCTCATCAATTTTTCATTTTAACAATTGTCCAATATAATTGAA
Source organism: Gleditsia sinensis (assembly GCA_037074535.1). Lineage (NCBI taxonomy): Eukaryota > Viridiplantae > Streptophyta > Magnoliopsida > Fabales > Fabaceae > Gleditsia > Gleditsia sinensis. The sequence goes on along the minus strand of CM073467.1, from coordinate 47,708,482 downwards.
AGAGAAAGAAAGAAATATCAAATAAATCACTTCTGTAATATCCCGTAACTTTTAAATAATAATGTTTTACGATAAAAAATATTTTTATTCTAAATGATTATGTTTTGCTAAAAGCAAATATATTTTCAATTAAAATGATTTTTTGTTTTGTTTAAAATAATTATATTAGCCTTTAATAAATTTTTGTTTTATTTTTAGAAATATTATTTCTTTTATTATGTATAAAGATATTTATTTTTGATTTGTTTTATTAAAAATTTTATCAAGAAAAGTCATGATTTAAGAGTTCAACTAAAATTTTGCAAGAATATAATTTTTTAAAAAATTTTGGTAAATTTTAGGATGAAAAATAGTATTTATATGTATATAATCAAAATAATAATAATAAATTTTAATATTTAATTATTAATTAAATAATATTTATAAAAAAGAAAGAAAGAAAGAGGGGAGAAAAAACGTCTACGAAATGCGTAATCGATGAATAGTAACTTTCATTTTTCTCTCTAGATCTGGAGTATCTATTGGCTTCTGATCTCTAAACTAAGGGTACCACTGGATTCAGGATGAAGAATACTACGATTTTGACCAAATAATTTTTCAAATTAACCGCAGAAGAGCCGCAGATCGAAAGTAGAAAATCTCAGAAAAAGGTAAACTCTGAAACTCTTACTTAGATACCTCAAATTGAAAATCTGATACTGTAAATAGATTCAGGAGTTAGATAAACCTTAGGATATAAATTTTTTTAACCATCTAACAACTTTTTGTGCATTGTGCATAGTGGTTTCCGGCGGTTAATATTATTTTTCGACCGTAAATAGTATCTAATAGATGACTAGTGTTGATCAAACTCTTAGAGGCCAAATTGCATAATTTTGGAGTCATTTCCTAGGTTTTTGGACTCTCCGGACTCGTTTTGAGGTCTATTTAGTCAAATGTGGATTAGAAAAGTGTATTTTAAGGCTATCCAATCTGGAGCTTTACCTTGTGAGAAGATGATTCTTTATATGGCTTGCCCTATACTCTTCTTGATCTTTAAATGTGTAATTGATTATGTTTATAAGTTATTTGCACTTTTATATGTTTCTAAAATAGATTAAATTATCTGAATTGTTTACAATCTAGAATATAGTTTAAGAAGAGTATGGATTTGAAAATGGATTTATGAACTCATGGTATATTTGATACTACATGTATTTCTCATTAAATGAATATTTATGCACGTGGCATTGATTTTAAATCTTACACCAACAAAGTACGGAAGGGATTAAACTTTGATATAGTGGTTCTGATATGAGATCCTCCTAATATTTTTATAAGAAATGTTTTAATGCATATCAATGTTTGATTGATAATCATATTGTATCATATATGGTTACAGATATCTGAATGTGATTTGAACTGAGAATATTTGAAATGTGAGTCCCATATGGATGTACTTTCGAACTGTATTTCCTATGTGACAAATTTTAAAATATGAGTACATTCATATGTTGACCTAAGAGGTCATAGAAGGTATTATCTACTCATTAAATTGTCAAACTCACTACATGATATTTCTACATTTTTTTAGATGAAAATATAGAGTTTGGTCCTTCCCTTTTACATAGTTCATCAGCTAGACGATATGATCTCTAGGTGAGTCTACTTTGTTTTCAAGGCTCGTAGATTTTGATTATATTGTACTTGTACTCTAGAATATGCTCTGAACGCCATAGGCATGATCCCTGCTTTTACTGTTACTCTGATGTTTATGGACTTAGTTTGTATATGGTATATGTATGGAAGAACCTATATGTATCTGTTTCTATGATAAACGATTGGAATATTCACGATTATGGAAAATATATGTTTATGGTATATGTGTTTCATGTGCCTTAAAATTAGGGGTGTGACAACTTCTGCCATTTAAAATGATGATGGGGTGTCTTCTTATTTGAGCGTTACACATGTTTTAAATATGAACTAATTATGGTTTTGTCCAAATTAGCGATACAATTGTGGTACAATTGGCTAGGAAAAGCTAATTAGGTGGAGAAGAGTTGGCCAAGGGAAAAAGTGAGTCTTCTTGGTGTCATTAGTCACCTTAATGATACATTAGGTAAGATGTTGCTGCTAAAATCCTACATGTAGGATTTAGTTTGGACTTTGGTAGTTCATTCAATGTCTTTTTTGACTTCTTGATCTCTTGGTTGGGAACCTAGTTCTAGCGTATTGCTATTGAACTATAGACGTATTGGTTTATAAGAGCTTGGGAAGTGACATACATGCACCTGTAGCCCTTGTTTTTGTGGATAAAACTTCTTACTCCAAATAATAATATGAAGAAGCAGTAATCGAAAAAGAGACATTCCCAAGATGTATCTTTGTATATTAGATTTCTTCTAGTTCGTCCTTCACTTTACTAAAATATGGATGTTAGGTAAGTGTGAACAACGCGACTAGTTATGATTCAAATTTGCTTCCAAATTTTAGAATAACTTTTATGTCACTCTTGGTAGTTCTTTTTAGCTGGAAATGGAGGCAACTTACTTTATTACGTTCTTTGAAAATCAAGACCTATTTGAGCCTAATAAGGTTTATGATCAGTTAGGTGCGGACCAATAATCGAAGGAATAATAGGTTGTTACCTTGATTTATGTTTGTACTTACAAGTTTTTCCTTAATCTTTAAATCATTGCATTGTCTCCTTTTACCTTTGTTTCCATTGCATCTTTCACTTGACGTTAAAAAATTTAGTTAACTTTAACATTTGAATCTTTGTTACATGCAAAATGTTCATATTATTCCTCCCCATTTTTTTTCATTGGTGTCTCTGGTAAAACAACCAAATTTAAAAAATTCTTCCCTAAAATTGCACAATATCCCTCTTGTAATGAAGAGTAAAACTGATAACCCACTATGATAAACCTCACAATCGAAGTGATCCACCATCACCACCCTCAGCCATCACGGCACAAAGCAAATTTGTAATGCCCTATAAATTTTTCTTTAAATGACTTATGTTATCTTGTTTGAAAGATATTTTTGAAATAGCTTATGCTATTTTATTTAAAGAGAAAGCATGTTCTAAACTTTGAAAATTATATCCTTGGAAGACTTGGAAACTAGTTCTTTTACATAAGAAATTTTATTGTTCTAATTTTCAATTTTGACCTTACAATTTTATGGAAATTGCATCCATGTCCCTAATTTTTAGTTTCAACTTTGCCTTTGTAACTTTATAAAAATTCCAATTTGTCCCTTTTTTTAGTTTCCAATATTGACCTTATGGTTTTGTGAAAATCCCACTTATGTCCCTCTTTTTAACTTCCAACTTTGCTCCCAAAACTTTATGAAAATGTCAAGAATAACCTCCTTAAAAATATGATTTTTCATAGGACAATTTTTCCCTTTAAGTAACCTAAGAAATGACCAAAATACCATTGCCATCCTTATCACATTTTGGCTGGAATTCTGCTAGAAAAATCCAGCAGAATTCCCTCCTCACCTAGTTGAAATAGGGCAGGATCTTCCAACCCCTTCAAGAGTTTTTCTTCCCCTCAAATCTTAGCCAAATAAACCCCTTTTTTAGAAGACTAAAATATGTTCTTTGGTGGTTGAAAATATAAAGAAATGCAGCACCAAGATTCAAACAAGTTTTGAGTGATTTTGAAGGTGTGGACAACTTAAGGTATGAATTGGAATCCTTGGGTTTTGGATGTTATATGAAATTTTTGGGTTAATATTTATCTTTAGGACATATTATAAAATCATCATACAAAATTCAAGCATAAATGACACCATGTAGGGTCCTAAATCACGAGAATCATACCTTGTAAACAGTACTAGTGTAAATCATTTGCTTCTTGAATTATCCTAATGATAAATCATGTGTTGGAGATTCAAATAATGGATTTAGGTTTGAAATTTTTTGTTGAAGAAATTGGCTTATTTTGAGGCTTGAAGTGATGGTATGGAAATTGGAATATTGTAATTTTATGAGGGTTTTGTTGCATTTGGATTTATGGCATAAATTTTGTAAGTTGTGGATTGATATAGTATTATTGATTAACATAAGTTTGGGAGATAGGAGGTTAATTGCAAGGAGCAATGTACATAATGAAGGTGGCGAAATGCTAGGTTTTAAAATAGAAATTTCATACCATTTATGCCTAATAATCCTTTCTACATTATTTACTAGGTTTTAAGAAGCTTCCAAGACCAAGCTTGAAACCTAATTGGATTGCTAGAGCATTGGAAGAGTGGAAAGGATTTAATTTCTTTGAGTCTCCAAAGTTGTGAGTAGATATTTTTTTCTATACATATTTTTGAAAAATGATTTGTTTTCTTATTTTGCATGTTACTTTCTATGTTATAGAATGTTTATTTAAGTTTGCACAACTTGGCCTTTTTGTGGTTCTATGTATTTCAAATATATTTAGTTTATTTATCCTCATGTTTTATGTGTTTAAATTAAATGTATATCATTCTAGAATGGATTTTAATTCTTAGAAATTTAGGTAAGTAGAACATGCCTCTAGAATGGATCTCTCTATGACACATGTTATGAAACTTTAATTTGGCTAAATTGTTACATTGGATCACATGTGTGGATGTGTAAATGACCATCCCTTTATTTAGTTGAATGATGTGAAACACTTTATTACAATATGGTGATAGCCCAATGATTTGAAATTAGTTTATGGCTAATAATTTATATATGAAACAAATTATGCTAAAGGTTGAAAATTGGCCTATATTATTTTAATTTGCAAATGTACAAAAGTTTGGTAATCTTTTGAAATAATGAAGGTTATGGAGGGATGTTTCTTTAAGGAAAATGTGATTATTCTTTTATACATAACCTTATTTATTTTATTTTGAATTCTCAAACTTTATTTTTACTGTATTGGAGGAATCAATGCCAAAAAAACTGTCAGCTAACAGGAGTGATTGCAAGCCTTGCTGTACATTGAACCTCAGTTAGCAAAGGTATTGCTAGCCATGTGTAATGGCCAACACATTATCATTGGTTTACGTGGAAGTAGAGATAAAGTCTCTTAGAGATATGATGTGGAATAGATAGGAGTAGACGCACAACTCTCTCCTATAGATTAATGTGATGGCAATTACCCCCTTGCTATGTGCTTAGGATTCTAGTATTGTTCTAATTTTGAGTCTTCCTATGTTAACATAGAAAAACAAGTTTTTATGATAATTCATATTTGAGTAAGACTATGATTTCTTTGTATTAAAGGAATGTTCCCTTTCAGAAATTCAATTTATTAATTTCTAGTTATTTTTTCATTCTTCATTTTTATTAAATTTAAGTACTTAAGCTTATTTAAACATATACATTGTTTCACTTTTATTTATTTATTTTATTTCATTTTGCTTATTAAAATTTTACCTAACACAAAACTCATGCATATGGCCTATTCTATTTCAATTATAGTATATGATATTTGCTCACTTAGTTGCATAAATTCACCCTCTTTCTGTATGTTTTTAGATAGTTCAAACGAAGGGAACTGATGCGTATTTTCGCAAGTGTACGAATCGTTCAAGTAATAAAGTGTACAAAAGTACGGATATTGAACCCACAAGGAATGGTGTTACTAAGTACCGAAATTGACTAATCCTAATTTTATCTGAAAACCAAATTGTTGATTGTGTAAAAGGCAAATTAACTTACAAATAAATGCAAAGAACACAATTGAATGTTGTTCACAAATGATTAAAACGCTAAGGCATTTGATTTCGCTGAATCAATTCAATCCAATTTCATGGCATGTTATATGAGAATCAAAGCTACAATTGATGGTTGAAAAACCCAAACTTATCTAATACTCTCTCTTAAGTTATATTAGAATTACTTGTCTATGCTAATCAACTATATTTCTATGAAGATTAATCACAAACAAGCACATTATGATCTATGGAATTTCTAGGATAACCACATACATCATGCATTAGTTCTCACACTCACATTCAACATATGGTACTTATCACAAGAAGTATTCATTACACATCTCCTCTCGGTCTCAATATAATGCAACTAATCATCTAAATTTTGGCCAGAAATTCAGAAGCATTGAGTATGGAAATAAATACTCAACTGGAAAACAATGAATTCATATAACCATAGCCACAAAAATCAGAGTTTCATGATTCAACTACATCATAGCCTTAGCAAAAAATGAATTAGCTCATAATTAAAATAAGAACAACAACTATCTCAACTGAATACATAACTATAAAAACGAAATGAACTGCAGAAAAACAGAGCTAAGGAAAAGAGATGAAGAACTCTTGGAGATGAACACTTGGCAGCAACAATGGTGATGATCCTTCAAGATTATCCAAACTTTCAATCCAAAATGGCTTCTTCTCCTCCAAAAACGCCCATTCTAGGTCTATTTCGCCGTCCCCTCTCTCTGTACCTTCTGGTATTTATAGATCCAGGGTTTTGGGGACAAATTTGATACAAAAAGTTACAAAAACGCATTTGGCTGCCAAAACTCGCCGTCGGCGAAGGGATTCTCGCCGCCGCTAGTTTCTGGAAAATTCCCTCGCCGCGGTGAGATGCCGTTTTTCGCCGGCGGCGAGACACATTTCGCCATCGGCGAACTAATTTGGCCGGCAGCGAGAGTGAGCTCGCCGGCGGCCAGATTTGATTCTGAATTCGCGCTCTCGGGAAAGTTTGTTGCAGCATTCTCACCGCGGCCAGACTTCTAAACCTTGAAATCTTGCTGTTCTTGATTCTAACTCAATCTCGGTCATTGGAATTTGTCCCAAACTTCTCCAAACTTATGTTTTTACCTGAAATTGCACTTTAAACACGAAATACCCGTGAAATGACATTTGTGGATTAAATAATCAAATAACCACAATTTTTACACAAATATCAATATTTAAATCATAACAAAAGTGCAATAAATTGGCTCTTATCAGGAACCAACCTCCATCAACCTAGGAGTAGTGTGGACTTTTAGTGGTGAACTCACATAATGGAGGCCCTAGAATCTCACGTAGGGAGAATGTTAGTAATGCAAGCCAATTTTCAAGGATTCCAACAAGAAATGTAGAATTTAGCAAAAAAAATTGTAGAACAGAGTAGGAGGGAGCCTCTACAATTAGGAACTATACTGTCAACTTAGGGCAGGTGAAATTGGTGGAATAAGAAAGTAGATGTGCTAAGGTGCCAATTCTTTTGATAGAATTTTGTTAAGCTAAAACCCTTTGTATTCTTTGGGAGTTCTAGTAGAGAGGATCCAAAATAGTTTATTGATGCAGTTAAAAGAATTTGTAAAGTTGTGGGTTTTTCTAATATGATATTAGTATAGCTAGCATTTTTCAATTATTAGATATGACTAAGGTATGGTTTAAGGCCTTAACAAGTAATAAAGCAGCCACATCTCCTCCCCTAGTATAGAATGAATTCAGTGGTGAGGCTACCTAGTAGGGGCCTTTATGGTTTTTTGTGTTTATGCCCCCTGTACACTAAACTGTGCTTTGATAGTCATAGGCAAGATCCCCACCGCTAATGTACTATGTATTTTGTATGTTGTTATGTTGCGACTGTATACTAAAGGAATATTTGAATATCCATATATGAAATATGTTTTCTACGTCACAGATGATGCATAAATCTATTATGGCACTTAATGAGATTTTATTAAATTCTCATGTGATATGAAAAATTAAATGTGAAATAGAATACTTGATTCCTGATTATTGGTTATAAGGCTTACAGTTTAAGGGACAACCCCTTAATCGGTGCCCGTCACATACGTCTATTTTTGGGGTCGTGATAAAATTCTCTCAAGTCATTGTGATATAATTCTTTAGCCACCACGATCTAGAGAAAATTTTTAACCCAACATTCTCTAGCCATCATGACTATACCCACCATCAGCCATTACAACCCCTAACCCCACCTCTACTGTCCCCATTCGTTGCCTCGGTAAAAAGTGCAAATTTTGCCCCAAATTTAATCTCCCTCCCATGACTATACAACCCTTTAGCTATTGCAATTCCCTAACCCCTAGTGAAGCTTTCATCATCGACCACCCTTATTCATAGCCCACATATGCTATGGTTATGACAGTGCAAGGCCAGCCTTATGATTATGCTTCCTTAAGTTGTTGCCATATGGATGACAAAGGTTGTAGCATAGGTATTTATCATTCTTTGCTTGGCTATATATTTTCAAAATGTAGAATGTAGAAATGGATCCACCATTAATTCCAAAGGAAGAAATGAAGCATGTATTTGAACTAAAAAAATGATTGACATTTTCTTTGGCTATAGACTCATGGGTATGCCATAAAGGTTTTAGATTCCTTTTGTGATCCCACCATGTTGATTCATAAACACTTGATGTTATATAGTGTTATTATTATGGTTAAGTAAATGTAAACCAAACAACTCACAACACTTATCCTATTTGTGCTATTAATCGTGGTGCTAAAGATAATTTTTCCCTCAGTGCTATTGATTGTGGTGACAATCTTGTATTTAGTGTTTAATTATATTAATATTTTTAATGTGGTTATGTGTTAAAGTTAACATGCCTTAGTGTGTTATTATTTTTATTCTTAACAAAATTATATATTAGTCACATAAACTATTTATCTTATAAGGTAGTATTAATGCCATATGTACTTTTTAATATATAAATTTTTTTGCTTACTACCTTGTCTCTTATCAGACTTTGGACATAAGGCTTGTACACATTTTGTCATATGTCGAGATTGAAGACATGTTGAAGATATATGACATTTACAAGACAAACATAAAGATTACAATATACCTAATAGAGACAATGAATGAACTCTATAATGTGGCAGTGGAGAGAGATGATGAAGTTGAGAATGTAAGTAAAAGTGAAGACACTAAAATAGATTGTATACCTACATTGCAATTTTAAACACAACTTAATGGCATACCTATCAATGTCCAATATATTGTTGTCGAACCCCAAGTGCAAGATGTGTTACAAATTAATACTCAACCTAATGCCACTTATGACGATATTGATTATAAAAGTGATGAAAATAATAGTAGCAATGAGGAAGACACGTATTAGAAAAAAGTGATAACTAGTGACGAAGAGATTTATGACTTATCAAGTCAATTGATAACCTAGCTACATTAACATAATTTTGAATAATATATAATTTTTTTTGTAATATTTAGCTCAATAGATACTTGAATATAAATAATACTTAATTTGCATTTTTTAGGTAAATAGTCTATACAAGAAAGTGAATAATAGATATCGATGTCCAATCATACTATGTAAAGTCTTATGAATCAATATCTCTAACTGTGAGTAGTGACAAAGATTATGCAACATTAAAGTATGATAAGTTCATGCCTAATAAGGACATGGATAATATAGTCTTCACTATGGGTCAAAAATTCCTTAGTGTGGCTTCTTTTAGGAGTGCAGTCAGTGAATGGAACATCTAACAAGGGAAGGACTTGATATGGAAGAAGAATGATCCTTAAAATGTTATAGCTGAATGTGTAAAGAAATGTGGGTTTAGAATATATGGGATTAAATTAAAAGGTGAAAGTGCCGTTCAAATTAAAACTTTAGTCTAAAGCACTTGTGTCCCAGTGCCTATAGGAATAAGCAGATCACTTTAAGTTATTTGTCAAGAATATACATGGAGCAGTTGAGAAGAAACTCATATTGGACGATTGCCAATATGATGGAAAAGATATCAATATAAGAGAGTATACGACTATGCCTGAACCCTTCTTGACCATAATCTAGGAAGTACAATAAATTTACAATTTGCCAACCATCATGCATCAAGACACTGTGTGTTCAAGAAGATGTATGTCTCATTAAGAGGTATGAAGTCGAGAATCTTGATTATGTGTAAGAGGTTTGTAGGTCTAGATTGTTGCCATTTGAAGTCTCTATTTGGAGGTCAATTATTATTAAATATCAGAAGAGATGGAAATGACAACATATTTCCAATAGCATATTTTGTTGTTAAGACAAAAACAATATGTGGGTATGATTTTCCATAATTACTATTACAAGGTATTATGGAAATTATAGAATTTGGTTGGACATTTATATCTCAGGCAAAAAAATAATCCTATTTCTCTTTATTGTTTGCTCAGTTCTTAATAATTTAAATGTTATAATATTTTATGGTCTTATATATATTCCGTTTGAAGTATTTAATTCAATTTTTCCTCATATTTTCTATGTTGTTTCACTCTATGTAGGGCTTGAACCAACCAATTGATATGGTTATTCCTAGTTGTTAGAAATGGTTCACCCTAAAAGGAAGGGTGAATTGGGTGGAAATTTTGCATTGAAGTAAGAAAAAAGAATGATTTTGAAAACTCTCTTGCAAACCTGTTAAAACCTTTTGAAAAACTAGCAGCTATAAAACTAGTAAATCAATTTTCTTAAAAGCACAACTGTAGCAAAATAAAGAGATAAGATAGAGTTTAGGAAAACCTAAAGCTAAAAGTAAGAAAGTAGGGAAGGCACAACAATATTTATATTAGTTCAACTCAACCATCGAGTATATGTCCAATCTCTAAGTGACAACTTGGGAGTTCACTATACCATAAGTTTAATCAAGTACTTCTTAGCCTCTTTATAGCAACATAACACATTCAAGTTGGAAAACACCAGAGTGTATAAAATACAAATACAAGCATATATAAAAAAACAGGGGAAAATAAGAGCTCAAGAGAGAAATTAGATGTTGTGCACATTTTTTCTTGTTTTTCAATGCTTAAGAGATATGATATTTATAGGTAAATGATGTTTATAGTTATTGGGGATAATTTAAATTGAAATAAATGAAATTCAATAGTTGTAGAGATATTAAATCAATCTCAGATTACACGCTAAGCGACTAATCCATGCTATAGGCACCTATTGATAATGAAATTCTTGATTTTCATGGATTCCAAAATGTCATTGGGCCTCCACTGGTAGCTATAAGTGTTTGTTGCTTATTGGAAATGAATTCGAAAAATACATAGGCATCCAATGGATGCTTTGGTCTTCTGTTGGTCATCCTGACTGTTAATTTTAAAAAGTATACATCCTTGTAGGCATCTATTGCTACTATTAAGAGCTTGTAAGTCACTAAGTTGTAAATTTTGCTCTCTTTTAAAGCCATTAGTCATCTATTAAGGTTAAAAGGCCTCCAAGGCACTTTTGAAAAACATGTTTAGAGAAAATTTTACGAACTAAATTACTAATAAAATTTAGAGAACCATAAGCAAACATTTTAAACACATATAAGAGCACAAAATTTCCTAAGTTCTCTAATTTCCACACAACTAAAGGCTAGGAAAACTTGAAGAGATAAACAACCTTTAAAGATTGGGTTCCTTGACCTTAGTTCCAAATAAACTCTTAATGCATCATTTGATATCTTCATGAAAGCTCTTTATGCAACTTTTCCAAACTTGTGTATTTCCTGAAACATTCTTTTTATTTTGTTTTATTATCATCAAAACCAAATAAATGGAATATACAGTTAAAGGATTAGTTTTTAGTGGAGGAAAGCTCCCCCACAAAATATGCATACTCTTTAGCTTATAAACAAGCTCATAGCAAAAGAGATTTTGAAAAAACAAGTTTGAAAAATATGATATGGTTTTCAAAAAATAACAAGCTTTCATACAAACCATCTAAACGAACAAACTAGCATGCACTATATGTCAAAAAGCAGTATGTAATAACCCGTAAGTTTAAAATATCACATTTTACTTTAATAACTATGTTTTGCATAAAACGTTTATGTTTTTCTTTTAAAAATAAATATTTTTTATTGATTATGCTTTGTTTTATTATAGAAATATATATATATATATATATATATATATATATATATATATATATATATGCACTGTAGTTAATAATCTTTTGATTTAAAAGTGTAAAGGAAATTTTTTTTAAATAAAAGTATGTTTTGGACCTTAAAAATTTTATGTATGGAAGTTTTAAAATAAATCTTATTACACTAAAGATTTTGGTGATAAATTTTTTGAATTTTTACCTCCTAAAAATAAGATTATTTTGACTTCTCAAATTGCCATTTTGATTCTTGAAAATTTTGAAAATATCCTTGCCAAAATTTGGCCATAAAATTTATGTGGGGAAAGGAAAAATTTTCCCTTAGGTTGTTTTTTTTTCTTTTTCTTTTTCCTAGTCGCTATTGTGTTCCCTTAAATGCTTTATGCTTTGGCTCGTTCATCATATTCTCCCTTATTCCTTAAAAGTTTTTCTCGAATCAAGCCTTTACATGAGGCCAAAACATCCCACCGTGATGGAGTCTGAGGCCTAGCATGATTCTACCAACATACCCCTTTAAAAATGTAGCAAAAATGGAACTTCAGCAGCCTTAGGCGAGTTGTAAAATCCTTCATTTTTAGATTTATTTTTTGGTGTTTTTGGATTGATAAACATGTTTAAGGGTTGGAATAATCCATATATAGAATTTTTCATAATCACAAAACACAATTTCAGACTCAAAATCACAAATTTGTTCTTTAATGAACAGTAACAAGAACATTGTTTTGTGTTTGTATAAACAGTGCATAAACAGTACCCATATGATGAGTTTTTGAATTTTTATTTTTTTAAGTCATAAAGCACAAAATTGAGGTTTAAGTAGTCTGGTTGGCTTAGGAAAATAGCCAAAAAGAGTTAGCTTAGTTGAAGCTCAAGGTTGAGAAGTAAATGATACAATTTATAACATGGATTGAAATTAATTTGATTTTATGGTGATTTGGAATTTAGGTTACTTATATGTATATAGAAGCATAATTTTACTTACACGTTGGTTTTGGGTTGGTTTTGAACTGTGGATTATGTGGTATGTTAAAACTAGGCATAGTACAAATGGTTAGGGAAGGTTTTGGGACGTGACATTTAAGTAGTAGAACTAGTTTAGATGGATGTTTTATTTTACAAGTTAGCTCTATGAAAGCCAAGGGCTGTTGAAAGAAATGACTATATAGATAACAATATGCAACTTAGGAAGTGAATTAAAATGGAGCTTTCTAGGTCCAAGTATTAATAAGTTTCATGAGTTAGAGTATCTATTGAATAAGATTAGGGTAGGTTAGTTATCTGACTGTTTTAAAAGTATAAAGATGAGTTTGGAGTGGTAATTTGACATATTGTAGAAATTAAAGGATCTAAGTTGGGGGCCATCATGGTCGAATAAGTTAAAGGTTTATATTTGTAGTGGAGGTTACAATTATATATGCATTGGTGTAAGCATTTGTAGAATGAGGCCCTCTCTAGTTAATTGTTAAGGAACTTCTTGAGGCATACTATTTTGATGAATTAGAATTGAAGTAGTATACTCTCGTTTAATAATTTGGAACTATAAGGAATGACATTAAAATGATATTTGGTGATAATGTAAGTAACTAAAGATATCTAAGAGTGGCATTTTGGTTAAATAAATTAGGACTTCTTATATAGATATTAAGGATTTATTAGTTGTTAAAGGAGCATGAGTTTTGAAGAAACATAATTTAATCTTAGTAATGGTGACTTAGCTAAATTAGGAATCATTTTGATAATAAATGTAAGTTAAGATTTGGAAATTTATAGATTTATATGCCATAAAGTTGTAAATAATTTAAAGACTCATATTTATACTTGTATTCTAGGTTGAGATTAAGAATATGAGCATGTTAAGTCTACCCTATGCAATAAGCTATAAGTTGTACTAAAGGCTCTATATATAATCTTATGTATAAGTATTTAAATGAAACTAATGTGCTCCTTTGGAATTTGTTTAAATGAAATATTGAATTATACTAAACAATGAGAAGTAGATATGAAACTGAATGGTATTTATGAAGTCAGTGCTCGATGGTGCAATTATATCGATATGTTATGAGATTAATGATATAGCATTGTTGATATTTATATTCATCCTTTGCATGAAAGAAAAAATTAAATAAAACTTTCTTTCTTAAAGTTTACATAATAAGTAAATAAACAAATAAATCAATAATTAAGATATAAATATTTGGAAAGAATTCCTATCAGATAAACCATTAGCTAGCAGCGAAAAATGCTAGTCTTAGTGCACTATGTAACCTTAGCTAGTAAGGGTATTGCTAGTCATGTGTGTCAGCCAACACACGTGATTTGTTTTTATATGAAGAGAAATGGTCGATGTACCTTCTATTATAAGATAAGAAATGTTAGTTTGGTGATTTTTCTTTCAAGCTGTGTGCCTATTAGTTGGGTGATTTTTCCTTCAAGTTATGTGCCTGCTAGTTTAGTGATTCTCCCTTCAGGCTATGTGCTTGTTAGTTTGGTGATTTTCTCTTTAAACTGTGTATTTGACAAGATGGTGATGGGGATTTACCCTTACAAACTGTGTGTTTAATAGAATAGTGATTTACCCCTACAGATTATATGTTTGATAAAGCAGTGATTACTCTCTCTTATTGTGTGATTGGGAAAGATCATATGGTTATGATACGGTATCCTCTTAATCAATTAATATAAATTACCATAGCATAAAATAAAATTTTAATATTAGTTAGTAATATTTTATAGTTAAAGTTATTATAGATAAGATTTAATATTAAATCTTAGTTTATATATATATATAGTTAGGAAGGTAAATATCAAGTGGGTGTTAGTTAAAATTTCTCCTTGTTAAATTGACATATAGTAATAAATTCAAGGAATGTTGTGAAGTATTATCTGATCTAAGCCTAATGCTACAAATGAAATCTTATGACCAAAGTGGAATTCATGGAATTGACAATTCAAGGAGAATAAGAAAATATTCCTATTAAAGTTTGTAAAAAGGGTCGACATTTAGAACCCTATTGCTACTACAATTGATTATAAATCTTTTGAGAAAAGGAGGATAGTGACTAGACAATCTAGATATGGTCATATATATATATAGGTCTTAGTGGGCTAGAAAATGCATAATATAGTATTTGTATAACAAATTAAGTTTATTATAATTGTGTAAATAGGATACATATGGGTATTGAACTATGTATAATTTACACTATATTTGATAAATTATGATTTGAATTGGACAATCCTATTCTACATGTTGTAGTTGTGCTGTTTACTCACTGAGTCACAAGACTCATTCTTCTCTGTTTTCTCTCTATTTCAAAAAAACTTAATATCATAGTGGTGTAGTGGAAGTGCTAAGAAGGTAGATTGATCTGGTGAGCTCAAACTTGTTCTTAGGCCATTTCTTGGTACTTAACTATCTTTTTGTTGAAAAATCTAGAGTACTCCATTACCATAGGCAAGGTCCATATTTTTGGTGTGCTTTGATTCAGTAGCAATGTATAAGATATTCTATATTAGTTAATGATAGATTTTATGTTGTACCTAAAGTTGCGATTTAAGAAATTGGTGTATGATTTTGCTTATATGAATAATGGTTAAATCTATGTTTAAGATTCTTTAAATCTAGATCTTTATTTATGTTTTTAATAAAAATAAACTTTTAATAGTGTTTGGTTATTTTAGAAATGTAATGGTTCGATTCTTGAAAATCATGATACGTTCCCTTTAGGTAGGCTTACAGAGTGAGAAAACCCCTCATTTTGTGCTGGTCACGTGCTCAAAAATCTGGGTCATGATAGATGTGGTATTAGAGTAATAGGTTTTCTGTGGTAAAATTGAGTAAGGATTCTGTAATAAGACCTTGAGTATGTATATGTGACCATGATACTCATAGTGCTGCTGTGAGATTTTTGTAGGGTGTTGTTTCCTTTTCCCGTGATACTTGTAGTGCTACTGTAGGATTATGTAGGGTGTTGTTTCCTTTTTCTTCTAAATCTTGTCCCTAGGTATGTAAAGTTATAGGTATTGATACGTGTGTTCAAATAGGTGCTTCTTTGTATAGGCTATTAGTTCAAAACCAATTCTGAGAAAAAGTAGTAAAGAAAAGGAGTCATCTAAAATTGATGAGGCATCACCAGAACATGATGAAAGGTCCATCGGAATATGAGGAAGATTTGAATTGGTTACAAGAAATGATATGGTAAAGGGCTAGCATAGGATATATAATGAGCTATGATATGGATGATGGGTTATGACTCTAAGGTGATAATTTATAACGAAGTATGTGTGCTTTGAAGATAGTCATAAATCTCTTTTTGGATGGATTAGAACTTTATGTATATAATTAGAATTGGTAAGTTGTGGGGTAAATTGAATTTAAAAGTAAGGGTCCTATGAGGATGATGTTTTTAGATAATGAATTTTTGTTGATGATAAGGAATTGAAAGAAGTTTCTGTAAATGTGTTTTTGGGATTTTGAAATTTGGTGGTCAAATTTCTAAAGAGGAGAGGAATATAATAACTCGTAATTTTAAAATAGCTCATTTTGCTTTAATAATCATATTCTGAGTAAAATGTTTATGTTTTCCTTTTAAAAGTAAATATGTTTTATTGATTATGCTTCATTTTATAATACAAATATGTTATACACACACACACACACACACACATATACACACACACTATGGGTAATAATTTGATGATTTAAAAGTGTAAAAGAAATTTTTATTGAGAACGAAAGTATGTTTTGGACCCTAAAAATTTTATGTATGAAAGTTTTAAAATAAATCTTATTACATTAAAGGTATTTGTGATAGAAATTTTTGAATTTTTACCTCTTAAAAATATCATTATTTGGACTTCCCAAATTGCCCTTTTGGTTCATGAAAATTTCGAAAATACCCTTGTAAAAATTTGGCCATAAAATCAATGCAGGGAAATGACATTGCCCTTGGGTTCTTTTTTTTTTCTTTTCTCTCATTTTTTTTCCTAATCGCGATTGTCTTTTCTCAAATGCTTCATGCTTCGGCTCCTTCACCATATTCTCTTGTGAATACATGTATCCTAGGTTGAGATTAAGAATATGAGTACATTAAGTCTACCTTATGCAATAAGCTGTAAGTTTTGCTAAAGTCTCTGGTATATAATCTTATAAATAAGTATTTAAATGAAAACAATGTACTCCTTTGGAATTTGTTTAAATGAAATCTTGAACGATACTAAATGATGAGAAGTGGATATGAGACTAAATAGTATTTTTGAATTTAGTGCCTGATGGGGTAGTTATATCGAACTTTTCTACAATCATGATATGGCATTGTTGAGATTTGTGTTCACATTTGGCAAGAAAGATCATACTAAATAAAACTATCTTCCTTAAAGTTTACGTAATAAGTAAACAAAAGTAAATAAATAATTAAAATAAAAAATATTTGGAAAGGATTACTGTCAAAAATACTATTACTAGCCGCAGTAACTGCTTGCCTTGGTGCACCATATAACCCTTGCTAGCAAAGGTGTTGCTAGTCATGTGTGCCAACCAACACATATAATTTGTTTGGATATAAAGAAGAATGACCTATGTGTCTCCTATTATAAGAGAAGAAATGATGGCATAATGCTTGTTAGTTTGGTGATTTTTCCTTTAGGCTGTGTATTAGTTAGTTTAGTTATTTTTCCTTCAAACTATGTGCCTGTTAGTTTGATGACTTTCCTTTCATGTTGTGTGCTTGTTGGTTTGGTTATTTTCCCTTCAAATTGTGTGTCTGACAGGATGGTGATTTACTTTTACAAACTGTGTATGATATAATAGTATATACCCTTACAGACTATATGTCTAACATAATAGTGATTACCTTCCCTTATTGTGTACTTAGGAAAAATCATATGGTTCCTATATGGGATCCTCTTAATTAATTAATATAAATTACCATAGCTTAAAATAAAATAAAATAAAACTAAATGAAATAAAAATATGATCTTAGTTAGTGTATATTTAATAGTTAAAGTTATTAAAGATAAGTTTTAGTATTAAATCTTAGTGTGTGTATGGGTGTTAACTAAAATTTCTTCGTATTAAATTGAGATATTGTAATAAATTCAAGGAAAGTTATGACGTATAATCTGATCCGAACCTAATGCTACAAAAAAAATCTTATGAACTAAGTGAAATTTATGGAATAAATAGTTAAAGAAGAATAAGAAAAGACACATGCTAAAGTATATAAAAAGGCTAGACATTGAGAACCCTGTTACTACTACAATTAATTGTAAATCTCGTGAGGAAAAAAACGATAATGACTGGACAATCTAGAAATGGTCATATATATAATCTTAGAATGATGCTTAATTTGTTTAAGTAACATACTTAAGGATGTCACAAGGAGTTATATGAATGGTGTTACCCATAAGGGTTTTAGTGGGCTAGAAAATGCATAATATAGTACTTGGAAAACAAATGTTAAAATTTAAGTTTATTATAATTGTGTAAATAGGATACATATAGGCATTGAACTATATATAATTTAGACCGTATTTGTTAAATTATGATTGGTCCATAACCACAAGTAGGGTCTACATTTCCAAAGCGTTCTGATTCAATGGCTACGTATGATATATTCTATATTAGTTAGTAATAAATTTTTTGTTGTACATAAAGTTGCGATCTCAGAAATTGGTAGATAACTTTACCTATATGAATAATGGTTAAATCTATGTTTATGTTTCTTTGAAGTTAAATCTTTGTTTGTTTTAAATGAAATAAACTTTTAATAAAGTGTTTGGTTGTTTTCAAAATGTAATACTTTTGATTCTTGAAAATTGCGATATGTTCCCTTTAGTTAGGCTTATAAAGTAAGGAAACCTTTTTTTCATGCTGGTCATGTACTAAAAAATCTAGGCCATGACATAATATGTTCTAGAATGCATTTTCAAAGTACTTATATATATATAAGCTAATGATTTTGTTGATGCCTCTGCTATTAATATCTCATATATCCCTTTTCTAGTCATGTTACTCTATCAGCTACCATATCAACATATTTTTCAAGGTTGTCTAATCTTTCATCTACAGCAATATGCAAACTCTTAATCTTCTAAAAAAGTGTTTCATTAATACTTGTTAGCCTTTGATCTAATTGAGTGAACCTATGATCCATCTCAACTAGCCTTCGATCAATTTAACTTAGCATACCTAAATTTGCATTTTTATGCCCTTATGAACTTACCTTTGCTTGAGAAGGTGGAGGTAGCCTAGGAGCAACTTCTTCCTTCCTTTCTACTTCATATCCTTCTTCTCAAACACTTATAGTCACATTAAATACTATGGGCTTTTCAAGTTACATATCTCTATACTCAATTCCAAAGTACTTATTTATCTTTGAGAAAGATGATCCATTGATAATTTGATTTCCTATTTAGGTAAACCATCCTTTTCATGATAAGTTAGGAATAATCAATGACCTTCCTTTCTAATATACAATAGATCAAGCATTGCTCAACATCTTCTATATAGTTAAGATTTCTTGACTTTGGTAGCATCACATGCGAGATGAGATAATAAAGCATGACATATTCAAAATCAATTTGCTTGGTTATTACCTTACTAAAAGCATGTTTAGAGGTATACCATACAACTTCATTTGAGTTGTTTTCTTATAGAACCAATGTAATTTCTTCTTAATTTCTCCACTAAAGTCACTTGTTCTTGCATCATTATTATCAGACTCACATAACTTAATGATTTGTGTAAGAATATCTCTGTTAAATGCATACTTAATACCTCCAATAGTTGAGCTCATCGCCAAGTTTTGTTCATTAAACTCTAGATTTGTGTAAAAGGCTCTAACTATTATAAGTGAAAAGGGTTCTTTCAAATTAACAAAATGACCTATCCCTTAAGTAGATATAATATCACTTATTAATAACTTTTCATGATGCAAAAACTTCAAATAATAGTATTTTCCATATTCATGACTTTTTTAGTGCACCTCTTTTTCTAAGCAGCTAAGTTGAATAAAGGAGCAAGGCCTTAGGATGAGCTTGAAGCTTCTCCTTGATGCCTTAAACATTTTGTAGTTAATTTGGGTGCCATTGCTTCACATTTCATAAAAGAACTGAAAATCCTAAATTTGAACTTTAACTTGTGATCTTTGAGAGAGTTTTTGAGAATGTACCTTCAAGCTGAGATAGCTTCACTAAATTAAATATGAGTTTTGTTTTAAATTAGTTATGTGAAGATTCTCTTAAAGAATTTAAAGGAGACATATGAGGTTTAGAGAATATGAGAGTGAGAGCTCAGCTTTCACGAAGAAGATGAAGGATTTTGCACTTTTAAGTACTTCTAGAGACTTGCTGGTTATTAATTTCATTGGACACCTATTGGTTTCTAGGTTCCTAAGGGTCTTTTGATAATATATCAAAGGGAGTGGGCACCTATTGCTTTCTATTTTACACTTCAAACTTCAAAAGAACTAACCAGTAGGCATTCTAGCCTTCTTATGGGCATCTGTTGCTTTATGTTTTTCCTCTAATCCTTTTTTCCCTAGCCAACAAGCGTCCAAACACATAATGGGGCATCTATTTAATATTGCATTTCTTTAGACCTCTCTTGATTGGCTCCAATAGGGTTAGTGGAAGCCTATATATCTTTATTTTTCCTTTAAGTACATCTCTAAACTCTTCAAAACTCATCTTCTTGAAGCATATTCACTCTTGTATTTTAAAGGTAGCTGAGGTGCTTGATCATGGGCATATTAGAGAGCTAGGGAGAACCTACATAACAAAATTATAACTACTTTGATGCCTAAGTTAGAAAATCTTTTTAAAACAAAAATTAAACACATCAATGGGAAACAATAAGACTTAAATGATGAAGAACATTGAAGGATCTCACCTATTCTTTGGCTTTAAGAGATTGCCAAACAATAAAGGCAATAAATTCTTGGGGATACCTGGAGTAAGATAAGGATGAATAACCTATGCTATCATTTTCCAAGTCCTACCTACAAAACACACTAACCTTTTTGGTTCTTGACAATTACAAGTATCAATAGTACCTTTGGGAACCTATTTCATTTTAATTTCAAACATAAAACCATTCTTATAAAAACCTTTATTAGCACTATGACCCTTTTAATAGCAATAAGAACATGTTATATTTGGATTGCCTGACATGGTAGCAGGCACAACGAAATTTTTGTAATATTTTTCTTTAGTTTTAGGCTTGTATCCTATACTAGCTTTCTCAAACATACACCTTTGACTACCAAGCAACATATTCAAATTATCTCTTCTTTTAGTGAACTTAGCTATCACAATATTTAGGTTTACTTTGTCTTTTTCAAGTTTCTTATAGTTTACACAAGAAGGAAAAACATAAGCTACTTTCTTTAGAAATACAATTTCTAATTTTAGAATTGAATTATTTTCTTTCAAAGTTTCATTTTCTTTTCAAAATAAGATTTCTTTTTAATAGAATAATATTTACTTTTCAATAAGTTAAGCATCTTAGAAACAATGATATACTCATCATGCAATTCTTCAAAGGTATCTTAAGGGTTTTGAGCTACTTACCTTATCTTTTGCCATTCAACAAAGATTAACTTCCTTATCATCTTCATAATCAGTGTCACTATCTCCCCAAGTGGCCATATGTCACACCCCAATTTAATGGAATGCGAATAACACAATTAACAGATAACTTTACCCTTATTTATTTGTATACGGCTTCACAATATTACATATCAGAAAAATATCATACGTTTACAAGTTTCCAGTATAGTTAATTATACATGCCAAAACTACACTTAACAATATTATAGCAGAAGCAAGGATCCTACCTGTGGCGTTCAGAGCATACTCTAGATTACAATGAAATAATATTTTAAATATTTCAAGCCTTAGAAACAACGTAGGCTCACCTAGAGAATATGACACCTAGTTGATCACGTAGCTGCAAGACCAAACTTTGAATCTTTATCTAAAAAAATGTAAGTATCGTGTAGTGAGTTTGACAACTCAGTGAGCAGATAATACCTCCTATGACCTCCAGATCAATATATGGATGTACTCATCACATTGGAAATTACAGTTCAGAAGTACATCCATATGAGACCCACATTTTCAAATATTCTCAATTCAAATCACATTTAGATATCTGTAACCATATATGATACAATATGATCATTAATCAAACATTGATATGAATTAAAAACATTTCTTATAAAAATATTAGGAGGATCCCATATCAGAACCATCATATCAGAGTTCAATCTCTTCCGTACTTTGTTGATGTAGGGTTTTCCTATACTTAGCATCTTAGCCAAGGTTTGCTTTACCACTATTCAAAAGGACACACAAAGGGACTCTAATATAGGTAACTTCTCAAGCACAAAGCAAGGGAAGGCAAATCACATCTCATATAACTGGCATCTCGCCCAGATAGGAGGAGTCCCGCTCTCCATCACATATCATATCTTGTGGGTTGACTCTCACACGAGGCTAGCACCCCATGCTAGCTGAGCTATCAAGGTGCACCAGGACTAACATCACTTATTGTTAGCAAACAATATTTCTAATACGATTCCTTCACAAAATTATCATATGCACATATTCCATATCATTCAAAACAGAGCTTTCAGTATAATATAGAATTTCAGTCTCAATACAGCTCATCTGTCATAAATTTTCCAATCAGGATTTATCACATATACTTGCCTTTTTTCAAGAAAGTCATATAGCTCAATAAATCAATGCCACGTGCATAAATATTCAGTTTATCATATGATGAAAAATACATAGTATCATATATACCATGAGTTCATAAATCTATTTTCACAACTATACTCTTCTTGAACTATATTCCCAATTGTAAACAATTCAGACAATTTAATCCATCTTAGAAACATATAAAAGTGTAAATAACTTATGTTTTCAATTACACATTTAAAGATCAAGAAGAGTATAGGGCAAGTCATAGAAAAAATCATCTATTCACAAAGTTAGGGTACCAAGTTGAACAGCCCCAAAATCCACGTTTTCAGTCTAAATTTGGAAAAATAGACCCCAAATATGAGTTAGGAGGGTCCAAAAACCTTGAAAATGACTCTAGATTTGCAAAATTTGGCCTTTGAGAGCTCGGTCAATGGAAGTCAACGCTATAGGGGGTGTGTGCAATGGAGGATAATCCTAAAATTTGAGATCCTAAGGTTTTGGCACCTTCTGGATCAATCTATGGTGTTAGTTTTTGTGTTTGAGAACCACAGATAAGAGTTTCGGAGATTACCTCTTTAGGTGATTTTTTCCTCCATTTTTCAGCCAATCTTCGGTCAATTTTCCAGAAACCAATCGGATGAATTTGTAGAACTCTTTGTCCTGAGTCCGTTGGTGGTGGTGGTGTCGAAATCCAAGTTCTAGAAGCAGTAGAATTCTAGAGAAAAGTTTTAGGGTTTTGGGGAAGAAAATTTGGAGGAGAGAGAGAGGAAATTCGAAATTTGCTGCTTCTTGGATGATTGAGGCCCTTAAAATGTCCCAGGGAACTTTTATACAAAAATTCAATTTTAGAGGGAGGTCCTTGCAAATTTTTCTTATTTACATTTTGACTCTGAAACTTTTAAGAAATTATATTTTGGCCATAAAACTTAAATTCTCATATTTTCTTTATAATTCTTCAACCTATGTAATAAATAAACATATTTTCAACGGTTCTTATCTCCATTTTCAAAATCCTCTCATTTATTCAATTTTTTTAATTTTAAGGCTATTACACCATATATCATTTTCTTATTTTATCCTTTTCATTTTCTCTTCTTGTGTTAAAGGATTCTTTCTTGTTCAAAAACGTTGGGCCCTTCTATTTCATGTAACCAAGTTTGCCATATTCATAGCATGTGATGGGATCTCTTCATACCCTTTCTTGATTCTTTTTGAAAGGGGGTATCTTTCTTTACCCTTTTTTCATGAACCTGCCAAACCTTTTAACAAATAATTATCAAATGTAAGTTTAAAATCATTCTCAGGGGTTTCATTACCTTCATCACTATCATCTTCCTCTTCTTGGTGAGATGATGAAGCTTTAAGTGCCATGGGCTTTTTCTTTCTATATTCCTCATCATCAACATTAAACTCAGTAAGGTGAGCTTCATGCTCCAAAAGATTTTTGAATAATTCTAACATTGATTAAGTAAATAGTCCTTGTACTTCTTGGATAGCAGTTAATTTGAGTTGCCACTCCTTTGTAAGAGATCTAAGGATTTTGTTTACTTGATCTTTGGGTGTATAAACTTTGCCTAGAGCTTCTAAATGATTCATTATATGATAAAATGAATTTGCATATCTTTCATGGATTCTTCATTTTTCATTTTGAAGAAATCATATTAGTGACCAAGAGTGTTGAGTATAGATTCCCTAATTTCCCTTGTGCCTTCATAGGCTACCTTTAAAGCATCTCATATTTGTTTAGCAGAGTGACAATTTGAGACTTAAAAATATTCATTTTGGCTTAGCTTTGGCATTGAGTTGGGCATTTCTCTTATCCGATTCAATCCAAGCACTTTTGGGCTTAATTTTTGATAAGTCTCATTTAACAACAATTGGAATAAAGGGACCATTTTCAATGACTTTCCATAAATCAATGTTAATAGCCTCTATAAAAATGTTCATTCTTAACTTTCAATAGGTATAATTCCGATGATTAAAATCTAGAGGTTTGTTTATAGAAAACCCTTCAGGCAAAATACAACCACCTATTCCAATCATGTAAATCTTGAGATGATTAAGTTCTATGCAAGAGCCCAAGCTTTGATACCACTTGTTAGGAATGGTTTGCAGCTAAAAGGGGGCTGAATTGGATGTTTTAAAATTTTGAACTAAAGTAGGAAGAAGAATGGGTTTGAAAACTCTTTTGTAAACCTTTTAAAATCATTTGAAAAACTAGCAACTATAAAACCAATAAATAAAATTTTCTTGGAAACAAAAAACACTTTAGATGAAAGGTAAATAAAATAGAAAACTTGAACACAAGTAAACAAGCCAAGATATGAAAGATAAAGCATAAGTGCAATAAAGTAAAGAGATGAGATATAACTTAGAAAAATCGAAAGTTAAAAGTAAGGGAGTAGGGAAGGTACAACTATATTTATACTAGATCAGGTCAACCACTGAGCTTACATTAAGTGTCCAAGCCACAATTTGAGAGTTCCATTATACCATAAGTTTAACTGATCACTTGTGAGCCTCTTTACAGCAACACAACTCACCTTATTTGAAACACACCGACTTTTCTCCTTGTACAACCAAAATACAATATCAACATTGTATTTTCACACTTAATCACATCAAGCTTACCCCTTGACTCAAATCTCTCAAAAGAAACAATGTAGTTGGCTTAAAGACTCTTTTATAGAGTGTAAAATACAAATACAAGCCTATATCAGAAAACAAGATATTAAGAAAAAAACTAGATGTTATGCATAACTTTACTTATCTTCTAATGCTCAAGACATCTAGTACTTATGAGAACATAAATTCTATAGTTGTTAGGGATCATTTAAGATCAAAGTCAATGAAATTTGACCATTATGGGCTATAAAATCAATCCCAGATTATGCGCTAAGTGATCAATCCAAGTTATAGGCATCTATTGATTGTGGAATTCCTAATTTTTAGGGTTTTCATACTGTTATTGTGCCTGCACTGGTAGTTATAGCCTCCTGTTGCTCACTGGAAATGAATTCCAAAAACACATAGGCGTCTAATTGATGCTTTGGGCTTCTGTTGGTCCTCTTGACCGTTAATTTAAAAAATTCCAAAACCTTATAGGCATACATTGCTACCATTCAGCACCTGTTGGTCATTGATTTGTGAATTTTACTCTTATAAGGCCACTAGACACTTGTTAAGCTTAACATAAGACACTTTGAAAAATATGTTTAGAGAAAATTTTATAAACTAAATTACCAATAAAATTTAGAAAACCATAACCAAACATCCTAAACAAATCTAAGAGTTCAAGGTTTTCTAAGTTCTCTAATTTTGACAAAATTAAAGGCTAGGAAAATTGAAAAAGACAAATAGCCTTCAAACCTTAGGTTCCTTGTCCTTTTTTTTTATGCAAGATTTTCAACAACTACATCTTAGACACAAGAGATAAGCCATTAATAACAATAATGGAGATAAAGATAAGATTGATGAGAAGATTTCAGCTCAAAAGGGATGGCATGAAATTCCATGAGGATGATATATGTCCAAAGACTAAGGTAAAGCCCAAGAATGCTGAGAATTATTCTTTTGAGTGTGAGACTACTTATGCTATGGATGGCCGCTTCCAGGTACATTGTAAAGGAGTTCAAATTGTTGTCAACTTGTCATAATGATTGTGTAGTTACTAGAGGTGGGACTTAAATAGGATACCATGTCCACATGCGTGTTCTGCCATTTGGATAAAAGATTAGAGCTCAAGGATTTTAGGTTCTGGGCATAGACAAAAGATGTATACATTAAGTCCTATGAACTAATCATTTACCCAATACCTAAATAGACAATTTAGACTAAGATAAACTTGCCAGATGTAAAGGCTCTAAAGCCAAAACGATGCTTGGTAGGCCCAAGAAACAAAGGAAGAATGGGGCGGATAATAAAGTGCCAAATCCTTGCAAAGTGAGCAAGCATGGAAAGGTTTTTAAGTTCTCAAAGTGTGAAGGACAAGGACATATGCAAAGACCTACAAGGGAAGTAGAGGATTGAAGCATAACAAGAAGGTTCAAGCCAACACTAGGAAATGCTCGAATTTAGTTGAGGTAAAAATAATTACCTTGCTAAAAATTGTAAATAATATACATGACTAAACTTAGTCTATTAGTACCTAAAAATAACATCAAGGGGACTGCAATAAGAAATATGTGGGGATATGTGATTGGATTTAGTGAACAAGGATTATAACCTTAGACAAGCTAGGATCTAATGATTACAATGATTTTGGTTGACTTAGTGTGAGACTATGATTGAAGAAATAACTTTGAGTGTGGCTGTAACATCCCTAATTTCGTTTCTTTTATTAATAAAGGTACATAAATATTTAATTAAAGAAATAAAATTTATTAGACAATTTTTAGATATCTAAGGAAATATAATCTTAGAAATTCTTCACCTTATGTGTATGCATAGAAAATGTTTCTAAGTTTAAGGGAATTGGTAAAGAGAGAAAACCTAAGAGGAAAAATTAGAAATAACATATTAAAGAAAGGAGAAATTTTTGGGTAAGGAGGATAAATTTTTGTGAATTAAGTAAAGGTCTTAAAATTTCAAGAAGGTTGGATTAGGGTAATTTTTCCTAATTCAAGAGCTAGAGTTACTAAGTTTAACATCTTCACCCATAAATTGGGCTTTCACCTATAGACACTTCATATAGAGTTTTTCCACTTGACATGAATTTCTAGCAAACCAATAGGATAGCCCAAGAAAGAAATAAAACATAGACTTGGACTAGGATATAGAAGTTGGACCGGTAGCCCAAAAATCATGAAAATGTGACCAAACCCTTTATAAAACCCAAAGCAAAAGGAAATGGGTAAGAATGAGCCCAAATCCAAGAAGAAAAAAATAAGAATCATGTGAGAAAATAGTAGTGTAATAATAATCATTTGATTGAGTAGTAACACTATGATTACTTAAGATTTCACTAAAATGTTCAACATAAAGATTTTATAGGATTGTCTTATCTTTCTATTAACACTAAGATAATCTCAATCGGATTTAAAATGATGGTATTATGCTACACAAATAATTTCAGCTAAGCAAGGGAGATTCAAGGGTTAGAAATTTACCACCTAAACAGGCAAACCTATCAGTACGGGTTTTTCTCGCTCCATCCGACATGGCACAATTTGTCACGCCCCTAATTTTAGGGCACGTGAAATACATACTTTACGATCATATATTTTCCATAACATGTATAGTATACTCTTTTATAGATATGTATTCCCATGCATACACAATATATAAACCAAGTCTATAAACATCAAAGTACAGCAGAAGTAAGGATCTTGCCTGTGGCGTTCAGAGCGTACTCTAAAGTACAAGTACAATATAAATCAAAATCTATGAGCCATGGAAACAAAGTAGGCTCACCCAGAGATCATGTCGTCTAACTGGTCAACTATCTGAAGGAGAAGGACCAAACTCTATATCCTTATCTGAAAAATATATAAATAACGTGTAGTGAGTTTGACAACTCAATGAGCAGATAATACCTCCTATGACCTCCTAGGTCAACATATGGATGTACTCATATTTTAAAATTTGTCATAAAAAATACAGTTCAGAAGTACATCATATGAGACCCACATTTTAAATATTCTCAGTTCATATCACATTCAAATATTCAAAATCATATGCAATACGGTATGATAATTATTCAAATATTGTAATGCATCAAAACCTTTCACATGAAAACATTAAGAGGATCCCATATCAAACCCACCATATCAGAGTTCAGGTTCTTCCGTACTTTGTTAGTGCAGGATTTGCCTAAACTCAGCATCTCATTAAGGTTTGCCCTACCACCATTTAAGACGACACGCGAAGGGACTCTAATATGGGTATTTAACAAGCACATAGCAAGGGAAGGAAAATCACATCTCATATAGTTGGCATCTTGCCCATATAGGAGGCATCTTGCTCTCTTTCACATATCATATCCCGTGTGTTGATCGACACGCGAGGCTAGCACAACCCCTTGCTAGCTGGGTTATCAAGGTGCACCAAGGCTAACATCACCTGTTATTAGCAGACAATGTTTCCAATAGGATTCCTCCATAAAAAATATCATATGCATATATGCCATATAATCCAGTATAAAATTCTCAATATAATACAAACTTTTAGTCTCAGTACAGATTCATCTGCCATAAATTCTCCATTCAGGGTTTATCACATGAACATGCCCTTTCTTGAGGAAATCATATAGCTTTATAAATAATGCCATATGCATAAATATTCACTTTATCATTTAATGAGAAATACATGTGAAATCAGATACACTATGAGTTCAGAAATCTATTTTTAAAACTATACTCTTCTTGAACTATATTCCAAATTGTAAGGAATTCAGATAATATTTATGCATTTCAGAAACATATAAAGGTGTAAATATCTTATAAACATAATCAAATACATGTTTAAAGATCAAGAAGAGTATAAGGCAAGTCATAGAAAGAATCATCTACTCACAGGGTAAGGGCTCCAGATCGGATAGCTCTAAAATGTAATTTTCTAATCCACATTTGACTAAACAGACTTAAAAAATGTGTCCGGAGAGTCCAATAAATAAGGAAATGACTCCGGAAACTTGGTCACTGTTCATGGCCATAAAATACCATTCACGCACGGTGAAATCACTATTCACTGGCAGGAAATACTATTCACCGCCAAAAAATACTATTCATTACCGAAAAATACTATTCACCAAGAACAAAAAGTTGTTGGATAGCTAAAAAATTTCATATCTTAAGGTTTATCTAACTCTTGAATCCATCTATAGTGCCAGATTTCCAATTTGAGGTCTTTAAGTAAGAGTTTCAGAATTTACATTTTTCTGAGATTTTCTACTTTCAATCTGCGGCGATTCTGCGGTTGATTTGAAAAAAATTTCGATCAAAATCGTAGTACTCTCCGTCCTAAATCCAATGGTATCCTTAGTTTTGAGATCGGAGGCCTATAAACACTCCAAATCTAGAAAGAAAATATGGAAGTTACTATTCATACTATTCATCGAAATTCTACAACTCTCTCGGTTTCCATCTCCCCCTCCCTATTTCTCCTTCTCTCTTTTATTTATTTATTTATTATTATTTAATAATTCATAGTCATCATATGATATTATGAAAATAGTTAATCATGCCATAATGTTATTATTGTACGATTTTCATGTGTATAGATAAAGTGCATGCATATGACCTAAGATATTTGCTGTAGCTTATAAAGATGAACATGACGTGACGCTGCACATGTAGGAGGATGCCAAGTTCTAGGTATTATTCTTTCAGCTCTAACTGTATCAAATATCCTAGGAAAAACAGTTGAGGAAGAATTTAGAGTAGCTTCCATGCATGAGCGCATGGGTAGAATAATGAGTAATGCTGATGCCTTCATTGCCTTACTAGGGGGTTTTGATACTTTAGAAGAGATTTTTCAAATAGTCTCTTGGGCACAACTAAATATGCCTCATAAACCGATAGGTTTGTTAAATGTTAACCACTTCTTTGATGGTCTGTTATCTTTTCTTGATCAAGCTGTGGAACAAAAGTTCATCTTACACTCAGCACGACGAATTCTCATCTCGGCTTCAAATGTCGAGGAGTTGATTAATACTTTACAAGCATATGTTCATGTACCTGATCCAACTATGATTCAAATAGAATGGACGATAGACAATCGTAGGAAGCGCAAATTGCATTTGGATATTCATCTTTAAATGTAGTAAAACATAGCCATTGCTGTACCACTTTTACTTTCTTAGGGTCTACTTGGATACCATCCTTACTAACCATACTCCCTTAGAGTTGGTAAAACTATCTTTAAATGTTGTTTATAATCCTCTGTGCTCTTAGGACATATTAGTATTTCGTTAGTAAATACAATAATAAATTTATCCAAGAATAGTTTAAATATTTTATTCATTAAGTCCATGAATACAGCTGGGGCATTTTTCAAACTAAATGACATCACCAAGAACTCATAATGCCCATAATGAGTCCTAAAAGAAATTTTCCAATTATCCTCAATTAATGATAATCATATCTCAAATCAATTTTTTTTTTAAAATATTGAGCACCTTGTACTGGTCAAACATATCATCTATACAAGGTAATAGATTTTTATTCCATACTGTCACCTTATTCAATTGTCTATAATCTATGCATAGTCATAGTAATCCATCCTTCTTTTTCACAAATAAGCTTAGAGCACCTCAACGAGAGTACTAGGGCGTATAAATCACTTGTCTAACAAGTCTTACAACTAATTCTTCAATTCCTTGAGTTCAGTCGTTGCCATTCTATATGGTGGTATAGATACTAGTTGGGTTCCAAGAAGTAAATCAATACCAAATTCTATTTTACGTTTTGAGGTAATCTTGACAATTCCTCAGGAATTACATTAGAAAATTCTCTAACCACTGGAACTTGATTTACACTGGTATATTTTATATCAACATCTCCCACCACTGCCAAATATCCTTGGCACCTTCTTGTTAGAACTTATAGGCTGCTAAAACATAGATTAGATTACTAGATATCTCACTACGGTCTCCTTGTATCAAGAAAGAAAACTCCCTAAGAATATTCAATTTAATCACCTTAAAGTGACATTCCAAAATGGCATAAAATGATACCAACCAATTCATTCTCAATATCACATCAAAGTCTACCATATCTAGACAATTGGATAAAACAGATATCATATTTAGAAATGATCATAATTGACGTTGGTCTCAATTTTTTAAATTCTCTAGTACACCTATCCCTTTCACTTTCAGACAAAAATTGACCTATAAATACTTTTTAAGATGCCACAATATTTACTAATTATTCTCAGAAAATTGAACACAAAAACACTTACATTTACCACCCTGGATTGTAGACTGATTCTGACCTCTAATATAGAAATATTTTATAAAGTGATATTTCAAATGATTATGTTTATGGCATGATTACCAATGATTTTTTTTGGTAATAATTATATTTTAATGAAAAATTATGGCATGTGAGTATAATGAACATACTTGTTATTGAAATCCTTATTTTGGCTATTAATGTGAAAAGAAAAGAAAAGAAAAGAAAAGAAATAAGCACAGTCACATGGAGGTCTGTGTGGTGCATTAATAGGAGACGCCCTACCAACGACTATGATTATAATAATGAGAAAAGAAAGAGAAAGTATGCCATGTCAGACGGAGTGAGAAAAACTTATACTGGAGAGTAAAAAATACTCACCCTAACTAGGGTAGCTTAGTATGATAATAAGATGATAGCCATCATATGATATTATGAAAATAGTTAATAATGCCATACATGTCATTACTGTACAATTTTCATGTGTATAGTTAAAGTGCATTCATGTGACCTAAGGTATTTTCTATAGCTTATACATATGAACATGACATGATGAGCTACATTGATGATGATTATGATTTATTGTTGAACCTACTGATATTTAATTATCATTATTTTTTCATATCATGTTTAGAAGATTAAATATGCAGATATTCTCCATGACTCTTATTTTTATTGTACGTTGGATCGAGCTGCCCTACCTTGGGTAAATACATATTATATCGGATATAACTGTAGTAGATGTGACTGAGATTTTGGTGGAGGTGCCGCTACCTGCACCAGTGTCCCCGGAAGTGGTCTACGTGGATGAATAGGGCTTATATATATATGTTAGACTTTTGCACTGATGTTTTTAAAGTAATGATGTGTATGTGAACTCAATATTGTATCTGTATTAATGGTAGATTTTAAACCTTAATTACACTTGGTTAAATTAAATAAATGTTATTATTAGTTAAGTAGTAAAGAGGTAATGACTTTATGAATTTTACAAATATAAAAAAAAAATTGAGTTGCTACATAAATGGAGTTGTTACAGTGGCTGTTTAAAAAAAATAGTTGAGTGTGAGTTACATCATTCGGGGCTTCATTTGTGCAGATGCCCACATTTTTCAATAAAATATGTGGGTTTATAGTTGTGTACTCTTTGATTGTTTTAATAAAATGTGGAAGGATTTTTGTTAAAAAAATACTTGTTAGGCATCTTGCATTGATAACTTTTTCATTTTCTATTTATTTTATTTGAAAAATATTGCAGCACTTTATTTTGCTTTACAATATTTTATTTAATTGTGTCAAAATGTTTGAGTGCAAGATGATCAAGTTTTTGATTTATATTATTTCACTAAATTTATGGTGTGCTATTGTCGGGCCCAAAAACATAAAACCTATACTCCTAAAAATATATATAGTAGTGTGAGTAAGGATTGTTTCTGCGGACAATGTATGCTTCTTGAACAAAAATGAGAGGTTTTGAATATAATGAAAACTAATTTCAAAGAAAACAACTAGGAAACAATTCAATTTGTAGGAACAAAATCATTTAATAAAACATGCATTGGTCTAAGTCAAATATTCACCATCGTAATTTTATCATTGATCATCAATATAAGAATGTATCAATTCACACTTTGAATATTCACCGTTGGAACTATTTTCCTATCTCTCCTTAGTTGTAGTTAATTAGAAAACAAGCAATCCAATTAAACCTAACTACTAAACAACCCCAGACAAGTGCTAAATGTTTAATTCAACAGCAACATTAAGAATTAGAGAGATCGATTGAATCAAACAACTCAAACACAAGTGGTTGAATTTAATTTAGTCAAGGGTTTTTCTTAAGATCTAATAATTCCTAAAGCAACAAATCATTAAATCTCAATTGCTTCACAAATTATAAGGATAAAAAAATTATAGATTTGATACCTCATTTAGCAGTAGATTGTAATGAATAATAAACCAGTCGACCTTCTAGCAATGAAACAAAACAATAATAACAATAGGCATAGAAGAACATTCAATACTTAAAGCAAAAATTAAACAATCAAAATAAATTAGATCTAACAGTGTCATAAATTTTGAGGTTTCAGTCTCCTTCGACCAATGAAAAATGTCTAGCCATGTAGGGCCAAGATAAAAACTCAAAATAAAGGTTAAAGAAGAAGGGGGAAAAGGGGTTCAGCTGTACTCTGAATTTCAATCATTTGAAAGTTTTCCCTAAGGTTTCCCAATTAAACCCTAACTCGTTTATTTATAAATAGAGTTTCCACACTAACGTCATGATGCTAAGGGCACTAGAGTCTTAAAAACGAGGTGCTTGTTATCATGTTCAGGCATTATGATGCTAAGATTCCATTAACAAGATGAAAAAACTATTGGAATTCTAGTATAGTACTCTTTATTCTGATGTCACAACTCCTAGATTCACCATCGCTTTGCCAAGGTCTCTAGAATTCCAATTTTTTTTCTAATTCTAGCATTACGATGGCAGCTTTCTTGCTTTCTCACACTGAAGGTTTTGTCAAGAGTTTCTATATTTCTAACTCCTTTGCTATAATTTTCTTCAAATTAGCTTCATTTTGCACTTAATGCCTTTATTTGCAACCTATATCAAAATATAATAATAATGAGTGTATTTAGGCACAAGATAAATATAAAATGCTAAGCATTAAGGGAGAAAAATAAGAAATTTTACATTATCATCACTTTACTTTCCTTTTTTCTACTCCCTACCTTTATATTGCAACAAAAACATGATTATGGTGGTTGCTGGTTTATTACAATGTAATTTAATATGCTTTCTTACGATGTAAAAGAGTAATTATGGTCAATTGGCGTAGCATATCTAAACTGGCTAATGGACAAAGATGATTTCATCTTTTGCATCAAATAGGTAAAATAAAATATTGTCTAAATTATTTATAATGTTGATACACTATATTAGAATTTAGGAAAAGAGAGAAACTCTTGAGGATAATGCCATCTTATTTAATATGGTTATTCTGGTAGGAAAATGATTATAAGTCTTAAGGACTTTGCATTCTTGAAACTCTTACTTCAAATTCAATTTTTTACCTTTATGAACAAGTTATACAAATACCCTCTTCCTTTCCTAGTTTGTCTATGTATGCTGTATTTTGTTCTTGGTTTTTACTTTTTTCATAATACCTTCTATAATGACAATTATATTTTAGTACCTACTATTTCTAACAGACTTAATTTTTTTTCACTATGGCTATTGTTGTGTAACATCCCTAATTTTATTTTTTAATTAATAAAGGTATATAAATATTTAATTAAGAAAATAAAATTTATTAGAAAATTTTTAGATATCTAAGGAAATATAAGCCTTAGAAATTCTTCATCTCATGTGTATGCATATAAAATATTTCTAACATTAAGGGAATAAGTAAAGAGAGAAAACCTAATACGAAAAATTAGAAATAACATACTAAAGAGAAGCAAAATTCTTGGGTAAGGAAGATAAATTTTTAGGAAGTAAGTAAAGGTCTTAAAATTTCAAGAAGATTAGATTAGGGTAATTTTTCCTAATTCAAGAGCTAGAGTTCCTAAGTTTAACATCTCCACTCATACATTTGGCTTTTATCTATGGACATTTCATATAGAGTTTTTCCACTTCACATGAGTTTCTAGCAAGCCGTTTAGATAGCCCAAACAAGAGATAAAACATAGACTTGGACTAAGATATAGAAGTTGGATCAATAGCCCAAAAGTCATGAAAATGTGACCTAGCCTTCCATGAAAGGTAAAATTTCAGTCAAAACAAAGGAAATAGGCAAGAATGAGCTCAAATCCAAGAGGAAAAAAAAGGGAACCATGTGAGAAAATAGTAGTATAATAATAATCAAGATTACGTCACATGCATTAGGATAAAACATCTATATCCTACATTCATAAATTCATCAAGTAGGCAATAATACATGGCATTATGAAAAAAGCATCCTTATTCTACACAAATAATTTCAGCCAAGCAAGGGAGACTCAAGAGTTGAAAATTTGCCACCTAAAAAGGGACCTTATCCCTTGTCTTAAGAATATTTTATCATGATTTTCAAAATACAAATCTCCTTTTTCTATGCATATCTTGACTAAGGGAGAGGAAGACAAGAACAAGAGTTGTCTTAAAAAAAACAACCAAGTTCATCCTAATTATGATAAGGTAGACCCATGATTATGAGAAGTGAACAACTTGATAGTTTATTTAAGCAAAAATCTACCCTTATAACTTTATAATTTCATCCAAGTAAGGAAGAGGAAAAATAGAAGCAAGGTAAAGTGAGGAAATGAGAGAAAGAGAGGAGAAGAGAGGAAGGAAGAAGAAGGAGAAATCTAAAAGACTAAGTACTCAAGGTAAGTTAACTTAATCTCTACTTGAATCCATTTTTTCTCTTCATCCTTGGGGTTCAAAACTCACCCTCCTTCTCTTATTTATGCTACTGGAAAAGTTAAGAGAAGAAAAGAATCTTGCCACTTCCTTCAAGAGGAAATAAGAAAAAGAATTCACTAAGTGAGCTAGAGAGATCTTTAAGTCGGTTTAACAATATTTCTTTTTGAAGAAAATATTTAAAATTTATAACATTTATATGAGATTTTAATCCTATAACTTTGACGAAATTTTCTACTTTCATGATTGGCCATGGATGTTGCTACATCATGTTACATGTTGATCTTGCATATGATGGATGTTTGAATGCATAGATTGGTATGGAAATTTTTTTCTTAAGCAAGGCTATAGGTGGCAAACTTTTAGGGAATTTTGTACTGTTGTGATGCATATTGGGATTTGCTAAAAATTGATGGAAGATGGTTAGGTTGGTAAATTAAGTATGGCCTTAAACACCTAAGGGAAGACAATGAGAAATTTCTATTGAGAAATACCCTTATTGATGCACGATTTGATTTTTTTTTTCTTTTGAAGTGGATGATGGAATATGTTAAATTAAGTAAGAAATATAATTAAATGTTGAGATGAGTAATTCTATGGTTAGGTGGAAATTTTGAAGAAAAATAGAAGATAACTTAATAAAAGGATGAACTAGAACTTTAGGAAAGGCTAGGTGAAGAAAACTAGATTTCAGAGTAACCAGGGAAGCTTCTATTTTTGAAATTCTAGGAAGAATCGGTTAGGAATTAAATAAAATGGTTAACATGAAAAATGTAGATATATGTGTCACAAATTTTTAGCCACTGGAATCACCCAATTTAAATTCAAATGAGGGAGATATGGTCCAATTAGTAAGCAGTGGTCAGAAAATGGTTAACCAAAGAAGAATATGTTAGGTAAGTTTCTGTGTTTGAATTTTCGGGAAACATCTATTAGGAACTAAAATAAATAGTTAACATGAAATATATATATATATATATATATATATATATATATATATATGTGTGTGTGTGTGTGTGTGTGTGTGTGTGTGTGTGTGTGTGTGTGTGTGTGTGTGTGTGTGTCTCACGAATTTTTAGCCACTAGAATTATTTAATTTGGAATCCATATTAGGAAGATATGGTCAGATTAGTTAACAGTGGTCATAAACTAGTTAACCAAGAAGGAATCTATTAGGTAAGCTTATGTGTTTGAATTTCTAAGAAGAATTTGTAGGGAATTAAAATAAATGGTTAACATGAAAAATATAGATATATGACTCAAAAATTTTTAGCCACTGAAATCACTCAATTTAAATTCCATAGGAGGGAGATATGGTCAGATTAGTTAGTAGAGGTCAGAACTTACCCGGGAAGAAATAACTTTGAATTTGAGGGAGTAATAACTCTAAGATTCCTTATGATTTCACTAAAATGTTCAACATAAGAGTTTTATAGTTTTATCTTAGCTTTAAATGAACACCACGATCACCTCAATCTAAGTTAAAATGAGGGAGTTATGCTCTGATTAATGATAGATGAAAATAATATTTAAGAAAGAAGAAGAATCTTATAAATGAAAATAATAAATGACTAGTGTATGCCTTAGCCATTGCCATTGCATGAACTCCTTACCATCTTAAGTGTGTAATTTTGATATGAAAATATTTTATAAAGTGATATTTGAAAATGATTATGTTCATGGCATGATTATCAATTATTTTTGGTAATAATTATATTTTGATGATAAATGATGGCATGTGAGTATAATAAATATACTTGTTATTAAAATAATATTTTTGGCTACTAATGTGAAAAGAAAAGAAAAGAAAAGAAACGAGCATAATCACATGGCGGTCCATGTGGTGAACCAATAGGGGACACCCTACTAACGACTATGATTATGCTAATGAGAAAAGAAAGAGAAAGAGAAAATGTGCCATGTCGGACGGAGCGAGAAAAGCCCATACCAGAGAGTAAAAAATACTCATCATGACCGGAGTAGCTTGATATAAAAATAAGTTGATAGCCATCATATGATATTCTGAAAATAGTTATTCATGCCATACATGTCATTATTGTACGATTTTCATGTGCATAGATAAAGTGCATTCATGTGACCTAAGATATTTGCTGTAGCTTATACAGATGAACATGACATGATGAGCTATACTGATGATGATTATGATTTATTGTTGAACCTACTAGGATTTAATTCTCACTATATTTTCATATCATGTTCAGAAAATTAGTTATGCAGATTTTTCTATGGCACTGCCTTTTAGTGAATGTTGGATCGAGTTACTCTATGTTGGGTAGATTCCAGAAATTAATAAGGTGTTTGTGGTTGAGTTGGCTAAGATCCTGGTGAAGGTGTAACCAACTGCACCCGTATCTCCGAAATTGGTCAACATGGATGAAAAAGAGGTAGATATTTATGTGTTTGATTTTTGTACGAACGTTTTGATTAATGATGTGTATGTGAACTTAGAATTATATCAGTGTTAATGGTAGACCTTAAACCTTGATTATGTTTGGTTAAATTAATTGAATGTTATTATTAGTTAGGTAATTAGAAGTAAAGTAATGAATTTATAGGACTTTACAAATATATATATTTAAAAAAATGGAGTTGTTACATAATTGGTGTCAGAGTAGGTCGATCCTAGATGGGTAGTGGATGGATGGTTATCTGAATCGATCTTTAAGTATCTTGAGTATGTTTATGGTTACGTTGTGTAAGAGATTAATGACTTTATATAGGTAAAAAATTACTAGTGTTTTCTATCTATATGCAAAGGTGGTGTTATGACTATAGTAAATATTTTTGAACTAACTATTAAGCTTAATTAACTCAATAGCAGCATAACTCTGTTTTTTCCACAGTAGGATATGGCACCACCGAGGAGGAACACTACAAACAATACGAAAGAAACCCAACACAACTTGACTACAGCAATTCGAGACTGAGTCATAGCCACTAATCAAATTCTGCAACATCTCTAAAATAGTAACTGATCACCTATCTACAGAATCAGACTCTGTATTCTTATCTAAAAAATGTGAAAATATCGTGTAGTGAGTTTGACAACTCAGTGAGTAGATAATACCTCCTATGACCTCTTAATGGATGTACTCGTATTTTAAAATTTATCACATATAAAATATAGTTCAGAAGTACATCCATATAAGACTCGTATTTCAAATATTCTTAAATAAAAGGATATTTAGATATCCAAAACCATATTCAGCACGGTATGATCATTAAACAAAAGTTGTTATGTTCAGCTGTATAAGCTATAGTAAAATATTAAGTTTTTGAGATAAAGTCATAACTTTTACTAATGAAAAATTAACATACTATATATGCATTGAAAATCTATTCTTTTTACATAATGTTCAAGCATGTTACAGCTCTCAATACACTTAATTCACTCATTTGCTATACGCATAGTGACTGATCAACTACAATCACAATAAGTAATCAGAGAATGTGAGTTGATCACCCATCTGCCTCCTCACATTATTATTGTCACCCGGTTGGAGCGGCCCTCCCTTAACTCACTCAAGCTAATAAGGTGTCCCTTACTCGGTATTGTCTCAAACCATACAATCCGTCGATATTCATCCATACATATAAATATAAATATATATATATATATATATATATATATATATATATATATATATATATATATAAATGCATATTCATCAAATGTAATGTATAACTATCAAGCAATTTGCCATGAGCTTTATGCTTGCCATT
Organism: Gleditsia sinensis; assembly: GCA_037074535.1. Lineage (NCBI taxonomy): Eukaryota > Viridiplantae > Streptophyta > Magnoliopsida > Fabales > Fabaceae > Gleditsia > Gleditsia sinensis. Next base: position 47,668,896 of record CM073467.1, on the reverse strand, counting down.
CAATCATAATCAACAACTTTATAGTTTTACAAATCAATGCCTCATGCACATAATATTCACTTTACCAAATAATGATAAATACATTTAGAAACACATATTCAATGAATTTCAAAATCTATTTGCAAAACTATACTCTTCTTAAACTATGTGCCAATTCGTAAGCAAAATAGATATTTTAACACATTTCAAAAAATTATGATAGCATAAATAATTTATAAACATAATCAATTATACATTTTAAGTTCAAGAAGAGCAAGACGTAAGTCATAGAAAAAATTATCTACTCACATGTCAGGGCTCCAGGTTGGACAATCTCAAATGTATTTTTTCAAGTCAAATCTGATCAAATGGATCTAAAAAACGAGTCTAGAGGGTCCAAAAACTTAGGAAATGACTCCGGAATTGTGAAATTTGGCCTCCAGGAACTTGGTCAACACCGGTCAACTGATGCGACTATTCACAATCAAAAAGTACTATTCATCACCGAAAAAAACTATTCATGATGGCCGTATTTACTGTTCACATCGGCCGGTAACCGATCGGAGTTACTGTTCATGACACCAAAAATTGTCAGATGATTGTAAAACTTTATATTCTATAGTTTATCTATCTCCTAAATCCATCTACGGTGTCAGATTTTCAATTTGATGTCTATAAATAAGAGTTTCAAAGTTTAATTTTTTTTAAAAGATTTTCTACTTCTGATCTGCGGCAATTCTGCAGTTGATTTGAAAAATTGATTGGCCAAAATTGTAGTACTCTTCTTTCTAAATCCATTGGTACCCTTAATTTTGAGATCGAAAGTCAGTAAACACTCCAGATCTACAGAGAAAAATTAAGAAGAGAGAAAATACTATTCATCACTATTTATATACGAAGTTTTCTGATTCTTCTTCGACATCTCCCCTTCCCCCTTTTCTTTCTTTGTTTTTATTATTATTATTTAATAATTAAATATTTAAAATTTATTTTCTTTTTTGATTATATACATATAAATATTATTTTTCTTCCTAAAATATCCCAAAAATTTCTAAAAAATTATATTATTGTAAAACTTTAGTTAAACTGTAAAATCATAATTTTTCTTGATAAAATTTTAATAAAACAAATCACAATATAAAATATCTTCATGCATATTAAAAGAAAGAAATTTATAAAAACAAAAATAAAATTTATTTTAAGCCAAATATAATTATTTTAAGCAAAAAAAAATATTTAAATTAAAAGTGTATTTACTTTTAGCAAAACATAATCATTTACAATAAAAATATATTTGTTTATAGCAAAAAATTATTATTTAAAAATAAAAATTACGGGATATTACATTCTTCCCCCCTTAAGAAATTCGGTCCCTGAATTTTAACCCATCTTACCACATATATGGAATGAAGTCAAGGTATAATTCAGAGTTACCAACCTTATTACTCAAATAATTGGGAATATCTCTTTTGTATATCATATTTACTTTCTAAAAAATCTCTTCACTTGTCTATCAATAATAAACATAAGTTTTTTCTCATAATTAAGCCAAGTTCTTGTTCAATTGAATTTCTTGAAATTAGATAACATGAGAAGAATCTAATAGGTACTTCCTTAGCATTAATGCAAGAAAGATTGTACCAACATCTCTTAATCCTAATGGTAAAGCTAGGCGATATATACTATGCATACTTTGTCCAATATTTCAAAAGAGCCTATATACTAGAGCTTAACATTTTCCTTCTTTTCAAACCTCATTACCTCTTTTATGGGCGAGTCTTTCAAGAATATTTGGTCACCAACTGATAATTCGTAGTGATCAACATTCCTAGCCCTTATAGACTTTTGGCTTGTATTGAGTTTCTTGTATTCTTTTTCTAATCAATTTTATTTTATCAATCTTATAATAAGTCCGACCCTACTAAATCATTTAACAGAAAATTTGTAACACCTCTTATATAAGACTTTAAGTCATCCAATATCATTTTATTATAAGCGAATTCTGCAAAGGAATCTCCCACCAAACTCGAAGACATATGCTTGAAGCATCCTCTCCAAATTAGCATCATCAATTTAAGTTAATCATATTCTATCTATTGCACATTATTCCAAATTAGATTTCAAAAACTTAACTTTACTCAACTCAATCACCTATTAGAAGACCTACAATGTTTCATGTAAAATATCACATAGTGTCATTTGTATGATGGCTTGATAACTACTGATATGGAAAGTTCAACTACGAATAAATAATTTCTCCCAACTTCCACCAAAAGTTATATAAAGATACCTGCAGTATAACTTCCAATGCATAACCACATCATTTAGATTTATTATCAGCTATACTATAATCTAACTAAGATCTTAAGGCTTCCTGAATATCTCTCCTAAAATAATATATTCAATTCTTACTTGTTGACTCACCAAACAATGAAAAATATATCACTGGTATCTTCTTTTTACCATTATACTAGTACAATTCTTTCAAATCTTAGTATATCCTTATTGCCTTGGGTTATCCAAATTCACAATCTATGGCTTCTTCTAAAATCTCCTTCATCAACAATTATTCACATGTGAATTTCTAATCTCAACATAATTCACATCCAAGATACTAGAGTCAACTTCGCATGGTATAAAACTTAATACAAATACTTTGATCGCTTTACATTATTTTCGGACATGGTTCTCAAAATATTCTCCATTACTTTAACCTAGTAACCACTTGGACACCATAATAATTGAGTTTCAAAGAAAAGAAATTAACCTCCTTGTAATAAGAAAAATAACTTTACATTTAATGTCAAACATTAATCTAGGATGATGCAGCAGAAAAAGAGGAATACTTAATAAAGCATCGTGCCAAAATTGAAAGTCAGAAGTTTAGACAAAATATTAAAAGAAAATTAAAATCGATTGCTGTAATTCTTTAAAATCTATAAACAAAACCTAGTTGTTATTTCGGAAAAAATCGGTGGCTGCAAATTTTGAATATATATGCCAAAATCTAATTCAAAGCTACTATTATTCGGTGGACGAATAGCACATAAAAAAGTATTTCTGAACTTATAAAAGTTTATGAAGAACAATAAGCATGTAGTTAACTGGTAAGATACAGTTGGTTGCTTCAAAATAGATGTAATCAATCAATTGTAAAATAACCAGTTTAAATAAAAAATTCTTAAAATAGCTAGTCGATCAATAGTCGACTAGTAAGAACATTGGGAAAACAAGATAAATCATTTGATTGTCTCCTTTCAACAATTAACTGGTTTGCATTTTCACTCATTTTTTTACAATGACACCTATCACCTACAACTTCCCTACAAGAATCAAGCCATCAATGCTTCATCAAGGACAACAAGGAAAAGATAAATTTTTGGTGATATCTTAACCTTATTCTCTTTATGTGCTTAATATGCGCCACAATCACAACTACTATACATATGCATGCATGCCGTCATTTTTGAAATTCACATTCAATTTAGCTTATATCCAATAGCCTTTCACATAGCTGTTCTAATTATGCTGCCGGCCTATTCACATAACTATTGTAAGTATGCCATTTTTTGAGTTCTATAAATGCACGCATTAGTATCTTTACCTTCATATTCAAAGTTAAGATGAGTGCAGTTATGGAATGAACCACATTCCGTCCGTTTCAAAATATGTGTGTCTTTTGTGGTTCTAGTCTTGGAAAAGATGGAGAATATGTGAAAGCTGCACAAAATCTGAGTATGGTGCTGGCCAGGAGAAAGATTCATTTAGTCTATGGTGGAGGTAACTGTGGATTAATGGGGTGTGTGTCTACAGCTGCACATATAGGAGGATGTCAAGTTCTAAATATTATTCCCACAGCTCTAGCTACATCCAACATCGTAGAAAAGACAATTGGGGAAGAATTTAGGGTAGCTTCCATGCATGAGCGCATGGCTAGAATGATGAGCAATGCTGATGCCTTCATTGCCTTACCAGGGGGTTTTGATACTTTAGAAGAGATTTTTCAAATAGTCTCCTAAACACAACTGAATATGCATCACAAACCGATAAGTTTGTTAAATGTTAATAACTTCTTTGATGGTCTGTTGTCTTTTCTAAATCAAACTATGGAACAAAGGTTTTTCCCACACTCAGCACGGTGAACTCTTATCTCAGCTTCAAATGCTGAGGAGTTAATTGATGCTTTATAAGAATTTGTTCATGTACCTGGTCCAACTATGGCTCAAATAGAATGGACAGCAAACAATAGCAAAAAGCGCAAAATGGATTTGGATCTTCATCTTTAAATGTAGTAAAACGTAGCCATTGCTATACCACTTTTACTTTCTTAGGGTCTACTTGAATACCATCTTTACCAACTATACTCCCTTAGAGTTTGTAACATTATCCTCAAATGTTGCTTATGATCCTCTAAACTCTTGGAACATATTAATATATCGTCAATAAATATTTTTATAATTTGATCCAAGAATGGCTTAAACACTATATACATAAAGTCCATAAATGCAGTTGAGGCATTTATCAAACTAAATAACATCACTAAGAACTCATAGTGCTTATACTGAGTCTTGAAAGCAGTTTTCAGAATATCCTCTTCCCTTATCCTTAATTGATGATATCCAGATCTCAAATCAATTCTCTATTTTTTTTAAATATTGAGCACACTATAGTTGGTCAAACGAATCATCTATATGAGGTAATGAGTATTTATTACTCATTGTCACTTTATTCAATTATTTATAATCTATGCATAACCACAGTGATCCATCTTTTTTTTTCACAAATAGGTCTAAAGCACCTCAAAGAGAGTCCTAGGACGTAAAAATCCTTTGTCTAACAAGTCTTGTAACTAATTTTTTTTAGTTCCTTAAGTTTAGTTGATATCATTCTATTTTACGTTTTGGGGGTAATCTTAGCAATTCTTTAGAAAACACATCGGGAAATTTTCTAACCATTGGAACTTAATCAACACTAGTGTACTTCATATCAACATCTCTCACTACTGCCAAATATCTTTGACACCCTTTTGGAATAACTTATGGGTTGTTAAAGCAGATATTAGATTACTTGATACCTCACTATGGTCTTTTTATATAAAGAAAGAAGGTTATCTAGAAATATTGTATTTAATCACCTTAAGGTGACATTCCAAAATAGTATGGTATGATACCAACTAATCTATTCCCAATATCACATCAAAGTCTATCCTATCTAGACAACTGAGTACAATGGATATCACATTCAGAAATGGTCACATTAGGCATATATTTCAATTTTTTAAATTCTCTGACACACATATCCCTTTCACTTTCAAGTAGAAATTGACCCATAGATACTTTTTAAAATGCCACAATATTCGATCAATCTTATACTAAAAAATTTAGCAAACTTGGAATAGAAAGAAAATTGAAACCTTATAGAATCCCTCAATAACACCTGAAGTATAAATATGTCCAGCTCATATCCATACTAAAGGTCCTACTAAAGAATCCTTTACTCTGAAAGCCATAGAAAAACCTAATGTTTTGATACCAACTTGTAATGCCCCCAACTTACGGGCACGTGAAACAAACATTTTTTTTGCAATCAAATATTTACCATAACATGCATAGCACTATTCTTTGTTATGGAAATAGATACATATAGGTTCTCTCATGTATACACATTATACAAACCAAGTTATAAATGTCAAAGTAACAACAGAAGCAGGGATCCTGCCTGTGGTGTTTAGAGCACACTCTAGAATACAAACATAGTATAATTCAAAAACTATGAGCCTTGAAAGCAACGTAGACTCTCCCAGAGAATATGTCACCTAACTGATCACCTATCTGTAGAATCAGACTCTGTATTCTTATATAAAAAATGTGAAAATATCGTGTATGGAGTTTGACAACTTAGTGACTAGATAATACCTCATATGACCTCTTAGGTCAGCATATGGATGTACTTATATTTTAAAATTTGTCACATAGAAAATAAAGTTTAGAGGTACATCCATATGGGACTCGTATTTGAAATATTCTCAAATAAAAGGATATTTAGATATCCAAAACCATATTCAGCATGATATGATCATTAAACAAATTTTGTTATGCTCAGCAGTATAAGTTATAGTAAAATATTAAGCTTTTGAGATAAAGTCATAACTTTTGTTAATTCCTAATTAATATACTATATAAGTATTGAAAAAATATTCTTTTTACATAATGCTCAAGCATGTTACAATTCTCAATACACTCAATTCACTCATTTGCTATACGCATAGTGACCGATCAACTACAGGGAATCTGAGTTCATAACCCATCTGCCTCCTCACATTACCACTGTCACCCGGTTGGAGTGGCCCTCCCTTGACTCACTTAAGCTAATAGGTCGTCCTTTACTCGGTACCATATCAAACCATACAACCCGTCGATATTCATCCATACATATAAATACATGTATATAAATGCATATTCATCAAATGGAATGTATAACTATCAAAATCTATTTGCAAAACCATACTCTTCTTGAATTATGTGCCAGTTTGTAAGCAAAACAGATATTTTAACGCATTTTAGAAACTTATGATAGTATAAATAATTTGTAAACATAATCAATTATACATTTTAAGTTCAAGAAGAGCATGGGGTAAGTCATAGAAAGAATTATCTACTCACATGTTAGGACTCTAGGTTGGATAGCCACAAATGTATTTTTCCTAGCAAATATAATCAAATCGATCTCAAAAACGAGTCCGAGGGGTCCAAAAAACTAGGAAATGACTCCAGAATCGTAAAATTTGGCCTTCGAGAGCTTGGTCAACTGATGGGCACTATTCATGATAAAAAAAATACTATTCATCGTCGGAAATACTATTCATGTCGACCGTATTTACTATCACACCGGTCGGAGTTACTGTTTATGACACAAAAAATTGTCAGATGATTGTGAAACTTCACATCTTATAGTTTATCTATTTCCTGAATCCATCTATGGTGTCGTATTTTTAATTTTAGGTCTATAAATAAGAGTTTCAGAGTTTACTTTTTTCTAAGATTTTCTACTTTCGACTTGCGGCGATTCTATAGTTGATTTGAAAAATTGTTCGGCTAAAATCGTAGTATTCTCCATCATGAATCCACTAGTACCCTTAGTTTTGAGATTAGAAACCAGTAGGCACTCCAAATCTAAAGAGAAAAATTGATGAGAGAGAAAATAATATTCATCACTATTCATATATGAAGTTTTCTTATCCCTCTTCGGTGTCTCCCCCTCCCCCTTTTTTCCTTTTTTTAATTATTATTATTTAATAATTAAATATTTAAACTTTATTTTCTTTTTTAATTATATACATATAAATACTATTTTTCATCCTAAAATATGCCAAAAATTTCTAAAAATTTATAGTATTGCAAAAATTTAGTTGAACTATAAAATCGTAATTTTTCTTGATAAAATTTTAATAAAATAAATCACAATATAAAATATCTTCATGCATATTTAAAGAAAGAAATTTATAGAAACAAAAATAAAATTTCTTTTAAGCAAAATATAATTATTTTAAACAAAACAAAAATTATTTAAATTAAAAGTGTTTTTACTTTTAGCAAAACACAATCATTTACAATAAAAATATATTTGTTTATAGCGAAACATTATTATTTAAAAATAAAAATTACGGGATATTACAACTATGACTCAACAGTAGTTGAAAGTTGGATAAGGGAATTGGAGAAGATCTTCAAGGTGATGGGCTGCACTAATGAGCAACAAGTTATCTTTGCTACATATTTGCTGAAGGATAAAGCTGAGTGTTGGTGGCGAAGGGCCAGAGAGCTGCTAACTTACCAGAGGAGGCAGATCACCTGGTAAGTGTTAAGAATATTTTCCTAGAGAAGTACTTTTCAAATACTATAAGGGCTGAGAAGGAGATCGTATTTTTCCAACTCCGACAGGGTAACATGTCAGTAGACCAATACATCGATAAGTTCATGGAGTTGTCTAATTTTTCCTTTTACCTAAGGTTTAACCCTAATGAAGCATGAAAGTCTGTTAAGTTTGAAGCAGGACTGAACCCAGAAATTAGGAATGCAGTGATAGCCTTAGAAATAAGGAAATTTGTGCCCTAGATAAATAAATCTAGACTTCTGGAGAAGAGTTTAAGGGCAATGGAGGATGAGAAGTTGAGGTAAAACCTGTGGAAGAGGAAGAACAATTTCCCCAACCCTGGCAAAAATGTAAGGAAAAGTGGATATAGAGCTAGTAAGAGGCCATTAACTACGAGTCCCCGACCTTTCCAACAAGACCTCACCACAGTCAAGTGCACTAAGTGTAAACGTATTCACGGTAACTAGCCATACTACATGGAACCAGATGTCTACTTCAAATGTGGACAGAAGGGTCATTTTATGAAAAATTGCCCATAGAATATGGGGAAGCAATTGGAATAGAGGCATCACGTGAAAGGAAGGGTTTTCACCCTAAGCGGCCAAGAGGCAGGTCAATCCTCCAAAATGATTCAAGGTATGTGCTACATCTATGGATTTGCTCTTATGGTGTTGTTTGACTCTAGTGCTAGTCATTCATTTATATCGGAAGAATGTACTAGGGAGCTTTAGTATTCTATTTCTGAAACCTCCTATAAGCTAACTGTAGTAACCCCCACAGGGAAAAGAGTCTTAAATTCCTTTATATGTAAAGACTGTCAGGTCACCATTTAAGAGAAAACTTTCTCTATAGACCTCCTCTGTCTACCTTTAGGGTTAGTTTGGATGTCTAGAAATTGGGTTTTGCTAAATTGTTGCACCAAGATCGTTGAATTTATACCTCCTACTCCATAAGAGGAGATGCAGTTATTGATTCTAAATGCCAATCAAGTCAATTGGGAGTTAAAGAGTGGAGTACTTGGTTACATTCTCTTGTGTTTATCAAACATAGAAGTCGAACCGAAGTTTAATGAAATTCTAATAGCTAATGAGTTTTTTGAAGTATTTCCACCAGATATTCGAGGCTTACTTCCCGAGAGAAAGATAGAGTTATTTATTGATCTCTTACCTAGAACAGGACCTATCTCTATTGCACCTTATAGAATGGCCTCGAAGGAACTACAAAAACTCAAGAAATAGTTGGAGAAATTGTTAGACAAGTAATTCATTAGACCGAGTGTATCACCTTGGGGAGCTTCTGTATTTTTTGTTAAGAAGAAAGACGGGAGCCTGAGACTATGCATAGACTACAGACAGCTAAATAAGGTGATTGTCAAAACTAGGTACCCTCTCCTTATGATAGATGACTCATTGGATCAACTAAAGGGAGCCTCCATCTTTTCTAAAATTGACTTGAGATCAAGATACCATTAGATTAGGATCAAGGAGGAGGATGTACCAAAAATAGCATTCAGGACTAGGTATAGGCACTATGAGTTTCTCGTAATGCCTTTCGGGTTGACAAATGAACCTACAATTTTCATGGATTACATGAATCACATTTTTGGACCCTACGTAAATCAATTTGTGGTAGTGTTCATTGATGACATCTTGATATACTCTAATAGCGAGAAAGAACATGAATAATATCTCAGAATCGTGCTGCAAGTGTTGAAAGAGAAAAAGTTATATGCCAAATTAGAGAAGTGTGGATTTTGGTTGACAGAGGTAAAGTTTCTCGAACATGTCATCTCCAATAAAGGGGTAGCCATAGATCCTAGCAAGACGGAAGTAGTGATTCAGTGGGAAAGACAAAAAACGGTTACAAAAGTCAAAAGTTTCTTAGGTTTGATAGAATACTACAAGATGTTTATATAAAACATCTCTCGTATAGCCTTGCCATTGACTAAATTGACCAGAAAGGGAAGTCCTTTTAAATGGACTGATCAATGTGAAGCTAGTTTCTAGGTGCTTAAGACAAGATTGACCACTGCTCTTGTTTTAATTATTCTAAAACCCACAAGATATTTTGAAGTGTATAGTAATGCTTCAAAGAAAGGGTTAGGGTGTGTACTGATGTAAGACAAGAGGGTAGTCGCTTACTCCTTTAGGTAACTAAAATCCCATGAAGGAAATTATCCAACCAATGATCTTAAATTAGCAGTGGTGGTGTTTGCCTTAAAGATTTGATGACACTATTAGTATGGGACAACATTTGAAGTACACTGTGATCATAATAGTCTTAAGTACCTTTTTAATCAGAAGGAGTTAAATATGAGGCAACAAAGATGGTTAGAATTTCTCAATGACTACAAGTTTAAGATAAAGTATCATTCAGCAAAGGCGAATGTTGTAGATGATGCCTTGAGTCAAAAATCTCTGCACATAGGTTAGATGATGGTGTATGAGATGCAAATGCTAGAGGAGTTTTGAAATTTAAAGCTGGCTACTCTTACTCCAAAGAAGCTAATCATCAATGGGTTAAGTATAGAGTGTGACCTTAGAGTCCAGATTAAAGAGGGTTAAGCTCACGACCAATACCTACAGGCTCACAAAAATCAAGATAATTTTTCTATCTTGGAAGATGGAGCAATCATGTATCAGGGAAGGATTTATATCCTTCAAGAACAAGAGTTAAGGACTAAGATCCTGCAAAAAGCACATTAGAGTAAGCACACAGTCTATCCTAGATCCACTAAAATGTATCGAGACTTAAAGAAGATGTACTGATGGCCAGGGATGAAAAAAGACATTGCTGAGTTTGTGGTGAAATGTAAAAATATTCAAAAGGTGAAGGTAGAGAATCAAAAACTAGCAAGATTTCTACAACCTCTTGAGATCCCTAAATGGAAATGAGACAGTATTTCGATGGACTTTGTGGTAGGCTTATCTAAGACTTCAGTTGGCTTGGATTCTATCTGGGTAATAGTAGACAGATTAACCAAATTTGCTCACTTTTTTCCTATAAAGAGTAATTATTCACTAGACAAATTAGCTCAATTGTACGTTCAGAAAATAGTTAGAATGTATAGAATTTCCTTAAATATCGTTTCTAATAGAGATCTGAGGTTCACGTTGAGGTGTTGGAAGGCATTGTAAGAAACTTTTGGAACCTAGTTGTGGTTCAGTACTACCTACCATCCTCAGACTGACAAGCAAATAGAATGGACCATTCAAACCCTAGAAGATATGTTGAGGGCTTGTGTGATAGAGTAAGGTAAAGGATGGGATAAGTACCTATCTTTAGTAGAGTTTGCTTATAATAATAGCTATCACTCTAGTATTAAGATGGCCCCATACGAAGCTTTATACAGTAAAAAGTGCCGATCTCCACTATGTTGGTTTGAGGTAGGAGAAAAGAACTTACTTCATCCAGATCTAGTTCAACAAATCACTAAGCAAATTAAAATGATAAGAGACAAAATACTTCCAGTTCAGAGTCAGCAAGAGAGTTACTATGATAAAAGACATAGACCTTTGGAGTTTGAGGAAGGAAACCATGTATTTTTGAAAGTTTTCTCAACTACTGGAGTTGGTAGGTCTCTCAAGACTAGAAAGCTAAGTCTGCGATTTTTGGGACCCTACCAAATTCTAAAGAAAGTAGGGACGTCAGCATATCAAGTTACCCTTCCACCTAATTTGTCTAACCTGCATCATGTTTTCAATGTATCACAGCTCCAGAAGTATCTTCCAACTTCCTCACATGTAATACGGGATGAACCAATCCAAATAAAAGATAAGATGACATACCAACTAGTACCAGCATCCATATTAGACACTGACGTGAAGCAATTAAGGAATAAAACAATTCCTCTGGTTAAGGTGTTATGGGAAGGTTTGACTCTGGAAGAATTAACTTAGGAGTTGGAAGAAGTCATGAGGAAGAAATATCTGTAACTGTTCTTATTAGGTAATTTCTAAAATTTTGAGAACAAATTTTCTTTTAGAGAGAGAAAAATGTAACATCCCTAATTTTGTTTCTTTTTTTAATTAAGTTACATAAATATTTAATTGAGAAAATAAAATTTATTAGAATATTTTTAGATATCTAAGGAAATATAAGCCTTAGAAATTCTTCACCTTATATGTATGCATAGAAAATGTTTCTTGTAACAACTCCATTTAAGTATCAAATTTTTTTTTAAATACCATGAAGTTATTACCTCGTTACAACTTAACTCAATATAACATTTATTTAATTTATATAATACAGAGTTCACATACATGTCATTAATCAAAACATACGTACAACATATCAAACACATAAAAATCTAAATCTTATTTATTCTGGTTGACCAATTCCAGAGATACAGGTGCGGGTGGTTGCACCTTCACCGGGATCTAAGCCAACTCGACCACAAACATTTTATTTGCTTCTGGGATCTGCCCAACATAAAGTACTCGATCCAACGTGCACTAAAAGTCAGAGCTATAAAAAAATTTGCATAACTAATTTTCTGAACATGATATGGAAATATAGTGAGAATTAAATCCCAGTAAGTTCAACAATAAATCATCATCAATATAGCTCATCACGCCATGTTCAGCTGTATAAACTACAGAAAATATCTTTGGTACATGAATGCATTATATCTATGCACATAAGAATCATACAGTAATGATATGTATGACAGGATTAACTATTTTTAGAATATCATATGATGGCCATCAACTTATTCTCATTTCAAGCTACCCCGATCAGGGTGAGTATCCTCCACTCTCCAGTACGGGCTTTTCTCGCTCCGTTTGACATGGCAAACTTTCTCTTTCTTTTCTCATAATCATAATCATAATCATTGGTAGAGCGTCCTCTACTGATGCACCACACGGATTGCCATGTGACCGTGTTCATTTCTTTTCTTTTCACAATGATAGCCAAAAATATGCTTTCAATAACAAGTATGTTCATCAAAATATAACTATTACCATAAATCATTGGTAATCATGCTATGAACATAACTATTTCAAATATCACTTTATAAAATATTTCCATGTCAGAATTTTACACTTAAGATGGTAAGAAATTCATACAATGACAATGGCTATGGAATATACTAGTCATTTATAAGATTCGTCTTCTTTTTTTAAATATTAATTTTATTTCTTTATTTTTTTTTATGCAGGTTTTCATCACATCTAACCTTCTCTTACTAAGCAGAGCATAACTTCCTCAATTGAACTCCGATGTAGGTGCTCTTGGTGTCAATTTCAAGATAAAACAATTATCTAAAACTATTATGTTGAACATTGTAGCGAAATATTAAGAAATCAAGGTGATATTACTCTCTAAATGTACAGGTTATTTCTTCTCGGATAGGTTCTGACCTCTACCAACTTATCGGACCATATCTACCTCATATGCACTCCAACTTGAGTGATTCCAGTGGCTAAAAATCCGTGACACACATATCTATAATTCTTATGTTAAACATTTATTTTAATTCCATATAGATAATTTCTAAAAATTAAAATACAGAAGCTATCCTAACATATTCTTCCCTGATGAACCATTTTCTGACCTTTAACTACTAATCAGCTCATATATTCCTCATATTGACTCCAAATTAAATGATTCCAGTGGCTTAAAATCCATGACACAAATAGCTATAATTCTTATGTTAAACATTTATTTTAATTCCATACAGATAATTCCCAGAAAGTAAAATACAGAAGCTATCCTAACATATTCTTCCCTGATGAATCATTTTCTGACCTTTGACTACTAATAAGCTCATATCTTCCTCATATGGACTCCAAACTGAATGATTCCAGTGGCTCAAAATCCATGACCCACAGAGCTATAATTCTTATGTTAATCATTTATTCTAATTCCATACAGATAATTCTCAGAAATTAAAATACAGAAGCTATCCTAACATATTCTTCCCTGATGAACCATTTTCTGACCTTTGACTACTAATCAGCTCATATCTTCCTCATATGGACTCCAAATTGAATGATTCCAGTGGCTACAAATCCGTTACACACATAGCTATAATTCTTATGTTAACTATTTATTCTAATTCCAAACATATAATTTCTAAAAATTAAAATACATAAGCTATCCTAACATATTCTTCCCTGATGAACCATTTTCTGACCTTTGACTACTAATTGGACCATATCTTCCTCATATGGACTCCAAATGGAATGATTCCAGTGGCTCAAAATCCGTGACACATATATATTTAATTCTTATATTAACCATTTATTTTAATTTCCTACAGATAATTCCCAGAAATTAAAACACAGAAGCTATCCTAACATATTCTTCCCTGATGAACCATTTTCTGACATTTGCTTACTAATCGGACCATATCTACCTCATATGGACTCCAAATTGAATGATTCTAGTGGCTAAAAATCCGTGACACATATACCTTTAATTCTTATGTTAACCATTTATTCTAATTCCATATAGATAATTCCCAGAAATTAAAATACAAATGATATCCTAACATATTCTTCCCTGATGAACCATTTTCTAACCTTTGCTTACTAATCGGACCTTATCTACCTCATATGGACTCCAAAATGAATGATTCCAATGGCTAAAAATCCGTGACACATATATCTTTAATTCTTATGTTAACCATTTATTTTAATTCCCTATAGATAATTCTCACAAATTAAAACACAGAAGCTAAAAATTTTGCCACCCATAGCCATACCTATGCAGAACTTTCTATACCAGTCTAAGTATTCAAACATACATCACTTGCAAGATCAATATGTAACGTGATATAGCAACATCATGACCAATTATCAAAGTTCTAAGATCAAAATCTCATATAAATATTATAAGTTTCAAAAATTTTCTTCAAAAAGAAATATTGTTAAACTTATCTGGAGCACTTAGTCCCCTAGACTTCTCCTTCCTCTTTCTTCCTTTCTTCCTCTCCTTTCCTCACTCTACCTTGCTTCTATTTTTTCCTCTCCCTTACTTGGACGAAATTCTAATGTTGTAAGGATGGGTTTTCTTATATAGACCACCAAATAATTCACCTTTCATGATCATGGGTCTACCTTATCACAATTAGATTACACTTGGATGGATTTTTGGAAAACAAACAACTTATGTTCTTGTCTTCCTCTTCCTTAGTCAAGATATTCATTGGAAAAGGATATTTCTATTTTGAAAATTATGATAATATGTTCTTAAGATATGGGACAAGGTCCCTTTGATTTAGGGATTCATTTCTACTTTCTTTTGTCTTAAACAAGTATGATAGGTTTGCCTTTTTAGGTGGCAAATTTCTAGCCCTTGAATCTCCATTATTTGGTTGATATTATTTGTGTGGGATAGGAATGTTTTGTCCTAATTTCATGTATTATCATACCACTTGCTAAAATTATGAGTGTAGGATATAGATGTTTTTGTCCTAAAGCCTTGTATTATCATGCCACTTGCCAAAATTATGAATGTAGAATCACACCACTTGCTAAATTTTTGTCTTAATGCCATGTAACATAATCTTTATTATTATTACATTATTATATCATCACCTAATTTATTTTATTTTATTTTTCCTCTTGGATTTGGGCTTATTCCTACCCATTTTCTTTGCTTTGGATAAAATTCTACCTTTCTTGGAGGGCTTCGTCACATTTTCATAATTTTTGGGCTATTGGTCCAATTACTATATCCTAGTCCAAATCTATGTTTTATTTCTTGCTTAGGTTATCCAATGGGCTTGCTAGAAACTTATGTGAAGTGGAAAAACTCTATATGAAGTGTCCATAGGTAAAAGCCCAATGTATGGGTAAAGATTTTAAACTTAGTAACTCTAGTTCTTGAATTAGGAAAAATTACCATAATCCAATGTTCTTGAAATTTTATGACATTTACTTGTTTCTAAAAATTTATCTTCCTTATCCAAGAATTTTGCATCTCTTTAGTATGTTATTTCTAATTTTTTTTTCCTATTAGGTTTTTCCTCTTTATTTGTTCTCTTAATGTTAGAAATATTTTCTATGCATATACATAAGGTGAAGAATTTCTAAGGATTATATTTCCTTAGATATCTAAAATATTGTCTAATAAATTTTATTTCCTTAATTAAATATTTATGTACTTTTATCAATAAAAGAAACAAAATTAGGGATGTTACATTTTTAACATTAAGGGAATAAGTAAAGAGAGAAAATCTAATAGGAAAAATTAGAAATAACATACTAAAGAGAGGTGAAATTCTTGGGTAAGGAAGATAAATTTTTGGGAAGTAAGTAAATGTCTTAAAATTTCAAGAAAATTGGATTAGGGTAATTTTTCCTAATTCAAGAGTTAGAGTTCTTAAGTTTAACATCTCCACTTATACATTGGGCTTTCACCTATGGACACTTCATATAGAGTTTTTCTACTTCACATGAGTTTCTAGCAAGTCATTTGGATAGCCTAAGTAAGAGATAAAATATAGACTTGGACTAGGATATAGAAGTTGGACCGATAGCCCAAAAATCAAGAAAATGTGACAAAACCCTCCATGAAAGGTAAAATTTCAGCCAAA